>OY757024.1:7294638-7894638 GCA_963580285.1 Lucinisca nassula | reverse complement strand
TAGGAGGAAGATTCCAATTGGTACAAAAAGGGTTAGTTATTAAAGAGTCACTGCTCAAACATTGTAACTAGTAGGCTATCGGGGGCCTTTAATTTTTTTTTTTTTTTTTTTTTTTGATATTTATTATAATTTATTAAATTGTTCTGCTGTTAAGCTTTATCTTAGAATTCTCCCATCCAATCATCCACTCTTAACCCATTTAGTACCAGAAACCCCAAAACGGGTACCCAGGCAAACAGTGCAGGCCCAAATCAGACGCCACAGAATGCGGCGTCTGATCAGGGCCTCCACTGTTTGCTAAAGGTTCAGACATTTTCCAAATAAATTTTGATGAAAACAAAACCTGACACCCCTTAATTTTGAAATGAACTCCTGCTATATATAAGGCGGAAGATTCCATTTGGTACAAAAAGGGTTAATTTCCATACTTACTTTTTGTTCCAGCTATCATCTCAAACACCGAGGAGTCCCGCTTCTGTACTGGATCCGGTGGCAATGGCAACGACACCACACTCCTATGCTTCTGGACGGGCGTATGACCCGCCGAGGATGTTGACTTTGTATCATGTTTACCCGTGCTGATATCACCATTAGAAATACTTGAAGGAGCTTTACTAGAAGGGGCTTTAGGGGCTGCTGCTTTTGTTGAGGAAGATGAGGTGGGGCTGATGTCCTTGCCCATCAATCGCTCTTTGTTGTCCAGTAGGATTGAAATTAATGGCAAGTATAGGGCAGCTATTCTTCCCTGCTGATGCTAAAAAGAAGATTTTTTGATTAGATTAAAATTAAACTCTTCAAAACACCATTCACACTATTTTTCTTTTTTTGCGTTTACAGCCCTTTCAAGGTAATTTCACTTATTTCGAGCAAATTTTTAATCAAAGGAAGGCAAAAACCATAGTAACCAGAGAAAAACCACCTGATTTTCCATTGCAGAACTTGAGTCTCACATGTGGCCTGTGCGAAACCCGAACCACAGTGGTGAGAGACCTAATGACTAAGGGTCAGCACCCATTAGACCACGGAGGCCTGGAACACTGTTCACTACTTCAAGTTTCTAGTAGAACTGAAATTAATGGCAGCTATTCTTCCCTGTTGATGCTAAACAGAAATTTCTCTGATCAGTTAAGGCCCTGTCACACTATGCCGCGTTGCCATTGCGATGGAACGGCGTTGTTTAATTTTCCAGAACACCGCAAGATCGCAAGTAATATGGAATATTTTTTGTGAACATGGACCTGTCATGGCATCCTTACAGCGACCAAGACGTTGCTACGGAGCTTATATGGCGATCTATCGCTATCCTGCTGCGTTCTTGATGGTGATTGTATGCTCTCTCAAGGCGCTTCCTCTGTGCTTACATGGCATTAACACTGCAAGCATTGTGCTTTTACGGTGCTCTTAATGCGTGCACTGCGCTTTTACGGCGCTCACATGTTGAAGAAGTTCTTTTGCACTATAAAGCAAAGTGTAAACAGACATCTTCATCAGACAAACAGTTTTGTTTGATTTTGTTTGATTTGAGGTTTAACGTCCCCATCAACACGGTATAGGTCATTTTGGAGATGTTGCTTCTGATTTTGTGGGACTTTTACCCGACATTGAGATGAAATGACATCTCAATCCCTGTCGCCCAATGAAACCAATAGGGTTAATAAGCAAGGATGGTCTGACTCAGGCCCCTTTGCCAGGGCAAGCTTAGATACCCTAAGCAGTTTATCAGTTCTCGAGTGCCGTCGGAAGCAAGTCCACCGCCATCACTGCAAGCAGGAACAAGTTCACCACCATTACCTTATCAACCCCGGGATGAGTCACCTCAGAAGTAGGTTTTTCAGGACAGTACTCAATCAAACACTACGTCCCCCAGTCTACTCTGGCAACTGATTATACAAGCGGGCAGCCCCAGCACATCGGGACTGGAAGAAATAGATGGGCTGCATGATGCTTCCACGCAGAGTTGAAACCGACCTCACGAGTACTGGTAAACCGCTTAGAGGATCTAAGCCTGCCCAGGCAAAGCGGTGCGAAATGGACCATCCATGCTTATACATGTAAACTCTATTGGTTTCATTGGGTGACAAGGCTTGAGATGTCATTTCATCTCAATGTCAGGTAAAAGTCCCACAAAATTGGAAGCAACGTCTCCAAAATGACCAATACAGTGCTGACAGGGACGTTAAACCTCAAATTAATCAATCAATTAATCAATTATACAAACAGAGCTTATATGGCATTGTAGGAGACCTCTGTGTGCCCCTGCCGAGCTCCTGTAGCATTGTAGGAGACCTTACTGCACTGCTATGGCAACCTTATGACGACCTCACTGTGCTCTGATCAACGCCGAGCAACGGCGTTTGTTTTGAGCATGCTCAAAATGAGCACCGTTGCTTGGCATTCTATGCGATCCGAACGCGCCTACTGGTGATGCCACTGCATTGCTACGACGATGTTTGCGATCATACTGCATGCACCTCGGCGTTCTGCATTTTTCTTTGACGTCGTGAAAACGCGGTCCTGGTGTGACAGGGGTTTATTATGCATAAACTTCTTTGTAAATTGTTTCATTAAACATAGTTTTTGGTTTAATATGGATTAAAGATGGACCCAAAATTGTATAGCACAGCAGAAAAATGACCATGAATGGTGTTTTCCCCAAAATTGAATAGATTATGCATAGAAATGACCAAAATTGTATAGATGGTCATTTTTCTGCATAATCTATACATTTTTGTTTCAATGTAACATGATAATTTAACTATCATATAGGAGCAGTCTGATCTGGATCCACACTGTTTGCAAAAGTGACTTATAAAGCAACCGGCGGACGACAAAGCAGGTGACAATTATGGATGCAAATCAAAACAATTGTTGTCTGCTGTTACTTAAAATGTCATCATTGCAAACAGTGGACCAAGATCAGACTGCACCTCTAAAAGCTGTCTGATCAGGATCCACACTATTTGCCTGTATGAAGATGAAGCTTATGACAGAAACAGACAATATTTCTTGGCATTTTGTCATTTTTCTGTATAATTTTCCTTAAAATTGTATAGATTATGCAGAGAAGTGACAAAAATTGCATAAATTAAGTAGAAAAATGACCATTTTGATAATAACCGTGGTATAAAATGCATGTGTAGTTGGATTTAACTTTAACTTTACCTTATTGGCATATCTATCATCAAATGCATGTTTGGCAAACTGATCCCGTAACACATTAATTGCACATCTCCGAACTTCTTTTGTTTCATTAAGGGCCTGTTTTAGTTCCTGTAGCAGTAGTCCCGGCAAGTAATGGGTCTTCCTGTATTCCTCCGATAGGGTGTAATCACATTTCAGATCTATAAAGATTGAAAATCATGATAACATGACTACCTTTAAGACAGTACAGTAAGATTTCTATATTTTAAGACCACCTTTGGGACTATTCAAAAGTGGTCTTTAAGACCACTTTTGAACAGTCATAAGGGTGGTTTCTTACTAGAGGACACAGTATGCTGAGTGAGTGAGTGAGTGTTAGAGTTTTACGTCCCACCAACAGCGAAGGTCATACGGAGACGGGAACTCGGTTTAAAGACTCATCCGAAAGTCTGGAGAAGCCCGGGATCGATCCTGCGATCCCTGGTTTACAAGGCGAGTAGCGTAACCACTACACCACGGAGGCTTCTGACACAGTATGCTGAAAAAAAGTAACTAATTTTTAACCCTTATCCTGCTAAATGAATTAATTTTGTCACACCGATTTCTGACAATCAACCAATCAAATTACTTGAACACTGTAAACATTCAAATTCACACACTGAATGACAAACAGTGTAGATCCAGATCAGATGGCTTCTGAAGAAGCCATCTGATCAGGATCTACACTGTTTGCAAAGTTAGAGCTTTGTGTTCAGCAAGATAAGGGTAAAATACACTTTTTTATAAAGAAGAATGTTTTGACATCTTAGGCCACAAGAAGCAGAAAGGGGTCTTAGACCATGACTAAAATCGGTCTGTATAGCCACTCAGATATTATACTGTCTTCTTAGTCTGTATGAAGAGACTTTTGGTCAATGGACACCTATATTCTGCACAGTTTTGTTTGTTTGTTTGTTTGATTTGAGGTTTAACCTCCCCGTCAACACTGTAAAGGTCATTCTGGAGACGTTGCTTCCAATTTTGTGGGACTTTTACCCGACATTGAGATGAAATGACATCCCAAGCCCTGTCGCCCAATGAAACCAATAGGGTTTATAAGCATGGACGGTCCGCCTCGCACCGCGGTTCCTGGACAGGCTTAGATCCTCTAAGCGGTTTACCAGTACTAGTGTGCTGGCCGGATTCAGCTCTGGGTGGAAGCATCATGCAGCCCATATATTTCTTCAAGCCCCTATGGGCAGGGGGCTTATATTCTGCACAGTGAAGATGGTGATGTACGAGATCAAATGTGTCTTTGCTGGAAGCACATGCTCAGAGACCCATTATTGTTTTTGCTTCAGTTGAGTTTTTACGTCCCTGTCAACACTATCTAGGTCATTTTTTTTTAATGTTGCTTCCGATTTTGTGTGAAATTTTGCCAGCACTGAGATGAAATGACATCTCAATCCCTGCCACCCGAAGAAACTGGTAGGGTTCACAACTAGGAATGATCCCACTTGCATCACCTTGCCTGGGCAGGCTTAGACCTTCCAAGCGGTTTACCAGTACTCATGTCCTGTCGGTTTAAGCTCTGCGTGGAAGCACCATGCAGCCCAATCTATTTCTCCAAGCCCTCATAGGCGGGGACAAATTATTGTAGAATGTTTTGGATATAACATAACTTAAACATGGGTCAAAAAATGTTGTATGTCATATTCAAACAAAATTTATCAATTTAACATGGCTGTTTCTTTAACCCTTAAGATGCTGAGAAAAACTACCTCCGAAAATGTTGTCTGCTTATGACGTCTGCTGAATTTTCTTGCTAACATTTTAGAAATATTTTTTTCATATGGACAAACAGTGTGGACCCAGATCAGACTGCTCCTAGAGGAGCAGTCTGATCTGGGTCCACACTGTTTGCAAAAAATCTTTTTAAAGTAACCGGCAGATGACAAAGCCGATGAAAATTGTTGTGATTGGCATCTTATGGGTTAACACTGATTTTGCCTTTGGCCACTGTCATCCCTGTCACAGTATTCTCTAATAGAGGATCTTACATGAGTGTTCACATATTATTGAATTTATTAAACGAGTTGAGGAAAAGGGATAAAATGCGAGGCTTTGCTGAGCATTTTATCCCTTTTTCTCAACGAGTTTAATAAATTCAATAATATTTATTAAACGAGTTGAGGAAAAGGGATAAAATGCGAGGCTTTGCCGAGCATTTTATCTCTTTTTCTCAACAAGTTAAATAAATTCAATAA
Organism: Lucinisca nassula; assembly: GCA_963580285.1. Lineage (NCBI taxonomy): Eukaryota > Metazoa > Mollusca > Bivalvia > Lucinida > Lucinidae > Lucinisca > Lucinisca nassula. Next base: position 7,889,251 of record OY757024.1, on the reverse strand, counting down.
TACATGAGCACAAATGCAAGATTCTCTTTATCGTATGGCATTTAAACGCATTTTATTCACGATTTGGTTACAAAAATGTCAATATTCCACCATTAGTAAACGCGACGTCACGTCGTTAAGGACGTCTTACATGTAACGTTATGAGGGGTATCTAACTAATTTGCATATTTAATCCACTTGTGGATTATCAAATTTATTACATGGCGTTATTACACTGCCAGACGCGACGTCATATGATAAAGTTATATAATCTGATTTTTTTTTATCATTAATCAGAGAAAATAAGCTTGACCATTTGGGTGAAAGCTAGGGTTGTCGCAAATGTTGACGGATTGACAAACGAATGGAAAATCGGACGCCTATATAGCATCATGCTAATAGCAGGCGCAACAAAAATGGCTTAACTATCTTCAAACAGTCAAGGCTGTGACCAGACACCATATGCCATATTTTACAGCCTGTAGTAGCTATAGCCCAAAGCAAATTCTGTGTTAATCCATAAGACACCAATCACGACAACTGTCATCTGCTTTGCCGTCTGCCGGTTACCTGCTTTGCCGTCTGCCGGTTACTTTAAAAGCATTTTTTTGCCATGGACCTGTTCTAAGGTTCCCCATTTAAAATTATTTAAGGGTTCGAAAACAGAATCTAGCTAATCCAAAGCCTGCAAATGCAAAGCTGTGAAAACTGAATATATGGATGACACAAGCTGCAGTTAAAACAAATAAAAGCCATATTTTTTTCGTTTGCCTTTTACCATGTGTGTGTGTGTCCAAGCTTACCATTAAGCAAAAGTATAAAAGAGAAGTGCATGGGGTCAAAGGTGAAGGTCATCTTCAAGACACAAAGTGAATGTGGCAGTATTCTACAGCCTGTACTATCATTATTTTTCTCTCTTCTTTGGTAAGGAAAAACCAGAGGACTTACAGTCCTGTAAATGCTCCCCTGGCATCTCGTCCTGGGGCCAGTTGTTCAAAACTAAATGACGTTGGCGAGGCGGTTCTAACAAGTACCCACAATATATGGTTTGAGCGGATATATTGAAGATATCAGGATTTTTATCATTTTTGGTCATAAAATTTTACCAAGATATTTGAATATGCATGTTTCTGTAATGATTTTAAATAATGGTGTCTAAAAAAATAAAAGTGCGGAATATCAAAACCAGGACGTGGTTACCTAACAAGCAAATGAATAGATGTGAATTTTCTCTAGGTAATTGATTGCCCTCTCTTGGCCCCCTACCTGTATGACAGTCAGAATACCCCAAATGTATCTTATCTCAAAACTGAGTTTTTCAATAAACGGACATTAGGGTGTTATGCAATCAAAAAATGTGTCTTTAATGTATCATCAAATCTTTGATCATTTAATAAGGCAAATATGCCAATAATTTTTGCTGAAAGAATGTGAGCAGGGGTCCGGCAAATGTTAATGCAATGAAATAACCATGGATGATCGTTGTTCTTGCATAACTTACGAATCCGACCGCAAATTTTGACTAAAAGTCCATGTAAACTCTTCAAATGTGACAGGCAAACCATAATGGCGGCCAGTTTAGAATGTTGTTTACAATGACGTTGTTATGCAATGACGTCATCATAGAACCCCAAAACGCTACGTTCAGGGAGATAACGTTACGTCGCTCAACCTAACGTAAACAAAACAAAGGCCCGTCTTGTGATATCAAAAGCTCAAAATCCATGTTCAAACAGCACGCAAATTACATGATTTGAACGTTGAACATGGATTTTGCTGTTTGACCATGATTTTCATTCCATTTGACAATGGTTTCAAACAGTCATGCGCATAGATATTTATGCAAGAACAAATGTCTATATGATGTGGATATTTGTAAGGATCGTCTCATCGAGGCCACTGTAACAGATGTCTACATCATTTCTTTCTTGCAGAATTAAAAATATTTCTGCATACTGCTTTCACATCTTGAGCAAAGGAGTTGTTCCATTAAAACTATCGTTATTAAGAGACTTAATTGTCATTATATTGAATGTCAGTATATGGAGGGCTGACAAAACATGTATATGAATAATTCCATTTCAGTACTTTTATTTTTGTGTATACAGATAAAGAAAAATTAAGCCTGATAATGGCAAAACCTACATGAGGAATAGTAAAAGCATAGACCAGTCTATGCATCAAGCCAGTCTGGCCAGAATTATCACCTTTTTTTTGTTTGTTTGAAGATTTTTTTTTTTTTTTTTGGTTTTGGTTTTACAGCCCTTTCAAGATTATTTTACTAATATGGAGCCAATCATTAAACAAAGGTGGGCAAAAACTGGAGTGCCCAGAGAAAAACCACCTGGACTTCTGTTGCAGAACTTGGCGTCACACGTGACCAGGGTCAGGCCCGAACCACAGTGGTGAGAGACCTAATGATAAGAATCACTGCTCTTATCCACCAGGTCGCCCCCGCCCATAGGGGCTTGAAGAAATATATGGGCTGCATGATGCTTCCACGCAGAGCTGAATCCGGCCCGCACACTAGTACTGGTAAACCGCTTCGAGGATCTAAGCCTGTCCAGGAACCGCGGTGTGAGGCGGGACCGTCCATGCTAATAAACTCTATTGGTTTCATACGGCGACAGGGCTTGAGATGTCATTTCATCTCAATGTCGGGTAAAAGTCCCACAAAATTGGAAGCAACGTCACCAAAATGACCTTTACAGTGTTGACGGAGACGTTAAACCTCAAATCAAACAAACAAACAAACTTATCCACCAGGTCATGAAGGCCAGTTTGTGACGTCTTTAGCTAATATATCGCTAAAACTTTGATCATTCAATATGGTGAAAACAATATTTTTGCTGAAAAAAATGGCTCACATTTTTTCAGCAAAAATAAAATTTTAGATATTATACTTACTAGAATGGTTAACAATTTGATCACTAACAAGCTCGTTAAGCTAACGAGGCTTTGAACAACTGCGTTCAGGTCATATCAAGCCAATCAATTTACAAACCACACTTTTTCTGGGCAGGCTTATTCGTAAGACGTTATCCTGTACAGTGCACATTCTTTGACATCAAGCCAATCTGGCCACAGTTTTCACCTTTATTTGTTTCTTTGGAGTTTAATCCTTGTTCTGCTGAGCCCGGATATGCCTTATTTTTGAAACAATGTAGCCATCTGATCAGGATCTACATTGTTTGTCAATCAGATTGTGAATTTGTTGCAATAATTTGCATCAAGTAATCTGATTGGTTGATAATCGGTAGTGGGTGTGGCAGATTAAAATATTCAGCAGTACAAGGGTTAACAGCACAGTCAACACTGGGTCATATCAAGCTGGTCCGTTTATCTAACAACATTTTTCCTGGGCAGGCTTATACTATAAGCTGTTATTCAGTACAGCGCAGTTTCTTTGGCCAGTAACTGAAAACCCCCGCCCATAGGGGCTTGAAGAAATATATGGGCTGCACGATGCTTCCACGCAGAGCTGAATCCGGCCCGCACACTAGTACTGGTAAACGGCTTAGAGGATCTAAGCCTGTCCAGGAACCGCGGTGCGAGGCGGACCGTCCATGCTAATAAACCCTATTGGTTTCATTGGGCGACAGGGCTTGAGATGTCATTTCATCTCAATGTCGGGTAAAAGTCCCACAAAATTGGAAGCAACGTCTCCAAAATGACCTTTACAGTGTTGACGGGGACGTTAAACCTCAAATCAAACAAACAAAACTGAAAACCACCCTTCATAAAACAGCCCATGGCCATAGCAAAGACTTCATGATCAATCTCAAAGAAGAATGTTGCCAAACCAGCAGGTATCAAACCTGCAATCTCCTGTGTCCCTGGATAGAAAGCTTATGCAAAACACTGTAAAACACTTATATCTGGCGGTCATTTTATTTTGGCACTACTGGCGGTCAAGGAAAAAACCGCCAAAATGACTACATGGCTGCATAGGCTGTTTGTTTGTTTGATTTGAGATTTAACGTCCCTGTCAACACTGTAAAGGTCACTTTGGAGGTGTTGCTTCCAATTTTGGGGGACTTTTACCAGACATTGAGATGAAATCCATTAAGTGGTTTACCAGTACTGGTGTGCGGGTCGGTTTTAACTCTGCCAGGAAGCATCATGCAGCTCATCTATTTCTTCAAGCCCCCGATGGGTGGGGTCCTATGCTGTTGTTTGTTGCATAGGTCCTCTTGTAGATTTTGTCATTGTTCAACTCAATTGACAAATAAATAAAACAAGGTCCAGTTGCTCAAAGCATTGTTAGCTTAACGAGCTCATTAGCCGTCAAAAAATTTAACTGCTCTAACAAGACAAGTATCTAATACTGTACTATTTTGCTGACAAAAATGTGAGCAGCTTTTGCATGGCAAAAGCTGCTCACATTTTTGTCAGCAAAATCATAAGCTTTTTGTCAAATAGGGTGTCGGAAATATTAAGCTGGCACTAACTAATGACTTCGTTAGAATGGAACAACTGTCCACAGATAAATAAACAGACATAATAAAAACAAACAAAAATACTATAAGGAAAGCAACTTAAAGTGCACAAGCAGCCCAACTTGGATAACAGGAAATGAGGGAATGTGTTGCTATGGCAACTATTACATGCAGATCTGAGCATGTCTCCATGACAATGATCAGAGGTAGGTGCTTGAATTAGAAACCGAATCACTGGTTTACAGTTGTGTGGGTCTATGCTGGTAAAATCTGTGAAGAAAGTGTTTTTATTTCATTGTTAACTCTTATCCTGCTTTCACGATAACCCCTATCTTTGGAAACAGTGTAGATCCAGATCAGATGGCTTCTGATCAGGATCTACACTGTTTGACATTCTTTTATGAATTTGTAGGAATAAATTACATCAAGGAATCTGATTGGTTCAAAGTCAGAAATGGGTGTGGTTAAACTGAATATTCAGCAAGAGAAGGGTTGATCAGTTTGTGCATTTGTCCATCACCAGATCAGTGTTTTATCATGTTTAACTTATTGAATAGCGTATTTTAATGCAGACTGTCAAATATCAATTCATGACAGCAAAGCCAGTTTGAACTAGAATTTGTTTTTCTACAAAAACACAGATGTCTCCCTCGTTTTTGACTGCTAAGTATAACCTTGACATTGGAGGTATTGAGCTGGGTCTTGTGTGCAACACATCATCTAATGAAGATGAACATTTCTGCATAGTAACTTTAAATATGTTCATAGAAAAATAAAAAAGTTATTGGCCGTAAACAAAAAAAGCACTTTTTTACCTTTGACCTCTAAGTATGGCCTTGACCTTTGCGGTACAACACATCGTCTCATGATGGTTAACATTTCTGCCAAGTAATTTCATAATCCATCAAAGAATAAGGAAGTTATTGACTGTCCTTTTTTTACCTTTGACCTCTAGGTATGACCTTGACATTGGAGGTATGGACCTTGGTCTTGCACATGACTCATGGTCCAACTTTCAAGCCTCTAGCTCCAACAGTTTTTGAGATATCTTGCTGACAAGATTTTATTAAAAAAAAATTCAAAGAGCAATAACTCTTGAAAGGGGCATAATCCGGATGAGAAAAAAATACGTGTCAGCTTATTTTCCATTAGGAATGCATATATGAAATTTCAAAACCATAGCATACACAGTTCTATAGGTATGCTATGCATCACTTTTAGGATTCATTACAATGGGCACAAATTACCAAAATGACAAAGGGCCATAACTCGCAAAGTATTTTTCGGAATTTTGTCAAAAGTTAATCAGTTCATATACTCATCACCACCAATATACTCAACAACTTTCAAGGCTCTAGCTCCAATAGTGTTTGAGATATTTTGCTGACAAGATTTTATTAAAAAAATTTCAAAGGGCTATAACTCTTGAAAGGGGCATAATCCGGACGAGAAAAAAAATATGCGTCAGCTAATTTTTCATGAAGAACCCATATATGAAATTTCAAAACCCTAGCATACACGGTTCTAAAGTTATGCTATGCATTACTTTTAGCATACATTACAATGGGCACAAATTGCCAAAATGACAAAGGGCCATAACTCACAAAGTATTTTTTGGAATTTTGTCAAAAGTAAATCGGTTCATCTACTCATAACCACCAATATATTCAACAACTTTCAAGCCTCTAGCTCCAATAGTTTTTGAGATATCTTGCTGACAAGATTTTATTAAAAAAATTTCAAAGGGCAATAACTCTTGAAAGGGGCATTATTCCGGACGAGAAAAAAAATACGAGTCAGCTAATTTTCCATGAGGAATCCATATATGAAATTTCAAAACCCTAGCATACACGGTTCTAAAGTTATGCTATGCATCACTTTTAGCATACATTACAATGGGCACAAATTACCAAAATGACAAAGGGCCATAACTCACAAAGTATTTTTCGGAATTTTGTCAAAAGTAAATCAGTTCATCTACTCATCACCACCAATATATTCACCAACATTCAAGCCTCTAGCTCCAATAGTTTTTGAGATATCTTGCTGACAAGATTTTATTAAAAAAAATTCAAAGGGCAATAACTCTTGAAAGGGGCATAATCCTGACAAGAAAAAATAGCGTCAGCTTATTTTCCATCAGAAATGCATATATGAAATTTCAAAATTATAGCATACACCGTTCTAAAGTTATGCTATGCATCACTTTTAGCATACATTACAATGGGCACAAATTACCAAAATGACAAAAGGCCATAACTCACAAAGTATTTTTCGGAATTTTGTCATAAGTTAATAAGTTCATCTACTCATCACCAACAATCTATTCACCAACTTTCAAGGCTCTAGCTCCAATAGTTTTTGAGATATCTTGCTGACAAGATTTTATTAAAAAAATTTCAAAGGGCAATAACTCTTGAAAGGGGCATATTCCGGACGAGAAAAAAAATACGCGTCAGCTAATTTTCCATGAGGAATCCATATATGAAATTTCAAAACCCTAGCATACATGGTTCTAAATTTATGCTATGCATCACTTTTAGCATACATTACAATGGGCACAAATTACCAAAATGACAAAGGGCCATAACTCACAAAGTATTTTTCGGAATTTTGTCAAAGTTAATCAGTTCATCTACTCATCACCATCAATATAATCACCAACTTTCAAGGCTCTAGCTCCAATAGTTTTTGAGATATCTTGCTGACAAGATTTTATTAAAAAAAAAAAAAAATTCAAAGGGCAATAACTCTTGAAGGAGGCATAATCCGGACGAGAAAAAAATACGCGTCAGCTAATTTTCCATGAGGAATCCATATATGAAATTTTAAAACCCTAGCATACACGGTTCTTTAGTTATGCTATGCATCAAAAGCGTAATGGACGGACGAACGAACCAGAACCAATATGCCCCTCAAACTTTTTCAAAGTTGGGGGCATAATAAGAAAGTTATTGACAGAACACAAAAAAGGCCCTTTTTTTACCTTTAACCTCTATGTATGAACTTGACCTTTCAGGTATTAAACTGGGTCATGCGTGCAACACATCATCTCATGGTGGTTAACATTTCTGCCTAGCAATTTCAAAATCCATCTAAAAATAAGAAAGTTATTGACCAAACACGAAAAAAGGCCCCTTTTTTACCTTTGACCTCTATGTATGACCTTTACATTTTAGGTACCAAACTGAATCATGCATGCAACACATCGTCCCATGATAGTTAACATGTTTGCCAAGTAACTTCAAATTCTATTTAAAAATAGGCAAGTTATTGACAAAACCCGAAAAAAGGCCCCTTTTTTTACCTTTAACCTCTAAGTATGACATGGTCCTTTGAGGTACCAACCTGGGTCATGCGCGCAACACATCGCCTTATATTGGTTCACATTTCTGCCATGTGATTTCAAAATCCATCTCAAAATAAGAAAGTAATTGACCAAATACGAAAAAAAGGCCCACTTTTTGACCTTTGACCTCTAAGTATGACCTTGACCTTTGAGGTACCGACCTGCCTCATGTGCACCACACATCGTCTCATGATTGTTAATAATTATGCCAAGTAATTTTAAAATCCATCTCAAAATTAGAAAGTTATTGACCAAATACGAAAAAAAGGCCCCTTTTTTGACCTTTGACCTCTAAGTATGACCTTGACCTTTGAGGAACCTACCTGCCTCATGCGCACCACACATCGTCTTATGGTTGTTAATAATTATGCCAAGTAATTTTAAAATCCATCTCAAAATAAGAAAGTTATTGACCAAATACGAAAAAAAGGCCCCTTTTTTACCTTTGACCTCTAAGTATGACCTTGACCTTTGAGGTACCGACCTGCCTCATGCGCACCACACATCGTCTTATGGTTGTTAATATTTCTGCCGAGTAATTTTAAAATCCATCAAAAAATAAGAAAGTTATTGACCGGACACGATTTGCCCATACATATATACATACCAACAAACTTCCAAGGGAGATAATTCAAAAAGTATAAATGCGAGAGTTATGGTTCTTGCGCATTGCACGTCGTCTAATGCTAATTAATATTTATACGAAGTTTCGTGACGATAGCTCTAACTGTTTTCAAGTTACAGAGCGGACACGAAAGTGTGACAGACGGACAGACAGACAGACGGACAGACAGACGCCCGGGGGAAAAACAATATGTCTCTCCGAAAAAAAATTTTCGGGGGAGACATAATTAAAATTCACATTTCCTTGATAACAGCAAGTGTTAACACATCGACCGTATAGACAAATACACAACAGTGAAAATCCAGATGAGGTCAGTTTACCTAACCACACTTCCTTGGCAAGCTTTAATTAAGTGATTAACCTGTATAGTGCACATTCTTTCACCAGAAACTGACAACTGCCATACAAGGGGCAAAAAGGGGATTATTGAGATAATTATGGAACATCTTTTTGGTGTTCAATATTATAAATGTATGTTGTGTGTACTCATTAGAATTGCCTCATGGAGGCAATTCTAATGAGTACACACAGCATACATTTGCAAGATAAAATCTGCCTACATTTTCCTTATATTATATTTAGAGGAACTCCCTGTGGACTCAAGAAAGGGTTGGACCATCCATGGTAAACGAGCCATCGGGATTCGTGTATATTAATATCAATCTCCACAAAAGACTGTTGCTGGGCCCAGCAGAGATTGAATCATCAACCTCTTAACCCTTATCCTGCTGAATAAATAATCTAGCCACACCCACTGCTGACTATCAGCCAATCAAATTACTTGATATATTATCTTTATTCAATTCACAAACTGCATGACAAACAGTGTAGATCCTGATCAGATGATCTGGATCTATACTGTTTGCAAAGGTAGGGTTGTCATGAACAGCAGGATAAGGGTTAACCCTTATCTTGCTGTTCACGACAACCCCTATCTTTGCAAACAGTGTAGATCCAGATCAGATGGCTTCTGAAGAAGCCATCTGATCAGGATCTACACTGTTTGGCATTCAGTTTATGAATTTGTAGCAATAAATTACATCAAGTAATTTGATTGGTTAATAGACAGAAATGGGTGTGGCTTAAATGAATATTCAGCAAGAGAAGGGTTAATTCCCAGTCAGATGCGCATCCCACCAAGCCACTGAGGCAAGCTTCGCGTGATATTTTTCCCATGATGTGTTTCACATGAACTGGTTTGTAGTTCTAACAGGGAATCATTGACATCGTGTTAGAATTGAGTTTTAAGGGGAATGGGAACACCTTGAAGGGAGGCAACTCCTGCAAAAGTATTTTTGTCTCCCATGTCAACAGACAACTTTCAGGACTTCCTGTTCGCTTTTCTATAAGCTCGGTCCCACAGAAAAAAGGGGTCTACTCTTCTAGAATTTGCACCTCAGGAGCAAGTGTTTTCCTTTAAGAGTTGACCCCTTTTCTGTGAGACCGAGCTTATAGAAAAGCGAATAGGAAGTCCTGAAAGTTGTCTCCCTTTGAAAACTGGCAGAAAAATCTGCCAGGTGTTCCCATTCCCCTTAAATATGACATTCTATTAAATTCTGCATACAACTCTTTTGCAATTCTAACATGACAGATGAAAGACAAACTACCTAAATGATCCTAAGAAATGGGACAGACATGCCTAGACCCAGATCCGACTGCTCCTTCAGGAACTGTCTTATCAGGGTCTACACTGTTTGCCATTCTGTCTCCACTTTTTGGACTCCTTGCTGGATCATGAAACAAACTTGTTAAAATTTTAGGAGAATTACAGCAAGTCCTCAAGGTGTCCGAATTTTTAGGATTTTTACTGTAATCTGAGTGATTGGCAAGTAAAGTGATTGTGGTCAGGAGTGTAAAGAAATCTCATCTGTTTAGTTTATCATGCAGCACAACCTCATTATAACACTGTTCATTACAATATTGTTTTGGATATAACATGGTTTTCAGATTTATTTCAAAAATGTCTAGATTTTAAGGGTAATGGATACACATTCAGGGGAGGAAACTCCTTCAACAGTATTTTTGTCTCCCATGTCAACAGGGGTCAACTCTTAAAGGAAAGAACTTGCTCCTGAGGAGCGAATTCTTTCTTTTAAGAGCTGATCCCTTTTTATGTGGGACAAATATTACTTTTTCCGTGGGACAAATATTACTGAAAAGAGATAAGGAAGTTCAGAGAGTTGTCTCCATTTGAAAAATGGAGGAAAAATCTGCCAGGTGTTTCCATGCTCCTTAAAGAAAAATGACCATAAATGGTCATCTTGTATATAATCTATACATTTTTATATAAAAACATTGTTGTTTAACAAACACAGTTTCAGCTGTGGACCTCAACAACAGTGTTATAAAGGTTTTGATTGTGTTGTGGTTCACTTTGTGCAGCCTCCCAGAGAAAGGGAGAAAAAGAGATAGTAAAAGAGAAGGACAGGAGATTTGTTTGTTTGATTTGATGTTTAATGTCCCCGTCAACACTGTATATGTCATTTTGGAGACGTTGCTTCCAATTTTGTGGTACTTGATGAAATGACATCTCAAGCCCTGTTGCCCAATGAAACCAATTGGGTTTATAAGCATGGACGGTCTGACTCACACAGCTTTACCTGGGCATGCTTAGAACCTCTAAGCCGTTTACCAGTACTCGTGTGTGGTTGGTATCAGCTCTGCTGCAGCCCAATCTATTTCTTCAAGCCCTGATGGATGGGGGCCGTTAGCCTCCCAGAGAAAGGGAAAAAAGAGATAGAAGAGACAGTAGAGGGGATGAAAGAGAAGGACAGGAGAGAAAGAAAAAAATAAATAACAATAATCCCCCTCTACCCTTACCTGCTGAAAGCACAGCAGGCCTTGCCCAACTGTAAGCCAATATCAGCTGGATGCCCTCATGGGTGGAATAAGCTACACAACACCTTCCTCTGACCCAACCACCCCAGGTGTCGTAAAAGAGTGTGGGGCATATTGCACAAGAATGAAGCAAAAACTGTAAATATATGGTATCAGCCACAAACCATGCAAAATCAAGCCGTGTCATTTTAGCTAATTCTTGTGGCAAAATGACTGTGCAACATCACAGAAATCTAATTTCTATCTACACACATATGGATATATATATATAATGTTTCACAACAGCGCAAGCAGTCAAAATTCATATCAGCTTGTGCACAATGCCTGTTCAAAGCATCAGTTCATCCCTTTCTTACATGAAAACCCGAAAGAGAGACATAGGCAAACGGTGCAGACCCTGATCAGATGCCGCATTATGCGGCATCTGATCAGGGTCTACACTGTTTGCTAATAGGATTTGCCATCAAAACATAGAGTGAAGAAAAAAAATAGACCTGACATCCCTTAAATGACAAATGGATTTGTCCAATATATGGGCCCCGTCAAGCGATTTTGGTACTTATTGCCTATGTGAGCAGCGAAGGTTCAGGCGAGCCTGCGGATGAGCCTGCGCATCCGGGCAGTCTTGCCAGAACCTTCCCTGCTCACTCATACAAGCAGTGAATCAAGAGGAACCTTCAGACAGAAAGCCATACCCCTGGCCCCTCTGAATGGCTGGGCATGTGCAGTTAAAATTTGTCATGACGGAATGCTCGAAGACACAAATTCGCTTGGCGGGGCTCATATAACAATGGAAGAGTCCACTAGAATACAATGGGTCAAACAAGAGGGCCATGATGGCCCTGGATCGCTCACCTGATCCATAGAGTCACAAGTCGGCCCCGGGGAGGGCCATTATTGTCCCCAGGGTTATAATGTGCATAATGTTGAGGGAGGTCTAAAAAGGTGAAGCTTCAAACCAAATATCAACAAAGGCTATAATTTGAACAGTCTGGGCAAAGGTCCACTAGATGCACCAAATATCAAAGACCTGGGCCTTACGGTTTCAAAGAAGAAGATTTTTTTTTTAAGATATTCCCTACATAAGCCTATGTAAAACCAAATGGCCCCAGGGCGGGGGCACTTTTGGACTCAGGGCTATAATTTAAACAATCTTGACGGAGGTCCACTAGACACCAAATATCAAAGACCTGGGCCTTGCTATTTCAGAGAAGAAGATTTTCAAAGAGTATCTCTATATAAGTCTATGTAAAACCAAAGGGCCCCGGAGTGGGGGCATTTGTGGCCCGAGGTCTATAATTTGAACAATCTTGGTAGAGGTCCACTAGATGAAGCGCCATTCCAAATATCAAAGACAAGGGCCTTGCAGTTTCAGAGAAGAAGATTTTTAAAGATTTCCCTATATAAGTCTATGTAAATCCAAAGGGTCTCGGGGCAGGGGCATTCTTGGCCCCAGGGCTATAATTTGAATAATCTTGATAGAGGCCCACTAGATGAAATTTCACACCAAATATCAAAGACCTAGGCCTTGTGGTTTCATACAGAAGATTTTTAAAGATTTTCCCTATATAAGTCTATGTAAATGCAAAGGGCCACAAGGTGGGGGCATTTTTGGTCTCAGGGCAATAATTTGAACAATCTTGGTAGAGGTCAACTAGCTGAAGCTTCATACCTAATATCAAAGACCTAGGCTTTGTGGTTTCAGAGAAGAAGAATTTTTCAAGATTTTCCCTACCCTATATATAAGTCTATGTAAAACCAAAGGGCCCCGGGGCAGGGGCATTTTTGGCCCAAGCACTATAATTTGAACATTCTTGGTAGGGGTCCACTAGATGAACCTTCATACCAAATAGCAAAGACCTGGGCCTTGCGGTTTCAGAAAAGAAGATTTTTAAAGATTTTCCCTATATAAGCCCATGTAAAACCAAAGGGCCTTGAGGTGGGGGCATTTTTGGCCCCAGCACTATAATTTGAACAATCTTGGTAGGGGTCCACTAGATAAAGCTTCATACCAAATATCAAAGACCTGGGCCTTGCGGTTTCAGAGAAGAAGATTTTTAAAGATTTTCCTTATATAAGCCCATGTAAAACCAAAGGGCCCCGGGGCGGGGGCATTTTTGGCCCCAGCACTATAATTTGAGCAATCTTGGTAGAGGTCCACTAGATGAAGCTTCACACCAAATAACAAAGACCTGGGCCTAGCGGTTTCAGAGAAGAAGATTTTTAAAGATTTTCCCTATACAAGCCCATGTAAAACCAAAGGGCCCCGGGGCGGGGGCATTTTTGGCCCCAGCACTATAATTTGAACAATCTTGGTAGGGATCCACTAGATAAAGCTTCATACCAAATATCAAAGACCTGGGCATTGCGGTTTCAGAGAAGAAGATTTTTAAAGATTTTCCTTATATAAGCCCATGTAAAACCAAAGGGCCCCGGGGCGGGGGCATTTTTGGCCCCAGCACTATAATTTGAACAATCTTGGTAGAGGTCCACTAGATGAAGCTTCATACCAAATATCAAAGACCTGGGCCTTGCGGTTTCAGAGAAGAAGATTTTTTAAGTTTTCGGTGAAAAAAATCTATTTTTGGCTCCTGTGACCTATATGTGCAACGGACCGGAACCATTTGAACAACTTTGAAAGGGGACCACCTAAGGATCATTCCTGTGAATTTGGTCAAAATCTGATCAGTGGTTTAGGAGGAGATGTTGTTTAAAGAAAAAGTTTACGCACGCACACACGCACGCACACACGCACGACGGACGACGGACAAAAAGTGATCACAAAAGCTCACCTTGTCACTTCGTGACAGGTGAGCTAAAAATAGTGGAAATAAAGGATAAAACATTGGATATTTCCTCTTTTACATCATTTTACTGGAAATCCCAGGTTATCTTTGTAACTCCTCTACCATAAACACTTCTTAACCCTTATCCTGCTGAATAAATTAAGTTTGCCCAAATTTGCCAACTACCTGACAAATAGTGTAGAACCTGATCAGATGGCTTCTTCAGAATCCATATGATCTGGAACTTCACTGTTTGCAAAGGTAGGAACTGTCGTGTTCAGCAGGAAAATTTCGCCCCCGCCCATCGGGGCTTGATTTTGTTTGTTTGATATGAGGTTTAACGTCCCCATCAACACTGTAAATGTCATTTTGGAGACGTTGCTTCCAATTTTGTGGCACTTTTACCCGACATTGAGATGAAATGACATCTCAAGCCCTGTCACCCAAATGAAACCAATAGGGTTAATTAGCATGGACGGTCTGCCTCGCACCACGGTTCCTGGACAGGCTTAGATCCTCTAAGCGGTTTACCAGTACTAGTGTGTGGGCCAGATTCAGCTCTGCATGGAAGCATCATGCAGCCCATATATTTCTTCAAGCCCCTATGGGCAGGGGCCGACCATCAGGGCTTGAAGAAATAGATTGGGCTGCACGATGCTTCCACACAGAGCTGAAACTGACTGCGCACTTGAGTACTTGTAAACCCCTTAGAGGCTCTATGTATGCCCAGGCAACATGGTGTTAGTCAGATCGTCCATGAAAAAAAACCCTTTTGTTTTTATTGGGTGGCAGGGCTTGAGATGTCATTTCATCTCAATGTCAGGTAAAAGTCCCACAAAATTGGAAGCAACATCTCCAAAATAACATAAATAGTGTTGACAAGGACTTAAAAACCCAAATCAATCCATCACGAAAACACGCCTATATAATTTTGACCCCCTTGAACCCCACTTTTATATAGTAAAACTGGGGTTTCTGGGGGTATACCTTATTTTTTTTATTTCTGCTCTAAAATATAGATTGTGGGTACTCGTTAGAACCGCCTCGATGAGGTGGCTCTAACGAGTGCCCACAATCTATATTTTGAGCAGAAATAAGAAAAATATCACAATTTTTCATCATAAAATTTTCATTTTTTCGGCGATAAAGGTGGCAATGTATTTGTATAGGCGTGTTTGCGTAATGAATCAAAATCAGCAGGACAATTTCGCTATACTTTCAACTGATACTTTGAACAACTATGAACGAAATTACCTTCCGTTTTGATGTCTATGAGAATAAATAAGCAGTTAATAAATAAAAATGTTAACCCTAAAGACGTAGAGAAACCTCAATCTAAAAATGTTGTCTGCTTATGTCGTCTTCTGATTCTTCTTGCAATCTTCTTAAAAATACTTTTGGACACAGGCAAACAGTGTGGGCCGAGATCAGACTGCTCCTACTGATCTGGGTCCACACTGTTGGCAAAAAAAAATCTAGTCAGTTCCCACAATCTATGTTTTGTGCAGAAATATGGTAAACATCAGAATGTTTTGTCTGAAAGTTTTCATTTTTGGTGGTAAAATTTGAAAGTGCATACTTGTATACTCTATTGACCAAAAGATTTTGCTTCCAGTACTCTTATTGCTTAGGCTGGGATCCAATTTTTTTTTCTTGACATAAGTTTGCAAAATTATGTCACTTATACTCAGACAAATGTTAATCTGATGTCGGTGACAGTGGGAGCCCAGAGAATAACCAACTGATCTTCTACTGCTAAATTTGCCATCTCACTTACATCACGTGAACAAGTCCGTGAAATGAAGACCCCCCCTACACCCCACTTTATATAGAGAAAACTGGGGTCTACGGGGGTATACACTGTTTTTCTTATTTTTGCTCCAAGACAGGTTGTGGGTACTCGTTAGAACCGCCTCAATGAGGCGGTTTTAACGAGCACACACAACCTATGTTTGCAGTATTTATAAGAAAAATATCACAGATTTTCAAAAGAAAAATGGCCATTTTGGAGATGTGAAAAAACGCACTATGTCGCACGGGTTTGTTATCGTAATATATGACCTGAGTGGGATTTGAATCCAACGTGATGACAGACATTACATGTATGAGTTGAAGCTCTTAACCGCTGAATCTCCCTTTTAAAAATGCTTTCTATTATAAAATAATTACAGTCGAACTTCAATGGCTCGAACACCTTTGGGACCTTGAAAATCTGTTCGAGACTGGGGTAGTTCGAGCCACTGAGGCTTACTGCCAGGAGGCATAAAGAGATACTATTAGACATCTTTTCGGTGTTCTATAAAGAATATGTATGCTGTGTGTACTCATTAGAATCGCCTCGTGAGGCGATTCTGATGAGTACACACAGCATGCATTTGCAAGATAAAAGACTAAAATCTCCTTAATTATCCCCAACTATTTCTTATGTAGAGGATTTTGCTAGGGGCTCAAGAATGGGTTCGACTCAACCATGGTAAAAGAGCCATCGGTGTTCGAGCCATCAAAGTTCTACTGTATTCCTTTAACCCATTTTGTACCGGAAACCCCAAATATGGTAAATGGCAAACAGTGCAGGCCCAGATCAGACACTGCAGAATGCGGCCTTCGATCGGGGCCTACACTGTTTGCAAAACTTTCAGCCAGTTTCCAAATAGATTTTGAAGAAAACACAACCTGTCACCCCTAAGTTTTGAAATGGACTCCTGCTATATATAAGGAGGAAGATTCCATTTGCAGTGAGTGAGTGTTTGAATTTTACGTCTCACCAACAGCTAAGGTCATACAGAGACGGGACCTCAGTTTAAAGACTCATCCGAAAGTCTGGAGAAGCCCAGGATAGATCCTGCGACCCCAGGTTTACAAGGCGAGTAGCAAAACCACTACACAATGGTGGCTTCTAGATTCCATTTGGAACAAAAAGGGTTAATCTCCAGGAAAACTCTACAGTAGACAACGATAAAATATTTTTCATTATTTTCCAAAGACAATAAGATTACACATTACATGCAAATCCTCTGTCCAGCAGATATTCCCATGTCATCATGAAAACATGCCTAAATAATTTTGACCCCATTCAACCCCACTTTTATATAGTAAAACTGGGGTTTATAGGGGTAAACCTTATTTTTCTTATTTCTGCTGTAAAATTTAGATTGTGGGTACTCGTTAGAACTGCCTCGATTAGGCGGTTCTAACGAGTACCCACAATCTATCTATCACAATTTTTCATGTTAAAATTTTTGTGTTTTTTTTTTTTTTTGCGGTATTGTTTACAATGCATTTGTTTGGCATTTTTTTGGAATGTAATGAAAAGCCATATATTCTCAGCAAAACAATAAGTAACTATGTTGAAAATACAGGGATCAACCATGGTTTTTCATGCATTAACATTTGCCGCATCCCGAGGAAGCTGTTTGAACATAAGGCCACTAGGCCGAATGTTCAAATATCTTCCGAGGGATCCGACAAATGTTAATGCAATGAAATAAGCATGGATGATCGTTGTTCTTGCAAAACTTTCGAATCCGACAGCAAATTTTGACGAAAACGCCCAAAAGATCCATATAAATTCCATATAAACTCTTCAAATGCGACAGGCAAACCAAAATGGCGGTCAGTTCAGAATGTTGTTTACAATGACGTTGTTATGCAGTGACGTCATCATAGAACCCTAAAAGGCTACGTTCAGGGTGATAACGTTACGTCCCTCAACGTAACATGAACAAAGCAAGGCCCGTCTTGTGATATCAAAAGTTCAAAATCCATGTTCGAACAGCACGCGAATTTCATGATTTGAACATGGTTTTGCTGTTTGAGCATGGCTTTTGGTCCTTTGACAACGGCTTCAAACAGCCATGCGCATAGGTATTTATGCAAGAATGATGTTTGTTAAATGTGATTAGCAAATTAAAAATCCTGAAAATGAAACTGTTTTCTGAGGTAGTCACTTTCTTAACCCATGTCCTGCTAAATTTTTTACCTGCCACACCCACTACTGATTATCAACCAATCAGATTACTTCATTCAAATTATTGCAACAAATTCACAATCTGAATGACAAACAATGCAGATCCTGATCAGATGGCTTCTTCAGAAGCCATCTGATCTGGATCTACATTGTTTCAAAGATGAGGCATATTCGGGCTCAGCAAGGGTTAAAGAATGATAAGCACTTCGGAGTCAAGTTCTACAAAAACAAATGATGTCGTTAGTCAAAAAAAAAAAAAAAATCAAAACTTTGATAAAAAATATGGCAAATTTGCGAATATTTTTGGCTGAACAAATGTGAGTAGTTTTAAGGCTGTTCTGAAGTTTCAACAGCGACACAGGTCTTCTTAAAGTTCTGTCGTGATCTCTGAAATGACTCCCATTTCATGTAATAAACAGCCATAAACACAGCCAGTGCCAGGCAAAAGTATTCTGTGCTTATAAACTATTCCACTCCACCTACCACTCAACACCATCAGGAAAACACACCTGTATAATTTTGACCCCCTCGAACCCCACTTTTATATTGAAAAACTGGGGTTTACAGGGGTAAACCTTATTTTTCTTATTTCTGCTCAAAATATAGATTGTGGGCACTCATTAGAACCGCCTCGCTCTTAAATATAGATTGTGGGTACTCGTTAGAACCGCCTCATCGAGGCGGTTCTAAAGAGTGCCCACAATCTATATTTTGAGCAGAAATAAGAAAAATATCACAATTTTTCATCATAAAATTTTCATTTTTTCGGCGATAAAGGCGGCAATGTATTTGCATAGGCGTGTTTGCGTAATGACATCGCAACCTCTTTAAAACACTGTGGTTGGTATCCAAAGCAGAAATGGCGTTTACCAAAGCACCATGTTTGTTTGTTAAAGTTTTATGTCTTGCCAACAACTGAGGTCATATGGGGATGGAACCTTGGTTTAAAAATTCATCCAAAAAAAAAGTCTGGAGAAGCTCGGAAACAACTGTGTTTTATCCAAATGAAAATGTGTAGTTTATTAAGAAAAATGACATTTATGGTCATTTTTTATATATACTGAGAGGCAAAAGTAAGTATACAGGTTACTGAATACCAATTTGGGTCCCAATCTCTCCCTCTCTACATACATATGAGGTATCATAAATAAGAACAACCACTGCCGCATAATTTGCAGCATTTTCCGTTAAATTTGATTAACGGATAATGAAATTGTGTCACTTGAAATGGACAGGGGGTCTGATCCAATATTTCGTCTTGAGTAGCTTCCCTTTAAACATGTGTTTCGAATAAGCGTTATTCAATAAATGATTTTTCATGCAAAAATTTAAAGAATGGCACCTGATTGGCAAGAATATTTCGCATATTGAAATTAAACAAAAGGTAAATTGCAACATCTTTTCTCCAAGAAAATGGCATTTTCGCCTTTTACGTTCTTCCTTTTATTAAATGCATTATGTTTCTATAGGATTTGTATTGAAGATTAACTTTCCATTGTGCAATTTTAGAGGTTTTACTATGGAGTAAACATAATGATGCCGAGCAAAACAATAAGTATGCGAAAGTTTCAAATGAATATCTCTTTCACGATCTGAGAAAAAGACTCATTTAATTCACTATGATTTTAATTGAAAGGGAGATAATCCGGAACAGGCAGAAATTCCAATTGAGTTTGAAGCTGTTTGTTTGGGTTTAATGGCAAAGTAATGATGTGGTCTTATCGACGAACATTCGTACATGCCTTTTGCGGTGTGCAAAGATTTGAATGTCGGGTACAACATGAGATTTTCTTGGAAATATTGATTTTCAATTAAGGGCAATAACTCCATCATGGATGACTGTTACAGGAAAAGAATTGGAGTTTTACAAACTTGGACGTTTGGGAAAAGCAGACATAGGCATATTTTATTACAGACAGCAATACAAGATCTGGTATTCTAAATCAAAACGTGTATACTTTTTATTGCCTCTGAGTATATAATCGGATGAAAATGTGTAAACTATCAATTAAGAAAAATTATCATTTTTCTATAAATTATTTACATTTTCAGCGATGAATTATGTGTAAATTATCAAGAAAATGATCATTTATGGTCATTTTTCTATATTATCTATACATTTTCAGGGATCCCTCTTTATGCCTTATTACCAGCATATCCAAAACTGTGTTTCAAAGAGGTAGGTATGTACTTTCAAAATCTCAAACATACCACTGAAACAAACATTTCAATCTAGTTTAATTAAGAAAATTATTATATATAAGATACCAGCAAGTCAGATATAAAAATATGTGTCCCTTATGCGTAAAATCTTGATAAAATACATGAATTTCTCATCACAAAAACCCTTAGTAAGCCAATAAATGTAAATATATATGCTATATATTCTAGACAAACAAAGCCCTGATAAGTTTAGAGTTATCTCACCTTTGTAGCTCTTGATCAGCCCCTTTCTCATGAGTGGCAGTGAGAGTGGTATATAATGTTCATGACTACACACGATTCTCAGGAACTCAAATTTGTACTCCTGTAGGACCTGTAACAGAAAAACAACAACAACGTTTACAGGCACAGGCCAATGGGTTTATGGGTATTTAAAACTGCTTATGCATTGATCACTGAAATGAATACACCATCAAAACCGAAAGTAAACTTAATTAGAATGGTGATGTTGATGGTACACCATCTCATATCCCCATGCTTCCATTTGATTTGATATGTTACATGACCATGTTCTGAAACCTTTGATTTTTGACACCCCACTGGGCCCCTCCCCCTGGTTCCACACCCAGGGCTGTGATCAAAATTCTGAAAGTGTCAAGCACTCCACTGACCACAGATCTATCAGTTGCCATGGTTTCACGTCTGGCTAACAGTCTAGGAGGAGTTATCCGGCAATCTTTATGGATTGGAAATAGTTTTTCACCTCCACAATGACTATTCTACTCATCATGCCTTTCAATTTGATATGTTGCATGACCATGTTGTGAAAACTTTTATCTTTGCCCCCCTGTGGCTCCCTCCCAATGGCCCCGCCCCAGGGGTGGTATAAAAATTCTGAATGTGTCATGCACTTACCAGACCAAAGATCTATCAATTCAGATGGACATATGGCAAAAATGTTTTTTTACAGGCAAACAATGTGGACCAAAATCAGACTGCTCCTCTGATGCTCCTAGAGGAGCAGGCTGATTTGGGTCCAAATCAGACTGCTTCTCTACTGTTCCTAGAGGAGCAGGCTGATTTGGGTCCATACTGTTTGCAAAAAATTACTTTTAAGATAACCAGCAGACATCAAAGCAGACGACAATTGTCCTGATTGGCATGTTATGGGTTAAATTAACAATATTTTAACAACTGAACCCACTTTGCTATCTGCAGTTTGAAACCCTGTGAAAAACTAGAGCTGTCAGTGAAACTGACTAGGGCCCCGGCAGCGCTATCAGAGGAGTAGGAAAATGTTGAAAATTTGTGGACGGACAGACAGACGGATGGACAGAGTGATTACTATAGGGCACCCACACTTTCAGTGCGGGGCCCTAATAAACTTGTCTATTCTATCTTATCCAGGGTAAATTCCCTATTGATAAGGATACTAATTATTCTCCCTTGAAACCCTGAAAATGCAATAACATCACGAAAACACGCCTATATAAATTTGACCCCCTTGAACCCCACTTTTATATAGTAAAACTGGGGTTTCCGGGGGTATACCTTATTTTTCTTATTTCTGCTCTATAATATAGATTGTGGGTACTCGTTAGAACCGCCTCAATGAGGCGGTTCTAACGGGTGCCCACAATCTATATTTTGAGCAGAAATAAAAAAAATATCCCAATTTTTCATCTTAAATTTTTCATTTTTTCGGCGATAAAGGTGGCAATGTATTTGTATAGGTATGTTTTCGTAATGTGCCCTTTCAAACAATGTCCCCCGCCCCCAGCACACACATCACCATAAAAAGTCCGTGAAACGAAGACCCCTCTAAACCCCACTTTATATAGAGAAAGGGGTAAACATTATCTATCTTTGCTCAAAAACATAGATTGCGGGTATTCAATCTATGTGAAAAGCAAAGATGTTATCATTTTTACCTAAATTTTTTAATTTCTAACACCATGTTTGACACCATTATTGCACACGGACATGTTTTCTTAATGCTTAACCTGTGCCAAAATGTCCATAATGCAGTTAGGCATTTTTCTTGATTCGGTGATGCGGCCCCCGCCCATAGGGGCTTGAAGAAATATATGGGCTGCATGATGCTTCCACGCAGAGCTGAATCCGGCCCGCACACTAGTACTGGTAAACCGCTTAGAGGATCTAAGCCTGTCCAGGAACCGCGGTGCGAGGCGGACCGTCCATGCTAATAAACCCTATTGGTTTCATTGGGCGACAGGGCTTGAGATGTCATTTCATCTCAATGTCGGGTAAAAATCCCACAAAATTGGAAGCAACATCTGCAAAATGACCTTTACAGTGTTGACGGGGATGTTAAACCTCAAATCAAACAAACAAATTGTTTCGGTGATGCATTTGGGAGGTATGGGTACAATGTCCCCAGCCCCTAGCACACACTTACCCTGTGGTCCACTAGACTAAAATGATCTAGATGTTTGGATACAAAATGGAACACCTGACCTCTGTCCATCAGGGTAAAACACATCTGCAAAAATATGAAAAATAAAGTAAAATTTCTATCTTAAGACCACCTCTGGGATTGTTCAAAGACGACTTCAGAACAGTTACAAGTGGTCTCAACAGTTCCAAAGTGGTCTTAAGACCCAAAGAAAGGAAGATTGAAAGTTTTTATATGTTTTAAAAGAAGAATTGGTCTTAATTTTAGCTGGTCTTAATAGTGGAATAGGGATCGATGTTCTGGCAGGTTTGAGCTATTTACATCATCATCAGGGGCGTCATTAATTTCGTACAAACAACCTTGTGCCAGTCTAGTGTATATAGCATGAAATCCTAATAAAACATGTTTATTATCACAATATTTGGGCCCTGTGGTGTCTGATATGGGCCTGTACTGTTTGATTTGCAGAAAATGCTTTAGCTACAATGTTTGTCTGAAAAATTATCACTTGGTGGCATGTGATACAACAGTTTTCCAGTTTTATGACGTAGGCACGATCAATTGGTATTCCACTGTATTTGATCCATGCCACTAGTAAACAGGTCTTTGGAATTTGCCCGAACATCTACACATTCTGATCAGCATCTTATCTTAGAATTCACTGCTTCATCATGATTGATAACAAGTCCGTGAAACGAAGCCCCCATTAAACCCCATTGTATACACAGAAAAAGAGGTTTCCGGGGGTAGACATTATTTGCCTAATTTTTTTTTCAAAAACATAGATTGTGGGTTCTTGTTAAATCCGCCTCAGTGAGGTGGTTCTAATGAGCACCCTTAATCTATGTTGAAAGGAAAAATAAGAATTATATTACAATTTTTACTTAGAATTAATTTTGTCATTTCTGGCACCATGCTGGATGCCATTATTTCACATGGACACTTTTTCCTAATGTGGATAGTCTGATATCTCTGTATTCATTTGATTTTTATGTTCTCTGTGCAGCTGAGCAGGTGTCTTAGCTGTTGAGTCCTCGTCGTTGCTTCATCTCTGTATTCGTTTGATTTTTTAGGTTTTCGGAGATGTTGCTCTGATGAGTTAGAAAACCTTCATGCCGGCTGAACAAATTATTTGTCTAAACCACGACCGAACCAAGGACTAAGATTCTGGCCATGTAAAATCGATTTCAGTCCCCACTAAAAACCTTTTACCGACCTTTCCAAGGTGGTTCTTCTGTTCTGGTTTATTATTGTTATAGTTTCATTTTGTGGGAAGTATGAGAATAAATACTTGTATCAATTCCTGATCACTTCCATCCCTTCTATTTTGGATATAACAGGGGATAAAAATTGAGCCCAAAAATGTAAAGATTATACACAGAGTGTGTTTGAGTTTTACGTCCCATCACAGCTAAGGCCATATGGAGACGGGACCTCGGCTTTAAGACTCATAAGAAATGCTGGAGAAGCCCGGGATCGAACCCACGCCCCCTGGTTTATGAGGCGAGTAGCTTAACCACTACACCACGGAGGCTTCTATAGATTATACACAGAAAATTACCAAAAATGGTCATTTCTCTATATAAGCTATACATTTTTATGTTAAGCTAAAAAAGTTTCTGCTCTGGACTCCAATGACAGTGTTATAAAGCAATAGAAGTGTACGTATAATAGTTTGTAAGAAAGCTTGTTAGTCTCAGAACAGTTTTTTTTTAATTCATCACGTGAACAAGTCCGTGAAATGAACACCCTCCTAGACCCTATAGAGAAAACTGGTGTTTACAGGGGTATACATTTTTTTTCTTATTTCTGCTCCAAAAAATAGGTTGTGGGTACTCCCTAGAACTGCCTAAATGAGGCGGTTCTAATGAGCACCCACAACCTATTTTTGCAGTATAAATGTCAGCAAAATCAAGGATTTTCTTCATAAAAAGTAGCCATTTTGGAGATGTGAAAAAAAAAGGCACTGTGTCGCATGGGTGTGTTATTGTAATGTTCCCATGTATGGAAACAGCTGTAATGTGAAACTAGAGCGCGCAGTCGATGGCAAGCCATCGCAAATCCCCACGTTTTCTCCACAGTAGCCAAGTACCAGATAACATATTTCTCATGTATATATATTTCCTGCCATAAAACACAAACAAAAAATAAAATGACTATAGATTTTTTAGATTTTGAAAAATATCCTTTTTTATCGTGAACCTTGACCCAGGTGACGCAAAAAAAATCCCGTTCAATATGTTATACCTCCCTTGCCATTGAGTAAGCATACAAGGTTTCAAATAAAAATCTTCGAAACTGACTTTGTTATTGCATTTTGAAGAAATTTGGTCAAAATTTGACCTTTTGACCCCTCCCCAGGGTATGACCCAGGTGACGCAAAAAAAATCCCGTTCAATATGTTATACCTCCCTTGCCATTGAGTAAGCATACAAAGTTTCAAATAAAAATCTTCGAAACTGACTTTGTTATTGCATTTTGAAGAAATTGGGTCAAAATTTTACCTTTTGACCCCTCCCCAGGGCCCCTGGGGGCAGGGACAAAAAAAAATGTGCTCTTGCGCAAGCCATTCATGTAAGCAACTCGCATACCAAATTTGGTTGAATTCCGGCTAACGGTTTAGGAGGAGATAGCCGGACAGACAGATGGACAGACGGACGTTCTTAGTAGAGGTACCTTGTGGGGTTACTAATGTAAAGTCTATGGAGACTTTAACCCCATAACGCACCACTGTACAGAGTTTTAACCCCACATACAAAATTTTTAACCCCACTAACTGAAATGTTACTGTGCCTTACAGAATAAACCTCATTAAGTTGAATTGGGCAGAATCCTAACCCCACTAGGTACCTCTAGTCTGCCCGGACAGACGGACAGACGGAGGCGATAACAATATCCCCACTTTTTCGTTGAAAAACGTGGGGATAACGGAGGCGATAACAATATCCCCACTTTTTCGTTGAAAAACGTGGGGATAAAAATTTGTTTTTTTGGAAACAGTGTTACCTTGACAAAGTAAGCAAGACTGTAATTGGCATTTCTAGTTTCCCTGGGAGCTTCTTTGAACTTGCTGACAATGTACGGTGTGATTGTCTGTAACATGTTCTGTAACCTATACTGGTAATCACCAGTGAACCTCTCATGTCTCGGCATCTGAAATACAGAAACAAGAGTGAGATTTTTAACCCTTACGCTGCCAATCACGACAATTGTCATCTGCTTTGTCGTCTGCTGGTTACTTAAAAAGTCATTTTTGCAAACAGTGTGGACCCAAATCAGACTGCTCCTGAAGGAGCAGTCTGATTTGGGTCCACACTGTTTGCCTGTATGCAAAAATATTTTTAAAAAGTTTGCAAAAAAAAATATCAGACGACATACGCAGACGACATTTTCTGAATTTGGGTCTGTATGCAAAAATATTTTTAAAAAGTTTGCAAAAAAATTTAGCAGATGACATAAGCAGACGGCATTTTCAGGTGTAGTTTTTGCGGCTTCTTATGGGTTAATATTGGTTTGGTTGGTTTGGAGTTTAAAAGCCCAGCCAACACTTTCAAGGTCATGGCAACCTGGTCAGTGTAGCTAACCACACTTTCTGTGATCGGGCTTATACAAATGTTGTTAACCAGAACAGTGCATTTTCGTTTGCAAGTAACTTATAACTGCCCTTCTCGTATCAGCAGAAGAGAGAGAATGACAACAGAAAATAGTTTCATGATCAATCTCCTCAAAAGAATGTTGCTGACCCAGCAGGGATTGAACTTTCGACTTGATGTGCACCTGAGCCACTAAGGTTGACTTCATCAATAATGTAGCTATAGTATTTTCAAAGAATTGCTTCCTTTAGTAGATGTGTGTCTAGACATATCACTGGCAATCAAGCTTTTCTCTTTCCCAATCAATAAGGACCTGAATCATATTTCTGATGCCTATTTTGAAGAAAACTTAAATTTGATTGATTGATTTGAGGTTTTACGTTCCCGTCAACACTTTAAAGGTCATTTAAGAGACGTTGCTTCCAATTTTATGGGACTTTTACCTGACATTAAGATGAAATGACATCTCAAGCCCTGTCGCCCAATGAAACCAATAGGGTTTATTAGCATGGACGGTCCGCCTCTCACCGCGGTTCCTGGACAGGCTTAGATCCTCTAAGCGGTTTGCCAGTACTAGTGTGCGGGTCGGATTCAGCTCTGCGTGGAAGCATCATGCAGTCCATATAGAAGAAAACTTGAAAATTATCCACAAGAGCTCTCAAATTTGTAGTCTCGGAAACAGAAAAATTCTCTTCAATTCTACATACCTTTACTCTTTCCCCATCAATAAGGAACTGAGTCATACTTTTGATTAGTATTTCGAAGAAGAACCAGGCATTGTTCAGAAACTTGGTGACAACCACTTGGTCGGCATTGGCAGGACGGAGAACATTCGTTAGACTAATGGCGAGTTCTTCATGCACGGTATTCTTCTTACTTCCCTTTGGCACAGGTTCCGCTCGGAAAATAAACTGGAAATAAATGAAATGACGTATGAGAATAGGGTTCTCAGCATTCTCCAATTGATGTTTTTCAATGCAGTTGGTTCAGGTAGAAGTGTTGTGTACCTTACATCACCAGAGTGTCCCATCACGTTGACAAGTCTGTGAAATGAACAACCACCTAAGCCCAACTTTTTAGAGAAAATTGGGGTTTATGGGGGTATACATTATTTTTCTTAGTTCTACTCCAAAACATAGGTTGTGGGTGCTCATTAGAACTGCATCATTGAATACATAGGTTGTGGGTACTCGTTAGAACCGCCTCAATGAGGCGGTTCTTATGAGCACCCCACAACCTATGTCTGAAGTATAAATAAGAAAAATATCACAGATTTTCATCAGAAAAGTAGCCATTTTGGAGATGTGAGAAAATGCACTATGTCGAGAGAGTGTGTTATCGTAATGAATGATGGGCAAGGCATGATGTCCACGTAGCAGGTAAGAGAAGAGGGGAAAAGCTGTTATTTTTTTATCTTGAAATCTTCAAATCTGGACCTAAACTATTTGGCAGTGTCCGGTTTTTGGTGTTGCCATAAAAATTGCTTCAGTTACCCTGTCCCTTTCCCCTATAGTCAATAAAAACAACATGGAAAAGCAAGTACATGCCACTCGGGATAAAAATATGCTTGTGGTAGCACAATCTGACCACAATCTGACCACTCCTACCAGCCATTTAGAACACATTCTTACCTTGACAAACTTTTCCAGCATTTCAAACTTTTCAACATCCGACACTTCTGACACTATATGGATCACAACCCTGTAGAGAAAGAATAATAGAATCTATGATGGAGGTATAAGGAAATTTCACTGCCCACACCCATCGGTGCTTGGAGAAATAGATTCAGCTGCATGATGCTTCCATGCAGAGCTGAAACCAAATGTAAAATGATTACTGGTAAACCGCTTAGAAGGTCTATAAGCCTGCCCAGGCAAAGAGGTGAGAGTCGACCGTCCATGCATATGAACCCTTTTGGTTTCATTGGGCGGCAGAGATTGAGATGTCATTTCATCTCAATGTCAGGTAAAAGTCCTACAAAGTTGGCGGCAACATCCCCAAAATCACCTAAATAGTGTTGAAGGGAATGTTAAACCTCAATTCAAACAAAGCTCATATAAGGCTAGCATTGTTGTGTCATCAGAGGGAGTGATCAAGTTACTTAAAGGCCTTAATACATCTAAAGCTTTAGGACCTGATGAGCTTCATCCTGAAGGACCTAGCAAATGAACTAGGTCAAATTATGCTCATGCTTCATTCTGTTATTTGGTGCTATTACACCACAACTTCATTATAACATGGTTTGTTATAACACAGTTTTGGATATAATACAGTTTCAAGATAGATCCCAAAAATGTATAGATTATTTAAAAAAAAAATGGCCATAAATGGTCATTTTTCTACATAAATGTATAGATTATATAGAAAAATGACCATAAATGGTCATTTTTCTATATAATCTATGCATTTTTGTTTGTACGTAACACGGTTGTTTAACAAACACGGTTTTGGCTTTGGACACCATCAATAGTGTTATAAAGAGGTTGTGGTGTATTTCTTATTTCTCCAATAAAACATGTTGTGGTTTTTGTTGGATCCCGAAATGATGATTACTCCTACTCTTCATTACTCTGACACTATCATTTCTCATTTCATTTTATGAAATAAACAGGTGTTATCTATAAACATGCATTCCAAGATTTGCATCCCTTATATACAGAGTCTTTCTTTACCGACGTTACAGCACTTAGTGTCCACACAATGCTTAAGTGTTCAAATTAATAATACATGTAATAATAATAATGAAAATCTACCTTATTTGTACAGGGCAACACAAAACAAATTCTAATCTTCCATGTGGCCCTCTTTTCCTGGGTAGAAATCAGTAGTTAGCAATGTGAATAAAGTCTCTTTCTCAAGGAAACAACACTTGGCACTTGCGGGGACTGAATCGGTTACCTCTGGGTCTCAAATCCGATGCTTTACCACTGCACCACAGTGCTCCATGCTGGGCAATAAGCATGGGAATCTAAACGCTTTTTGTCCAATGTGAACACTAAGCATTGCGACTGCATATGGACTGTCCATAAAATGTGCGATCCCAAAGCCAATTGTTCACCATGTGATTTTCACTTTGAAATTATTCAACTTAAGGTACTATTTTTCTCAAAATTTGCTATGTCAACTGTCACTCATCAGAAAGCATTCATATTTGAACCAATCGTACCTTGTAGGGCAGGCTGATGTCCCAGGATCAGGCTAGACATCAAAATCTTTTTAACTTTTAGATATATGAACACCAGAACACAGCATTTGACCGTAAAACAATTGCAGGTCACTGACCTATATTCCATGGTCCATTGAATTTGCCTTCTACATGTTACACAAGGATTATTTGATGTATGAACATCATACTTCAGGATTGTGAGTCAGTTTCAAAGTTTAATGAAAGTGAGATTTCATTGTCATGCAATTCCTGTCAGGTATTAGG
Organism: Lucinisca nassula; assembly: GCA_963580285.1. Classification (NCBI taxonomy): domain Eukaryota; kingdom Metazoa; phylum Mollusca; class Bivalvia; order Lucinida; family Lucinidae; genus Lucinisca; species Lucinisca nassula. Next base: position 7,859,666 of record OY757024.1, on the reverse strand, counting down.
GACAGAAAGTCATGAAATGTACATGAAATGCAGTTTTTAGAAATTTGAAACTTATGGTGTTCATTTGAAATTTACCACTAAGTGTAAATGAACACATTAAATCGGCCCCGTCAAGCGATTTTGGTACTTATCGCCTATGCGAGCAGCAAAGGTTCAGGCGAGCCTGCACATCCGCGCAGTCTCGCCAGAACCTTCCCTGCTCGCTCATACAAGCAGTGAATCAAGAGGAACCTTCAGACAGAAAGCCATAACCCTGGCCCCTCCGAATGGCTGGGCATGCGCAGTTAAAATTTGTCATGACAGAATGCTCGAAGACACAAATTCGCTTGGCGGGGCTCAAATATGGATTTCAGCAGCGTTTAAACAGCTTTCTTTAGAAGGTAAGACTAATAATGGATCTACCTTTGTTTCAGTACAGTGGGTAAAATACAAAACCTGACAGCATACATGGAAACATTTTCACTGTGTGTGTTGGTAACAAGTTTAAACAACTGATTCAGAATGGTGGATAAAATACAAACCTAATAGCATTCATGGAAACATCTTCACTGCCATACTATATGTGTTGGCAACAAGTTTAACCCTTTACCACTCAGGGATTTTGTGAATTTCGCTGATTTTCACAGTGTTGCACCTGACAGCAACTTCAACTAACCATTGTTTCATAATGCATGGTCTGTTTTACACCAAACTCGGTATGAATGTTCATTGGGCAGTAGCCTTTCAAATGCAACCTTTCATGACTTGATCATTGTTGTCATGGTAAAGAGGGGGCATCTCAAAGTTGGCAAAAAGTGTGTTTTCACATGAATTTTTGACCACATTTTAATCTTCACACAGCTGTCAAGGCAACAATTAAGGTGTTTGGCACTTGCCATTTTCACTGTTTGCAGCATGTTTTATCAGCATCAATTTTCAGGCATTTTTGACCCCAGTCACCCTCAGATATAAATTTTAGCGGCCGGTTGGGCCATACACCCAAAATTTTTCGGGATGTGAGGGGGGCGTTGCCCCCCTTCAAACCCCCCTCAGAATATTTTTAGTGGGGAGGCGCGCGAAAAAACAGGTTACTTTTTTGCCCAACAAATCCTAATGCAAACATAACTATCCAGGGGAGGAAATGCAGATTTTAGGTGCTTCTGGGGCTTAAAATGGGGGGGGGGGTGCAGACACGTAAAAACACGTATCTGAGTGGGAAAGGGTTAAAAAGTGGTTCAGTATACTGGATAAAATACAAACCTAACAGCATTCAGGGAAACATCTTCACTCTGTGTGTTGGCATCAAGTTTAAACAGCTGTTTCAGTATAGTGGGTAAAAAACAAACCTAACAGCATTCATGGAAACATCTTCAATGTGTGTGTTGGCCACAAGTTTAAACAACTGATTCAGTATGGTGGGTAAAATACAAACCTAACAGCATTCATGGAAACATCTTCACTGTGTGTGTTGGCCACAAGTTTAAACAACTGGTTCAGTATGGTGGGTAAAATACAAACCTAACAGCATTCATGGAAACATCTTCACTGTGTGTGTTGGCAACAAGCTTAAACAGCTGATTCAGTATGGTGGGTAGGAACTGGATGTATGTACTAACATCTACGGCCAACAGTGACTGAAATGTGGAGAAAAAAGGTACACTACAATCTCTCTTTTTTTTTTTTTCTTTTGTAGGTGTTGACTGCCTGCTAATTTAACCCATTGTATACTAGTAGACTCTTCCATTGCTACATGTTGGATTACTCCATTTGTCATATAAGGGGTGTCAGGCCTATGTATTCCTTTTTATTCTATTTTTTATGGAAAATTCTGTTAGCTAATAGTGCAGGCCCAGATCAGACGCCGCGTTCTGCGGCGTCTGATCTGGGCCTGCCCTGTTTGCCAAGGTACACTTCAGGCGTTTCCCACATGCACTGGGTTAATTTTAAGCCAATAAACCATGGATATGTCAAGATCTTGACAAGATACTGTTGAGTTTGTCAGTTAGCCTAACTGTCGGCTTCCACTGACTTTAAGCATTAACCAGCCTGACTAAAGTTGCTGGGAACCAGTCAAGCGTAGTCTGACCATCCTCAATTAGGATGGTCAGACTATGGTTGACTGGTCCCCAGTTTTCCCTAAGGGACAGCAGACCACTAGAACCAGTAATTTTGTTTTGTCAGCATTGATTGGTTGTTTCTTTTACAAGGGAGGAAAGTCTAATAAGACCTGTCGCCTGACAGGATTGCTTACCGGATAGATGGTGCTTTGACTTACCGTATTCAACCTATTTACCGCACCATGCGCTAGTTTTTTCAAAATTGTATGAAACTATTGTGGTCAAAAATCTAACTAATAAGCGCACACTAAATACGAAAAAAATACGAAAAAAAAGCTTCCGATATGATTATTTTAGAGAGTTTAATTTCAGCATAGGGGTTCGCCACATATACATATGATTGTCTTGGTCAAAGATTCAGCAAAACTCAATAAGAATTTGTTGGGAGGTTACTGTAAAGTGTGCGCTTGTGTATTTTTTTTCAGAAAAAGCTTGGGTGTGCGCTTATAGGAGCATGTGCGGTAAACAGGTCGAATACGGTAGTTGCTCAAAGGCAAATTTTCAGACCCGTCATGAAGAAAGAACCCAGTGCTATATCAATATTGGGGATCATGTATGATGCAAGTCTGTAACATTAGTATTCCTTTTTATTCCATTAACCCATATCCACCTAAACAGGCAGATTTTCATGGAAATGCAGTCAAACTTCGATGGCTCGAACCACTTTGGGACCATGAAAATTTGTTCGAGACAGCGGTAGTTCGAGCCACAGAGGGATACTATTAGTGCCATACCAGGAGGCATAATGGAGGTAATTGTGGATATCTTTTCGTTGTTCTGTATTATAAATGTACGTTGTGTGTCCTCATTAGAATCGCTCATTGAGGCGATTCTAATGAGTACACACAGCATACATTTGCAAGATAAATGAAGAAAATCTTCCTTAATTACCCCTATATCGTATTTGGAGGAACTCCCTGCGGACTCAAGAACGGGTTCGACTCATCCATGGTAAACGAGCCATCGGAGTTCGAGCCATCGCAGTTTTACTGTATTGAAAGCACTTCACATGCTTTCAATGAATCAACACGGGCGACAAACAGTAAATGCAAGGATAGTAAGACTCTTTGTTCAGGTGAGCTAAAAAGTCTGTCTGTGACCTTGACTTTAACCCCAAGGTCACGGAATGGGAGTGGATGCTGCTGCTAAAATTTTGAGACAAGTATCTATCACCTCAGCAAGTATGAACTGAATCCATGATATGCTAAAGAAGAAATGAGCTCCTAAAATCTTAAATGCAAAATCTTTAACATTAAATTTCTGTCTGTGACCTTGACCCAAAGGTCATGGTATAGGTGCTGATGTTGCTGATAAAAACTTAAGCATTATCTATTACCAAACCAAAATTTATCTTAAGGCTACCAAGTAATTATCTAAAATCTTTATTGCAAAAACTATCATAAAAGTTCTAAGTATGCGACCTTGACCCTTATGGTCATAAGAGCTGATGCTGCTGCTAAAACTTTGAGACCAGTTCTATTTTCCCCATTTTAAGTCTATGGAAATTTCTAAGTTGCCACAGCAACCAAACTGATGAGCTGATTTTCATTAAAAACACAAAATTTCAATCACCCAGCTCAAGGATGCTACAGATGAAATTTGGGCTATATCAACCCAGTGGCTTCAGAGGAGATGTCGTTTGAAAGTGTTGAGGTCACATAACAGACGTCAGACGACACATACGACGACGACTGACAACTGCCTTATCCTATAAGCTCCCTCGGGCTCTGGTGAGCTAAATAGGATAAGAATTTCTATCCCAGGGTTAAGTCCAGGAGTTCCTCATCTGGGCCCAGTTGTTCAAAAAATCGTCAGCTTAAAGAGCTAGTTAGTAGTCAAATTGTTAACTGTTGTACCAAGTCCAGCATCACGCGGCAAGCCTAGTGATGCCATACAGTGACTCTCGGGATGGATTTTCCATCCATCCCTCACACCCATGTAAGATTCTTATATTCTGATCAAACAAATAACCATGAAACATGAGAGCTTGACAAAATTTACAAGCCATGTTGCATGAAATAAAATGCATGAAACAAAATATGCACTTATTTAAAATTTCTGGAAATGCCCTTGGTGTGAGCTTATAGCAGCATGTGCAGTTAACATGTCCAAGACAGTAGCTTAGTTGTAGTTTTTTACATTCCCAGAGCCGGCCTCGGTAGCTCAGTCTGACTGGTGATCAGCAGGACTCGGTTTTGATACCTGCCGGTGTCGGCAACATTCTTTCATGGAGATTGATCATGAAATCTTTTCTACGGTCATTCTCTTCCTTCTGCTGATTCAAGAAGGGCAGTTGTCAGTTTCTGGGGAACGAATGTGCACTGTACTGGTTAACCACTTACATATAAGCCTGCCCAGGAAAAGTGTAGATAGGTTTACTGACCGACTCAAAAATGACCCAAAATAGTGTTGACTGGGCCATTAAACTCAAATACAAGCAAACAAACAAACAATTCCCAGGTGAAAGTGTTAGATATATATGTGAATATAATTCTACAGTGTGAAACAACCAGGTGCATAATATGTATTTTGCAGATATGCCAAACTTCTTTATAATACTATAATTATGTTAGGATCCATAGCAGAACTGTGTTAATCAAATAACCATGTTATATCAAATTCTAACACTGGTCACCTGTGCAGCCAATAGTAAAATCTAGTGATATATTGTCATAAATCACTGGCGACGCGAAGAGCCACCTTGTTAACCAGTTTCATGAAGTCATTCTTTTTTACCATGATGTAACTAGATGGTGTAACATTGTTTTCTTGTATAAGTCATGAATACAGGTAAAAGCATGGGATACAGTCAGTTATATTGGTGGGATTCCTTTAAACAATGGTGTAAGAAAGGGAGAATCTGAAGGAAGCAATTGCATTTTCGTTGACTTTCAGTGTGATAGAATCGAAATAGATCAGCTCTAGTGCTACGCGCTCGTGATTTTATCTACTTTACAAGTGACCTCCAAACAGTGCTATATCACCCAATAAATCACTGCTAGAGCTGATCTATTTCTTAAACGAAAGTGTATCGATTATATTTATGGCAATTTTTCTATATTAACTACACATTGTTGGATCCATCTTTTACCCTTATCCTGCTGAATAATATTATTAGCCACACCCATTTCTGACTATCAGCCAATCAGATTACATAATATAATGTTTTCATTCAAATTCACAAATTGGATGACAAGCAGTGTAGATCCTGATCAGATGGCTTCTGAAGAAGCCATCTGATCTGGATCTACACTGTTTGCAAAGGCAGTGGTTGTCGTGAACAGCAAGATAAGGGTTAAACTGTGCTACATTAAAAACTGTTATCATGAACAGTGTTATTTAAGATACTTGTATACCAACACCAATATTCCAGCCTCTTTCTGGTTACCTGCATTCTACTAAATTTTGAAATGGATTCCAGCTATATATAGTGAGGAAAATTCTAGTTAAAAATGGGTTAAAGCATTGTTATGCATTTTCTTAGAAGTGTACTGCTTTTTTTTTTTTGTTTTTATTTTTGGTTTTGGTTTTATGGCCCTTGAGAATCTCAGAACTATTTCACACATTGACAGGTTGTATTACGAGCCCCGCCAAGCAAATTTGTGTCTTCGAGCATTCCGTCATGACAAATTTTAACTGCGCATGCCCAGCCATTCAGAGAGGCCAGGGATATGGCTTTCTGTCTGAAGGTTCCTCTTGATTCACTGCTTGTATGAGCGAGCAGCGAAGGTTCTGGCGAGACTGCGCGGATGCGCAGGCTCGCCTGAACCTTCGCTGCTCGCATAGGCGATAAGTACCAAAATCGCTTGACCGGGCCCATATCATGTGTAGCAAAGAGCATGTTTAGAACCCACAGGTAACGTCATTGTATTGTGAAGCAACATCAACAGCTTTCGATTAAAAATTGGAAAACTATTGAAAACGTAACTGTTAGAAGAGAAATAAATTGAATTCAAAGACTTAAAGTTTTTTTGTTCGCTTTGGTTTCTTTCAAAGATGACAGCTTCTTATTGAATAATCATTTCACCGTGGCCGTTGGTAAGTTCATTCTTATGCTTTTGAAATAATTCCTGAAAAAAATACCAGTTTGATGGCATTTTTAATATTTCAATGACATAGCTGGAATTATAAGGAATGAATTATCATTTTTTTTATTTTATCCATGTGTAAAGTCTGGCTAATCACTCACAAACTTAGCATGAAGCCCAAAGTAGATTGATGTGTAAACTCCAGCGAATCACACACAAACTTAACATGAAGCCCTTCAGGCTTCATGCTAAGTTTGTGAGCGATTCGTGATTCGCCGGAAAAATCCACAAAAATGAAATTCATTCCAAAAATAATATGCAATAAAATCCCCATTTTCATGAACAAGCCCATGTACATGATTAGCTCCAGATAAAGAAGGATAATGAGGACAAATTGGGGAAGACTTCTCTAAGTTCATTTATTCCTCCTATAAATCATACAATATGGGAACTTGTTAGAATCGCCTCATTGTATGAGGGAACTTGTTAGAATCGCCGCAATGAGGCGATTCTAACAAGTATCCACAGCGTATGATTGTTACCAGAAATAAAGACTTTTTTCCTTAATTCTTAAGCTGCAGTGAAAAACAACATCTGAAATATGTTGTCCGCCAAATCTTCTAGCAAACATTTTTAAAGATATTTTTGCACACAGGCAAACAGTGTGGGCCCAGATCAGACTACAGGAGCAGTCTGATCTGGATCCACACTGTTTGCAAACAATACTTTTAAGGTAACAAAGCAGACGACAATTGTTTGCCAAAAAAAGACAAACTTTTAAGGTAGCCAGCAGACGGCAAAGCAGACGACAATTGTCATGATTGGCAGTTTATTGTACTTACTTCTCCTTATCTGGTGTTAACACTGTTATGTACATGTAAATTTATAACTGCACCCAAGAACAATAACCGAATAAATACTATGTACAAATAGACCAATAACCAAATAAATACCATGTAGAAAAAGTACAAAATACATGGGCTATTTATGGCACTAACTACACCAGAAACTCTTTATAACATTGTTTGTTATAACATGGTTTTGGATATTAAATGGTTTAACCCAGTGTATACTAGAGGAATCTTCCATTGCTATATGTTGGACAAGTACATTTGTCATATCAGGCCTTTTTTTCATTATTATTCTATTTTTGACGGAAAACAAATAGTGCAGGCCCTGATCAGACGCCGCATTCTGCTTCGCCTGATCTTGGCCTGCACTGTTTGCCAAGGTACCCCTTTAGGGGGCTTCAGGCATGCAATGGGTTAAAGCCACAGTAACCCTTGTGGGTCATTTTGTGTCGACTCCCAGATAAAGGGAGAAAAGAGATAAAAGAGATAGTAGAGGAGATGAAAGTGAGGGACAGAGGAGAAAGAGGAAAATGAATGGAAATGCAGAAACTGAAGAAATAACATTTCTCCTCTACCCTTACCTGCTGCAAGGACAGCAGGCCTTGACCAAATGTAAGCCAATAATACTTGGACGTCCCACTGACGCAAGATACACATGACATCACTTTTGCCTCACCAAACCACCCCATCAAAAATTTTGACAAATTGACAAAAGGATGGAAAACTTGACTCCTATAATGCACCAGGCTGAAAGCATGTGCAACAAACTGGTCATTTTTCTATAAAATGTATAGATTTTTGTTTTTGGGGAGTTGATCTAAATAACACAACAGTAACATAGTGCCTGAAATAGCTCCATGTAAGCTGTTTTCTAACAGTAAAGCAATACAAAGCTACAGAAGCTATTATTAGTTGTGGTTTCGTACAGGAAATCCAGTAAACTGGAAACAAAAGACAATTAACCCTTAAGACGGTGAGAAAAACTACATCTGAAAATGTTGTCGGCTTACGTTGTCTGCTGAATCTTTTTGCAAACTTTTTAAAAATATTTTTGGACACAGGCTGTAGGAGCAGTCTGATCTGGGTCCACACTGTTTGTGTTCAGACTGCTCCTAGTCTGATCTGGGTCCACACTGTTTGCAAAAATAACTTGTAAAGTAACCAGCAGACGACAAAGCAGAAAGTAATTGTTGTGATTGGCATTTTATGGGTTAATGGGATCGGATATACCTGGCAGATTTATCCGCCATTTTTCAAAACTTGCGGAACTTCCTGTTTGCTTTTCTATACACCCTGTCCCAGGGAAAAAGGGGTCTTCTCTTAAATTCTTTCCTTTAAGAGTTGACCCCTAATGAAATGGAAGAAAAAATACTTTTGAAGGAGTTGCCTCCCCTGAAAGTTTGTTTGTTTGTTTGATTTGAGGTTTAACGTCCCTGTCAACACTGTAAAGGTACCCAACATTGAGATGACATGACATCCCAAGCCCTGTCGCCCAATGAAACCAATAAGGTTTATAAGCATGGACGGTCCGACTCGCACCGGTTTGCCTGGGCAGGCTTAGAACCTCTAAGCAATTTACCAATACTTGTGTGTGGTCGGTTTCAGCTCTGCGTGGAAGCATCATGCAGCCCATCTATTTTTTCAGGCCCCGTTGGGTGGCGGCCACCAGAAATATTTGCTGTCATTTTAACAAGGGAGAAATCTTTCGTTACCTCTTTTTTTTCTGTGATCTGAGGCCCTCTGAAAGGGGTCTGCTCTTTATTAAAGGAAAGATATTTGTACATTATGCATTAATCCTTATGCTGCCAATAAAAACTGTATCTGAAATCTGAAAATGTTGTCTGTTTTTGTTGTCTGCTGCATCTTCTTGCAAACTTTTCAAACATATTTTAGCATATAGGCAAGCAGTGTGGATGCTGATCAGACTGGTCTGATCTGGGTCCACACTGTTTGCAACACGACTTAAAGTAACCAGCAGACAACAAAATGGGCACCAGTTGTTGTGATTGGCATTTTAATTGAATTAATACATCTTATAAATTAATCTGATTTGTTAACAGTTAGAAATAGGTGTGGCAAAATTAATGTATTCAGCAGGATAGGGGTTTTTATGCTAAAATAGTGATGATAAACCACAACTAATAATAGAGAAGCTAATATAGGTGATAAAGAATACTACCTTAATAGAATTCATCAGATACTGATGTTCAACACTATCAGACACAGCAGCTATCTTGTTCAGATGCTAGAGTCAGAGTTAAAAGCACATATCACATATACAACAAACATAGCATGCCCAAGTTTATACATCACAACCTTTTTATAACATTATTGTTCTGGTCCAAAGCAGAAATTGTTTTAGTTACACAAGAGTGTCATAGCCAAACAAAAATGTTTAGATAATATAGAAAAATGAACATTTATTGTCATTTTTCAATATAATCTTTACATGTTTGGGATAAAATGGTCATTTTCTATATAATCTTTACATTTTTATCCACATTTAAGCTGTTATAATGAAGTATTATACAGAAGTTTAGGTGTATACCGTAATGTTTATTTATATTGGAGTTTAACAGCGCAGTCAACACTATTTTAGGTCATTTTTGTGCTGGTCAGTTTACCTATCCACACTTTCCTTGGCAGGCCTATACGTAAGCTGTTAACCAGTACAGTGCACATTCTTTCGCCAGAAACTGACAACTGCCCTTCTTGAATCAGCGGAAGGGAGAGAATGACCCTAGAAAAGATTTCATGATCAATCTCCACAAAAGATTGTTGGCTACCCAGGCAGGAATCGAACCTGTGTCCTCCTGATTACCAGTCAGCCATGCTAGTGCATTTACTCGGTTGTTAAGTTAAAAATTGAATTATTTTCCAAAAGGCGGCAAGCTGTGTAAAATCAAATGCCAGCCAATGAAAAGCGACGTTACATGATGATGTCAGGTTTCCCACAGTATATCGCAGAATGTATTGTCGCAAATTTTTGACGTTATCCAATCAGGCGTCGCATTACAAGTGCATTAGAATCTGCGACAGACTGTCGGAAACCCGATGTGATCATGTAACATGACTTTTCATTGGTTTGTATGTGGTTTTATGCAGGTGACTGTGCTTCTGGTTTGGCCAAAAGAACAATTTCTCAACAAAATACGTAAGTGCATTAGAATGGAGATAACCATATTAAAAATTGTCATTTGGGGAGGTAAATCATGAGTTTTATGGTTGCCTATTCCATTTTACGGCTCTACTGACACCTCAAAATAAAACAAAATTTCCGACTGTAAAACCTCTGATTTACCTCCCCAAATGACAATTTTGAACACAGTTATGCCCTAAATAGCATAACAGTAAACATAATAGGATTTATACCAGAACTGTTCATACAGACACAAGACTGTTATCTGGCAAGACCCATTTTGTACTGAAATGACATCTCATGCCCTACCACCCAAAGGAACCGCTGAGGATTAAGGAAGGGTCCGACTCCCACAACTCTTCCTGGACAGGCTTAGACCTAGGCCCTTTACCAGTACTCAAGTTTAGTCGGTTTCAGCTCTGCAAAGAAGCACCCATGCAGCCAAATCTATTTCTTCCAAGGTTTTTCTCGTACAAAATGGTTTAAAGGCAGAATTCGCAAGAAGCATGCCTACATATAGATTCAATTACAAAATACAGGCACCTATAATAGCTCAATGGGTTGAAATTCAAACTCTACTGATTCATCATATCCATACCACTGCATTTACCCTGACCATCAGAAGAAGCTTTCTTGCACACCAGACAAGGAAATCTGTGATTTTACCATGGGATAGAAATTTATGTTCTGACCCTGGTGTTCCGACCCAGGCAACTAACATAAATGCGCTTCAATTCTATTCAACTGCTGGAACTACTTCAGCACTACTTTTATTTTGTAAACAATATACATGTGCGAGCTGTCAAAACTAACCGGAGGTGTTGTGCAAGAAAAAGAATCCAATATGGGGTTCTGTTGTAGATGGGCGTTTCCAACCCTCGGGATGACCGTGCTGAGCACGGTCATCCCTCGGGTTGGAAAAGCTCATCTACAACAGAACCCCATATCAGATTCTTATAATCATATCATTTGAGCATTACATTGATCCAGATATTAAGAGACAAGATACGCATATTGTGCTGGGACAGAATTTTCTTATTTCACCCTTAAAGCATGTTGTAAATACATACCAGGATTGCTTCAATGAGTCCATTCTAACAAGTAAACACAACATATGTTTTTTTTTTGCGATTTTTTTTTTATTTTGGTTCTACATATTTCACTCATATCGAGCTGATCGTTAATCACAGGTAGGTGAAAACTGGAGTACCCAGAGAAAAACCACCTGACCATCTGTTGCAGAACTTGGTGTCTCACATATGACCCAAGCTAGGCTAGAACCCACAGCGGTGAGAGACCTAATGATTATGAGTCAGGGCTCTTATCCACAAGGCCATGGAGGCCCATCACAACGTATGTTTCAAGCTAGCAATAAAAGAATGAAGTCTGTGAAGTGAACACCTTGTAAACGCCACTTTATATATAGAGAAAACTAGGGCTACAGGGTTATACATTTTTTTTTTCTGCTCCAAGACATAGGTTGTGGGTACTTGTTAGAACTGCCTCATGGCTAACTGCAGAATGAATCCTTGGACAAATATTTACAAACTAAATCTATGAAAGGGTTTGAAAACATAAGCTCCTAAAACCATTAACACAAAACATCAAAACAGACTTTGAAGTATATGAATCTGACTCTGAGGTCAAGGACAGGAATGCCAGTGATGCCAAATAAAGCTTTGGCCTGTATACACTAACATGGCAAATATCAATTGATTCTATCCGACACAATGTCTTGCTTATATTAGCATACATGTGTATAAAAATTTTGACCAAAAACTTTAATGCAAAAATTTAACATGTAGACATATGAACTGACAAATGAATGAACAAACAAATGATCGAATGGGCAAACATGACCGAAAAGATAATACCCATCAACATACTTCATACTTTGAATGCTGGAGGTATAAAAATGCCATCATTTTGCAAGACCAATATCATTCCCTGGTGTATTAAGCCATTTAGTACCAAATGGAATCTTCCTCCTTATATATAGCAAGAGTCCATTTCAAAATTAAGGAGTGTCAGGTTGTGTTTTTTGCAAACAGTGTTGGCCCTGATCAGATGCCACATTCTGCGGCATCTAATCTGGGCCTGCACTGTTTGCCAGGGTACCCATTTTGGGGTTTCCGGTACAAAAAGGGTTATGCATTAAAATTTGAAAGATATGAAAATTTTGTGAGTAACTGAGCTGAGCAAGAAAAAAATGTATTCTATAATCTAAAAGCCACCCCTGCTGACACTTGTTTGTTTAGGCACTGCCATTCCAATTAGCCCGATTTGAGAGCATTAATTCAAAACCTGTTCTAAGTGTTATAGGAGTATCAAAACTTCATAGCAAAGATGCAAACAGAAACATAGATATGCTACATCACAGATGCTTTTCCAAAAGATTATGTGCAACTGCTTTCGAAATGTTTTCTTGTTTTTGTTTTTTTTTTCTGATTTCATTATTACCATATCTTATGTACCATATTTAGTGTATGTATTCGACAGACATGGCATTCTCTCATCAGGGTCTACATTGTTTGCCATTCATTTGTTTGTTTGTTTGATTTTAGGTTTAACGTCCTCGTCAACAATGTATAGGTCATTTTGGAGACGTTGCTTCCAATTTCGTGGGACTTTTACCCAACACTGAGATGAAATGACATCCCAAGCCCTGTCGTCCAATGAAACCAATAGGGTTAATAAGTATGGGCGGTCCGACTTGTACCGCTTTGCCTGCCACACGTCCAGCTATTTTTAGATATAACATAAATTGTACTTGTTCAAATTTTAGAACAAGTATGGTAAGCATTTCAGGTGTCCGAATATTTAGGGTATCACGCAAACATGCCTAAACGGTTTTGATCCCCTTGAACACCACTTTCATATACTAAAACTGGAGTTTACAGGGGTAAACCTTATTTGTCTTATTGCTGCTCTAAAATATAGATTGTGGGTACTCATTAGAACTGCCTCGATGAGGCAGTTCTAATGTGTACCCACAAGCTATATTTTAAGCAGAAATAAGAAAAATATCACAATTTTTCATCTTTAATTTTTCATTTTTACAGCGGTAAAATTAACAGTATTTGTATAGGCGTGTTTTGGTAATGATTAATATAGTATATCATGCAACAGCCAGGCTGCAGTGCTGTCAAAGACACCCTTACAACATCAGAATGTAAGACAGTCCAAGTCTTGGATGTCAGCACTACTAAGCATGTTGATGGATGGTTTCTCTGTGATTTAGCTAAAAGTCCATAGAGAATATTTCAAAAGCAAGCAAGAAAACAAGTCAACACATTTACTGAAAACACAAACTGCAAACCATGCAGAGATAATAGACGTAAGATAGAAGGTGCAACCCTTCTGCTGTTAAATGTCAAAAGAATCAGAATTAATGTTTTTTATAATTATACACATAATCAGGTGTATAATTACACATATAATTACACACATATAATTACAAACATAATTACATGTATAATTACACATATAACTACACATAAACCACTTTATAACACTGTTCATTTTAATATGGTTTTGGATACAATGCTGTTTAACGATTGATCTCAAAAATATATAAATTATATAAATAAGAGGCCCATGGGCCACTATGCTCACCAGAGCTCAGGTGGGAACTGCCCAATGGCAGCCATGTAATTTAACATGATATCATTTTAATCTACCAAATGAACCCCCAAGTCCAAATGAGCACCCATGTGGACTCAGTATCTGAAACATTAGGCCTTTTATGAAGTAGTGGGGGTGGGGCATGGACCCAATGGAGCCCTGGTTGGTATCACTAAATGTGTCTTATCATAAGGAACAAGAATATATATGGTTTAGCAGTGGGGATCTGTAAGGCCTCTTAAGCGGTGGAGGGGTTGGGGCATGCCCTGTTGATCCCAGGAAAGCCCAAGATTGTTGTCCCTAAATGTGTCTTATCATAAGGACCAAGCATATATATGGTTAAGGGGTGGGAATCTGAACGGTTTCTGAGAGTTGAGGCCCTTTTATGAAGTGGAAAGGATAGGAATGTCCCCTGTGGACCCCCTACAGTAGGTGTGCTAATAATAAGGAACAAGAACATATATGATTATGGGGTGGGGATTTGAATGGTTTCTGAAATATAAAGCCTTTTATGAAGTGGAAGGGCGGGGCACATTGCCTCAGCACAAAGAGACCCCCAGGTTGGTGTGATTGAACAAGTCTTATCATAAGGAACAAGTATATGGTTTAGGGGTGGGGATTTGAACTATTTCTGAGATATATGGCTTTTAATGAAGTAAAGCGATGGGGCATGGCCTGGGCATGCCCCGGGGACTACCAAGCTGGTGTCACTGAATGCGTCTTATCATAAGGAAGATGAATATATATGGTTTAGGGTGGGGCTAAGAACAGTTTCTGAGATATAAGGCCGTTTGTGAAGTGGAGGAGTGGGGCAAGGCCCCGGGAGACTCCCAGGTTGGTGTCAATGAATGTGTCTTATCATAAGGAACAAGAATATATATGGTTTAGGGGTTGCCATCTGTAGGGTTTCCCAGATAGTGTGAGATTATGAAATGAAGGGGGTGGGGCATGGCCCCAGCACATCCCTGGGGACCCCAGGTTGGTGTCACTGAATGCGTCTTATCATAATGAACAATAATATATATGGTTTAGGGGTTGGGATCTGAACAGTTTCTGAGATATATGGCCTTTTGTGAAGTGAAGGGGTGGGGCAAGGCCCCGGTGCATCCCTGAGGACCCCAAGGTTGGTGTCAATGAATCATAAAGATCAAGAATATATATGGTTTAGGGGCGGGGATCTGTAAGGTTTCCGAGATATAGGGCCTTTAATGAAATGGAGGGGGTGGGGCATGGCCCCGGCACATCCCGGGGACTCCCAGGTTGATGTCACTGAATGGTTCTTATCATAAGGAACAAGAATATATATGGTTTAGGGGTGGGGATCTAAATGGTTTCCAAGATATTGGGCCTTTTATTAAGTGGAGGGGGTGGGGCATGGCCTCGGCGCATCCCTGAGGACCCCCAGGTTGGTGTCACTGAATGCGTCTTATCAATAGGAACAAGAATATATATGGTTTAGGGGTCGGGATCTGAATGGTTTCTGTGATATATGGCCTTTTATGAAGTGGAGGGGGTGGGGCATGGTTGGCATAAAAGCATATGGCTGAGAGAAGTTTACTCAAGAAACATTTCTATAAAAGTTTTGTCAAAATATCTGCAATGACTTGGCAGTAAATGCCATTTTTCAATTTTCCCCATTAGAAGTCTATGAAAACTCTAAGTTGTCATAGCAACCAAACTAATGAGCCGATTTTCATAAAAAACACAAACTTTCAATCCCCCAGCCCAAGGATGCTACAGATAAAATTTGGGCCTAGTCAGCCCAGTGGCTTCAGAGGAGAAGATGTTTAAAAGTGTTGACAGACGACGCCGCGGACAACGTTGAGACACTGCCTATCCTATAAGCTCCCCCGGAGCCTTCGGCTCTGGTGAGCTAAAAATATAAAGATTATGTTGAAAAATGACCATTTATGGTCATTTTTCAACATAATCTATACATTTGACCATAAATGGTCCATAAATGGTCATTTTCTACATAATTTATACAATTTTGTTAAAATATAACATAGTAGTTTAACCAACACAGTTTCTGGTTTGGTCTAAAATAACAGTGTTATAAAGAGGTTGTGGTGTACTATTCTGAATAATTTTACTACTAATTTCAGGGCTGAAAAAAGCCTCAACCCTTAAGCTGCCACGAAAAACAACATCTGAAAATGTCATCTGCTTATGTTGCCTGCTGAGTTTTTGAAAAATATTTTAGCATACAGGCAAACAGTGTGGACCCAGATCAGACTGCTCCTACAGGTGCAGTCTGATCTGGGTCCACTTTGTTTGCGAAAATCGCTTTTAAACGTTACCAGCAGACGACAAAACAGAGGATAATTGTTGTGATTGGCATGTTATGGGTTAAAACGCGTACCTTGAGTTTATTAAGTGCGTCAACATCCGTGCCTGGTGATGGCATAGCCATCATTTTTGTGCAGTGGAAGAAAAAATTATGCAAATGAGGGTCCTTTGTGTATATTGTAGAATTGAGCCTCAGTTTCACTTTGAAAAGAGGTTTGCCACCATCCACCATTTTTACATCAAAAGATGAACTCTGAAAGGGAAAAGTGATACTTATATATAATTGTTTTGAAAATGAATGAACCTTATATTTATTTTAATCTACTTTCACTACACTTATACTTGATATATTTAGTTTAACCCTTTTAGTACCAAATAGAATCTTCCTCCTTATGTATAGCAGGAGTCCATTTCAAAATTTAGGGGTGTCAGGTGGTGTTTTCTTCCAAATTTATTTGGAAAATAGCTGAACTTTTTGCAAACAGTGTAGGCCCTGATCAGATGCCACATTCTGTGGCATCTGATCTGGGCCTGCACTGTTTACCAATTACCCATTTTGGGGTTTCTGGTACAAAATGGATTAATATGGTTACTCAAACAAGTTAACGCCAAACAAGTTTGTTTCATTTATATTACTTTAATTAAATTGAGCAAACAAGTTAAACTTTGATGTAATTAGAACATTTAAGTTCACTTTATTTATTTTACTAGACTTTAATTACACCTAAAGAATTTCGACTTGCTGGGTCGACTGTTTGTTTGTTTGAATTGGTATTTAACGTCCCCGTCAACACTATTTAGGTAATTTTGGAGATGTTGCTTCCAATTTTGTGGGACTTTTACTCGACACTGAGATGAAATGGCATCTCAACCTCCGCCGCCCCATGAAACCAGAAGGCTTATATGCATCAGACGATCTGACTCGCACCACTTTGCCGGGGAAGGCTTAGTCCTTCTAAGGGGTTCACCAGTACTCGTGTGTAGTCAGATTCATCTCTGCATGGAAGCATCATGCAGCCCAATCTATTTCTCCAAGCCCCGATGGGCGGGGGCGAGTTGACTGTTTGTCAATCGACCCAAAGTTACAGAGCAAAAAAGCTCTTCAGTACTAAAGTCCACGTGACAATCAATGAATTGTCGGAATAACGGTTGTTTATAGACAATAGCCACTGTGAGGTCAGAGTGTTGCATAAGAGGGTAGTCTTTAGAATCTGCATTGTCAGAAGCTGCAGAATATGGCTTCTGATCAGCATTACGATAACTCACCCGTACGATATAGAACATTTTTCACATCTCTAAAATGACTACTTTTCTGATGAAAACCCTTGATATTTTTCTTATAAATGCTCATACCATAGGTTGTGTGTGCTCATTAGAACCGCCTCATCAAGGCGGTTCTAACCAGTACCCACAACCTATGTCTTGGAGCAGAAATAAGAAAAATAATGAATACCCCCGTAAACCCCAGTTTTCTCTATATAAAGCGGGGTTTGGGGGGTCTTCATTTCACAGACTTAGTCACGTGATGAGGGCCCACATTGTTTTTTTTGTGTGTGTTTGATTTTTACATCCCACCAACAACTAAACTCATATGGAGATGGGTCCTTGGTTTAAAGTATTTTTGATTGTTTGATTGGAGCTTAACCCTTTTTGTACCGAATGGAATCTTCCTCCTTAGGAGTCCATTTCAAAATTTAGGGGAGACAGGTCGTATTTTCATCAAAATCGATTTGGAAAACAGCTGAACTTTTTGCAAACAGTGTTAGCCCTGATCAGACGCCGCGTTCCGAGGTGTCTGATCTGGGCCTGCACTGTTTGCCACGGTACCCTTTTAGGGGTTTCCAGTCGGAAATGGGTTGATGACCTAGTCAACAGTAATTTGGTTATATCAAGCCCGTCAGTTTACATAACCACACTTTTCCTGCGCAGGCTTATACATAAGCGGTTAACCAATACAGACCACATTCTTTTGCCAGAATGCATTACGATAACATATCCGTGTGACATAGTGCATTTTTCATACCTCAAACTAGAGCTGTCAGAGGATCTGACTATAGCCCCGCTTCAGCGCTGTCAGAGAAGAAAGTTATTTAAGCTGCAGAGAAAACAGTTATGAACAAGAAATAACTGTTGAAAATTTTACATTATCTGGAAAAACTCTAAGAGTTGTGAGCCCTTGTCCCTCATTTCAATGAGCATGATACATTACCAGAATGTCCATGTTTATACTAAATTTCATCTTCCATTTTTCAATGTTCAAAGGGTAATAACTCCTAAAGTAGGCAAATCAGAGTCAGGGTTCCTGCGCTCTGCACATTGTCTCATGGTGCTTTACACTTGTGTGAAGTGTCATGAAAATATCTCAAATGGTTTGTGAGTTATGGAGCCGACACAGTCAAAATTGCCTTTTTAAATGTTCAAAGGGCAATAACTCCTAAAGTAGGCAAACCAGAGTTATGGTTCCTGCACTCTGCACATCATCTCAAGGTGCTTTTCATTTATTTGAAGTTTCATGAAAATATCAGAAACGGTTATGAAGCGGACATAGTTAAAATTGCCATTTTTTAATATTCAAAAGCCTATAACTGAAAAAGTAGACAATCCAGAGTTTGGGTTCCTGCGCTCTGCACACGTAATATGGTGCTTTACATTTGTGTGAAGTTTCATAAAATTATCTCAAACGGTTTTTGAGTTATCAAACAAAGACGGCTAAAATTGATATTTTTCAATATTCAAAGGGAAATAACTCAAAAATTAGGCAATCCAGAGTTATGGTTCCTGCACTCTGCACACCATCTCATGGTGTTTAATGTTTGTGTGAAGTTTCATGAAAATATGTGAATGGGTTTTAAAGTTATGGAGCGGACACGAAAATTGTTAACAGACACAGACAGACACACAGACAGACACACAGAAAATACGAAAACCAGAGTTATGGTTCTTGCGCTCTGCACATTGCCTCATAGTGCTTAACATTTGTGTGAAGTTTCATGAAATTATCTAAAACGGTTTTCGAGTTATGAAGCGGACACTGTTAAAATTGCCATTTTTCAATGTTCAAAGGGCAATAACTCCAAAAATAAGCAATGCAGAGTTATGGTTCCTGTGCTCTGCACATCGTCTCATAGTGCTTAACATTTGTGTGAAGTTTCCTAAAAATATCTCAAACGGTTTTCGAGTTATGAAGCGGACACAATTAATATTGCCATTTTTCAATGTTCAAAGGGCAATAACTCCAAAAGTAGGCAATCCACAGTTATAATTCCTTCGCTCTGCACATTGTCTTATGGTGTTTAACATTTGTGTGAAGTTTCATGAAAATATGTTAAGCAGATACAAAGTTATGGAGCCAACACAAATTAACGGAATCACGGAATTACGGAATTACGGAAAATGTTCAAAGGGCAATAACTCCAAAAGTAGGCAATCCACAGTTATAATTCCTTCGCTCTGCACATTGTCTTATGGTGTTTAACATTTGTGTGAAGTTTCATGAAAATATGTTAAGCAGATACAAAGTTATGGAGCCAACACAAATTAACGGAATCACGGAATGACAGAAGGACA
Source organism: Lucinisca nassula (assembly GCA_963580285.1). Taxonomy (NCBI): domain Eukaryota; kingdom Metazoa; phylum Mollusca; class Bivalvia; order Lucinida; family Lucinidae; genus Lucinisca; species Lucinisca nassula. The sequence goes on along the minus strand of OY757024.1, from coordinate 7,840,072 downwards.
TGGCAAATCCAATATAGCCCCACTTTTTCAAAGCGGGGCTATAATAAGGTATCTTTTCTGATGAAAATTTGTGATATTTTTCTTATTTTTACTCCAAACATAGGTTTTGGGTGCTCGTTAGAACTGCCTCAATGAGGCGGTTCTAACGAGTACCCACAACCTATGTCTTGGAGCAGAAATAAGGAAAATGATGTTTACCCCCCTAAACCCCAGTTTTCTCTATATAAAGTGGGGTGTAAGGGGGTGTTCATTTCACGGACTTGTTCACGTGATGGATGAATTTGACAATTGCCTTCCTTGAATCAGCAGAAGTGGAAGGATGACTGCAGAAAAGATTTCATCATCAATCTCCACACAAAAGAGTGTTGCACACCCAGCAAATACTGAACCCGTCACCTCCTGGGGCCAGTTGTTCAAAGCATCTTTAGCTTAACGAGCTCGTTAGTGGTCATATTGTTAACTCTTCTATTAAGTACAATATCGTAAATTTTGGTATTTTTGCTGAAAAAATGTCAGCAGCTTTTGCATCTGCAAAAGCTGCTCACATTTTTTGCAGCAAAAATGTCAGCATGTTTGCCATATTTAATGATCAAAGTTTTAACGATATGTTAACTAACGACGTCGCTAGTTTTGAACGACTGGTCCCTGATCACTAATCAGACGCACATCCCACTGAGCAATGAAGTTTGATTGCATATGGCCTGACAGAAACATGTGCTAAATCTGCTCAATCTTCACATGTCGGCCCCCGCCCATAGTGGCTTGAAGAAATATATGGGCTGCATGATGCTTCCACGCAGAGCTGAATCCTGCCCGCACACTAGTACTGGTAAACCGCTTAGAGGGATCTAAGCCTGTCCAGGAACCGCAGTGCGAGGCGGACCGTCCATGCTAATAAACCCTATTGGTTTCATTGGGCGACAGGGCTTGAAATGTCATTTCATCTCAATGTTGGGTAAAAGTCCCACAAAATAGGAGGCAACGTCTCCAAAATGACCTTTACAGTGTTGATGGGGACGTTAAACCTCAAATCAAACAAAACAACAAACAATCTTCACATGTACTCATAACTTACCGATCTGCCATGGTGATCATGTGACAGGTATCGTGGTGGAAGATTGGCTGCTACTGGTAATCCCTTCTCTCCATCATCCACTCTGGAAATTAAAACTAAAATATCATGGCTTTTCATTAATGACAATTAAAACTTCTATCATTCAATGTGGAAAACACATTTTGGCTGAAAAAAGATGTGAGTAGCTTTTGCACTAATTGTAAAAGCAACCCACATTTCTTTTCAGCCCAAATACCCGTGTATTAGAAACGGAACTTCCTAGAGTGCTTTACACTTTAGTGCAGTGAAATTCCGCTTTTACGACCACTTAAAATTAAGACTAATTCTGCTTTAGAAAACATATTTACAAGGTTTCAGTCCTTCTTTCTAAGTGTTTTCTGCACTCAGTATCTTCTGGAAACAGACCATCTTTTGGAACTGTTCAAAAGTGGTCTTAAAGACCACTTTTGAAACGTTCCAAAGGTGGTCTTACAATAGGAATTATACTGAATTTGCAAAAGCTGCTCACATTTTCCCAGCAAACGATATTGTAGTTACTAAAACAGTTAACGTTTTGACCACTAACAGGCTCATTAAGCAAACAATGCTTTGAATACCTGGGTCCAGTTGTTCAAAGCCTCAATAGTGGTCAAATTGTTAACTTTTCAAGCAAGTACAATATCAAAAATTTTGTTATTTTTGCTGAAAAAATGTGAGCAGCTTTTGCATTTGCAAAAGCTACTCACATTTTTCCAGCAAAAATGTTAGTATATTTGCCATATTAAATGATCCAAGTTTTGACAATATGTTAACTAATGATGTCGTTAATTTTCAGGGATTTCCCTAGGGCAACTTTGGGGCCGGTAATCGGCCCCTATTTTTCCCAATTTAGAGACAGATATTCCCAATTTTTTTAACAAATTTCCCAATTTCTGATGTTGTGCTGCATTTTGATAAAACTTTCAAGAAAATTGAACCAAAATTGACAAAGTTACAGCTGATTTAAATTCCCAACTGTAAATATTAGCGAGCTGTTTTTCCCAAACCCAGGTTCCTGGACCCTGATTCTGAAGGGTAGGAAAATCCCTGATTTTAAACAACTGATTTTAATCAGATTTGGAGTGAAACATCAGGTGGATGTTAAGTCTTCCTAGCTCCTATGAAAATTAAACCTACACCCAATAATCAAAACAATTATTTTTGTGTTTTTACCATACATTAAACTTCTGATTACTGAAGGAGCAGTCTGATCTGGTCAATATTGTTTGCCTGTGCCTTGACTTCAGACACAGTGGAGCCCAACTGTAAGGCAGACAGCATACAAAATTTATAAATTACCTGCTCCCAGAATGCATCAGTGGAACCCAAGAATATCCCACGGGTACCTCAATCCCATCTTTCTTCTTTCCTGAGGAGGATTTAGAACCTTCACAACTCACATGGTAGAATCTGAACAGTATGTGGTGTTTCTCTTCTAGTAATGCTGGTAACATAACCTTTATCTAAAACAGAATAGTGAAACTTTGAACTTAGTTTATATAGAGGATCTTACATGAGTATTCATGTATTATTGAATTTATTAAACGAGTCGAGGAAAAGGGATAAAATGCGAGGCTCTGCCGAGCATTTTATCCCTTTTCCTCCACGAGTTTAATAAATTCAATAATACATGAGCACGAGTGCAAGATTCTATTTATCATATGACATTTAAAACGCATTTTATTCACGACTGTTTACAAAAATGTCAATATTTCACCGTTAGTAAACGCAACGTCGTTAAGGACGTCGTACATGTAATGTTACGGGACGTATCTAGCTAATTTGCATATTTAATCAACTAGTGGATTATCCAAAATATTACATGGCATTATTACTCTCTCAGACGCGACGTCATATGATAAACTAATTTATTTTAGTTCGATTGCAATGAAAGCGTCAAGCTTAATGAATCACTCTCAAACACTCATTCCGAGTGTTTTCTTGCGCACGCGAGAGAAAGGCAGTGGTATTTACACCACTGCTACCCATTTACACCTGGGTGGAGTGGGGCAGTGTCATTACGAGTCTTACCCAAGGACACACCTCGATACCGGTGCCGGATTCGAACGCACAACCTCTCAATCATAAGCCGAACGCGTTAAACACTGTGCTATAGAACTTTGAACTTAACCCACTGTATACTAGTGGACTCTTTCATTGCTATATGTTCGACAAGTCCACTTGTCATATAAGGTAAGTCAGGCCTATTTTTTGTTTTTTTATTCTATTGTTGACAGAAAATTCTGTTAGCAAATATTGCAGGCCCTGATCAGATGCTGCATTCTGCAGCATCTGATCTGGGCCTGCACTATTTGCCAAGGTACCCATTTATGGCATGCAAGTTAATTAGAGCTTTTCATAGGCATGCATGGTGTAAAAGTCCAATGGAACTGGCTCATACCTTGACCCTGTCTAATCTCTGATATGGATAGAGTGCAATTCTTGGCAGAAAACCATCGAACAAACAGGCCTATATAGTTTTGATCCCCTTGAAACCCACTTTTATGTAATAAAACTGGGGTTTGGAGGGGTAATACTTATTTTTCTTATTACAGCTCTAAGATATAGATTGTGGGTACTCGTTAGAACTGCCTCGATTCATGTATTATATGTATTGAATCATTTGCTGTATTGTAACATTGTTCTCTGAATGTCAGTTCAAAACTTTATGTGGACGTGCAAAAGTGATATCACTTAATGAAGTATTAACTGTGACATCATTCTTAATAACATACATTAGCTGACTCAGGCAATGGGAAATTTGTTTGTTTGAGCTTTCGTCCCACCAACAACTAAGGTCATAATTTTTATGAGGATGGCACCTCGATTTAAAGACTCATTTGAAAGCCTGAAGAAGCCTGGAATTGGACCTGGTTAATAAGGCAAGTACCATAACCACTACACCACGCAGGCTTCTGCCATTGGGAGATCTGTTTGTTTGATTTGAGGTTTAACATCCCTGTCAACACTGTATCATTTTGGCGGCGTTGCTTCCAATTTTGTGGGACGTTAACCCGACAATGAGATGAAATGACATCTCAAGCCCTGTCACCCTATGAAACCAATATGGTTTATAAGCATGGGCTGTCTGACTCCCAGCACTTCACCTGGGCAGGCTTAGATCCTCTAAGCGGTTTACTAGTACTTGTCTGCAGTCGGTTTCAGCTCTGCCTGGCAGCATTATGCAACCCATCTATTTCTTCAAGCCCTGATGGGCGGGGGTCAGCTGCCATTGGGAGAGACAGGATTTTACGCAATAGGACAAACTCTGTCTCATGGGTAAGAATATAAGAATCTTATATTGGTGTGAAGGATGGATGGAAAAATCCGTCCCGATGGGACACTGTCCGGCATCATGAGGCTTGCGGAGTGATGCCTGACAGTGATCCCGAGGGACGTATTTTTCTATCCACCCTCACGCCCATATTGGATTCTTTTTCTTGCATACCTTCCATTTCTTAGCGCGGATTTTCAATGCTGCAGTCGCTTCAGTTACCAACGTCCGCCATATTGTGTTGACACTGCAGGAATATTTAGTGACGTTACGTTACTTGCCGTGACGTCAACCTAACGACGGCGCATACGAGGTCGTAATCAACCAGTGCATTTATCAAACCCGCGATTATATTCGATTTTGGGTCGGAACACCAGGGTCAGAACATAAATTTCCATCCCAGGGTAAAATCACGGATTTCCTTGTCCGGTATTCAAGAAAGTAAGTCCCATTTACTGATGGCAAGCTAAATCATACTACACGTATTAAGTAACCTACCTCATCCAGATACTCCGGTGTTTGTGTATGGTGGAGGACAGCTGTAGTAGCTTGGGTAGTGAACACTGTGGGACCGCAGCGGGAATATATACACTGAAATATAGAACATGCTACTTATGAAAAGTTTCTGATGCTAACTCACATCAAACTGGTTTTCAACTTAGCCTTTAAGTGACAAATCTACCATGAGTTAAAAACATTACATCAAAACCTCTTTATAACACTCTTAATGGGGTCCAAGGCAGAAACGGTGTTAGCTAAACAACTGTTATATCCAAACAAAAATGTATAGATTATATAGAAAAATGACCATAAATGGTCATTTTTCTACATAATCTATACAATTTTGGGATCGATCTTGAAACCGTGTTATATCCATAACCGTGTTATAATGAACCGTGTTATAATGAGGTTGTGGTGTACTTATGAAAAGTTTCTGATGTAAACTCACATCAAACTGGTTTTCAACTTAGCCTTTTAGTGACAAATCTACTATAAGTTAAAAAACATTAGTAAGCTCAAGATAATTTTCATGAGGACAAAATGATCTATAAATCAATAGTGTCTAGTTGTTAACCCTTATCTTGCTGTTCACGACAACCCCTATCTTTGGAAACAGTGTAGATCCAGATCAGATGGCTTCTGATGACATCAAGTAATTTGATTGGTTGATAGACAGAAATGGGTGTGGCTTAACTGAATATTCAGCAAGATAAGGGTTAAAGCAATGTTAGCTTTATGAGCTCGTTAAAGGTCCAAATTTTAACAGTTCTAGCAAGTGCAATATCTAATTTTTTTTGGGGGGGGGGTTTGGGTTTTATCGCCCTTTCAAGATTATTTCACTCATATCGAGCCGATCGTTAATCAGAGGTGGGCGAAAACCGGAGTACCCGGAGAAAAACCACCTGACCTTCCGTTGCAGAACTTGGCGTCTCACACGTGGCCCGAGCGAGGCTCGAATCTACGGCGGTGAGAGACCTAATGACTAAGAGTCAGCGCTCTTATCCACTAGGCCACGGAGGCCCTTTGCAATATCTAATACTCGGGTATTTTGCTGAAAAATAAATCTGAGCAGCTTTTGCAGATGCAAATGTAAAAGAAAACCAGATAGTACATTTAAGAACCACTGAACAAGAATCTCGTTTTAAAGGTGCATTATTGAGCTACCGGGTCTCAAATTTTTTTTTCTGGTTTTAATCTTCAATTCATACTCCTTTGTCATGTGTACACTTTTGGAGCCAAATACAGCTTCAGAACTTTGTGAAAATGGTCGTTTTCATTCGTGTTTACCCTTCGCTCTGAACATGTGTTCGGAATTTCTGTTCTAATAATAAATCTTTTACTTTACACATACATGGCGACAGTATCGTCTCTATGTGTTGTTACTTATGGCATGGTATTCAGTGTCATATTTTTTCTGATTCAGGCATGGCCTAAGCAAACAAGGCCAAAAATGAACGTCGCATAACGTCATATATGAGGATTCTATTTTTATCATGAGCTAAAAATAGATCTAACTAGTGTTCGAAACCTAGTTAGGGAATCCCTCTCAAACTCGTTTACCTGTCATCATAATTGTTCGCATTTTTGCATAAAATGCATTCATTTGTATTGTTTTAAAGAAAAATACCGGCTATATGTATTTTATTTTTGGAAGCATTTTTTACCGATAGCTCAATAATGCACCTTTAAAGTGTTTTTATTTTAAAATAATTTAATTCCAATTTTGCCGGTTTTGCCCAAAAGCCATTTTCTTATGCCAAACAGCTTTACAGACGGCAGCAGTTGAAAGAGAACCAAAACGTACCCCTAAGAACAAATGAACAAGAAATCCTTTTATCAAGCCTTTGCATTGTTAAAAACAAAATTTCTATTAGACAATGAAAAAAGAAAAAGAAATTCTACAAGTAATAATTACTGTTTATGTGTTTTTAAGAAAGAAAGAAAAAAAAACCCAAAAACCAAGATGTGAACTTGCAACCCTCTGATTCAGAGTCCTGCACTCTATCAACTGCACTTCAGAGCTTGCAAGGGAAATAAGGGTGGTAATACTGAGCAAACTTCTAAATAATTTAAGTTAAAAAAATGGCAATTTCCACCAAAACTTTGGTCCTTGGTGCCATTAATGGATTGTATATGAAAGGGGTACCCCCAATGAAGCAAACATACTAATATGACAGCAATCCACGGAAAAACAAAGGAAAAATATCACTCTGAAAAAACCGAAAGGCAAACCTCGGACGGCGCCCCCCGGACATAGCTATTATAAAAGACGGATCTTTTTCAAAACCCGTCCAAAAAGTCATCAAAATTATATTACAAACTATGCTCTATGCTAACGTAACTTCCTGTATTACTGCCTCATAAACAATAGATTAAAACATTACCTTTAATGGAACAGCACCATCTTCGTCGGAGTCTCGTAACTCTATACAACAAGCTATATTTCTTGCCTGAAAATCAGAATTAAAAGTCTTACTGTAAAAATCCTAAAAATCTGGCAACCCTAAGGACTTGCTGTAATTCTCCTAATAGTTTAACAGATTTGTTTCCCGATCTTACAAGGAGCCCAAAAAGCGCAGACAGAATGGCAAACAATGTAGAACCTGATCAGACTGCTCCTGTAGAAGGAGCAGTCTGATCTGGGTCTGCACTGTTTTCTTAGGTCTGTCTGTCCCAATACACTTAAGCTTATTTCGGTAATCAAAGAGTAGATTATATTCCCTTCATCATAGTGTAAATTATATTTTCTAGTCCTTTGGGATCATTGATTCCACTGTGGAATTTTAAAAATATTTTCTGGTCACAGATATGGTATTCTTGGCTAAAACTAGCCAGTCATCACGAATACACACCTCTATAATTTTGACCCCCTTGAATCCCACTTTTATATAGTAAAACTGGGGTTCACCCATAAACATTATTTTTCTTAATTCTGCTCTAAAATATTGATTGTGGGTACTCGCTAGAACTGCCTCGATGGGGCAGTTCTAACGAGTACTCACGATCTATATTTTGAGCAGAAATAAGAAAAATAGAACTGCCTCGATGAGTCAGTTCTAACGAGTACTCACAATCTATATTTTGAGCAGAAATAAGAAAAATATCACAATTTTTTCATCTTAAAATTTTCGGGTTTTTTTCGGCGGTAAAGTTTACAATGTATTTATATAGGCGTGTTTTCATAATGCTGGTCCAGAACAACTTGTACATTCAACAATATTCAGATATGTGATGTATTTCTTGCTTCTAAAAAGGATAACCTTTTTAGGGAACATATCGGAGATAAAAAGTGTCACCTGTTATATTACATTTATAGATTTATACACCCAACAGTGCATTCATTCATATTTATTTCTGCTTAAACCGTGCATATTTTTTAAAAATCTGCTTCTGAAGATAAAATTTAGGTGCTCATTAGAACCACCTCATTGAGGTGGTTCTTCTAATGAGTACCCACAATCTATGATATAGACAAGAATTATACACAATAATGTCTACCGCTGTAAACACCAGTTTTCCATATATAATGTGGGATTTATAGGGTTGTTTATAACACAGATTTGTTAACCCATAAAATGCCTATTACGACAATTGTCGTCTGCTTTTGTCGTCTGCCAGTTACCTTAAAAGTATTTTTTTTTTGCAAACAGTGTGGGCCCAGATCAGACTGCTCCTATAGGAGCAGTCTGATCTGGGCCCACACTGTTTGCCTGTATGCAAAATACTTTTAAAAATTTTGCAAAAAAAAATTCTGCAGACGACATAAGCAGATGACATTTTCAGATGTAGTTTTTCTCAGGGTCTTAAGGGTTAATGTGATGAAAATGTTAATCTGAGGCAAGTGAGATATGTGACAAACCATCCTACCTTGGTGAAAGACTTCTGGCTGTCAAATTTAAGGCTGACGGGGTAAATGTACATGTTGTTGACGTAGGAAGAATGGGGGTTGGAGAGCTGCCCCTTTTCCGGTACAAACTCTTCTACCTCTAAGGCAGGGGGGTTGGTGGGAGGCATGGGGAATGGTTTCACTGGTACATAAGAAGGTGTCAATGTGTCTGAAATTAAAGGTTACAGATTATTTGTTTGTACATGCACACATTTATTGATTAAAAACAATTCATACACAAGCCATGACATAAGGAAAAGATGTTTTTGCTGTTTGCCGAGGACAAAGGTGCAGATCAAATAGACATTTTTGCTGAAAAAATGTAAACAGCTTTGCCTTTGCAATAGCTACTCACGTTTATGAAGCAAATATTATTGGTGAAAAAAGTGAGTTAAGCTACTCCCATTTTTTAAGCAAACATATTGGCATATTTGCCATATTAAATGATCAAAGTTTTAAAATGTTTGTTTTGTTTGTATTAGAGTTTAACAGCCCAGTCAACACTATTTAAGGTCATTTTTGAGCCATCAGTTTACCTAACCACACTTTCCTGGGCAGGCTTATTCATAAGCGGTAAACCAGTGCAGTGCACATTCTCTGCCAGAAACTGAAAACTGCCCTTCTTGAATCAGCGGAAGGGAGAGAATGACCGTAGAAAAGATTTCATGATCAATCTCCACGAAAGAATGTTGTAGACCCCGGCAGGTATCGACCCCGCGTCCTCCTGATCACCAGTCAGACACGCATCCGACTGAGCTACCGCGGCCGGGAAAGTTTTACAATGACATAATTAGTTTTGAGCCAAGAGAATAGTGTGATAGTGTGAAGTTCAGTAGCAACACTTACTTTCTAATGGTTGATCAGCTTTGATAGGATGTAAAGTTATCTTGAACACACCAGGTATAATCTGCCATTTACTCTGTTTTTCTGGCCTGTAAAAAACAACAGAAACATGAAAATTATACATACCATGAGAAAAAAACTTAATATGTCTTCAATCATTTGCCATTCAAACATGCATTAATCTCCATTATTGTTTGGTCCCACATATGAAATTAAGAGATGGTAAATGCACTAACAAGAGTTCTACCGAATGCAATGCTAAGTGGTGATTGAAGTTCTCATCACATGAACAAGTTTGTGAAATGAACATCCCCTAAACCCCACTTATATATAGAAACTGGGATTTCAGGGTATACATTATTGTTCTTATTTCTGCTCCAAGTCATAGGTTGTGGGTACTCGTCAGAACCCCCTCAATAAGGTGGTTCTAACTAGCACCCACAATGATGAACAACAGGCCCCAGAATCAAGAATGCAAAAAAACGTCCCTTTGTACAAAATTGCAATATTTAGATTTCCAGAAATACCAGTTTTTTCAGAGCACAAAACATTTCATTTTACTAGGATACTCCGTATTTTAAGCAAGTTATTCAATATTTTATGAAAGTGCCCTTATTGATGTTGATTTCAAGAATTATGATGTTAAAGTGAAGTATAGTATTTTTAGGCTTACAAAGTGTTGGAAATACTAAGAACTGGCTTCAAACTATACTCAAGCACTTTGAAAACGCAACATCATAAGGAAAATATAAATATTTTTTAACTCACCAATTTTTTCAAAAAACGAATTTCATCACAAACAATATTCATCAAATGACTTTCGTTTGCCACAATCACATTAGAGCTGTCCCTTCACATTAGCAGTCTACACTGCGGCAAACACACCATGTGTCAGTCAAATCTCCAGCCACATCAATATCGGGTATGCCCACCAGCGCGCTGAGAGCATTCACGTAACCTGGACCGCATTGAACAACACAAACGTCGCACAGTACGTCGGGGGATGTTATCCCACTCTTACTGAAGGGCTATCGCGAGCTGCCTCACAGTCTGTGGCGCGTTTTGACGTCCGTGTACACGACGTCCCAATTCGTCCCAAAGGTGTTCGATACAATTCAGATCGGGTGATTTCGACGGCCAAGGGAAAACATTGATGCCTTCTTGACGTAAAAAGTCCTGCGTCAACCTTGCCGTGTGCGGGCGGGCGTTATCGTGCTGAAATAACATGGGGCTACGTTGACGTCGCAACAATGGAACAAGCTCTGGCCGAAGAATCTCATCGACGTAACGTCTCGCGTTGAGATTTCCATGAATTATCAATAAACGCGAGCGAAAATTGTAATTGATGGCGCCCCAGACCATGACACCACCGCCTCCAAACCGGTCTCTTTCAACAACGCAGTTATCAGCAAACCTTTCGCCGTCACGTCGATAAACGCGTACCCGCCCGTCGGTTTGGTACAAATTGAACCTGGACTCATCGCTGAAGACGACGTCGTGCCAGTTGACACTTCTCTGGTGATTAAGTGCAAACTTCATGCGAAGCTGACGATGACGTCGTGTAAGTATTGGTCCGTGGTACGGACGCCGGCAACGAACACCAAATTCCTTAAGTCGTCGGGACACTGTCATACGATGAATACGTCGCCCTCGGTTGCCAATGACGACGGAAGCTGTTTGCGCGGCCGTCTGGAAACGATGCCATAGGTGGAGTTGACGGATGTAATTATCCTGACGTGTTGACGTCACGCGCACTTGCCCAGGCCTGGGGCGGTCATTAACAGTTCCTGTTAACCTGACACGTTGAACGTGACGATATATTCTGGTTCTTTCAACATTAAAACGCCGAGCAATGTCCTTCTGTGAAATGCCAGCATCCAAAAGGCCTAAAATCCGATTCCGATTTTTGTTATTTAGCCTTGGCATGCTCAGTTTTGTAAATTTATCCAAATTTCAACCAAAAACCGATTTGAAGACAACTTTTGAAGAGATTGAATGAAAGATATCGGTTGTACATGCGGAATTGACCATATAAACAAGGTCATATCTCGGTGTGCACGTGCTACGATATCACGTGTAGTCGACCGATATTTTATCGATCTGACCACCTCATATGATTTTATTTATGGTGTATGGAAGCATATATCTGCTAATATGATTTTGGATTGGGCCATTTCAAAAATATTTAAAAAATATAATGTTGCGTTTTCAAAGTGCTTGAGTATATGTCTTGCGTGAATAGAAAATATGGTTTCAATGGAAGAAACCAACCCTCATCGACAAAATCAAATGCTCATTTTAGTTTTTGCAGGTGATTTTGCGGTTGCTTTGGTGACAGCAAAATAATAGCAATATGGGAAAAAACCTAGGGTAGTGTCAAGTGACTGGCAATTTAGCACGTGCAAAGCATGTCATCATGGTTTTAAATATTTTTTTTCCGCAAAGGATAAAACCAAACTTGAAAATTCAAGATTATTTGAAAAGTGCTAAAGTAATCACTTTTTCACGTTTCCTGACATTGACCTAAGAATGTCCGAATAGCCCTTTTCCTATGTTGCGGATCATATTCTCTCAACACATCACCCCATTTTGTCAATAACCCCTGTGGTTCTTAAGTAATTCCTCCCTACTTTGAGTAACAAAGACATTTGTTGAAACATTTTTTTTTTGCATCATCTAAATTTCAAAGCACAGTGGCAAAGAGTATCTTACACGAGTGGTCATTTCATCTGGAGCTCTTCTGAGGCTTGTTTCTAAACATTTAATTCAAGGAATATCTAGCCAATCTAACATGTACAGTAAAATTCCTATATTAACACCACCTTTGTGACTGTTCAAGTGGTCTTAAAGACCACTTTTGAACATTACAAAAGGTGTTCTCTCATTAAGGTGTAGTGAACACAAAGAACGAACAACTGAAACCATCCCAATAAGCTTTCAAAAGCACATTTGTCTTAATTTTGCTGTATTTTAATCATTTTTCAGCTTTCTACAAGCCAGACCAGAGGCCACATTTTATTACATCTCGGTCCTGTTGTTCAAAACTAATAGTGTCTTTAGCTAACATATTGTTAAAACTTTGGTCATTTAATTAGGAGATTATACAGTGGAATTCCGCTATTAAAACCAGCTAAAATTAAAACAAGTTTTTCATTTAAAACATGTTTAAAAGTTTTTTGTTTTTCTATCTTTCTGTTTTCTACACCAGTGTCTTGGACTAATAAGAGACCACCTTTGGAACAGTTTCAAAGGTGGACTTAATGTAGGAATTTTATTGTACTAGTATTTTTGCAGAAAAAATTTGAGCAGCAATTGCAAAAGCTGCTCACATATTTTCAGCAAAAAATGTGAGCAAATTTTGCATTTAAAGCTGCTCACATTTTTTTCAGCAAAAATACCACTGTATTTGATGTTGTAATTGCTATAACAGTTAACAATTTGACAACTAACAAGCTCGTTTGTTTGTTTGATTTGAGGTTTAATGTCACCACTGTATAGGTCATATTGGAGACGTTGCTTCCAATTTTGTGGGAGTTTTACCATATATTGAGATGAAATGACATCTCAAGCCCTGCCGTCCAATAAACCAATAGGGTTTATAAGCATGGATGGTCTGACTCACACCTCTTTGCCTGGGCCGGCTTAGATCCTCTAAGCGTTTTTACCAGTACTCATGTGTGGGTCAGTTTCACTCAGCGTGGAAGCATCATGCAGCCCATCTATTTCTTCAAGCCCTGATGGTCGGGGCCAAAATCGCCCCTTCATACAAAATTGAATGGATATGCAATTTTTAGATTTCCTGCAAGTTAACAATTTGACAACAAGCTCGTTAAGCAACTAACAAGCTCGTTAAGCTAACTAAACTTTGGACAAGTGTTGAAGGACATTGGATAATGAAGACACAGTGTCTTCATTATCCAATGTCCTTCAACATTATCCAGTGTTTTTCATTGGGTGTCTCAAAACCTACCTTCTTAGATCTTGCAGATGTTTTATAATTTCCTCCTCAGACATTCTGGAGCTCTCCTGTTTGTAAAGTGGAAGATCACAGGGACCGTAACTGCTCGTGGACAGGGGCCTGAAACAAAAGAAAATCTCACTTAAAATAAAGCACTGACAAAAAGTTTGGATAACTTATAGTGACATTCTTATTTCAACCTGAACAAGTGTAGGTTTTGTGTACCCTTAGAATTGCCTCAACGATGTGCACTGGTTGATTGCTGTCAAACCCCATGTTATTGTCATCATAATGTGGCGAAGTGACTACATAATAAAAAAAAAAACTCTCAGAAATGAGAGATATGCAAGAGAAAGAATCTTACATGGGTGTGAGGGGCAGATAGAAAAATCTGTCCCTCCGGATCTCTGTCAGGCATCACGATTAGGACAATCGGCGTGACGTCACTTCCGCTGAGGTCCGCAATTTTCGGAGGTGTAAACAAAGGTATTCTGCTGTATGACCTTAACAAATGTGCACAAGAAATATTTTAAATCAGTCTCATACCTCTGACAAAGACTTACTCTATACGAGGACTGTTCAAATATGAATGCAACTATACTCATAAAAATGATTCCGTGATAGATTTCGATGAAAATTTATTTTGTCCCCTCAAGGTATTCCCCTTTAACAGATATACAAACTTTCAGTCTTCTGATCCAATCATTGAATGCATTTTGGTAGTCTTTTTGAGGTATACTATGAAGGCAATGGTATATTGCAGAACCGAGGTGTTTGCGCTGTACAAATTTTCGACCAGAAAGGTATTTTTTCAGCCGCGGGAACAAAAAAAAAGTCACAAGGGGCAAGGTCAGGGGAATACGGGGGGTGAGGGAGTTCAACAACCTTTTCCTGCTCCAGATAGTCTTGCACAATGAACGCCTTGTGCGATGACGCATTGTCATGTAGCAATCTGACAATGGCCAAACCAGTTGCGGGTCTTCGTTCTTCAATTTTCGGAGAACTTTATTCTTGTAAAACTTCGCATTTTGAGATTTGCCTTTAGGCACAGCAACCTGAATAACAGGGCCCTGATTTGAAAATAATAGGGCATACATTACCTTCTTGACGCTCATGGTCCGCTTTGCAATGCATGGTCTTTTGCAATACTTTGTTGCCCATATTTTGTTCTGAATCTTTCGTTTTGGCTCAAAAAAGTGAACCCATGTCTTGTCACCTGTGACAACATTAGCGAAAGACCGTGCATTGTAATTTGGAAACTTTTAAGCAACTTCTTGGCGCACTGAACGTGTGTCTTTTTCTGCTCATCTGTCAACAGATGGGGAATCCATCTAGCACAGATCTTTCTCATTTTCAAATCCTGTTTCAGAATTGTATGAGCTGCTCCTAATGAGATGCCAACGCTATTTGCCTAGTGGTGTATCGTGCATCGGTAGTAACTATTTCTTTCACTCTAGCAACCATCTTGGCAGATGTTGCTCTTTTCAGCCGACGATCATGTGGTGCATCTTCTGTTGAGCCTAGCCCACAGCTGAATTTCTTACACCGACAAAACACTGTCGGAAAAGACATTTCATTATGCCCATAAACGGAACATATTTCATCAAAAATGTCTTTGCACTGTATACCAAGAATACAACGATTCTTAATATAGGACCGTATTTCAACGGCGTACTCTTGATCTTCTTCCAACCATGTTTTGTATTAGTATACAAGAGTAGACAGTGTTTATCGAACGATATACATGGCTAAAGTGGACAGATTTTAACAGGTTTTGAATCAATGTATAGGTAAAATGTTTTTCTACGCTGTGATATTTATTTCCAGGTAATTTTCGCATTTGTGCATGAGAAAACGTTCTACTTGCATTCATATTTGAACAGTCCTCGTATTATTGTTCTTTATATTTCCTTTTATTTCTGATGATTGTCTATAAAATAATCAGACACATTTTGCTTTAAAAAACTGTTTAAAAATGAACAAATTTTAGCGATAAAAACCGAAGCTTTCCCCGAATGAGAAAATTGGTGGGAAAGATATCTGTTCTTTGTTTCTTTTTACTGAAGCGTTCCCTGCCGACTGTCCTTATGGGTTGAACAAAATTTCTACCTTTTATTCTGTTGGCCCTTTTTACATCACTTACCTAGCTGACCAAGCAAATGGCATTCTGTGGTGACCTATATTAGCGCAGAATTGTTTCATCTGTCTGTACACTTTACTGGCCCCTTTAGGGTCTGGCCCCTTCATATAGTGCTCTACCGCCTGTGATATAGGCCCCTGTAGGACCTTCTCTATCTTGACAAACAAATAGATTTCTGAATGTCTCCGTATCACAGAAAATATGCCCTGAAAAAGCACAGAAAATTTAACCTTTCCCTGCCATTGGCAATTCTCAATAACAACCTAGCTAAGCTCCATAGGCAATTTTCCTTGACAAATTTTACTCTGTTAACTCTTATCTTGCTGTTCACAACAACCCCTATCTTTGCAAACAGTGTAGTTCCAGATCAGATGGCTTCTGAAGAAGCCATCTGATCAGGATCTACACTGTTTGGCATTCAGTTTATGAATTTGTAGCAATAAATTACATCAAGTAATTTGATTGGTTGATAGACATAAATGGATGTGGCTTAAATGAATATTCAGCAAGAGAAGGGTTAAACAAGTTTCACAGGCTGTTAAATCTTATGGAGCAGCACCCACATATTCTAAACTTCTCTTTGTTGTCATTTATGGTAATTTAATGCTTCAAATCAAAACTAGAACATGAAAATAACTGTGTAGAAAGTTCCAGATTTTTTTTTGGAGGTTTTTGCCTATCCATAGTGGCATCGAGCAGTGAGAGAAGGATGCAGTGAGAATGCAGGGGAACACTCAGGACAACACTTTGAAGACAATGACGACATGGAATAATGGGATTCAAGTGGTCAACAATGAAACTGGGTATCTGATAATTGTTTAACCCTTGTACTGCTGAGCCCGGATATGCCTTATTTTCCAAACAATGAAGATCCAGATCTGATGGCTTCTGGCGAAGCCATCTGATCAGGATCTACATTGTTTGCCATTCAGATTGCGAATTTGTTGCAATAATTTTCATCAAGTAATCTGATTGGCTGATAATCAGTAGTGGGTGTGGCATATATAAATATTCAGCTGGACAAGGGTTAAGAAAGAAACAGTAATATATTTTGTCAACAAACCACTACTAGCAGTGAACTGTTGAGTAAGTAAGTTAGTATGTTTAAGTTTTATGTCCAACCAACATATAAGGTCATACGGAGATGGGATCTCTGTTTAAAGACTCGTCCGAAAGACTAGAGGGGCCCAGGATCAAACCCACAACCCCGATTTATAAGGCGAGTAGCTTATCCACTGCACCACGGAGGCTTCTCATTGATTTATTGACAAATATATCACTGCTTGGTAGGGACAAGGAACACTATATTCCCCTTTAAACCATTCTTTGAATAGCAGGCACGTATATGAGTAGCTTTTACTAACTTTTTTTTTTTTCAGCAAAAATACCATATCAGCATTGTACACACTAGAGAAGTTAACATTCTGACCACTAACAAGCTTGTCAAGCTAACGACGCTTCGGACAATGGGGCCCTGGCCCCAAGGTAATAAAACCTTTTTCATACCCAACTCACTTGAGCATGAAATTTGTCCTGCTCATAAATTTTAAAATGCTAACAGCTGGCTTTTTAAAATTTATAAGCAGGACAAACAACATTCTGTGCTGATCAGAGCAGGCAAATTGTGCCTCTTTCATTTGTGTTTTAATATTTATGAGCATTATAAATTTCATGCTCAGCTGAAAAAAGGATTTTAACCTTGAGTCCAGGTCTCAAAGACTTGAAGTTTTGAAAACCCTTTCTTGCAGTACAATGATGATTTGTTTGATTTGATGTTTAACGTCCCCGTCAACACGGTAAAGGTCATTTTGGAGACGTTGCTTCCAATTTTGTGGGACTTTTACCCGACATTAAGATGAAATGACATCTCAAGCCCTGCCGCCCAATGAAACCAATAGGGTTTATAGGCATGGACGGGCCGACTCCCACCGCTTTGCCTGGGAAGGCTTAGATCCTCTAAACTGTTTACCAGTACTCGTGTGCAGGTCGGTTTCAGCTCTGCGTGGAAGCATCATGCAGCCCATCTATTTCTTCAAGAGCCGATGGGTGGGGGCGGAGCACAATGATAAATAAGACAGATGTAAGTGAGCAGTTACCTGTCTATTTTTTGACAACAGCCACTTTTCGTCTAATCCATTTAACTCTGGCATAGTGTCTTTTCCTTCAACAGTATTCAGTCTATCCATGGCACCTTGCAAATCTGCAGGGATCATATTTTCTATTTCAGTTTCATTAAGATCCATGTGGAAATCTTCTGACAGCTTCCTACAGTCTTTTGCATCATAGAGAGCAAAGGTCAGGTAGAATGGTTCAGGCTGAAATATAAATATTAGAATCAGTGGCACAGTCAAGTTGACAGGATATCCTCTGACAGCTTCCTACAGTCTTTGGCATCACAGAGAGCAAAGGTCATGTAGAATGGTTCAGGCTGAAATATAAATATTAGAATCAGTGGCACAGTCAAGATGAGTGGATATCCTCTGACAACTTCCTACAGCCTTTGGCATCATAGAGAGCAAAGGTCATGTAGAATGGTTCAGGCTGAAATATAAATATTATAATCAGTGGCACAGTCAAGATGACTGGATATCCTCTGACAGCTTCCTACAGTCTTAGGCATCATAGAGAGCAAAGGTCAGGAAGGGTGGTTCAGGCTGAAATATGAATATGAGAATCAGTGGCACAGTCAAGTTGACTGGACAGCCTCTTACAGCTTCCTACAGTCTTTGGCATCATAGAGCGCAAAGGTCGGGTAGAATGGTTTAGGCTGAAATATAAATAATAGAATCAGTGACACAGTCAAGTTGACTGGACATCCCCTGACAGCTTCCTACAGTCTTTGGCATCATAGAGAGCAAGGTCAGGTAGAATGGTTCAGGCTGAAATATAAATATTAGAATCAGTGGCACAGTCAAGATGACAGGATATCCTTGACGGCTTCCTACAGTCTTTGGCATCATAGAGAGCAAAGGTCATGTAGAATGGTTCAGGCTGAAATATAAATATTAGAATCAGTGGCACAGTCAAGTTGACTGGATATCTTCTGACAGCTTCCTACAGTCTTTGGCATCACAGAGAGCAAAGGTCAGGTAGAATGGTTCAGGCTGAAATATAAATATTAGAATCAGTGGCACAGTCAAGTTGATTGGATATCCTCTGACGGCTTCCTACAGTCTTTGGCATCATAGAGAGCAAAGGTCAGGATAAGCCTTATCCTGCTGTTCATGACAACCTCTGTCTTTGCAAACAGTGTAGATCCAGATCAGATGGCTTCTGAAGAAGCCTTGTCCTGCTCTTCATTACAATTACAACATCTGTCTTTGCAAACAGTGTAGATCCACATCAGATGGCTTCTGAAGAAGCCTTATCCTGCTGTTCATTACAATTACAACATCTGTCTTTGCAAACAGTGTAGATCCAGATCAGATGGCTTCTGAAGAAGCCTTATCCTGCTGTTCATTACAATTACAACATCTGTCTTTGCAAACAGTGTAGATCCACATCAGATGGCTTCTGAAGAAGCCTTATCCTGCTGTTCATTACAATTACAACATCTGTCTTTGCAAACAGTGTAGATCCAGATCAGATGGCTTCTGAAGAAGCCTTATCCTGCTGTTCATTTCAATTACAACATCTGTCTTTGCAAACAGTGTAGATCCAGATCAGATGGCTTCTGAACAAGCCTTATCCTGCTGTTCATGACAATGCCTGTCTTTGCAAATAGTGTAAATCCAGATCAGATGGCTTCTGAAGAAGCCATCTGATCAGGATCTACACTGTTTGACATTCAGTTTGTGCATGTGTAGGAGTAAATTACATAAAGATTGGTTCAAAGTCAGAAATGGTTGGATAAGAACCTAACTTATTAAAGACATTTCAGATCAGACTCACAAATCCACTTACATTAGAGAATTTATGGGCCAGTCCTTCATCTCCCAGATTCACTTGTAGTTTAAGCCTAAACTCCATCAGTCGTAGCATGAATCTCTCGCCGATCTGTTTGGGAAACACGTCAACTTCGGCCCCCACTTCCTCTTCTTCTTCATCCATCATGTAACGCTGTAATATGACAATACATGTGACCCAAGACAGGCTGGAAACTCAGCTGTGACAGACCTAACAATTAAGAGTCAGCGCTCTTATCAACACAGAGGTTCGTTTCTCTATAATAAGGCGGGTTTACAGGGGTGTGCATTACCACAGACAAGTAAAGCTGATGATATAGAGGATCTTACTTGAGTGCTCATGTATAACTGAATTTATTAAACAAGTTGAGGAAAAGGGATAAAATGCTAGGCTTTGCCGAGCATTTTATTCCTTTTCCTCAACGAGTTTAATAAATTCAATAATACATGAGCACGAATTCAAGATTCTATTTATCATATGACATTTATAACGCATTTTATTCACGTTTGTTAACAAAAATATCAATATTCCGACATTAGTAAACCCAACGTCCATAAGGACGTCGTACATGTAATGTTACGGGACGTATCTACCTAATTTGCATATTCAATCCACTAGTGGATTATCGAAAATATTACATTGGGTTATTACACTCTCAGACGCGACGTCATATGATAAATAGGGTTATTGCATTGATATTAATGAATACCGTAAAAATTCGGACACCTTGAGGACTTGCTTTAAGTCTCCTAAAATTTTAACAAATTTATTTCATGATCCAATAAGGAGTCCAAAAGGTGCCGACCGAATGGCTAACAGTGTAGACCCTGAGCATACTGCTCCTTCTGATCTGGGTCTGCACAGTTTGCGTAGGCCTATCTGCCCCAATATTTAGGATCATTATGTTACTGTCACGAGCTGTGATATTCAGAACATGTCCTTCAATATTCCAATGGGGGATGAAGCTTTAATATAGGATTATTTTATTCATAGTTGTGAATTTTGTCATCAGTTGGGATATAGGACACAAGCCTGTGAATGTCCTTTGGTCAAGGCTGTAATATAGGGTTATTGTACGGATATAAGTCAACCAGCCAACCCTCTTTATCATATGACGTCGTGGCCGAGAGTGTAATAACGCCATGTAATATTTTCGATAATCCACTAGTGGATTAAATATGCAAATTAGCTAGATACGTCCCGTAACGTTACATGTACCACGTCCTTAACGACGTCGCGTTTACCTATGGCAGAATATTGTTATTTTTGTAAACAATCGTGAATAAAATGCGTTTTAAATGTCATATGTTAAATAGAATCTTGCATTCGTGCTCATGTATCAATGAATTTATTAAACTCGTTGAGGAAAAGGGATAAAATGCTCGGCAAAGCCTCGCATTTTATCCCTTTTCCCCAACTCGTTTAATAAATTCAATAATACACTAGCACTCATGTAAGATCCTCTATTTATATTGACATTTGATATAACAACAAAACCCATTACAATGACAATAAAATGGCTCAAGATGGGAGGGATTAATGATAATATTCAAGAATATTGAATTTGTTACTAAAAAAAAATGATGAATTGCCTCAGTGGGACAATGAAAATCTCTTCGAGACAGGGGTAGTTCGAGTCGCTGGGGCTGACTGCCAGCAAACATAACGGGGCTAATTTGGGGGCATCTTTTTTGGTGTTCTATAATAATGTATGCTGTGTGTACTCATTAGAATTGCCTCATCATCTCATTAGAATTGCCTCATCGAGGCGATTCTAATGAGTACACACAGCATACATTTGTGTGCACACAGCATACATTTGCAAGATAAAAGTTGAAAATCTCCTTAAGCATCCCACATTGCATCTCATATCTTACATTTGTGGAGTGCTGCAGTGCAGTTGTAAAGCATCGGATTTGACACCGCGAGGTAGCTGCTTTGATCCCAGCAAGTGCCAAGTGCTGTTTGCTTCAGCAAGAGACTTTATCCACATTGCTTAGTACCGATTTCTACCCAGGAAAAGAGGGCCAAATGAAAGATTAGTACAGTCAAAACTGTCTTGAGAGACCACCTTTGGGAAAAACAAAAAGTGGTCTCCCAAGACAGGTGGTCTTTTAAGGCAGGGAGGATAAACCAAGATGTTTTTTTCTGTTTTTTTTTTTTTCTTTTTAAATCACACTATGCAATTTATTAGATCATTATTAAATATATGCATTTACCTACAGAAAAATGTTACTTCTAAAAGGTTATTTTAAGATGAATTAAAAAACAACAACATGAATACATGTATTAATTTAAATGTATGATGATGAGAAAACTATGAATTCAAAAGATTTTGGAAAAAAGGTGTTTAAAATTGAAACAATTAAAATATATTACACGAATCTGTTCAAGTCATGATAGTAGTTTGCCGAGCCGCCGATACAAGTCGCAATGATAGTTTGCCGAGACGGTCGTAATTCTTTCGGTATATTTTCGCGCCTATTCAAACGCTAAGTCGCGTCACGCATTATGACCAAACAATCCAATTAACATCAATCAGTGCATGTATCGATTATAATTGACAAACAATTAATTTTAATCCCCGCACTTGTCATAATCAGTGTCATAATTGCGGTTTCCAAAGACAACATGAAGAGAGGTAATTATTTGTACTGGTGCACCGGTTGATCTCCCGGTGTCACAGTAAACTTATTTGGTCGCACAAGACATGGAAATTTTACAATTTGGATAAGTTTTAAGCGGTCGTTGGTCGCGTTGGGCAGGTGGGCACTCAGGATAGGTAATATAACATTGAAAATCGCTCGGGAGGATTGCATGACGGTCGTTCAAGACAGGAAATCGCTTAAGACAGGTGGTCGCCCCCGCAGGTTCAACTGTACTAGTACTAAATGTCTTACTCTCTATAAATAAAGTTGATTATTGTTATTATTATTTTAACCAACATGGTTTTTGCTTTTGGCCCCAACGAAGGTGTTACAAAGAGTTTGCAGTGTACCAAACATCAAAATCAAAAGCTTGCTCCAAAAACTGAGGTTAAGCAATAACAAAGTTCATGTCAAGTTTAACCCATTTAGTACCAAATGTAATCTTCCTCCTTATATATAGCAGGTGTCAGGGTGTGTTTTCTTCAAATAAATGAAATTTTTGCAAACAGTGTAGGCCCTGAACAGCCCCATTCTGCGGCGTCTGATCTGGGCCTGCGCTGTTTGCCAGGGTACCCGTTCAATACTAAATGGACCCCGTCAAGCGATTTTGGTACTTATCACCTATGCGAGCAGCAAAGGTTCAGGCGAGCCTGCGCATCCGCGCAGTCTTGCCAGAACCTTCGCTGCTCGCTCATACAAGCAGTGAATCAAGAGGAACCTTCAGACAGAAAGCCATATCCCTGGCCTCTCTAAATGGCTGGGCATGCGCAGTTAAAATTTGTCATGACGGAATGCTTGAAGACCCAATTCGCTTGGCGGGGCTCAAATGGGTTTACTTACTGATATATGAGTGTAGACACTGAACAGGTTCTGTCTTCCTTCCTGTCTTGCTCTGTTCATCATTGTGTCAGACTCTTTGGAAAACTGAAATATACACAGAAACAGTTATTACTATAATGTTATTAATCAAGTAATTTCGTATTGGCCCAGGTACAGGTTCGAGATCTGCTGTATTGGCACGAGGCCGAAGGCCGAGGCCAATACAGCTGACCGAGGACCTGTAACTGGGCCAATACGAAATTACTTGATTAATGACAATTTTATTAATTGACGCAATTAAAAACATGATTTATGATTTTTGAATATTGGTTGACCTTGTGTAATATAGGATAATCAATTAATAACATTCTTTTGTGGAGATTGAATATGAAATCTTTTCTCCTGTCATTCTCTCACTTCTGCCTTTCAAGAAGGGCAGTTGTCTTGCTTTGTTTGTATTGGAGTATAATGGCCCAACAACACTATTTAAGTCATTTTTGAGCCGATCAGTTTACCTATCCATACTTTTTCTGGGCAGGCTTATATGTAAGCGGTTAATCAGTACAGTGCACATTCTTTCACCAGAAAATGACAACTGCCCTTCTTGAATCAGGGGCAGTTGTCAGTTTCAAGCAAAAGAATGTCCACTGTAGTGGTCAAGAGCTTATGTATACGGCAGCCCAGGAAAAGTGTTGTGAGGTAAACTGACATGCTCAATATGCCCTTAATAGTGTTGACTAGGCGATTAAAAATCCAAACAAACAAAACTAAAGAAAATAATGCTCCCTTCCCTCCCTAAATATAGGCAGGGAACATACACCATCACCTCATTACTACAAGGTTCATTATAACACGGTTATGGATATAACACGGTTTCAAGATGGATCCAAAAAATGTATAGAATATATAGAAAAATGACCATAAATGGTCATTTTTCTATATAATCTATACATTTGTTTGGATATAACACGGTTGTTCAACTAACGCGGTTTCTGCTTTGGACACCATTAATAGTGTTATAAAGAGGTTTTGGTGTATTACGTACGTTTACATAATGAAAACTATTTGCAATAAAGAGAAACCATTTTTACCTTGTCCTGCTGCATAATTAAGTTAGCCACACCCATTTCTGACTGTGAACCAATCAGATTACTTGATGTAATGAATTACTGCAAATGCACAAACTGAATGTCAAACAGTGTATATCCTGATCAGATAGATCTACATTGTCTGCAAAGGAAGGGACTGTCATGAACATAGTGGATATTACATGAGTGCTCATGTATTATTGAATTTATTAAACAAGTTGAGGAAAAGGGATAAAATGCGAGGCTTTGCCGAGCATTTTATCTCTTTTTCTAAACGAGTTTGATAAATTCAATAATACATGAGCACAAATGCAAGATTCTATTTAACATATGACATTTGAAACGTATTTTATTCACGATTGTTAAACAAAAATGTCAATACTCTGCCATTAGTAAAGGCGATGTCGTTAAGGACGTCGTACATGTAACGTTACGGGGCATGTTTAACTAATTTGCATATTTAATCCACTAGTGGATTACGGAATTTATTACATGGCGTTATTACACTCTCAGATGCGACGTCATATGATAAAGTAGGATAGGGGTAAAAAATGGAATTTTCCATCACATATTGCAGGGGCTGCTCATAAATGGAAAGAATTTTCTTCCCTTGGGAGCAAATTCTTTGTATTTAGTGTTTTGTTTTGTTTGTCTATGTGTTTGGAGTTTAACAACCTATTGAACACTATTAAGGTCTCAAAAATGTATGTTTATCCATAACTGGTTGGTTGGTTTGCAGCTTAACAGCCCAGTCAATTCTACAAATGTCCTGTTGAGCCTGTCACAGCCAAACCAAATATTTTCTGGGGTGACATGAACGTCTTGGTTGGGCTGACATACAAATAGGTGTTTAACCAGTACAGTTGACATTCCTTCCCAAGAAACTGACCAGCCCATCTTGAATCAGCAGAATGAGAGAATGTTTCAGCTCAATAGCTCTAATAGTTTTTTTAGATATCTTGCTTACAAGATTAGATATCTTGCTTACAAGCTTAAAATGCCAGTTTCAAAGGGCGATAACTCAATTAAAAAAATTTAGATTTTTTTCAAAAGTTAATCAGTCCATCTTCTCATCATCCCCAATCAGTATGTAAAGTTTCAGCACAATAGCTCTAATAGTTTTTTAGATATCTTGCTTACAATCTTAAAACACCCAAAGTTTCAAAGGGCCATTACTCAATTAAAAAGATTCAGATTTTTTTTTCAAAAATTAACCAGTTCATTTTCTCATCATCCCGAATCAGTGGGCAATAGCTGTAATCCTTTCTGAGATATCTTGCTTACAAGCTTAAAACGCCCAAAGTTGCATAGGGCCATAGCTCAAGAAAAAAAAAGTTTTTTTTTTCAAAAAATTAATCCGTTCATCTACTCATCATCCCCAATCAGTCTGTAAAGTTTCAGCACAATAGCTCTAATAGTTTTTTAGATATCTTGCTTACAAGGTTAAAACGCCCAAAGTTTCAAAGGGCCATAACTTCAGTAAAAAAAATCCGATTTTGTTCAAAAGTTAATCAGTTCATCTTCTCATCATCCCCAATCAGTATGTAAAGTTTCAGCTCAATAGCTCTGATGGTTTATGAGATATCTTGCTTACAAGATTTCATAGCATTTTTTGAAAAGGGGCATAACTCCAAAAAGGGCATAATTCTGATGAGAAAAAAAACATGGGTCAATTATTTTTTCATAAGGAATCCATATAAGAAATTTCAAAAACCTAGCATGCAGGGTTCAAAAGATATGCTATGCAATAAAAAGCGGGACGGAAGAACATGGAAAAAGCAATATGCCCCCACAACTTCTTCGAAGTTGGGGGCACAACAAACTTACTTTCATGACATCAGGATGAGCAAAGTTTTCTAGACTCACATCATCTTTACCAGGGAATACTTCATCTGAAAATACACATAACTTTCAGTCAGGCAACGGTGTATACAACAGACTATAAAATACAAAATTTTCAGTCAGACCACAGTGAATGCACAAAACTTTCAGTCAAGTTCAGGGTTCAAATTTAGCATGTGCATACTCGCAAAATGTGAGCCGATTTTACAACATGCGAGTCCTATTTTCTGTCCATTTTTACATAGTGCAAACCGAAAGTAGAAATCCAGAAGTGAAGAAGCAGTCTTTATGCGCAATAACGATGCTCAGTTTGTAGCTTTGTCACAGAGATGCTTTTTTCATGACTCTGGTCGGATATCGCTTCAATTTTCTTTCAAATAGTAGTATTTCATGTGTACCCATCACAATCGTCTCATTGGGGCAATTCTAACGAGTATACACAAAAAACATTTTCAAGATAATTAACTTCTCGACGGTAAAGTTTACAATGTATTTGTATAGATGTTTTTTTGTAATGAGAAACTGTTGTTATAATAAGCTTTCTTGCTGCAGCAAATGTCGGTGAAAAGAGGGTTGACTCTATATTTTTACCTCTTTGCCTGTCCATAGAGATCTGCGACAAAGTCTCTGCGGCCGTCCTCACTTTGTCAAGAACCTTAATCCAGTCCTCCATCTCAGCCTCAGACTCGGCCGCCAGCAGATAGGTCTTGTCTGTCATCCGGATCTCAAAACAATGCTTCCCTTTCTTTGAGTTCTGAAATGTGGATGTGTTTGTTTTGTTTGATTTGAGGTTTAATGTCCCCGTCAACACTATATAGGTCATTTTGGAGATGTTGCTTCCAATTTTGTGGGACTTTTACCCGACATTGAGATGAAATAACATCTCAAGCCCTGTCGGACAATGAAACCAATGGGGTTTATAAGCATGGATGGTCCGGTCTGACTCGCCCCACTTTTCCTGGGCAGGCTTGGATCCTCCAAGTACTCATGTGCAGTCGGAATCAGCTCTGCGTGGAAGTATCATGCAGCCCATTTATTTCTTCAAGCCCTGATGGGCGGGGGCCAGAAATATGGATTTAAGGAGTGTATGAACAGTCATGGGGAAGCAACTCTGTCAAATGTATTTCTTCTCCCAAATGAACACCAATCTATTTTTAACACATTTTTACAGGAAAAACCCAAACCTGGCCCCGAGGTTATAAACCATTTTTCATGCTCAACTCACTTGAGCATGAACTTTATCCTGAGCATGAAATTTATCCTGCTCATAAATTTTAAAATGCCAACTAATGTTGGCATTTTAAAATTTATAAGCAGGATAAATGACATTCTGTGCTGATCTGAGCAGAAAAACTGCCTGATTTGTTTGTATTTTAATAGTTATGAGCATTACAAATTTCATGCTCAGCTGAGTTGAGCATGAAAAAGGTTTTATAACCTCGGGGCAAGGACACTGGCAAACAGTGAAAGTTCAGATCAGAAGCCGCAGGATGCAAAATTTGAAAAGGGCCTTAACCATTTGCAAAAAGTTCAGCCAGTTACCCCAATTGTAATATGTATGTTCACAGCCCCCGCCCATCGGGGCTTGAAGAAATAGATGGGCTGCATGATGCTTCCACGTAGAGCTGAAACCAACCCGCATACGAGTACTGGTAAACCGTTTAGAGGATCTAAGCCTGCCAAGGTAAAGCGGTGCGAGTCGGACCGTCCTTGCTTATAAACCCTATTGGTTTCATTGGGCGGCAGGGCTTGAGATATCATTACATCTCAAGGTCGGGTAAAAGTCCCACAAAATTTGAAGCAACGTCTCCAAAATAACCTTTACAGTGTTGACGGGGACTTTAAACCTCAAATCAAACAAACAAAATACGTTTGTTCATTTGTTTTTGTTTTAAAATTGTTATGTTTGCACAAAACTGGGCCAGCCCTGAAAGCAGCCTAAAACCAAATGTTCACGAATGATTTGCTTGTTTGTATTAGAGTTTGATGGCCCAGTCAACACTACTTTGGTCATTTTGAGCCCAGGCTTATAAGTAAGCTGTTAACCAGTACAGTGCACATTCTTTTGCCAGAAATTGTTCACAAATGAAAAGTGACAGTACACGATAACACTGAGTTGCAAAATTTTGATATTATTAAATCTGATCTTGCATTACATGCACAAGTTTTTGTCTGTTTGTTTGTTAATTTGTTTAAAGTATAACATCCCAGTCAAAACTATTTAGGCCATATCAAGCTAGTCAGTTTACCCAACCACTTTTCCTGGGCAGGCCTGGGTATAAGCAGTTACCCAGGACAGTGCACATGCTTTTCACCAGACACTGACAACTGTCCCTCTTAAATCAGTGGAAACATTCGTAAGTGCATTAGAATCCTGGGTCCAGTTGTTCAAAGCCTTGTTATGAGCCTGTTAGTGGTCAAAATGTTAACTGTTCTAGCAAATATAATATCTAATACACCAGAACCTCTTTATAACACTATTAATGGGACCCAAAGCAGAAACTGTGTTACTTAAATAACCTTGTAATATCCAAACAAAAATGTATAGATTATATAGAAAAATGACCATTTATGGTCATTTTTCTATATAATCTATACATTTTTGGGATCCATCTTGTAAACATGTTATATCCAGAACCATGTTATAATGAACAGTTTTATAATAAGGTTGCTGTGTATTGAGGTATTTTTGCTGAAAAATGTTTTTTTTTTCTCAGCAAAAATCACTTTTTTCAGCAAAAATATTGGTATATTTGCCATATTAGTCAAAGTTTTTACATTTTAACTAACAACATTGATAGCCTTGAACAACTGGCCCCTGGTTCACAGTATGTACCTTAACAATTTCCTGGGCACAATCCAGGAAGATGGCACCTTTAGCTTCATGTTTCCTGTCATCTTTGTAGAACTCAAGAAGAAAAGTCTGGTCAGGCTGCTGTTTCACACAGAAATATCGCCTCTTGAATTGCTGAAATATAGCACAATAATATTAACCCATTTTGTACCAGACACCCTCAAATGGGTATTTGGCAAACAGTACAGGCCCAGATCAGACACCGTTCAGCCATTTTCCAAATAAATTTTGAAAAAATATACAACCTGTCACTGCTAAATTTTGAAATAGACTCCGGCTATATACAGTAAAACCCCTATATTAAGACCACCTTTGGGACTGTTCAAAAGTGGTCTTTAAGACCACTTTTGAACAGTCCAAAAGGTGGTCCCTGACCAGAGGACACTGTGGGCAGAAATCACAAAGAAAATTTAAGTGAAGCCTTCAAAATAAGCTCCTTAAAGCAGAATTAGTCATAATTTTAGGTGGCCTTAATAGCGGAACTTTAGTAAATAAGGAGAAAGATTATATTTGGTACAAACAGGTTTAATTCCCCACTCTGCTGAAACTGGGATATATCCTTTTTTGAAAACAGTACAGAAGCCAGAAAGCCAGCTGATCAGGATCCACACTGTTTTCCAATTGTGCTTATGAACCCATGGTATAAACTGAAATCAAGCGACACAATTGGGGAGTGTAGTATATTAAAATATTCAGCCTGGTGAAGGTTAATCCTTGCATAAATACCTATGCGCATGGCTGTTTGAAGCCATTGTCAAATGGACCGAAAGCCGTGCTCAAACAGAAAAAAAAACATGTTCAAATCATAAAATTCGCGTGCTGTTTGAACATAGATTTTGAGCTTTTGATATCACAAGACGGGCCTTGCTTTGCTTACGTCACGTTGAGCGACGTGCTTACGTCACGTTGAGCGACGTAACGTTATCGCCCTGAACGTAGCGTTTTAGATTTCTATGATGATGTCACTGCATGACAACGTCATTGTAAACAACATTCTGAACTGGCCACCATTTTGGTTTGCTACTGCACTTGAAGAGTTTATATGGAATTTATATGGAGCTTTGGGGCGTTTTCGTCAAAATTTGCTGTTGGATTCGTAAGTTATGCAAGAACAACAATCATCCATGGTTATTTAATTGCATTAACATTTGCCTGATCCCTCGGAAGATATTTGAACATTCTGCCTGGCGGCCTCATGTTCAAACAGCTTCCTCGGGATCCGGCAAATGTTAATGCATGAAAAACTATGGTTGATCCTTATAATCTACAAGGATATCATGAAACATTGGATGTCAAAAGAAGTGGATCAGTTAACCCATTGTCTACTAGTGAACTCTTCAATTGCTATATGTTGGACAAGTCCATTTGTTATATAAGGGGTATCAGGCCTATTTTTTTCATTTTTATTCTATATTTGACAGAAAACTCTGTTAGCAAATAGTGCCTGCCCAGATCAGATGCCGCATCTGCAGCATCTGATCTGGGCATGCACTGTTTGCAAAGGTACCCCTTTAGGGGTTTCCTGTATGAAATGGGTTAAAGTAGTGTTGGACCAGTAGGTGTTCAGGTAAGTTTGTCCTCTTGACCAACAGACATTTGATCTTTTGCGAAACACCTGTTAAATACAGTCCAACCTGTATTAAGCAAGCACCTCAGGGAAAATCAAAATTTGCTTGCTTAAGCCAGGTTTAGTTAAACTTTGAATTGTTGTTGGGAGTTTAATGACCTGGAGTCAACACTATTTAGGTCATATTGAGCCTGTCAGTATAAAGAACCACACATTTCTGAGCAGGCTTATACATTAGCAGCTAACAAGTACAGAGAACATTCTTTACCCAGAAACTGACAACTGCCCTTCTTGAATCAGTGGAATGGAGTAAAATGACCATAGAAAGATTTCATGATCAACCTCTACAAAAAAAAAATGTTGCCAACCCAACAGGTATTGAACTTGACCTCCTGATCATCAGTCAGACACGCATCCAACTGAGCAACTGTGGTCAGTAACAACCTACATTATGATAACAAACCTCCGCCCCCGCCCATAGGGGCTTGAAGAAATATATGGACTGCACGATGCTTCCACGCAGAGCTGAATCCTGCCCGCACACTAGTACTGGTAAACCGCTTAGAGGATCTAAGCCTGTCCAGGAACCGCGGTGTGAGGCGGACCGTCCATGCTAATAAACCCTATTGGTTTCATTGGGCGACAGGGCTTGAGATGTCATTTCATCTCAATGTCGGGTAAAAGTCCCACAAAATTGGAAGCAACGTCTCCAAAATGACCTTTACAGTGTTGACGGGGACGTTAAACCTCAAATCAAACAAACAAACAAATGATAACAAACCTGTGCCACATAGTGTATTTTTTATATAGCCAAAATGGATACTTTTCTGATGAAAATTTGTGATACAGTACAACCTGTATTAAGCAACCACATCTGGGATATTAAAAAAATGCTTGCTTAGGACAGGTGCTTGCTCAACACAGGTGAATTTTAATGCATTTTCCTTTTTAGGGAACTAAATGCCTGCTTGCTTAAGACAGGTTGCTTGCTTAATAGAGGTGACCACCAAGACAGGTTTTACTGTATTTGTCTTATTTAAACTGCAAACATAGGCTGTGTGTGCTCGTTAGAAACACCACATTGAGGCAGTTCTAATGAGTACCCACAACCTATGTCTTGGAGCAGAAATAATAAAAATAATGTATAGCCTCAGTAAACCCCAGTTTTCTCTATATAAAGTGGGGTTTAGGAGGGTGTTCATTTCACAGACTTGTTATCAGTATGAATAGGGATTTTGCTTTGAATCCCTGCGAAAAAAAAAACACAAACATTTTAACATGGCAGCGGCACAGGACTACAAACCCTTGTGAAAGTGATTATATTATCTTTTCCACTCTCTGGACCCTTGTACAGCCATCCCGCTTTAGTAATCATCTGTGGTATAGATGCTGAAGAATATGTCCGGCTAATATTGTCCTACAAAACAGAAAATATTGACATTAACCCTTACCATGCTGAACCCAGATACAGTAAAATTCCTATATTAAGACTACCTTTGGGACTAGTCAAAAGTGGTCTTTAAGACCACTTTTGAACAATCCCAAAGGTGATCTCCCACAAGAGCACACTTAACCCATTTTGTACCAGAAACCCCAATATGGGCATCCCTGGCAATCAGTGGAGGCCCAGATCAGACGCCGCAGAACCCGGCGTCTGATCAGGGCCTCCACTGTTTGATAAAAGTTCAGTCATTTTCCAAATAAATTTTGATGAAAATACAACCCGACACCCCTAAATTTTGAAATGGACTCCTGCTATATATAAGGAGGAAGATTCTATTTGGTACAAAAAAGGTTAAGACCACCTTTAGGACTGTGCAATAGTGGTCTTTAAGACCACTTCTGAACAATCCCAAAGGTGGTCCTCCCACAAGAGCACACTTAAGGTAGAAAACAGGAGGATAAATGTACATGATACCTTATAAATATGCTTTTAAAGGCATAATTTGTCTTAATGTTGCGTGGTCCTAATAGCGGCATTTCACTGTGTATCCTTTTTCTGAAAACAGTATAGATCCAGATCAGCTGGCTTCTGAGAAGCTAGTTGATCAGGCTCTATACTGTTTTCCATTCTGCTTCTGAATCCATGGTAAAAATTGAAATCATGAAACACAGATGGCTGAAAATAGGGGAGGAGTGTAGTATACTAGAATATTCGGCATAGTGAGGGTTAACTACATTGTTTAGAGAATAATGCATGTCTCTTGCACCTGAGAAACACACTTTGTCCAGTATGGAACATGAAACCAGTGTCAAGGCTGAGAGAAAAAAGTATCTCTAAATATCTCTATACCCACAGAAGTCTGAGATTCTGCTTTTGCCAAGGTTTTACATGTACAATCCAATTCTGAATTTTAACAAGAAATTTTTTTTGGTTTAACAGCCCTTTCAAGATTATTTCACTTATTTAGAGCATTAATCAGAGTCTAGCAAAAACTGGAGTACCCGGAGAAAAATCACCTTACCCTCTGTTGCAGAACTTGGAGTCTCACATGTGACCTGAGCAAGACTCTAAATACAGCGGTAACAAACTGTTTGTCATGCAGTTTGTGTAATGAACAAATAAACTGTATCAAGTAAACTGATTGGTTGATAGTCAGCAAGTGGTGTGGCCTGATTAATTTATTCAGCAGTATAAGCTTTAAATGGTCTCGCACTTACAATATCTGATACACAGATACTTCTGATGAAAAGCTGTGAGTAGCTTTTGCATTTCCCCACGACAGGAATGTTTTAAGATTGTCAAGAAGCATAGTTTTCTCTATATAAACTGAGCTTTAGAAGGGTGTTCATAACACATACTAGTTTACATGATGATTGGAACTTTTATTATTAAATGACTGGAGGTCATCCGTATTAACACCAGGTCAACCAATATAAACCTGAGGTCAAGTGATTTTAAGCTGTGGTCAACAATCATGGTTTTTAATTGTGTCAATTAATAAAATTGTCATTAATCAAGTAATTTCGAATTGGCCTTAGACCAATACAGCAGACCTCGGACGTATAACTGGCCCAATATGAAATAAAAAAAATTGTGTTACCTCATCTCTCTCATGATCTTCTATGTCAATTTCAAACACTTGCTCTGATAGTTCCGCAGTTGGTTTCTTGATACTGCAACAATAATTTGAGCCATATGATATTGCAACAATAATTTGAGCTATATGATACTGCAACAATAATTTGAGCCATATGATATTGCAACAATAATTTGAGCCATATGATACTGCAACAATAATTTGAGCCATATGATATTGCAACAATAATTTGAGCCATATGATATTGCAACAATAATTTGAGCTATATGATATTGCAACAATAATTTGAGCCATATGATATTGCAACAATAATTTAAGCCATATGATATTGCAACAATAATTTGAGCCATATGATACTGCAACAATAATTTGAGCCATATGATATTGCAACAATAATTTGAGCCATATGATATTGAAATAATAATTTGAGCCAGATGATATTTAACCCATTTTGTACCAGAAACCCCAAAACGGGTACCCTGGCAATCAGTGCAGTTCCAGATCAGATGCCGCAAAACGTGGCGTCTGATCAGGGCATCCACTGTTTGCCAAAAGTTCAGCCAATTTCCGAATAATTTTTAAGAAAACACAACCTGACACCCCTAAATTCTTAAATGAACTCCTGCCATATATAAGGAGGAAGATTCCATTTGGTACAAAAAAGGTTCAACATAGAAACAGGCAAGGTGGGTACATAAACATATAAGGTGGGTATTGATAATTGAATGATAATTTTCGTTAATTCTCCATATGGAGAAATTGGGCTGTATGTTACAATTTTTTTTTGGTGTTTTTTATAGGAATGAATTTCATTTTTGTGGATTTTATTGATGTGTTAACTCAGCGAATCTTTCACAAACTGTATGAAGCCCAAAGGGCTTAAAGCTATGTTTCTGCATGATGAACTTACCAATGACCATGGCAAAATGATTATGCAATATTTATATATCATCCTATAGATAACTTTTGGGACATAATGCTGTTCATACACTCATGCGACATCACATAAACATTAAGTGACATCAAAATAAAACATGTTTTTCTCCAATATGATCTATACTGTTTTGCAAAGGTAGGGGTTGTCATGAACAGCTGGATAAGGGTTAAGTATCATTTTGTGCCATATGATAATTACTTGGTGAGAATAGAACTTCTCCTCATCCAACCACCTCATAAAAATGTAACTTACTTTGGAAGTTGCTGATATCCTCCCGAGTATTTGTTATATTTAAATC
This sequence comes from Lucinisca nassula, assembly GCA_963580285.1. Classification (NCBI taxonomy): domain Eukaryota; kingdom Metazoa; phylum Mollusca; class Bivalvia; order Lucinida; family Lucinidae; genus Lucinisca; species Lucinisca nassula. Next base: position 7,805,377 of record OY757024.1, on the reverse strand, counting down.
TGATCATGTGACAGGTGTCTGTGTATGTTCTAATGCTCTCCTCCACCAAGAGATTGCCTTTCTTCCCCATGACAGACTTCGGGACGGTAGCATGTATGGTACGGATAGATTTTGTTGGAGTTGGGGCCTGAAATAGAAAAGCACAACATAGCTCCAGATAACGAGGTTTAGATTTGAGTTTAGTGACCCAGTAAACACCATTATTATATACCTACAAGAAATACTGCTGTCTACTATCAGTTTTCCGACACAAAAATACAGAATCCCGTATCACGCACTCGCGTTTTCCGATTCCGTATCACACTCCTGCAAACCCTGAGTCCCGGCATTTGTTGCGACGTTAGAAAACAGCCATCGATAACGCGGAACCAAACGTTCGAAATGATGACGTCACTTACACACAGAATGTAACGTCAAAGTTTCCCGCCAATTTACGTTGGCAAAAGACTTTATTAAAAGCGAAAAAAGGTATATAATAAACGTATTATCACTAAAATAACTTGATCTGTCGCACAGTATCACGTCTCTTGGATGTTTCCAGATCTTACGCATCACACTCGACGCTGCGCGTCTCGTGTGATACGCTGATCTGGAAACATCCACTCGACGTGATACAATGCGTCAGATCAAGTTACTGTAGTAATAATATGTATTTACGGTTATGTTGAGCTGGGTCCAATTGTTGTTAATGGACATTGATCAGGATCCAGTTGTTCAAAGCCCCATTAGCTTAAGAGCTAGTTGGTGGTCAAATTGTTAATTGTTCTAGCAAGTACAATATACAAAATTTTGTAATTTTTACTGAAAAAATGTAAATAATTACTCATTTTTTAGCAAAAATATTTGTATATTTACCATAATAAATTACTTACCCTAAAAATTTGGCTATAAGGCGATTCGGCTATAAGACGGGACCCCCTTTTTAGCTTTTCTTAGGTGGGATTTTGCTTATACTCTTTTATAAGACTGGTCAAATTTTTGCCATATCTGTCGGGGCCTATCTGCTACAGCCAGATGCCATTTAAATGCGAGAAATCGGCCTTTTTCATTAGAAAACCCCATCAACGTACCCCTAACATGGCTTGTTTGGCCGCTTGTTTATGTCTGTTGACATTCTGTGTTTTCGTTTGTTACAAAGAGAGACAACTCTTCTTGAATCTGAATAGGGACGTCTATTAAGCGTTAGGAAAGGGGGGAAATTCATTTTCATCCACAAAATTTAGAAATATTTGTTGCAGCTTTTTTATAAGTAACTGAACTTTTTTCGGGGAACACAAGACCTAGCTATTCAGTTTCAGAACCAACGCCCCAGCTAGCACAAAATAGCGGCAAACGTCGGGCCGATTTGTCGTATCGCTGTCGGCCCGGTACATGCTTTGCTGGCTTATGCTACACAGACTCCTATTTAATAGACGACAGGGGCTGACAAATCCATTTCCCGGCCGCCCGGGACAAGACCGAAATCATGCCGGGCAGGTGCACTTTGACCTTATGATGCTCGGTCGGGACAAGTGCAAAAAAAAAAATCGTCTACAACCGCCAGTCTTTTTGAGTCCTTGAATACGGTAAAGCTAGACCAGTAAGTAAATCACTGTCAATTCAGAGACAAACCATCTGTGTATTTATTACGGTTCAAGTATGACACTATTGTTAATCCTTGTCGTATAATTGCCACCCTGCGGTGCGTGTCGATAAGGTGTGAAAATATGGTCAAGTTATGTCTCTAATTTGCGTTTATCCTCGAGTCATAAAATTTAATCCACAATCAATGTGAAAATGATTTAATTGCTCCTCAGACTATTAGCTACATCTAATGGTAAATATTTGCATTATAAAATCGGACTATTCTACGATCTCATGAATGGTTATGTTTTGGCGCCAAATAGCAGACGTTGGCGGAAAGTCGAACGCTGTTGATGGTTATTGACACGGAGCTTCTGGGGATAATTCGGGAGCTGTGCAAAGCACTGATTTTCTATCCACCTCTATTCACAACCGCTTAGCTATCGGGAAAATATTTTTTACCCGTTCCAAACATTTTTTTTTTATGAAAGAGATACATGCAATGACATTAAACACGTGTGGGGGTAATGGCGTCAGATTACGTCATTTACCGATCGCGTGCAGAAAAATCATAGCGGTGGTTTGTGGGCGGCGATTTAACGGTATGTCAGTTCAAAAATCACCGATCGGCTTTTTCTGTATGTCTGGTCTTCGCCGGACATTGCCAGAAAAAAGCCTGCAGTCCATGACCTCGGCTATAAGACGGGGTCATTTTTTGGGCTCATTTTGGAGGGAAAAATCCTCGTCTTATAGCCAAATTTTTACGGTAACTACATTATTCCACAAGCGATTAATCATACAGTGCTTTCTTTTGACAGAAAGTCCCAACTGCCCCTTTTGAATCAGTGGAAAGGAGAGAGAATGACCATGGAAAATACTTTATTTTTACTCTCCAGGAAAGAATGTTGCAGGGTCTCAAACATCTTTTGCAAGTTGTTCAAAACTTACAACATGGTTAGTTAACAAATTGTTAAAACTTTGATCATTTAATATGGCAAGTATTCCAATATTGTTGCTGAAAAAAAAGCTGCTTACATTTTTTTCAGCAAAAATACCACTGTATTGCATCATAATTAAACTTACTAGGACAGATAACATTTTACCCACCAATGTGCTCGTTATGCTAACAACCGTGCTTTGAACAACTGGAACCGGATCATCTCCACAAAAGGCAAGGGAGTCAAACCCAAGTTCACCAGATTTGATTTGCAGTTCTAATCTGCTGCTGACCGCAATGTGGTACCTGACAGGTAAGGGTCCAGCCCTAGTATACACAATATCTGTAATGTTTGTGATCTTTTTATCATTACTGCATAGTTTAGAAGCCAGGCCAACTGAAACTTTAGGTGACACCCTCTACTATTGTTGGCTTGATATTACCATGAAGTGTTCATATATAGTTTAATTAGGATTAGGGCTGATGCTTGTGGGTCCCCACTATGATTAACACAAATTTTAATGACTGGTCGAACAAATGAATGGACTGACAATGGATCCCTATATCATGCAATGTTAAAAAGGAGGCACTATGATAACATATCAGTGTGTGACATACCGTAGTGCATTCTTTCATATCTCCGAAATGGTTGTTTTTCTGAAGTAAATTTCTGATATTTTTAAAACTCCAAACATAGGCTTGTTAGATTCGCCTCATTAGAGCAGAAATAAGAAATGTATACCCCTGTAAATGCCAGTTTTCTCTCTATATAATGGGGTTTAGAGGGGTGTTCATGTCACAGACTTGTTAACGTGATACAGTAAAATTCCGCTATTAAGACCACCTAAAATTAAGACGACCGTAAATCTGCTTTTAAAAGCTTATTGAGAATGTTTCAGTTAATCTTTCTTTGTGTTTTCTACACCCGGAGTCTCTTAATGAGAGACCATCTTTGCGACTGTTCAAAAGTGGTCTTTAAGACCACTTTTGAACAGTCCCAAAGGTGGTCTTAATACAGGAATTTTGCTGTATTTGATAATGAACTTACCGGAATCTGAATGTCATCAAAGGGGAATGTAAGCATCTCTCTCTGTGGATCATTGTGAAGTAGGACCTTGTTCTTGACAACATACGTCTCATAGTCTATAGGTTCCACTGGCTTGGGACGGTTCTGAAATGAACATAAAAACACCATTAACCCTTCTCTTGCTGAATATTCATTCAAGCCACACCCATTTCTGTCTTATCAACCAATCAAATTACTTGATGTAATTTATTGCTACAAATTCATAAACTTCATGTCAAACAGTGTAGATCCTGATCAGATGGCTTCTTCAGAAGCCATCTGATCTGGATCTGCACTGTTTCCAAAGATAGGCATTGTTGTGAACAGCAAGATAAGGGTTAAGTTAGCAATAATGTTGAGAAAAAGGACAGCATAAGAACTCAAATTGGGACCACAACAAATGACAATGTGTTTTCAGATGTGTGCGCATAGAGCAAAGTCAGATCTGAGTCTTTGCTATGTGCCATAAAGATATCCATTTGTTTGTGTTCAGGTTTTACATCCCAGTCAACACTATTTAGGACATATTGGAGACATTGCTAACAACTGTGTGGGACTTTTACTGGGACCTGACTTTGAGATAAAATTACATCTCAAGCCCTACCGCCCAAAGAAACCGCTGGGTTTTTAACCCATTTTGTACCGGAAACCCACAAACGGGTAGTTGGCAAACAGTGCAGGCCCAGATCAGACGCCGCATAATGCGGTGTCTGATCAGGGCCTACACTTTTTGCAAAACGTTCTGCCAGTTTCCAAATAGATTTTGCAGAAAACACAAACTGACACCCCTTAATTTTGAAAAGGACACCTCCTATATATAGGGATGGCTCGACTCACACCACTTTTTCCTGGGCAGGCTGAGACCTTCAAAGAGGTTAATACCAGTACTCCAAAGTTTGGTCAGTTTCAGCTCTGTATGAAAGCACAAAGCATCTCAATTTATATCAACAAGCCCCGATAGGTGGGGGCGCAGATAACCATTGAATACAAAGTTTCTAAGGTAGACAGGGGAGATTCAGACTGTGAATTTTCCAACTACAGTAGAACTTCGATGGCTCGAACACCGATGACTCGTTTACCATGGATGTGTCGAACACATTCTTGAGCCCCTAGCGAAATCCTCTACATAAGAAATAGTGGGGGATAATTAAGGAGATTTTAGTCTTTTATCTTGCAAATGTATGCTGTGTGTACTCATTAGAATCGCCTCGATGAGGCGATTCTAATGAGTACACACAGCATACATATTCATTATAGAACACCGGAAAGATGTCAAAAAGTATCTCCTTATGCCTCTTGACAGTACCCTCAGTGGCTCGAACTACCCCTGTCTCGAACAGATTTTCGAGGTCCCAAAGGTGTTCGAGCCATTGAAGTTCGGCTGTAGGTGAGTACACAGACTGATTTGTGTCATCTCTGGCAGCATGAAGACACATTTTCGCTATTGCATGGCTCAATAATTCCATTTCTCCATCGAGGGTGGTTGGGTGAGGGGAAGGGTGTTGTGTATCTTGTGTCACTGGGGTGTTCAACTGATATTGGCTTACAGTTAGACAAATAAATTCTAGAAAGGGATATCCTTTGGAAGCAAGGAATACACCACAGAACTGGAAAATATGGAGTGTACGTGTTTTCTGGGCCAGACTAGCTAGTTTCGGCCATTTAGGCCTCATAAGTGACCCTCAAATATTTTCAAAATTCCACAATGGAATCAATGATCCCAAAGGACAAGAAAATATAATCTACACTATGATGTAGGGCAGGGAGACTTTTTACTGCCGCCACACATTCCTTGCAGCAGGTAAGGGTAGAGGGGATATGTTATTATTTCTTCTGCTTCTACGCTTCCATTCATTTTCCTTTTTCTCCTTTGTCCCTCACATTTATCTCCTCTACTATCTCTTCTATCTCTTTTTTCCCTTTCTCTGGGAGATGACACAAATGACCCACAAGGGTTGATGTGTTGTTAAACGCAAAACTATCAATCAGGATGTTGCCCCCTATACCTACACATTAATCAAAAATCCGATGATGAAAACTCGGGGGAATCACTCACAAACTACATGAAGCCCAAAGGCTTTATGCTAAGTTTGTGAGTGATTCACTGGAGTTTTTGTTGTTGTTGGATTTGAGGTTTAACGTCCCCGTCAACACTGTAAAGGTCATTTTGGAGACATTGCTTCCAATTTTGTGGGACTTTTACCCGACATTGAGATGAAATGACATCTCAAGCCCTGTCGCCCAATGAAACCAATAGGGTTTATTAGCATGGACGGTCCCCCTCGCACCGCGGTTCCTGGACAGGCTTAGATCCTCTAAGCGGTTTACCAGTACTAGTCTGCGGGCCGGATTCAGCTCTGCGTGGAAGCATCATGCAGCCCATATATTTCTTCAAGCCCCTATGGGCGGGGGCTTTCACTGGAGTTTACACATCGATAAAATCCACAAAAATGATAATTCATTTCTCATAATTCCAACTTTGTCATCGAAATGTTAAAAAGGCCAAAAATGGTAAATTTCAGGAATTCATTCGAAAGTGTAAGAATGAACATACCAATGACCACGATGGAATGATTATTCAATCAAAACTGCCATCTTTGAAAGAAACCCAAGCAAAAAACATCAAGTCTGTATATTCAGTTCATTTGTCTTCTAACGTTTACGTTTTCAATCAGTTGAATGCTATTTACGTCAATATACAGTAACGTTAACCCTTATCTTGCTGAATATTCATTTAAGCCACACCCATTTCTGTCTATCAACCAATCAAACTAGAGCTATCACTAAAGGTGATGAATACCCCCACAAAAACTGCCTTGATAGTACATCAGCGGCATTTTGCAATTTTTTCACTTGAAAGGGGCCATAACTATGTCGAAAATTGACGAATTGTAGTAGAAATCGAACTTGACCTGTATTTTATGATGTTACATCAGTGTACCAAAAATTATAACAAGAGCACCGCAAGCGGGTGCCAACGCTCGTCTGCAGTTTCTTTTAGAAAACAAAAGTTCTAAGTCAAATCAAATTGCAAGATGGAGTTATAAAACTTGTAGGGAATGTAGCGCTTGTGATGGTGAGTATGTGTATGAAGTTTCATGAAGGTAGGCCAAATACTTTTGGAAATATGGTCAAGGTTAAGTTTTTTGGTTAATTTTTCGAAAAATAGGTCAAAGTTCAAAGGTCAAGGTCACAGGTCAAAAAGCGTGGTATGACTGAAAAGGTCTTGTCCCAAGGAACATTCATGTGAAGTTGGAAGGCTCTGTTGTGAATAGTATTGAAATAAGAGACAAAAACAATTTAAAAAAAACGGAGAGAAAAGGGGAGATAATTCAATCAAATTTCAAGATGGAGTTATAAAACTTGTAGGGAATGTAGCTCTTGTGATGGTGAGTATGTGTATGAAGTTTCATGAAGGTAGGCCAAATACTTTTGGAAATATGGTCAAGGTTAAGGTTTTCGGTTAAATTTTCGAAAAATAGGTCAAAGTTCAAAGGTCAAGGTCACAGATCAAAAAGTGTGGTATCACTGAAAAGGTCTTGTCCCAAGGAACATTCATGTGAAGTTTGAAGGCTCTGTTGTGAATAGTATTAAAATGAGAGCAAAAAATGTGTTTCAGAAAAAAATTGGAAAAGGGGAGATAATTCAGCCAAAATCAACAATGTTGTTATGGTCCTTGGTCAAAATGTAGCTCTTGTGATGATGAGTGTGTGTATGAAGTTTCATGAGGCTAGGTCTAATACTTTTTAAGTTATAGCCAAGGTTAAGTTTTTTTGGAACGACGCAGGACGCAGGACGCAGGACGACTACGCAGACGCCGGAGTGATGACAATAGCTCAAAAGTTTTTTTTCAAAAAACAGACGAGCTAAAAATCGGTGAAGCGCTTTTTGAGTTATCGTCTGGAAACCAAGTCAACAGACCAACCGACCGACCGACCGACCGACAGACAGACAGACCGACAATCTATCTCCTATATACCCCCCCAAATTTCATTTGTGGGGGTATAATTACTTGATGTAATTTATTGCTACAAATTCATAAACTGAATGCCAAACAGTGTAGATCCTGATCAGATGGCTTCTTCAGAAGCCATCTGATCTGGATCTACACTGTTTCCAAAGATAGGGGTTGTCGTGAACAGCAAGATAAGGGTTAAGTTCATGTTCTAAACATGCTCCTTGACGTCACGTCACATTATATTACTACCTATTGCTGTGTGAAATAGTATTGAACCAAAGCATTATATCATGAAATCTGATTGGCTGGTAAGTCAGAAATGGGTGTGGCTAATTCAAACAGTCAGCAGGATAAGGGTTAACCCATACGGTACTGAATGGAATCCCCCACCACCATTATGCAACAGAAGTCCATTTCGAAATTCAGGGATGTCAGATGTCAGATATTTTTCGAAATTTATTTAGAAAATAGTTGAACTGTCTGCAAAAAGTGAAGACCCTGATCAGACACTGCATTCTCTGACATCTTATCTGGGCCTGCACTATTTGCCAATGACCCATTTTGGAGTTTCCAGTATAAAATGGGTCAACCCCCGGCAATTGTCGCCTGTTTCGTCGTCTGCCGGTTACTTTAAAAATCAATTTTTGCAAACACTGCAGACCGAGATCAGACTGCTCCTAGGGAGCAGTCTGATCTAGGTCCACACTGTTTGCCTGTATGCAAAAATATTTTTTAAAAGTTTGCAAAAATATTCAGCAGACGACGTAAGCAGACAAAATTTTCAGATGAAGTTTTCTCGGTATTTTACGGGTTAAGTACGTATAACTGTAGTAAAATTTACTGGATGTTTTAAAGTTACTGGACATTCGTAAAAATGGTCCAGACTCCGTAAAACACCAGGTCTCTAAATAACTTTTCAGTAATTTGAAAATTCAGTGAAGTGTCAACAAGTCAACACAAAACATGGTCAAGAGTTCATGCCGACTGTTTTTGTTCTGTTTGAATTGAGGTTTAACATTACCTACAACACTATTTAGGTCATTTTGGAGACGTTGCTTCCAATTTTGAGGGACCCGACATTGAGATGAAATGACATCTCAAGCCCTGTCACCCAATGACTGAGTAACTGTTTGAGTTTTAAGTCCCACCAAGTACTAATGTCATACAGAGATGGGACCTCGGTTTAAAAACTCATCCGAAAGTCTGGAGAAGCCCGGGATTGATCCTGCGACCCCTGGTTTACAAGGCGAGCATGGACTCACATCATTTTGCCTGAGAAGGAAACAGCCAGAATCCTGTATTTATAGTCGCACAGACACCAAAACAAATGCTAAGGGTTGCCCTGACATTTAAGAGTTTTATGATAATGCAGGCTGTCATTCTTCACCACAGGTGGAAGACATTATTATGAGCAACATGTATTTGGTTTTTGTTTTGTTTTTTGGTTTTATGGCCCTTTCAAGATTTCGAGTCAATCAATAATCAGAGGTGGGCAAAAACTAAAGTACCCTAATAGAAAACCACCTTATCTTGGCATCTCGTGTGACCCAAGCAAAACTCGAACCCACAGCAGGGAGAGGGCTGATGATATAGAGTCAGTGCTCGTACCCACCAGGCTGCGGAGAGCCGTGTCTTTGGTTTTACACCCAGCTAAGACCAAACCAGCTTGCTCTGCAACACAGACCAGCTTTTTCACTTATTTCGAGACAATCGTAAATCAGAGATGGGCAAAAACTGTAGTATCCTGACCTTCCATTGCAGAATTTACCGTCTCACATGTGACCTGATTGAGGCTTGAACCACAGTGATAAGAGACCTAATGATTAAGAATCAGCATTCTTAACCACTAGGCCACATCAGGCCCATTAACCCATTGTATGCCAGTGGACTCTTCCTTTACTATATGTTTGACAAGTCCATTTGTCATGTAAGGGGTGTCAGGCCTACTTTTTTGTTTTTTATTCTATTTTTGACGGAAAATTCTGTTAGCAAATAGTGCAGGCCCAGATCAGACGCCGCGGTCTGCGGCGACCGCGGCTTCTGATCTGGGCCTGCAGCGTTTGCCAAGGTACCCCTTTAGCAGTTCCCCCGCATACAATGGGATAATGGTAGTAGACAAACTAAAAATGAATTAAGAACACGGTTACATACATAGTACATTTCAAAATATCACTATTTTTACCATTTTAGAAAATGATAAATTCCCATTTCTAGATGAATGAAATAACACCAGAATAACAATAAGTCAACCGGACAACAATAAATTGATTATTCCTCGGCTGGACCATGTGGGAAAAGTGCCTTGTACAAAAAAAAAAAACAGCGAACAACAAAAGGTTCAGGGGAGCTGATGCATAAATGCAGAATATGCCTGAACCCTCTACTAGTTGCAAAGACATGAAAAGGGCCTACAAGGTGAACTTCAATAACTCAAACAAGTTTGAAACCCCCACAAAATTTTCTTCCAAACAGGGTCAGTTTAAGCTGCTGATCATTAACCCTTAAGAGGCCGAGAAAAACTACATCTGAAAATGTCGTCTGCTGAATCTTTTTGCAAACTTTTTAAAAATAATTTTTTGCTTGCAGGCAAACAGTGTGGACAGTCTGATCTGGGTCTACACTGTTTGCAAAAATGACTTTTAAAGTTACCTGCAGACGACAAAGCAGACGACAATCACGGGTGGTAATCAGGGGGACTAGCTCGAAAATGAGTCAATGGAAATTTGTTCCCTCGACAAATCCGGGAACTCTCGAGCTAGCTCCATCACCAAGAAACTCGTAAACAAAGGTAGGTCTCGAAGAGTTTTATCACCATTTTTTTCTTTGTAAGCTATGTATAAAAAAATCCGTCAATGCAGTTCCACATAGAAATGATTTAACTTTGTACTCCGCTAGAATTTGCCATGGAAATTTGCAGCGCTGGAGTATGAATGAAACCCAAACTTTTTATCACGGACCGGACAAATTGTCAATTTATGTCATTACGGAGATTTTGGCCGACGATTTTTCATTATCCGTCAAAAGTACGCCCTTCACACCCACAGAAACAACATCCCTGGTGAAATGGAACATGGACAGTTTGAAATAAGCAAAAAAAATTTTGCCGTGATTACGTAACTTGCGACTTATTACGAAATTACTGTCCGAGCTAGTCTTCTCGACAAGGAGCTAGTTCACTCGACATAAAAAAGAAAATGAAACATTCATCAGATTCGATGTCTTTCTATGGTCCCACCCAGGTTATCCAACTGGTTTCTTTACCACTGGCTAGTTGGGTAACAAGATGCTATGCCCCAAAGGCGTCCCCCAGTCGTTTCTCCCTGTTCGTTTCGCCCCCATTTTACACCCCTGTTTTGCCAACAGAGCCTGGTCTTTTCGCCCCCCCCCCCCCCCCCCCCCCCTTAGTCATTTCGCACACCTAGTTGCTTCGCCCCCTCCCATTTGGAGCGGATCAATGGATGTTGGATGGATGGATGGATGGATGGATGGAATGATTGATGGATGGAAGGGTGCACAATAGAAAGGGATGAGTGGGTATTTGGAAGGATTGGTCAATTGGAGGACGGATGGACGAACGAACATATAGACGGACAGACAGACGGACGGATGGATGGATGGGTCGGTGGGTAGATGGATGGAAGGATGGATGGAAAAAGAGAGAAAATATATATGCACACAAATGTCAGTGTCGTGTAAAGGTTTGATTAAATAAATGAAGTATTTGATTCCTACCGGTAATCTTTTTGATGATTTTTGTTTCACTCAGAAATCACATATTGTTCCCGCAGGTGATCTGATTATTTTTAATAAACCTAAAGTCATCGTTTATACAAATTATGTTGTGCTGCAGTCCTAGGTACTACAAGTTTCTTGAAATCAGCCCACTGGTTCTAGAGAAGATTTTTAATGGTTTCACCATATATGGGCATGGTAACCATCTTGGTCATGTGACCCAGATGCCTCGAACAAACTATCGTTTCCCCTATATACCGGCCCCGATAGCTCAGTTGGTAGAGTGCCTGCTCCGGGGAACGGGAGGTCTCGGGTTCGATCCCGGGCCGCGACATACCAAAGTCGTTAAAAATGGTACTAGCTGCTCCTCGTTTGGCACTCAGATTTACGGGGTAGAGCTAGGACTGGTCGATCCAGTGTCAGGATAATGTGACTGGGTGTGGTATCATGTAATGTGTCTGGGACATGATACTTCAGTGAGGCAGCACTATAAACGTGAGCATTGAGCTCCCTGTCGCAACCAGACACCGTCGTGATATGACTGAAAAATTGTTGAAAGCGACGTTAAACCCGAATTCACACACACACACACACACACACAGTTTCCCCTATACCCATAAATGCTCAACACAGTTTTCGACTAAATTGTTGAAAGATAAGATGGTGCATATTAGTTGCTTAATATATCACAGACTGGAAGTCAGTCGTTATAGTGAATAGATCATGAGCGCGTAGCGCGAGTAATCACGGGCGCGTACCGCGAGTGATCTCTGCACTTGTGCCCGACAGACAGTGATCTATTAAGCAACTAATCACCTAACAACATGAATCTATGTCGATTAGGTATCCTGTCGGTGTGGTTCGAGCCTCTCTTGAGTCATATATGGATGTCCTAGTTCTGCAATGGAAAGTCGCGTTCATAAACAGAGTCTAACAAATTTCGAAGTTTACGTCTGCATTTCTCTTGGAGCCCATAACTTCCATTTATGTTATACTACAAAATTGAAAATCGGTATGACGCTTACTCAGACCGTGACCTTTCTGTTCATGATACGATTGTCCCAGGGCCATGCTCCTGAGCGTGTCCGAGTGTCAGATGCCATTGCCCAAGAGTCCTAACCAGAGTCTAACAAACGTTAAAGTTAACGTTCGCGTTTCTCTTGGAGCCCATAATTCCCGTTTCTGTTATGCTACAAAGTTGAAATTTCGCATGACACTTACTCAGCCAAAGAACTTTCCGTTCATGATACAATTGCCCCTGGATGGGCCTTGGAGGTAAAATTACATAAAACGTAAAATTGACATATAGGCATTTGTATGGAAAACTCAAAATGTCTAATATTTTGAAAATAATTCAGCTCCCAACCCCTAAACCATATATATCATTGTTCCTTATGATAAGACTCTGTTTTATTTCACCAGGAATGTTGTTTCTATGGGGGTGAAGGGCGTACTTTTGACGGAAAATGAAAAGTCGTCGGCCAAAATCTCCGTAATGACATTAATTAACAATTTTTCAGGTCCGTAATAAAAAGTTTACTTTCATTCATACTCCAGCGCTGCAAATTTCCATGGCAAATTCTAGCGGAGTACAAAGTTAAATCATTTCTATGTGGAACTGCATTGCCGGATTTATTTTATAAATAGCTTACAAAGAAAAAAAATGGTGATAAAACTCTTCGAGACCTACCTTTGTTAGCCAGAGGTAAAGAAACCAGTTGGATAACCTGGGTGGGACCATAGAAAGACATCAAATCTGATGAACGTTTCATTTTCTTTTTTATGTCGAGTGAACTAGCTCCTTGTCGAGAAGACTAGCTCGGACAGTAATTTCGTCATAACTCGCAAGTTACGTAATCACTGCTATATTTTTTTGCTTATTTCACACTTTCCATGTTTCATTTCACCAGGGATGTTGTTTCTGTGGGTGCCAAGGGCGTACTTTTGACGGAAAATGAAAAATCTTCGGTCAAAATCTCCGTAATGACATAAATTGACAATTTTTCCGGTCCGTGATAAAAAGTTTGGGTTTCATTCATACTCCAGCGCTGCAAATTTCCATGGCAAATTCTAGCGGAGTACAAAGTTAAATCATTTCTATGTGGAACTGCATTACCGGATTTTTTTATAAATAGCTTACAAAGAAAAAAATGGTGATAAAACTCTTCGAGACCTACCTTTGTTTACGAGATTCTTGGTGATGGAGCTAGCTCGAGAGTTCCCGGATGTGTCGAGGGAACAAATTTCCATTGACTCATTTTCGAGCTAGTTCCCCTGATTACCACCCGTGACAATTGTCATGACTGGCATTTTATGGGTTAATTTTAGCAACAAGTCAGGAGGCAAAATAAGGATATCTTTTTGATTTTCTTTAACCCACTGAATACTAGTGGACTCTTCCATTGCTTTATGTTGGACAAGTCCATTTGTCATATATGGGGTCACGTGGTAGGCCTATTTTCCCGGATTTATACTATTTTTTGATGGAAAATTCTGTTAGCAAATTGTGCAGGCCCTGATCAGACGCCGCATTCTGCGGCATCTGATCTGGGCCTGCATTGTTTGCCAAGTTACCCCTATAAGGGTTTCCCCCATGCAATGGGTTAAAATAAAGGTACGGTATATCATGTGTTTTGTTTGTTTAATTTGAGGTTTAACATCCCCATCAACACTATTTAGGTAATTTTGGAGATGTTGCTTTCAATTTTGTGGGACTTTTACCCGCCACTGAGATGAAATTACGTCTCAAGCCCTGTCGCCCAATGAAACCAATAGGGTTTATAAGCATGGATGGTCAGACTTGCATCACTTGCCTGACCTTCTAAGAGGTTTACCAGTATTCATGTGCGGTCAGATTCAGCTCTGCGTGGAAGCACCATGAAGCCCAATCTATTTCTCCAAGCCCCGATTGGCGGGGGCCAATATATCATGTGTATTCATTAGAATCATATCTCATTGAGACAATTTTACTAAGTGACTAGAACCTGCCTCATCCAGACAATTTTAAAGAATATAATTAAACAACATACATTTTCAAAATAAAATAAATCATCCCAAAATATATTAACCTGTATCCTGCTGAATACAACAACCTCTACCTTTGTAAACGATGTAGATGCCGATCAGACGGCTTCTGGAGAAGCCGTCTGATCAGGATCTACGCTGTTTGTCAATCACCTTGCAAATTTGAATGAAATAATATATCAAGCATTTTGATTGGTTGATATTCAGATATGGGTGTGGCAAAATTAATCTATTCAGCAGGATAAGGGTAAAATTTTGCAGTTTTGGGGACTCGTGTTCAAAACAGCTATGGTACATGAGTCAACAGTGTTGAAACCATCAAAGTTTCAGACAGTAAGAACATTTGCACTTGCAAGTTTAAGAGCCACGGACACATCTTCAGAGGCATGGTCGCTCTCTTGAAGGGGCATGTGATAGGAAAGGAAAGGAAAAGGGATATCATGAAAATTTAGATCATATGGAGCCGGTCAGTTTACCTATCTGTGCTTTTTTCTGGGCAGGCTTATACGTAAGTGGTTTACCAGTACAGTGCACATTCTTTTGCCAGAAACTGACAACTGCCCTTCTTGAATCAGCAGAAGAGAGAGAATGACTGTAGAAAAGATTCCATGATAAATCTTCAAGAATGTTGCAGACCCTCGGCAAAGCCTCGCATTTTATACCTTTCCTAAACTTGTTGAATAAATTCAATAATACATGGACACTCATGTAAGATCCACTATATACAAGTTAAATATGGCTAATCTCACAATGTAAAAGCCTCTTTTCTCATGAACTGTGCGACTCATTCACTAAAAAATTTCCCTGATTAATTTTTTGACAGATTCACAATGTATCTAGAAATCTGAGATACTTTCATCACCCTGGGTGTAACTACATTCTGTCAATGAGATCTTCATTTTCTAATTTATACTGGTATCTCCAAAGATTCTGCTTACAGGTATATTTGTCTTGTTTTGTTTGATTTGAGGTTTAACATCCCCTTCAACACTCTAAAGGTCATTTTGGAGATGCTGTTTCCAATTTTGTGACACTGAGATGAAATGACATCTCAAGCCCTTCTGCCCAATGAAACTAATAGGGTTTATTAGCCTGGACAGTCCAACTCGCAACACTTTGCCTTGGCAGGCTTAGATTCTCTAAGCAGTTTACCAGTACTCATGTACGGGTCGGTTTCAGCTCTGTGTGGAAGCATCATGCAGCCCATCTATTTCTTCAAGCCCCAATGGGCAGGGGCCGTGCTTACAGGTATATATTAACCCTTTTTGTACCAAATGGAATCGTCCACCTTATATAGCATGAGTCCATTTCAAACTTTAGGGGTGACAGGTTGTGTTTTCTTCAAAATTGATTTGGAAAATGGCTGAACTTTTTGCAAACAGTGTAGGCCCTGATCAGATGCAGCATTCTGCGGCGTCTGAACTGGGCCTGCACTGTTTGCCAAGGTACCCGTTTTAGGGCTTCCAGTACTAAATGGATTAAAAAAGTTATTCATAAATGTGACGTTAAACCTCAAATCAAACAAACAGAAATAAGAAAAATAAGGTTTACTCCTGTAAACCCCAGTTTTACTATATAAAAGTGGGGTTCAAGGGGGTCAAAATTATATAGGCCTGTTTTCATAATACTATTGAGAGGTTGCAGACAGGCACAGCTGTTTTTGTAAAATTATTCTCCCTTGATCTGCCATGTTGGAGACACAAGGTTTCTATGTACTAATTTATTCATTTTTGTTCAAAAGCAAACGATCGCGCCTATGTCATAAAAGTGGAAAACTGTTATAAACAGCCTAGTAATTAAAACTAGAATGTATTTTCAGACATAGAAACTGGCACTTTTTTTCCAAGAAAATTTTGTGCATTATGCAGTACTTTTTTGGTGCTGCCATTGAAAAAGTCAAGAATACATATACTGTTGTGTGCCTGGCACGGGGTTAGCAGCTAAATTGGTGCCTGGCAGGGGATTAGCTGCTGACCCCGTGTAGCTAAGTCTGTGCCTGGCACAGGCACACTACAGTATATGTATTCTTGACTTTTTAATGTCAGCACCAAAAAATCACTGCATAATGCACACAATTTTCTTTGAAAAAAAAATTGCCACTTTCTATGTCTGAAAATACATTCTGATTTAAATTAATAGGCTGTTTATAGCATGTGCCACCACGTGATAATTTTTCGGACAAAAAGTGAAACTAAAACATTTTCTACAAATCAAACAGTACATCGGCCCCCGCCCATCGGGGCTTGAAGAAGTAGATGGGCTGCATGATGCTTCCATGCAGAGCTGAAACCAACCCACACACAAATACTGGTAAACCGCTTTGAGGATTAAGCCTGCCCAGGCAAAGCGGTGTGAGTGGACCGTCCATGCTTATAAACCCTATTGTTTTCATTGGGCGACAGGGCTTGAAAATCATTTCATCTCAATGTTGGGTAAGTCAAGGTCTCCAAAATGACCTATACAGTGTTGGCGGGGACATTAAACCTCAAATCAAACAAACAAATCAAACAGTACAGGCCCAGATCAGATACCACAGAGCCCAAATATTGCGAAAATAAACATGTTTTGTTAGGATTTCGTGCTTTGGCACAAGACTGTTTTTCGAAATTACTGATGACCCCGAGTGCTAAAAATAGCCCAGCTAAAAATAGCTCAAACTTGCCAGAAAATCGATCCCTATTTTCCCTCAGTGATAAAATCACTTAAAGGGTTAAAATGTGAGTGTGGTACGTGCTCTTAACAGATAACCAATGTTTGAGCATAATTTTCCAAGAGACATATGCAGATTCTAGGTGTGTGATATCCACCTCTCAATTGTACAGCGGTCCAACAGATAATCCAGTTGTTCTCCCAGCTAGGCACTGTAGAAAACATCATGCATTGGCATTTCATAACCACACAGTAAATACTGATATTTACAAAGGTTCCTTCTTCCCTTGGAGCATTAGAGTTTGGAATGCCCTTCCTGATTCGATCATTCCTCAGCTGAGAGTGCGGGGTATAGTGTGGCTAAATTCACTTCTTTGGTGAGAACTAGGGACTAACATCCTGTATCTCAGGTCCTATTTGATGTATCACCAGTAACAATTCTGGTTCTGAATTAACCCTTATCATGCTGTTCGCGACAACCCCTATCTTTGCAAACAGTGTAGATCCAGATCAGATGGCTTCTGCAGAAGCCATCTGATCAGGATCTACACTGTTTGACATTCAGTTTATGAATTTGTAGGAATAAATTACATCAAGTAATCTGATTGGTTCAAAGTCAGAGATGGGTGTGGCTAAAATGAATATTCAGCAAGAGAAGGGTTAATATTATAAATAAAGCAGAGGTTGAAACTGACTAAGCAAACCACTAAGAAGGTCTAGTCTGCCCAGGCAATTTTAGCGGTGCAAGTCGGACACTCTCTTAAGTAAACACTAGTGGTTTCTTTGGGCAGTAGGGTCTGAGATGTCATTTCGTCTCAATGTCGGGTAAAAGTTCCACAAAATCAGAAGCAGCGTCTACAAAATAACCTAAAGAGTGCTCACAGGGATGTAAAACCTCAAAACAAACAAACAAACAAAAGTGGAGTTTGATCATGAAATATTTTCCAGTCATTCTTTTCCTTCTGATGAATTGAAAAGTAACTAGTCACTGGCCATGTCCTGTTTGTGGGTTTCGTCCATTGTGAAATTTAGTATTTCTTAACCCATTCATACCTGAAAACCAGGAAAAGGGACATACCCAAACAGTGCAGACCCAAATCAGACGCCGCATCATGCATGATGCGGCGTCTGATTTGGGTCTGCACTGTTTGCTAACAAGGTTTTCAGGCAAGCAGAACAAAAAGAAAAGTAGACCCACACCCCTTTGATGACAAATGAACTTGTCTAACAGATAACAATGGACGAGCCCACCAGTAGACAATGGGTTCATGTGGTCCAAGGTTTTGGACAACAACATGTAATTACCTTGGTAGTATCAGTTACTGCCATATATCAAAATTATAATAGAAATCTTGTTTTGGTATAATGGTAGTAAGCTTGTGTCAAATTCCGTACTGAGCTGGAAAAGTGAGCTAAAATACTCGGTCAATCAACCCAAAGTTGCTAAGCACAGCAGCTTCACGTTGCTGATGTCCATGTGACTATCACTGATTTGTAGGAAATCAAGAAAAAAGTTTATTATAGCTGCGTGTGTGTGTCAATTCGGGTTTAACGTCGCTTTCAACAATTTTTCAGTCATATCACGACAGTGTCTGGTTGCGGCAGGGAGCTCAATGCTCACTTTTATAGTGCTGCCCCACTGAAGTATCATGTCCCAGGCACATTATATGATACCACACCCAGTCACGTTATCCTGACACTGGGTCGACCAGTCCTAGCTTTACCCCATAAATCTGAGTGCCAAGCGAGGAGCAGCTAGTACCATTTTTAAAGACTTTTGTATGTCGCGGCCCGGGATCGAACCTGTGACCTCCCGTTCCCCGGAGCGGACACTCTACCAACTGAGCTATCGGGGCCGGTCAAATTATTATAGCTGCACTATTCATGTCATTGTGATGTCAGATTGCAGTGTAAAGACTTAAGCTGTATGACTTAAACATTGACACTGCTCGTGTGCTGGGATATTGGCAAATAGTGTAGACCTGAATCAGAGGCAGCAGAAGGCTGTGTCAGATCAGGGTCTACACAGTTTGCATAAACTACAGGGGCCAGTTGTTCAAAACTATCAACATGGTTCGCCAACGTATTTTAAAAACTTTGATCATTCAATATGGTGAAAAATACTAATATTTTTGCTGAAAAAATGTGAGCAGCTTTTGCAAATGCAAAAGCTGCTCACATTTTTTCAGCAAAAATGACAAAATTTTAGATATTGTAATTGCTAGATTGGCTAACAATTTGACCACTAACGAACTCGTTTAACTAATGAGGCTTTGAACAACTGGGCCCAGTAATTTATAATAAGTGTAAAAAGATTGCTGGTATAGCCTAATTCTTCGTTGAGAACAAAAGACAATCAATCCACCAGTGCTATTATCAGTAGTTTGATTTTTATGCCCCCGCCATTCGAAGAATGGTGGAAAGGGCATATAGCGTTGCCCCTGTCCGTCCGTCCGCAGGAACGAATGTCCATGCGTCCGTGTGTCCGTGCGTCTGAAACTTAAACGCAGCCAGTATCTTCCTTATTTCTTGATGGATTTTTAAAATTACTCGGCAGAAATGTTAACCATCATGAGACTACGTGTCACATGCAAAACCCAGGTCCGTACCTCCAAGGTCAAGGTCATACTTAGAGGTCAAAGGTCAAAAAAGGGTCCGAAACTTAAACGCAGTCAATAACTTTCTTATTTCTGGATGGATTTTGAAATAACTTTATAGAAATGTTTACCATCATGAGACGATGTGTCATGTGCAAAATCCAGGTTGGTACCTCCAAGGTCAAGGTCAAACTTAGAGGTCAAAGGCCAAAAAAAGGGTCCGAAACTTAAACGCAGTCAATAACTTACTTATTTCTGGATGGATTTTGAAATTAATTTGAAGAAGTGTTGACCATCATGAGATGATGTGTCACGTGCAAACCCAGATCCGTACTTCCAAGGTCAAGGTCATACTTAGAGGTCAAAGGTCAAAAAAAGGGTCCGAAACTTAAACGCAGTCAATAACTTACTTATTTCTGGATGGATTTTAAAATTACTTTGAAGAGATATTAACCATCATGAGACGATGTGTCACGTGCAAATCCAGATCTGTACCTCCAAGGTCAAGGTCATACATAGAGGTCCAAGGTAAAAAAAATGGTTGGTCAATAACTTTCTTATCTCTGGATGGATTTTGAAATTATTTGGCAGAAATGTTGGCCATCATGAGACAATCTGCCTCACACAAAACCAAGGTCCTTACCTACAATTAAGGTCATGGTCATACTTAGAGGTCACACGTGAAAAAAGGGCCCAAAACTTAAACACAGTCAATAACTTTCTATTGATGAATACGAACAGACATATTTTCAGGCGGGGGCATCCGTGTCCTATGGACGCATTTCTAGTTTTTCTCTTTTTTGGAGGGCTTGGTGACGGTAGGGTTCTTTGGGTTTCAGGTCAGCAAAAACTGAAGCAACTGGGAAAAAAACAACATCTGATCTTTCCTAAACAGAATCCGAACAGAACTTGTTCAGGCTAACTTAAGTTGAAAAGGTAATTTTAGGAACAAAATTTACTAGACCTTACTGATGAAAATATTGTTCACCACGGTATCAATCAGGAACCCCCCCTCTCCAAATAGATGTTTCCAGGCAGAGCTGAAACTGACCGCACATGAGTGCTGGTAAACCGCTTAGGACTAAGCCTGCCCAGGCGAAGTGGTTCGAGTTGGATCGTCCAGTGCATATAAGCCCTATTGGTTCAATTGGGTGACAGGGCTTGAGATGTCATTTCATCTCCATGTCTGGTAAAAGTCCCACAAAATTGGAATCATAATAATGTCTCTAAAAAGACCTAAATTAAGTGTTGACGGGGATGTTAAACCTCAATTCAAACAGTATCAACCTCTTGATAGCTGTACTTTTAATTCAATTCCATCTCACGGGTCCCCAGGGCTGTGGAAATACATGTGCCATGCCCTACTTGTCTGGTTTGTCCCATCTCACTCAGGACAAGTGAAAATTCTTAGTTTACCTGTCCTGAGACATTTGAAATACCCAATAAACAGGTGGACATCACTAAATTGATGTGAAATGACAAAAATACGAAACAAAGTTACTTTACTCCATGGGTGAGTGGCGCAATTAGTGAAGCTAAATATTTGTAAGTGAGTGAGTGTTTGAGTGAGTGTTTGAGTTTAAAGACTCATCCGAAAGTCTGGAGAAGCCCGGGATCGATCCTGCGACCCCTTGTTTACAAAGCGAGTTACGCATTAGTTACCAGTCAGTTGACTACACCATGGAGGCTTTGTTTGTTTGTTTGTTTGATTTGGGTCAACACTGTATAGGTCATTTTGGAGACGTTGCTTCCAATTTTGTGGGACTTTTACCAGACACTGAGATGAAATAGGGTTTATAAGCATGGACGGACCGACTCGCACCGCTTTGCCTGGGCAGGCTTAGATCCTCTAAGCTGTTTACCAGTACTCAAGTGCGTTAGGTTTCAGTTTTGCCTGGAAGCATCGTGCATTTCATTTCATTTCATTTCAAAGCCTTCTACTGGCCGAGATAACTCACAAGTATAATCTTTCACAAGTAGTGTCTGCGTAATAACTCATAGTATAGAGGAATAATTTTTTTTTTTTTTTTTTCCCCTCCCTCTTTCACCCAACATGTTGAAAATCAGACATAAACAGCAATCAACAGGGTTAAGATTTAGATAAGACCATTAATCATGCACTCTAAATACATATTTATTGTTGCACTCCATCCTACAAAGAGACAGTTATTATTATTATCATTATTATTATTATTTTCAAATGTTCAGGGGATACTCATGTAATCATATCACATTTCTAGCTTCTTTTGACTCTGCTGCATCTGCACCTCTCCTGGGCTTCATCGGTAACCATCCCGGCACCGCTGCAATCTGAGGAGAAAAATTGTAAAGAAAAACACCAAGTGCCTCGACCGGGGACCGAGCCCACGACCTGAGGCCAAAAAGCAGCCCATCTATTTCTTCAAGCCCCGATGGGATGTGGCCGCAACACCATGGAGGCTTCTCTGAAGCATGTAAGAAACAGACAATTTGATTTTGTTAGTGTAAGAGCAATTTATTTTTTCACTCGTGAACACCAAAACTGGTATTTTCACTCGTGGCTAATAATTGCCACTCTTTTAAAATACTGGTGATGAAATAAAATTCAATCACACGGGAAAAATCAAATATCCTCTATGTCATTATGCTGCCATTTGCGTTTTTCCAGAAAAATGAAGTATCATTTGGACAAGTGCTTGCTTTCACCACAGGCCTGCAAATCCTTCAAATAATTATGGTATATCAAGAACTTTTTCTAAATTCTGATATCAAAAAAAAAAAAAAAAAAAAGCGTGATCTATAAATCAGGTGTAAACCTTTGAAGATATACCTGTATAGCTCAGCAGAGACTGTAAAATCCATAAAATATTCTTATCAGTGTACTATTACAACAATAGACCCCCACCCAAGATAAAACAATAAAAACTTCTAAAAACATCAGCTACTGTTTATTCAGAAGCTAATTAGGTGATAGAAATCTATATTAACCCTTTATGTACCAAATGAAATCTTCCTCCTTATATATAGCAGGAGTACATTTCAAAATTTAGGGGTGTCAGGCTGTGTTTTCTTCAAAACTGGTTTGGAAAATCGCTCAACTGCAAATTAAAAGTGTAGGCCCTGATCAGACGCCACGCTCTGCGGCATCTGATCTGGGCCTGCACTGTTTGCAAGGGTACCAGTTTAGGGGTTTCTGGTACAAAATGGGTCAAAGTGTAAATATTCTTCAAGATTATCACCTGAGAAACTTTTTTTTTTTTTTTTTTTTAACAAGTTGTCTTCATCAACACGAACCCTCCGGAAAATGGGTCTACTCCTAAAGGAAAGAATTTACTCTTCAGGAAGTAGTCTGAAAGGAAAAAGTTGCTTCTCTGGAGATTTGCTCATAAAGGGAAGAAATTGCTCCTAATCACTATAAGAATAGACAGACACCTGGGCCCAAGGTCACCAAATGACCATGACCTTTAGCACTCAAAGACATTCATTTTGTACCTATTTTCATGTCACATACCACAATATTTTTGAAAAATGCATGGTTTTACCTTTTAAACCAAACTTGAACTTGGTGTAAAATAGGTCAAGGTCAACCTAGGGTCATCATGTTTGGTAGTACTCAGTCACCCAATCCTACATACCAAGTTTAAAGACAATCAACCCAGTGGTTTTTGAGAAGATTTTTTAAGGTTATTACCATATTTGGGCATGGTGGCCATCTTGGTCATGTGACCTGGACCATACTTGCAAACTTTCATTCCCCCACTGTCAGGAGGCCGCATACGAAATTAATTTGAATTTGGCCCAGTGGTTTCAGAGAAGTAGACATTTGAAAATGGTTGACATACAACAGACGACGGACGGACGACCGAGGCCTACCATCCTATAAGCTCCCCTGGAGCTTTTGGCACAGGGGAGATAAAAAGGTGACAAAACTATTTTTGAAAGAGTTGTCTCCCCTGAAAGTGTTAACATTTTCCTGATGGGAAACCACAAACTTAGGCACTGGCAAACAGTGTATGTTAGGATCAGCTGCCGCAGAGCCTGATGTCTGATCACGTATGATGAAATTCCGCTAATAAGACCACCTAAAATTAAGTCTAATTCTGCTTTAAAATGCTTATTTAGTAGGTTGCAGTTATTCTTTCTTTGTGTTATCTGTTTACAGTGTCCTCTGGTCAGAGACCACCTTTGGGACTGTTCAAAAGTGGTCTTAATATAGCAATTACCGTAATTTCTGCGGCGTCTGATCTGGGCTTGCACTATTTGCCAAGGTATCCCTTTAGGGGCTTCCCACATACAACGGGTTAACCTAACAACACATGTCATGCATTTTCTTAAGTTACCTGTCGCCATAGCTCCAGTAAGCTTTGGTCCAAAATATCAGAATTACGAGTGCTATACTGCAACAAAGCCGACATCATACCGGCTATATTTGACTTTGACACTACTTTATTCATGAGCAAGTCCCTCAAATACTTTTTTCTCCTGGCTTTCTTCCGAGTATAACTCATCAAATTTTGTTTATAGAGAGGTAAAGGTCGCAGGGGCCTATTATATCCACTGTCAACCCCTCTGCTGTGGTCACTAGTACTTGATGACTGACTGGTTGAAGTAGTTGAAGAATCTGACGGTGGGGTAACAGATATCTTGGTCAGACATGTGAAACTTCCGAAGAAGCCACTCTCACCTTCTTCTGACATTTTCCTCTATTTTTAACAAGGAAAAATCCTTTATGTGTACTTCATTATATGTTTACATTTAACATAAGGCAATAAAATAGTCAGAAATGGCATAACATCATTACACATCACACTCACATCACATGCCAAATCACATAGTTATACCATGGAAAGTTAAATTAGTTATACGATGGGAGTTAACTTGGTTATACCATGGAAAGTTCATTTACTCATACCATGGAAAATTAATTAAGTTATACCATGGAAAGTTTAGATATACCATGGAAAGTTTAGTTATACCATGGAAAGTTAATTTAGTTATACCATGGAAAGTTAATATGGTTATACCATGGAAAGTTAATTAAGTTTTACCATGGAAAGTTATGATGCCATCCATGAAAATGGTTTGGTTTTTATCATTGAATTAAAAGTTTCTACCAGTTTTCTGTGTCAAATATGTACAAAAATAGTAATAAATCTATGATACATAAAATTTCGCACTTGTGGCCATTTAATAAATTTCATAATGTAACTGGGTCACTTGTATAGGACCTATCATGCTTGTGACATATGGTACCGGTATTGTCTCTTCTTGGTCTGTTGATAACTTCCTCATTTCAGCACACACATTTCTATACATTGCAATGCACTGTTTTTCAGTGTGAAGACGTATTTCATACTGTTTACAAACGTAACAAGATGTGTTTGTGAAACACGAACATGTCCCCGGGCATGGTCATTTTTTTTCAAAGTTGGTCACAGTTCAAAGTCAAGGTCACAGGTCAAGACTTTTGATTTGAGTGGAAAGCCCTTGACACAAGGAACTTACATGCCAAATATGAAGGCTCTATCTTAAATGGTTCAAAAGTTATAAACAAGAATATTTTTTTCTTTAAAGTAGGTCAAGGTTGCAGGTAAAAAAATTTAGCATGAATGTAAAGTTCTTGTCACAAGGAACCTACATGACAAATATGAAGGCTCTATCTTAAACGATTCAAAAGTTATGATCAATTTTATTTGTTCTTTTAAGTAGGTCAAGGTCATGGTCAAAAAATTTGCATGAATGTAAAGCTCTTATCACAAGGAACCTACATGCCAAATATAAAGGCTCTATCCCAAATGGTTCAAAAGTTATGACCAAAATGTTATTTTTTTCTTTTAAGTAGGTCAAAGGTCAAGGTCACAGGTCAAAAAGTTTTGCATCAATGTAAAGCTCTTGTTACAAGGAACCTACATGCCAAATATGAAGGCTGTATCCCAAACGGATCAAAAGTTATGACCAATTTTAACTTTGTCTTTTAGGTAAGTCAAAGGTCAAGGACACAGGTCAAAAATTTTTGTGTGAATGTAAAGCTCTTGTCACAAGGAACCTACATGCAAAATATTAAGGCTGTATCTAAAATGGTTCAAAAGTTATGACCAAAATGTTATTTTTCTATTTTAATAGGTCAAAGGTCAAGGTCACAGGTCAAAATATTTTGTATGAATGTAAAGCTTTTGTCACAAGGAACATACATGCCAAATATGAAGACTGTATCTCAAGCGTTTCAAAAGTTATGACCAATGTTATTTTTTCTTTTAAGTAGGTCAAAGGTCAAGGTCACAGGTCATTTTTTTTTTCATGAATGTGAAGCTCTTGTTACAAGGAACCTTCATGCCAAATATAAATACTCTATCTCCAACAGTTCAAAAGTTATGACCAACGTTAAAGTTGTCCAAGTACAAACCAACAAACCAACAAACAAACAGACAGGGCAAAAACAATATGTCCCCTCTATCACTACTGGGGACATAAAAAGTATGCAACATGCATATTAACCCATTGAATATTAGTGGACTCTTCAGACAAGTCCATTTGTCATATAAGGGATGCCAGGCCTTTTTTTTACCTTTTTATTTTATTTTTGACAAAACATTCTGTTAGCAAATAGTGCAGGCCCTAATCAGACGCCGCATTCTGCAGCGTCTGATCTGGGCCTACACTGTTTGCTAAGGTACCCCTTTAGGGGTTTCCTGCATACAATGGGTTACAGTAAGAACTATACACTATGTATTTTGTCATTTCATCTCAATGTCGGGTAAAAGTCCCACAAAATTGGAAGCAACGTCTCCAAAATGACCTTTACAGTGTTGATGGGGAAGTTAAACCCCAAAATCAAACAAAACAAAAACAGTCTGATATGCATTCTCAATAGTTGTGTGTATGTACATCCAAATATGCACTTTCCTTTTTCCTAAATTCCCCGAGTTTCAAGATTAACCCTTGTCCTGCTTAATATTTAAATATGCCCCACTCACTACTGATTATCAGCCAATCAGATTACTTGATACAAATTATTGCAACAAATTCAGAATCTGAATGGCAATGTAGATCCTAATCAGATGGCTTATTCAGAAGCCATCTGATCTGGATCTACATTGTTTGAAAGACAAGGCATATCCGGGCTGACAACAGGATGAGGGTTAAGATTATATTCTGTATATCCAATAATGCACTTTTCCTTTTTCCAAGCTTCCCTGAATTGCAATATTTTCTCATAAATCCAACTGCAAAATAATGTTCTCTTTTTCTGCATCACCAAAATCACAAACTAAGATTATTCCAAAAGTCTTGCAAAAAGTCTCCAATTAAGTAATATCCCTTTTCAATTTCCTTACAAATTGCAAAAATGGGATTTTTTTCTTCTTTGCAATTCCAAAAGCCACACAAAAGCCTGATTTATTCTGATGGTGTACCGTAAAAATAAAAAAATTTGAACACTATGAAGACTTGCTGTAATTCTCCTAAAATTTTCACATCTGTCAACAGAGTCTTAAAAGAGGGGACAGCATGGCAAACAGTGTAGACCCTGATCAGACTGCTCCTTCAGGAGCAGTCTGATCAGGGTCTACACTGTTTGCTCAGGCCTGTCTGTCCCAATACTTAGGATCAATACCATATAATCTTATTATGGTGAGTATACACACGTTCAAGGGAGGCAACTCTTGCAGATTTTTTTTTTTCTTGTCAATTTTTTGCGCAAGATTTTTCTTATCAATAAGTCTAGGCTTAAAGGAAAGAATTTGCTCAAAAGGAGCAAACTCTTCCCTTCAATGGTACTCTATGTTTCCTCTTTTAGTACTTCTAGCCGTAGCTCTCTTACTGCTATTTTTAGTCAACTTTGCTCAAAGGAGGAGCATTAATATTAACCCTTGTCCTGCTGAATATTCAAATATGCCACACCCACTACTGATTATCAACTAATCAGATTACTTGATGCAAATTATTGCAACAAATTCACAATCTGAATGACAAACAATGTAGATCCTGATCAGATGGCTTCTTCAGAAGCCATCTGATCTGGATCTACATTGTTTGAAAGGCAGGGCATTTCTGGGCTCAGCAGGACAAGGATTAAGAGTACCGGTACAGCCGGCTAAACAAACAGCAAGTTTTCACCCTTCCAAAACAAATGGTATGAATACGTCTCCCTTAGCTTAGAACATTAGTGAATGAGATACAACTAAATCATGAAACTGAGGTAAATCAGGCATCTGCCTCCCAATGTCAGCTACCTTATATTTATCTATCTCAATTTACTTATCTCCGAGTCTCAAGAATGTTAATATAATCCTTTTCTATTTGTTTAAGTCTTTCTCATGAAACACATCCATTTTGTCTGGAAATGCCGAAGAAAGTTTAACTTAGCCTCCTACATAGTGCTTATTAAAGCAATAAAGCACAATGGAGCTGATTTATTACCACACTACTTCATATGAAGCCAAAAATTGCTTATCATGCAAACATACTGTAGAACTTCGATGGCTCGAACACCGATGGCTCATTTACCATGGATGTGTCAAACCCATTCTTGAGCCCCTAGCAAAATCCTCTACATAAGAAACAGTGAGGGATAATTGAGAATATTTTAGTCTTTTATCTTGCAAATGTATGCTGTGTGTACTCATTAGAATGAGGCGATTCTAATGAGTACACACAGCATACATTTCATCACAGAACACCGAAAATATGTCCAAAAGTATCTCGTTATGCCTCCTGGAAGTAATCTCAGTGGCTCAAACATCCCCTGTCTCGAACAAATTTTCATGGTCCTAAAGGGGTTCGAGCCATCAAAGTTTGACTTTAGTTAATGTTTCTGGATCAAAATGGCCTTAACTACTGAAAGGGTCATGAAACTACAAACTGAACAATCACAGAATAACTAATACATTGTAAGTAAAACCTGTCATAGTAGCCACCTCTATTAAGCAAGCAACCTGTTTTAAGCAAAACGGCAAAGACATTAAAATTCACCTGTTTTAAGCAAGCACCTGTCTATAGCAAGCAAATTTCGGTTATCCCTTAGGTGCTTGCTTAACACAGGTGGGACAGTATATATACAGTGTTTTTTTTTACAAATTTTCAACTATGCGTCCTGGGACTCGCTCAACCAAAAAACTGTGCGTCCCAAATCTGAAAGTATGAGTCCCAATATTTGGAGGGAAAAAAAGGAAGAACAAAAAAGATTGGTTCAGAATAAAATGCCATTATTCATAGTTAAAAATAATGCCGTCTAGTATCTTTTATTTGCAATGAATAGAATCAATCATCAACTTGTGTTGTTTACTAGCCCTAAGAAATCCTGCTAATGTGTACGTTTTTTAGTCTATTTTCCGTAATGTTTTCTACTTTCGTTTTCGATAAATGCGCACCGCAACATGTGCGTGAAATTTACTTCATGCACATTGGAGATAATATTCCGAACCATTATCGACAAACGTTTCCTCCCCTGATTGGGACACCAGCTATCTAGGTTCAGGGGCTGACAAATCCATTGCCCGGCTGCCCGGTACAAGTCCGAAATCGCGCCGGGCAGGTGCACTTTGATCTTAGGAAGCCCGGTCGGGCAAGTGCAAAAAAAAAATCGTCTACAGCTGTCAGTCTTCTGAGTCCTTAAATACAGTAAAACTAGAGTAAGTAAATCACAATAATTGTGCTGCACTGTCCTGCTTTGTCAACAATTCAGAGACAAACTGTAATTATGACACTATTGTTAATCCATGTCATATAACTGCCAAGTAAACATGATTGCCCTGCGGTGCGTGTCTTTCATTTCTGGCGATAAGCCAACTTGAACGAGGTGTGAAAATATGGTCAAGTTATGTCTCTAGTTTGCGTTTATTCCCCAATCATAAAATTTAATCCACAATCAATGTGAAAATGATTTACTCGCTCCTCAGACAATTAGCTACATCTAACGGTAGTTGCATGCATTATAAAAACGGACCGTGAATGGTTATGTTTTGGCGCCAAATAGCAGACACTCGGCTTGGCGGGAAAAGTCGAACGCTGTTGTTGGAGCTGCTGGGGATAATTCGGGGGCTGTGCAAAGCGTTGTTTTCTATCCACCTCCATTCACAACCGTTTAGCTATCCCCATAA
The DNA here is from genome assembly GCA_963580285.1 of Lucinisca nassula. Lineage (NCBI taxonomy): Eukaryota > Metazoa > Mollusca > Bivalvia > Lucinida > Lucinidae > Lucinisca > Lucinisca nassula. The sequence goes on along the minus strand of OY757024.1, from coordinate 7,775,775 downwards.
TAATCGAGAAAATATTTTTTTACCGGTTCCAAACAATTTTTTAATAACGGGATACAGCCCATTAAAATAAAACAATGGCATTAAACACGGGCGGGGTTGCTGGCATCGGATGACGTCATTTGACACATTTACCGATCACGTGCAGAAAACCGGTAGAGTTGGTTTGTGTGCGGCGATTTGGATGGCGGAAAACTTTGATGTTCGCATTGAACTTGTTTGTGTGAAAGTTTGGACTCATTTTGGATGGAGGGGATTCTCGTCTTGTGGTTGGATCATTAAATTGTATCTGTATCGATTTTTCGGTGACTCGTTGGGCAGTTGAAGGTTCGGTAAAAGTGCCGTATTTTATCACTTCCGCCGACATTTACAGCAGTGAAAACGAAAGTTGGATTTTTCGCCCATGAAATATGTGCGTCCGACGGACGCACATATTTTACGATCGTGCGTATAATCCAGCCCTTTAAATCTAGAAGTAAATGGTTAACCCATTGCATGCGGGAAACCCCTAAAGGGGTACCTTTGCAAACAGGTACCTTGGCCAGATAAGATGCTGCAGAACGCAGTGTGTGATCAGGGCTTGCACTATTTGCTAACAAAATTTTTCATCAAAAATGGAATAAAAACAAATAAAGTAGGTCTGACATCCCTCATGTGACAAATGGACTTGTCCAACATATAGCAATGGAAGAGTGCACTAGCATACAATGGATTAAGAACCGATACAGAATTTGAGCTCAATTTTACTGGATGGACTCTGAGGATACAATCGGAAATACTTGCACATGCCACTGTGAGGATGTTTAAGTACCATGCAGAAATGGCTTTAATAAGAGCTTTTATAAGGATTTCTATGGCAACTTTACTGTTTATTCTTTTTCATAAAATGCATTTTCCATTAAATTTACAGCTTTTGTCTTGCATGGTCAGAAATAAGTGTGGCAAAATTAATTTATTCAACAGGATAAGGGTTAATTAACCCATTGTATACTAGTGGACTCTTCCATTGCTTTATGTTGGACAAGTCCATTTGTCATATCATGGGTTGTTTGGCCATTTTTTTCATTTTTATTCTGTTTTTGACCGAAAATTCTGTAAGCAAATAGTGCAGGCCCTGATCAGACGCCGCATTCTGTGGGACTGATCTGGGCCTGCACTGTTTGCCAAGGTGCCCCTTTAGGGGTTTCTCGTATACAATGGTTGAACCTTGTTTAAAACTTTTGTCCTTACGGTTTTATGTTTTTTTCAGCTTGATGGCCTAGTCAATACCACTACAAGCTGGTTAGTCAGAAAAAGGTGTGGCAAAACATTAATCTATTCAGCAGGACAAGGGTTAAATCTTTGTTCTTAACTTTATGTCATTATGATTGCTTGTTTGTAGTTTAACTGCCCAGTCAATACTACTATGATTATCACAAGACACTTGGTTAATCGCGCCCCTGGCCCATAGGGGCTTGAAGAAATACATGGGCTGCATGATGCTTCCGTGCAGAGCTGAATCCGACCAGCACACTAGTACTGGTAAACCGCTTAGAGGATCTAAGCCTGTCCAGGAACCTCGGTGCGAGGCGGACCTTCCATGCTAATAAACCCTATTGGTTTCATTGGGTGACGGGGCTTGAGATGTCATTTCATCTCAATGTCGGGTAAAAGTCCCACAAAATTGGAAGCAACATCTCCAAAATGGCCTTTACAGTCTTGACGGGGATGTTAAACCTCAAATCAAACAAACAAACACTTGGTTAATCTATGACAAACTTAACCCATTCCACACAACAGCTTTTGGCAGATCCATTTACAATTTGAGGGTTGTCAAACTTGTTTTGTTTGATGAAAGTTTATAACAAGAGGCCCATGGGCCACTATGCTCACCAGAGGTCATGTGGTTTGTACCATATACAGGCATGGCACCCATCTTGGTCATGTAACAACAATCCCTTGAATAACTTTTCATTGTCTCATCCCATAGAGGCTTTTCATGTAATTTGGTTTCAATCAACACAGCATTTTTAGTGGAAAGGATAAAAATACTAAATCTGAGCCATTCAAGAAAAAGGTCAGTAATGACCATGACCTACGCAGAGCCGAAATCCGACTGCACACGAGTACTGGTAAACCGCTTAGAGGATCTAAGCCTGCCCAACCAAGCGGTGCGAGTCGGACTTTCCATGCTTATAAACCCTATTGGTTTCATTGGGTGACAGGGTTTGAGATGTCATTTCATCTCAATGTTGGGTAAAAGTCCCATAAAATTGGAAGCAACGTCTCAAAAATGACCTATACAGTGTTGAAGGGGACGTTAAACCTCAAATCAAACAAAAACAAAAAACATATATGGGCACGGCGGCCATATTGGTCATGTGACCCTGTCGTTACATGCAAACTTTCATTCTCCCTTCCCATAGAAACTCCACATGTAATTTGGTTTCAATCAACCTTGCAGTTTGAGTGGCCAAGAAGTTTAAAATACTGAATCTGGGCCATCCAGGACAAAGGTCAGCAAATGGCATTGACCTTTGGAATTGATACACTTCCATTCAGCTGATTGAAAATATCATTTCTGATGCCACATAATCAGAAAATTCCAATGTTTTGCCCTTTTTCCATATAAAGGTCTAAGTGACCAAATTTGACCTTGATGTAAAACAGGCCAAGGTCAAACAAAGGTCATCATTTGAACAAAGTTAGTAGGGCCCCCGAGTCCCTGATGCTGCATACCAAGTTTCAAGATCATCGGCCATTTTGTTCCTGGAAAGAAGATTTTTAAAGGTTTTTACCATATATGGGCATGGTGGCCATATTGGTCTTGTGACCCAGTCCTTAGGAACAAACTTTCATTCCCCCTTCCAATTGTAATTTGGTTTCAAACACCCAGCAGTTAAAGTTGAGAAGAAGATTAAAATACTGAATCTGAGCCATCCAGGACAAAGGTCAGCAAATGACCTTGACCTTTAGAATTGATAAACTTCCATTCAGCTGATTGCAATTAATATTATTTCTGATGCCACAGGCTTCCATGCCATCATAAAAATCCACTGCTTCTTTAACCAGAAACTGACAACTGTCCTTCTTGTAATAGCGGAAGGGAATGACCATACATAGAAAATATTTCAGGATCAATGTTACCAACACAGCTTGTATCAAACCAGTGACTTTCTGAAGCATACCATATCTTATTGAGCTACTGAACTGAGGCACTCTGTAAAAACAGCAGACAGGTGAAGCCAGTGAACTCGAGGATATATACTTTGTAACCTGCTGGAATTGGCATCTGTACAATTGTAGCAAATGAGAAAATGCACTTTTTATTGTTTTACAGCAACAGGTTCTGATAATGCATGACAAACCTGAATATATTTTATCACCTAGAATTACAGTACAGTAGTTGTAACAAAGCTGAAGCTGAACTCCACCCACTTCTCAAACTCCTATTAGTCTACAATACCAGGTAAGATTTCCCTATAGACCATGGTGTAAAACACAGGACTTTGGCACTCTCTGAGGGTTTCTAAAAGTTACATGACCAAATGTCTTTGGCAGGGTCTCTCCTCAACCATTAACCCTTATCTTGCTGAATATTCAGTTTAGCCACACCCATTTCTGACTATGAACCAATCAGATTACTTCATGTAATTTATTCTTAAAAATCCATAAACTTCATGTCAAACAGTGTAGATCCTGATCAGATGGCTATCTGATCTGGGTCTTCACTGTTTCCAAAAATAGGGGTTGTCGTGAACAGCATGATAAGAGTTAAAGTTCTGCAGAAAATGCTATGGCAGACAACCAATCTATTTTTTTCCGATTTTTTATAGGAAACAGGGCTTAAAATTTCATGTGAATTGTCTTCCCAGGAGATGATTCACATGTAATGTGAGGCCATATTTTCTCAGAAAAAATAACAACAAACAAACTAGAATTTGTTTTTCTACAAAAACACAGATGTCTCCCCACTTTTTCTGACCTCTAAGTATGACCTTGACATTGGAGGGTCTTGTGTGCAACACATCATCTAATGAAGGTGAACATTTCTGCAAAGTAACTTCAACAAGTTCATCGAGAAATAAGCAAGTTATTGACTGTACACAAAAAAGCCCTTTTTTTACCTTTGACCTCTAAGTATGGCCTTAATCTTCAAGGTACTGACTTGGCTCTTGGGGGAAACCTTGTGCCCAGATGGTGACATTTCTGCCAATCCATCAAAGAATAAGAAAGTTATTGACAGTACATGAAAAAAGGCCCCTTTTTGACTTTTGACCTCTAAGTATGAGCTTGACATTGGAGGTAAAGACCTTCGTCTTGCACATGCCACATCATCTAATGAAGGTGAACATTTCTGCAAAGTTACTTTAAAAAGTCTTAGACTCTATCAAGAAATATTGGTCCCTGCCCACCGGGGCTTGAAGAAATAGATGGGCTGCATGATGCTTCCACACAAAGCTGAAACTGACCTGCAGATGAGTACTGATAAACTGCTTAGAGGATCTAAGCCTGCCCAGGCAAAGCGGTGCGGGTCGGTCCATCCATGCTTATACACCCTATTGGTTTCATTGGGCAGCAGGGATTGAGATGTTATTTCATCTCAATGTCGGGTAAAAGTCCCACAAAATTGGAAGCAACGTTATTGAGCGGACACTATTTTGTGACAGACGGACAGATAGACAGACAGATGCACAAGGGAAAAATAATATCATAATGAGTCTCCCCAAAAATGGGGGAGACATAATAATAAATACAAAAAAAAAAAAAAAAACACAACATGTTTTCAAAATGCTGTCTGTGTTCAGTACTTTTTCTGCTCAAACTTGCTGCCACATACTGGAAATGAAAGACTTTTGACTTATAATCTCATGTAATAAATGATTTAGACAACATAATGATGTAAAAGTAAACATTTCTATCAAATAATAACAGGTATCTGGAAGATATATTACTTTCCTACACCTGGTAATACAAATATCATTGTTGTGCAAATTTATGCTGACTTTTTAACCCATTTTCAACAAAATGGATCTTCCTCACAGGAGTCAAATGGCCAAATACCTCAACTGAGGTAATGGCCAAATATGACCGACTCAGTATAAGAAGATAGATAGATAGAGTCCATTTCACAATTTAGGGGTGTCAGGTTGAGTATTTTAATCTGCCACACCCACTAGGGATTCTCATCCAATCAGATTACTTGATGCAAATTATTGCAACAAATTCATGAGCTGAATGACAAACAATGAAGATCCTGATCAGATGAAGCCATCTGATCTGGATCTACAATGTTTGCAAAGACAGGGGTTGTCCTGAACAGCAAGATAAGGGTTAACTTCAGAAATTCAATTTGAAAATGGTTGAACTTCTAGCAAACAGCGAAGGCACTGATCGGATGCCATTTTCTGCAGCATCTGATCCGGGCCGACACTATCTGACAGTGGATCCATTTTGGGCTTTCCTGACTGAAATGGGTTTAAGAAACAAAGAAATTTTCTAAGCAGCTATACAAGAAAATGTGTTGTCTGACATATTAGTGTGCATCTGTGCAATCTGATCAGAGTCTTTTCTGTGCACTATACAAAAGTACAAGGACCCCAAGAGTCTTCATGCTTCCGGCTGGTTTCATTTATACGGCCCTGTCAACACTGCTTAGGTCATGTCAAGTTGGTCACTTTCCAGGGCAGGCTTTTACATGAGGGGTAAACAAGTACAGCGCAGTCTTAAATTTGCCAGAAACTGACAACTACCCTTCTTGAATCAGTAGAAGAGAAAGAGTGACCATAGAAAATAGTTCATGATCAATCTACACAAAAGAATGTTGCTGACCCAGTGGGGACCAAACCCTTGATCTCCTGATCATCAGTTAAATGTGCATCTCACTGAGGCACTGAGGCCAGCTGAGACCGGCCACAAATCATGAAATTCACGTGCTGTTTGAACATGGATTTTGAGCTTTTGATATGACAAGATGGGCCTTGCCTTGTTTACTTTAAGTGGAGCGACGTAATTTTATCGCCCTGAACGCAGCATTCTAAAGTTCTATGGGCTACTGTGTAACTTTGTTTTGTTTGATTTGAGGTTTAACGTCCCCGTCAACACTGTAAAGGTCATTTTGGAGACGTTGCTTCCAATTTTGTGGGACCTTTACCCGAAATTGAGATGAAATGACATCACAAGCCCTGTCGCCCAATGAAACCAATAGGTTTTATTAGCATGGACGGTCCGCCTCGCACCGCGGTTCCTGGACAGGCTTAGATCCTCTAAGCGGTTTACCAGTACTAGTGTGCGGGCCGGATTCAGCTCTGCGTGGAAGCATCATGCAGCCCATATATTTCTTCAAGCCCCTAGGGGCGGGGGCCGGGCTACTGCGTAACGTCATTGCAAACAACATTCTAAACTAGCCGCCATGTTGGTTTGATGGTCGCAATTGAAGAGTTTATATGGAGCCTTTGGGCGTATTCCTCAAAATATGCTGTTGGAATAGTAAGATATGCAAGAGAACAAGGATCATACATGGTTATTTCATTGCATTAACATTTGCCGGATCCCTCAGAAGATACCTGAACATTTGGCCTTGCGGCCTCATGTTCAAACATCTTCTTCGGGATTCGGCAAATGTTAATAAATGAAAAACCATGGTTGATCCCAAGACAAGAGCTGTTGTTAGACAGTGTAGCTCATCTGTTTGCATATTTTCTATAGACTATGCCAAAGACTACTACCTGTCTCCCTGTCTCAATCAACCTCAATCTCTAAGCCATTTAGTGGGGATGGTATGGTGCTGTTTGAAGTGGACCACTAATTACCAGTCAAAGATGAACTAAGCCATTGAAAGCGAAACTATGAAATTTTAAGATTTTAAAGGAACTTTACCCAGAATCTTAAATTTCAAAGACTGACCTAGACCTAAAGGTCATTGAAAGATGGGAAATGTTTTATGTGAAATTTCAGAGCAATACTGTACATGACAACCCCTACTTTGCAAACCTTGTAGATCCAGATCAGATGGCTTCTGAAAAAATCATCTGATCAGGAGCTACACTGTTTGTCATTCAGTTTGACAATTTGAACGCAAACATATAATGTAATCTGATTGGCTGTCAGAAATAGGTGTGGCACTAATTAAAATATTCAGCTGGATAAGGGTTAATAGATTCGTTCCAAATGTTTTTTTTGGGCTGATTTTTTGTCAATCAACCCAAAGTTATAGAGTGACTATCACTGAAATCAAGGTAACAGTTATTTATACTATGCCAAGCTATTCTTATCATTGTGAGGTCAGAGTGTTGTGTAAGGCGGATTACCTGTAGAATCAATCTGGACTAGTCCGACTCCAGTGTCTGGTTTGGCAAACAGCGTAGACCCTGATCAGATGTGTAGACAAGGTAAAATATCAGAATTTATGGGTTTAACGAAACAGTCAAAGTCACTGTTTAGGGGCCAGTTGTTCAAAATTAACGACGTTGTTAGTTAACGTATCGTTAAAATTTTAATCGTTAAATATGGCAAATATGCTGAAATTTTCGCTGAAAAAAATGTGAGCAGCTTTTGCTTCTGCAAAAGCTGCTCACATTTTTTTCAGCAAAAATACCAAAATTTTCGATATTGCATTTGCTACAGTTAACAATTGGACCACTAACGAGCTCGTTAAGCTAACAATGCTTTGAACAACTGGCCCCAGGACTATTTTCCCAGCCTAAATTCACACACAATGGACCCAGTAGTGCTGTCAGTGCTTTGATTAGCTCTGCCCAATGTCTTAGGAGTACTTTCCAAACCTTTCATGAACAGACAGAACAGTTCTTCATATGTTCTTGATTTCTGTTCATGAACTTCTGGAAATGAACAGTCCTTGAAATATTCATGAACAGCTGAAGCTCTGATGAAATCCTTGAAATGATCATGAACTAAGTCACACATCATTCATTGATATTTCATGAACTGCAATACCTTGAACAGTCCTTGAAATGATCATGAACTAAGTTACAGATCATTCAATGATATTTCATGAACTGCAATGCTCTGAGTTCACTTCCTCTTCATGCAAAGCCAACAAAAAGAAGGTTAAGCTCTGTTTAAATCTGAAAAAAAAAAAGCTCTGACATATGAAAAATGTCAAGCAAGGGAAAGCCAAGATCAGATACTAGGATTATCAAAGTGCTAAAAGGCTGGCCGACAGTAGGATTTCTGTTGAAATTGATCAAAAAAAGCAGACACTGGCTGGCCAAGAAACCATCCCTTTTGAAATTCAGCTGAGGAACAGGACCACCAACAACAACCCTGAGTTCAGTCCCTCTTCAAGGTACTCAGTATGGTTGATAGAGAAAAGCCATTGTATTATCTATTTTGATAATGTATTCAAAATGTGCAGTTTGAAATGAGCTTAACATGTGTTACTCTAGTGTATTCACCTTATATGCATTATCTGCTGGTTCCTAGTCTGAAGGTTATCAGTGTTGGAAAAACAGGTAACCAGACCCCCCTGACCTTAAAAGGTCAGGGGGGTCTGGTTACCTGTTTTTCCAATATTGACAATGTGCAAGCTGGTAGCCAGCAAATAATGCAAATATGGTGAATACTTGTGAACTCTTCCATTATTATGGACAACCATTTGTCATTAAAAGTGTGTAGGGTATATTCTTCCATTTGTATTCTGTTACTGATGCAGAATCCTGTAAACAAACCGTGTAGACCTTGAACATGATCAAATGTCACATTGTCTTGTGTCTGATCTGGGTCTACACTGCCTATGCCCATTTTATGGTTTACACAGATAAGAATGGATAAAACACTTCATGAACTGTTCATGAATTTAGATCCATGCACACTTTCAAATACATGGCATGAGAAAACATGCTTGTGTAATTAAAAGTTCATGAACTGTTCATGAATTTGTACTGAACTGCTAATAAAATATTGTCAAAAGTTATGACCAATGTTATTTTTTTCTTTTAAAACAGTTCATGAACTAATCAGTGACAGATTAAGAACATTTGTCAGTGAATTGTCCGTCAATTGTTGATGACATATCACAATTCATGAACCATATGCAGTTCATGAACTGAAATTTTATGAACATTTCATTAATTTCTCATTAAAACTTCAAGCATTTTCATTAACTTTTCTTGAAATCTGGATATGAACTATCGATGAACATTTCTTGGATAAGTTTTCAATTTCAAGGCGCTGGCATCTCAAATACAACCCAAGCAACATCTGGCCCTACAGCTGTGACAGACCTGGTGTCCAAGTAACAACTATACCATAGAAGCCCTTTGGAAAATCGCTGAACTTTTAGCAAACAGAATAGGTGCTGATCAGACTGCATTCTGTTGCAACTATTGTGGGCCTGCCTTGTATTTTAGGTTTCCATGAATGGCTTAAATGTGAAGATTAACCCTTATCCTGCTGCATAATTAAGTTAGCCACACCCATTTCTGACTCTGAACCAATCAGATTACTTGATGAAATTTATTGCTGAAAATTCAGGAACTGAATGTCAAACAGTGTAGATCCTGATCAGATGGCTTCTTCAGAAGCCATCTGATCTGGATCTACACTGTTTGCAAAGGTAGGAGTTGTCGTGAACAGCAGGATAAGGATTAAGATTGAAAATCTGCAGATTTGATTGGCTAGATCTGAAAGGCTGAATTGCAGATGATACAACAGAGAAGTTTGCAACTTACCACATTTGAAACTAATCCACAGTGGAATTTGAAACATTCAAACAGCGCTTCCTGAATGGCCAACATGGTTACAGAACTGTCGAGTTTTCATCCATAATTAATACAAAGTGTTGATTTGTCATCCATAATTAATAAACATCACACAATGTCAGTTCCTTAATTCCATTTTGATACAGAAAGAGCGTCTCTATTCAATCAGAAAAAAAGTATTTTCTGCATGGAATACATGAACAAAATATTGCCGGTAAAATGGACTGGCATTATATTAACCCATTTTGTACCGGAATCCCCAAAAAGGGTAGTTGGCAAACACTGTAGCCCCAGATCAGATGCTGCAGAACGTGGCGTCTGATCTGATCTACACTGTTTGCAAATGTTCAGCCAGGTGCCAAGTAGATTTTGAAGAAAACACAACCTGAAAGCCCTAAATTTTGAAATGGACTCCTGCTATATATAAGGAGGAAGATTCCATTTAGTACAAAAAGGATTAATAAATCCATGTAAATTATTATGAGCTTCCTTGAAAACCCCACTTCAAAAGTACAGAGAAAAATTGGGGTTTACAATGGTATAATTTCTTATCTTCATTCCTGCTCAAAACATAGATTGTGGATACTTATTAGAAGCACCTCAATGAGGCATTTCTAACGAGCACCTACAATCCATGTTTGCAACAGAAAAAATTTCATCAAAAAAAGAAAAAAAAATCTTCATTTTAGACATACAGGAGAATGCTCTATTCATTTTAACCCTTATCTTGCTGAATATTCATCTAAGCCACACCCATGTCTGTCTATCAACCAATCAAATTACCTGATGTCATTTATTGCTCCAAATTCATAAACTGAATGCCAAACAGTGTAGATCCTGATCAGATGGCTTCTTCAGAGGCCATCTGATCAGGATCTACACTGTTTGCAAAGATAGGGGTTGTCGTGAACAGCAAGATAAGGGTTAATTACAACCAAAACACACTCTCTCTCTTTACTTATGAAACAAACATTCGTTTTCACACATCCCCAATTTCTAATACCCTTCTTTCTTAATTACTACCAAAAAACTCTACTTCTTTATGTCTGAAACAATGAAATCTTTTTGTCTTACTACTAAGCTATGTATACTAAGTGCATACCCTTTTTCTTTCTTTCTGTGGAATTAGGATAGAATTCAGTTAAGCCCTTAAAAATGCGTATATCTCTTAGAACTTAAGGTTCTGAGAATATGCCATATTGTTCTGCTGAGCCCGGATATGCCTTTTCATTGAAACAATGTAGATCCAGATCAGATGGCTTCTGAAGAAGCCATCTGATCAGGATCTACATTGTTTGTCATTCAGATTGTGAATTTGTTGCAATAATTTGCTACAGGTAATCTGATTGGTTGATAATCGGTAGTGGGTGTGGCATATATGAATATTCAGCAGGACAAGGGTTAAGGTTCTGAGAATATGCCATATTGTGATGGAAAAATTCTTTTAATTCGATCATGATGTGAGTATAAACTTACATTTTCATGCAAAGCTATGTAATTGCAAGAAAACATCATGCTAACAAGGTCCTGAAACCAACACCCCTCTAAACCCTACTTTATATGGAGAAAACTGGCATTTTCAAGGATATACGTTATTTTGCTTATTTCTACTCCAAGACAAAGGTTGTTGGCACTAGTTAGAACTGCCTCAATGAGGCAGTTCTAATGAGTACCAACAACTTATGAGTTTAAATATGAAAAATATAATACATTTTCATCGGAAATGTAGCCATTTTTTAATGAAGAGTTTTTACGTCCCACCAACAGCTAAGGTCATATCGAGACGGGACCTCAGTTTTAAAGACTCATCCGAAAGTCTGGAGAAGCCCGGGATCGATCCTGCGATCCCTGGTTTACAAGGCGAGTAGCGTAACCACTGCACCACGGAGGCTTCTAGGGATATTAAAGAACGCACTAAGTTACATGGGTGACTTATCGTAATGTCCAGCTGCTGCCATATAGACGAATCCAATGTTTTGACATGTGACTTTGTTATATTTCATTGCACATGCGCCAATTACCACCCTGTTGAATACCGCTTTTATCTGGTTGGCAAAACAAGTGTGTTTCCGTATAGTGTCAATGATATTTTCAAATATTCATCTTATAATTAAACTCATTTCTTCGCAACAAAATTAACTAATTTCATTGACAGTTTGTGTTTTTGAAGTATTAAATGATATAGAACCAGTCTCTTCTGGCATTTTATTGCACATTTTGTTGCCTAAAAAGCGTTATAAAACTACCTACCATTATTAAGAAATGTTGTGCCTTATTTGCTGAACGGAAATAAAATTAAAGCAGATATTACATATATATTTTCCGTAGAAGCCTCTGTGGTGTAGTGGTTATGCTAATCGCTTTGTAAACCAGGGGTCGCAGGATCGAGCCTGGGCCTCTCCAGAATATCGGATGGGTCTTTAAACCGAGGTCCCGTCTCCGTATGACCTTTACTGTTGGTGGGACGTAAAAACACTCACTCACTCATTATATTTTCCATCTAAATTTATACGAAAAAGAAGCAGTTGAATGTTCAAAACAATTTTGATAGGATGATGATTTAATAAAAATTATTATAGAAAATCATTCGTGCTATATCAATGGTAGAGTACGGAACCGAAAGTTTTTTGCCAACCAGAGAAAACAAGGCTAATGACCTTTTACCTTGTGTGATATAGACTTTGGATGTGTCTATATTACTAACCATTTTCCTGCTGAACATGAATCTGCATGATTACCTTTTGCAAACAGTGAAGATATTGATCAGAGCCATCTGATAAGCATATTAACTGTTTCACATTTTCACATTCAGTTTGTAGGAATAAATTACATCAAGTAATCTGATTGGTTGAAAGTCAGAAATGTGTGTGGCTAAATTAATCCCCATTATCTAAATGCACACACATACACACACATGCACGCACACACATACACCTGTACACGAGAGAGAGAGAGAGAGAGAGAGAGAGAGAGAGAGAGAGAGAGAGAGAGAGAGACAGAGAGAGTGAGAGAGAGAGAGAGAGAGAGAGAGAGAGAGAGAGAGAGAGAGAGCTATTTCAAATCATCAAAAGTGGTAAATCCTTCAACTCTCTAAACTTCCTAGTGTAACTCTTTTCAAAAACAGTGCACAAATCCAAAAATCACTTCGAAATCAACATTTTTCAAAGCAAAATAGAAGCAAAACTGTTGCCAATTAATGATTAATTTGTCATTTGATAAATGAAACAAATCACTTCAATAATCTAAAGAATCCAACTGCTAAATCACAAATAGCAGACAACATTTTGAAAGAACTTTATTTCTAATATTTCAAACAAGAGAAGCCTCCGTGGTGTAGTGGTTCTGCTACTCGCCTTGTAAACCAGGGATCGATCCGGGGCTTCTCCAGACTTTCGGGTGAGTCTTTAAACAGAGATACCGTCTCTGTATGACCTTAGCTGTTGGTGGGACGTAAAACTCAAACACTCACTCAGAGAACACAAGGCATAACATTTCATGTGAATTGTCTGCCTATAGGCCGACAATCCACATGAAATGTCATGCCCCTTTTTCTCTAAAAAAGGAGAAAAAGCACTGATTGTCATCTGGTCTAGAATTTCCCATAGCACTTGAAGGGATAAGAATCCAAAATCTCAACATGCCAAAATCTTAAGTGCAATGCAGCAAAAATGCATGTTAGTCCTCAAAATTCTGCAGTCGATCTGCATATCCATATAATGCACACTGGTTCTGTTCTGTACTGTTTGGAAAGTGCAAAAATGCATTTATTTAAGACAGGAGAGCTGCATGTAGTTCTCCTAAAAAGATGGACAAATCTGCGATACAAAACATCAGTTTTTCGCTTTCAAATCGGTATGTATTTGTCACTAAATGTTTGTCTGTGGAGAGCAATAAGTGGAGTTCCTGATCAGATTTCTCTCAATCGGTCTGATCATAATCTACACTATTTTCCCAGTTACCAAATTCTTGCTAAATGGGATAGCTACGGCATTTTTATAGGCATTCAATCACACTCTATGTCAACATGTAAAGCGCCTTTAATATCCAGATTACAATCTTCCTTGTACCTAGAAACTTTTAGAAGCCTCCGTGGTGTAGTGGTTATGCTACTCGCCTTGTAAACCAGGGGTCGCAGGTTCGATCCCGGGCTTCTCCAGACTTTCGGATGAGTCTTTAAACCGAGGTCCCGTCTCCGTATGACCTTAGCTGTTGGTGAGACGTAAAACTCAAACACTCACTCACTCACCTAGAAACTTTTAATTTTAACTGATATAAATTTTACAAAAATTCTAAAAGCAATGCCTTATCAAACAGTGTGGACCCAGATCAGAATGCTCTTTGGGACCAGTCTGATCTGGGTCTTCACTGTTTGCAAATCTAGAGTGTCCGCTCCAGGGAATGGGAGGTCACGGGTTCGATCCCGGGCCGCAACATACCAAAGTCGTTAAGAATGGTACTAGCTGCTCCTCGCTTGGCATTCAGATTTACGGGGTAGAGCTAGGACTAGTCGACCCAGTGTCAGGATAATGTGACTGGGTGTGGTATCATGTAATGTGTCTGGGACATGATACTTCAGTGAGGCAGCACTATAAATGTGAGCATTGAGCTCCCTGTCGCAACCAGACACCGTTGTGATATGACTGAAAAATTGTTGAAAGCAACGTAAAACCCAAATTCACACACACACACACTGTTTATGAGTACCCAGAACATGTTTTCATGCAGAAATAAGATAAATAATATTTGGATACTCTCTCTTATCTGGGGCTATGGAAGTTATCATCATACTTTCATTTGAAAGAATATTTTTTTTTCTGTTTAGGAGCAGTCTGATCTGGTCTACACTGTTTGCCATACTGTCTTCACCTTTTCAATTCCTTGCTGGATCATGAAACATTTACATTGTGTACTTTGTTAAAATATCAAAAGAATTTGCCCCCATGTCTCCCATTAAGTTTCAACTTGATCAGACCTTTAGTTTGGAGATGCCATTCCAAGTTTTTAGCAAAATAAAACATAGTTTATGTTTTCTAGATAAAATAAGAAATTCCCATGCCTGGATTTCTGTGACTTAATGGGAATGGGAACACCTGGCACATTTTTTCCGCCATTTTTTAAAGGGAGAAAACTCTCGGGACTTCCTGTTCGCTTTTCCATAAACTCTGTCCCACGGAAAAAGGGTTGAAAGAAAGAAGGAGTTGACCCCTATTGTCCTTAATTGTGTTTGAACTCTATGGTAATGTCTTTAACTGTTAACTGTGCCTAGATCTTAAAGAATCATACCAGCAAAGATTCACAAATCTGAAGTGTACAATGGATATATTAGACGGATGATTCCATTTAGAACAGAACAAGTTAATTAAATCTTTTCAATTTCTAGGGCTTGTGACTGTAAATTTTCAGCCAAATATTGTGCAATACATGAATTAACCCTTTTTGTACCAAATGGAATCTTCCTCCTATAGGAGAAGTCCACTTCAAAATTTAGGGGTGTCAGGTTGTTTTCTTCAAAATTTATTAAGAAAATGGCGGAACTTTTTGTTCACAGTGTAGGCCCTGATCAGACACCACATTCTACGGCGTCTGATCTGGGCCTACACTGTTTGCCAGGGTACCCGTTTTGGAGTTTCCGGTACAAAATGGGTTAAAGGTAATATCAGCAGAAACAAGGTGAGAAAAATTGCATTTATATGCAAATACTTTGATTATCTGTCATTTACAGGGACAAAATAGTCGGACTGGGCAATTTCAGATTTTGGTCCTTTAAAAAGAATGGGTAACTTTTCAGGGGAGGCAACCCTTTCAAAAATAATTTTGCTGCAATATTCTGGGGAGGCAATCCTTTCAAACTAATTTTTGATACAACATTCAGGGGTGGCAACCCTTTCAGCAGTACTTTTGCTGCAAATTGCAGGGGAGACAGCCCTTTCTCTGTTGTTTTTGCTGCAACATTCAGGGGAGGCAACCCTTTCAGAAGTATTTTTGCTGCAACATTCAGGGGAGGCAACCCTTTCAAAAATATTTTTGCTGCAACATTCAGGGGAGGCAACCCTTTCAAAAATATTTTTTGCTGCAACATTCAGGGGAGGCAACCCTTTCAAAAGTATTTTTGCTGCAACATTCAGGGGAGGCAACCCTTTCAAAAGTATTTTTGCTGCAACATTCAGGGGAAGCAACCCTTTCAAAAGTATTTTTACCTGCAACATTCAGGGGAGGTAACCCTTTCAAAAGTATTTTTGCTGCAACATTCAGGGGAGGCAACCCCTTCAAAAGTATTTTTGCTGCAACATTCAGGGGAGGCAACCCTTTCAAAAATATTTTTGCTGCAACATTCAGGGGAGGCAACCCTTTCAAAAGTATTTTTGCTGCAACATTCAGGGGAGGCAACCCTTTCAAAAGTATTTTGCTGCAACATTCAGGGGAGGCAACCCTTTCAAAGATTTGCTGCACCTTCTAGAGGAGGCAACCCTTTCAAAAGTATTTTGCTGCAACATTCAGGGGAGGCAACCCTTTCAAAAGTATTTTGCTGCAACATTCAGGGGAGGCAACCCTTTCAAAAGTATTTTGCTGCAACATTAAGGGGAGGTAACCCTTTCAAAAGTATTTTGCTGCAACATTCAGGGGAGGCAACCCTTTCAAAAGTATTTTGCTGCAACATTCAGGGGAGGCAACCCTTTCAAAGGTTTGCTGCACCTTCTAGAGGAGGCAACCCTTTCAAAGGTGTTTTTGCTGCACTTTCTAGAGGAGGCAACCCTTTCAAAAGTATTTTGCTGCAACATTCAGGGGAAGCAACCCTTTCAAAAATATTTTTGCTGCAACATTCAGAGGAGGAAACCCTTTCAAATGTGTAGAGGAGGTAACACTTTCAAAGGTATTTTTGCTGCAACTTTCAGAGGAGGCAACACTTTCAAAGTAATATTGTTGCAACTTGCAGGGAAGGCAACCATTTCAAAAAAAAAAAAAAAAAAAATACTTTTCCTGCAACTTGCAGGGAAGGTAACCCTTTCAAAGGTATTTTTCCTGCAACTATCAGGGGCAGCACTTTTTTCAAAAGTATATTTGCTGCAACTTTCAAGGCAGGCAACCCTTTCAAAGGTATTTTCCTGCAACTTTCAAGGGAGACAACACTTCAAAGATATCTTTGCTGCAACACTGAAGGGAGCCAAGTCTTTCAAAAGTATTTTTTCTGCAACTTTTCTAGGAGGCAGCCATTCCAAAGGAATTTTTGGTTTAACTTTCAGCAGATGCACCCATTTCAAAAGTATATTTTGCTGCAACATTCAGGGGAGGTAACCCATCCAAAGGCTTTTGGGCTGCAAATATCAAGGGAGGCATACCTTTCAATAGTATTTTGTAGCAACCTTCAAGGGAGGCAACCCTTCTAAACGTATTTTTGCCATAACTGTCTGGGGAAGGAACCAGTTCGAAAACATTTTTAGTGCGACTTTCAAGGGAGGCAATCCTTTTGAAGTTATTTTTGCTGCATATTTAAAGGGAAGCAACCCACTCAAAGGAACTTTTGCTGCAACTTTCAGGGGAGGTAACTCCTGCAAAAGGTATTTATGCTGCAACTTTCATGGGAGAGAACCCTTTCAATAGCTGTTGCACAAAAAAAAGTGTTCAGATAGGATTGACAATACAGGATAGCAAAATGGAGTGAATGAGTAAGTGTTTAAAGTTTATGTCCGACCAATAGCTAAGGTCATATGGAGACGGGACTTCGGTTTAAAGACTCATCTGAAAGTCTACAGCAAAATGGAAGTCATGAAAAAGTCCCTTGTGGAAGCTTGCAAAAACATGACTGAACAACAAAAATTGTGAATTATTTACTTCCCACCAACAACTATCATCAGGTCACAATGGTGATGCAAGTTCACAGAACCTGAGTAATAAAGACTCAGCCAAAAGTCTGGTGAAGCCCTGAATTGAAACTAAGACCCCTGGTTAATTAGGCCAGCAACCTAACCACTACACTACAAGCTTCTACAAAACTTGTTATAATGATGAAATGAAATGAATTCTTACCTGAAGTTGAGCTTCTATTGGTAGCTCAGTTGTATCCTTACTTGACAGGAATTTAACCCATTATGTACCGGAAACCCCAAAATGGGTAGTTGGCAAATAGTGCAGGCCCAGGTCGGACGCCGCAGAACGCGGCATCTGATCAGGGCCTACACTGTTTGCAAAAACATTTTACCATTTCCAAACAAATTATGAAGAATACACAACCTGACACCCCTTAATTTTGGAATAGACTCTTGGCATAAAAAAGGTGGAAGATTAGAAGTCTCTGTGGTGCAGTGGTTACGCTACTCGCCTTGTAAACCAGGGGTCGCAGGATCGATCCTGGGCTTCTCCAGACTTTCGGATGAGTCTTTAAACGGAGGTCCCATCTCCGTATGACATTTGCTGTTGGTGGGACGTAAACTCAAACACGCACTCACTCAAGGTGGAAGATTCCATTTGGTACAAAAAGGGTTAAGTGATAAACTAGACAGGAAGGACCATTTTTGAAGCCTACACTCGGAGACAATCATCTCACCAGTGCTGCCAGTGCTTTGATTGTCTTCTATTTAACCTTTTAGTACCAAATGGAATCTTCCTCCCTATATATAGCATTTCATTTGAAAATTTAGGGTTGACAGGTTGTGTTTTCATTAAAATTTATTTGGAAAATGAGTGAACTTTTAGCAAACAGTGTAGGCCCTGATCAGACGCCGCGTTCTGCGGCGTCTGATCTGGGCCTCCACTGTTTGCCAGGGCACTCGTTTTGGGGTTTCTGGTACTAAAGGGGTTAATTAATCCTTATCCTGCTGCATAAATTAATTCCATCACACCCATTTACATTTCAGCCAATCAAATTACTTGATGTACTTTATCCATTCAAATTCACAATATGAATGACAAACAGTGTAGCTCCTGATCAGAAGCCATCTGATCTGGCTGTCTGCAAAAGTAGGGGTTGTTGTGAAAAGCAGGATAAGGCCTCTTCATAAGCCATCTGATCTGGATCTACACTGTTTGCAAAAGTACTGTAGGGATTGTTGTGTTCAGCAGGATAAGGGTTAATTAAACAGACAATTATGAAACAAGTTTTGTCTGACTGGTGATCAGGAGGTCGCGGGTTCGACTCCCGCCGGGGTCGGCAACATTCTTTCGTGGAGATTGATCATGAAATCTTTTCTGCGGTCATTCTCTCCCTTCCGCTGATTCAAGAAGGGCAGTTGTCAGTTTCTGGCGAAAGAATGTGCACTGAACTGGTTAACCGCTTACGTATAAGCCTGTCCAGGAAAGTGTTGATAGGTAAACTGACCGGCTCAAAAATGACCTAAATAGTGTTGACTGGGCCGTAAAACTCCAATACAAACAAACAAACAAACAAATGAAACAAGTTTTAGATAAGCTTACACTAGTTATGTACCTTGATATCAAAATAAAATAGTGGCTGAGCCAGGCTAGCCATTGTAAGTGCTCAACAAAATAACGTCAAAACATGCTCTGGAAAATAATCAAGTACATTGTCAATATCAGACAATAAATAGATATGCAAACAGAAGCAATCAGCTAATTGATGAGATATTGTTAGGATGTGGCACAATACTGGCTGGCTCAGTCAGTGGCAAGGTTGTAAAATTGAACTCACCCGCTTACATTGGTGATTGAATTTCAGTGCAGGGCAAGTACCGGTAGGAGTGACTTTTAAAAAATATTCACAGCCCTGAGTTCTAGTTAGACTTTAGCATAAAGGCTGTCCGACATTTGTATGTCCATGAAAATCATGTTAACAAGACTGTAAAATGAGTGAGTGAGTGTTTTAGTTTTACGTCCCACCAACAGCTAAGGTCATACAGAGACGGGACCTCGGTTTAAAGACTCATCCGAAAGTCTGGAGAAGCCCAGGATCGATCTTGCGACCCCTGGTTTACAAGGCGAGTAGCCAAACACGGAGGCTTCTGTCTGTAAAATGAACATCTCTGTCTATCCCACTGAATAGAGAGAAAACTGAGATTTACAGAAGTACCAGGGGCTAAAAATAAGCCTCAGGTCAATGACCTCTAACCCAGTTTGTACCGAAAAAAGTCTTCCCCCTGATACCCAGCAGGTCAGTCCATTTCAAAACAAGAGGCCCATGGGCCACTATGCTCACCAGAGCCCAGGTGGGCACTGCCCAATGACAGCCATGTACATGTATTTTAACATGACATCATTTTAATCTACCAATTATAAAGTCTCCCAAATGAACCCCTATATCCAAATGAGCATCCATCTGGACTCAGTATCTAAAACATTAGGCCTTTTATTAAGTAGAGGGTGTAGCGCATGGACCCAATGGAGCCCTGGCTGGTATCACTAAATGCATCTTATCATAAGGAATAAGAATAAATATTGTGTAGCAGTGGGGATCTGTATACCAGAGTTATAAGGCCTCTTAAGCGGTAGAGGGGTTGGGGCATGTCCTGTTGATCCCAGGAAAACCCAAAATTGTTGTCCCTATAAGGACCAAGAATATATATATATATGGTTTATGGGTGGGAATCTGAATGGTTTCTGATATATGAGGCCCTTCTATGACGTGGAGAGGAGAGGAATGGCCCCAGCGACCCCTAAGTGGGTGTACTATTGGTAAAGAACAAGAACATATATGATTATGGGGTGGGGATTCGAGCAGTTTCTGAAATATATGGCCTTTTAAAGTGGAGGGGCGAGGCGCATTTCCGTAGCACAAAGTGACCCCCAGGTTGGTGTGACTGAACAAGTCTTATCATAAGGAACAAGAATATTATAGTTTATGGGTGGGGATCTGAATGATTTCTGAGATATATGGCTTTTAATGAAGTAAAGCAGTGGGGCATGACCCAGGCAGTCCGGATGACTCCCAAGCTAGTGTTATTTGAATGTGTCTTATCACAAAGAAGATAATTATACATGGTTTAGTGGTGGGGCTCCGAACAGTTTCTGTTCCTTTTGTATAGCCTTTTGTGAAGTGGTGGGGTGGGGCAAGGCCCTGGCTTGGCCCTGAAGACCTCCAGGTTGACGTCAATGAATGTGTCTAATCATAAGGACAACAATATATATGGTAAGGGGTGGGGATCTGTAAGGTTTCCAAGATATTGGGTCTTTAATGAAATGAAGGGGTGGGGCACGATTCCGGCACATCCTGGGGGACCCCAAGGTTAGAGTCAATGAATGCGTCATATCATAAGAAACAAGAATATATAAGATTTTGGGGTGGGGATCTGAATGGTTTTTGAGATAATTGGCCTTTGTGAAGTGGAGGGGTGGGGCAAGGTTTCAGCGCACCCAGGAAGACCCCCAATTGGTGTCAATGAATGAGCCTCTTCATAAGGAGCAAGAATATATAGGGTTTAGGGGTGGGGATCTGTAAGGTTTCCAAGATATTGGGTCTTTTATGAAATGGGAGGGGGTGGGGCATGACCCCGGCACAAGCCGGGGGCCCCCTAGGTTGATGTCAATGAATGTGTCTTATCATAAGGAACAAGAATATATATGGTTTTGGGGTGGGGATCTAAATGGTTTCTGAGATATATGGCCTTTTGTGAAGAAGAAGGGGTCGGGCAAGGCCCAGGCACACCCCGGGAGACCCCCAAGTTGGTGTCAGTGAATGTATATTTTCATAAGGAACAAGAATATATATGGTTTAGGGGTGGGGATCTGTAAGGTTTACAAGATATTGGGCCTTTTATGGAATGGAGGGGGTGGGGCATGACCCCGGCACGTACCGGGGGATCCCCAGGTTGGTGTCACTGAATGCATCTTATCATAAGGAACAAGAATATATATGGTTATGGGGTGGGGATCTAGATGGTTTCCGAGTTATATGGCCTTTTATGAAGTGGAGGGGGTGGGGCATGGCCGCGGCTTAACCTGGGGGACCCCCATGTTGGCATTAAAGCATATGGCTGAGAGACATTTTAATCAAGAAACATTTCTATAAAGTTTTGTCAAAATATCTGCAATAACTTGGCAGCAGATGCCAGTTTTCAATTTTCCCCATTATAAGTCTATGGAAAATCTAAGTTGCCATAGCAACAAAACTAAAGAGCCGAATTTCATAAAAAACACAAAACCTGTAAAGGCAAATATGGTTAATATTTTCATAAACTCTCAGCCTCATAGAGCATACGGTTCCTGAGGAGATGATTTTTTAAGTATTTTTTTCTATTTTTTTCAATTTGGTTTCCATGGCAACCAATACAAATGAGCAGTAGGCCTAAAATCATATGGCAGATAGTAGATTGCCTAAGGAATATTTCTATGAAAGTTTTGTCAAAATATCTGCAGCTGCTTGGCAGTAAATGCCAATTTTCGATTTCCCCATTATAAGTCTATGGGAACTCTAAGTTGCCATAGCAACCAAACTATTGAGCTGAATTTCATAAAAAACACAAACTTTCAATCCCCCAACCCAAGGACGCTACAGATGAAATTTGGGCCCAATCGGCCTAGCGGCTTCAGAGGAGATGTCGTTTAAAAGTGTTGACGTCACCAGACGCAGACGACGGACAACTGCCTATCCTATAAGCTCCCCCGGAGCCTTCGGCTCTGGTGAGCTAAAAATTGTAAGGGTTTCAGATTCAGTTTTATGTACTTTAGGGCTGGCTAATCGGAGCTGAAAAGTTGATCGATTATCAACCCTGTCATTGCGATCGATAATCAATAAGTAATCGCTAAGGTTTTTGTCATAATTTTACCTGTCTGAGCATGACTCTCACCATATGTTGAACTTTATCATATGTATATTTGAACAGACAGGCCTGAGCAAACAGTGTAGACCCAGATGAGACGTCGCAGAATGCGGCGTCTCATCAGGCTCTGCACTGTTTGCCACTCATCCAGCTATTTTAGGCACAACTTTGGGTAGTAAATTGTACCTATCAAGTAATCCATTAAAAGTAAATCAGAAATGATAATCATTTTCGTTGAATTTATCGATCGATTAATCGATAATACGATTAATCGGGTCACCCTTAATGTACTTATAAAAAATTTATTTAGAAAATGGCTGAACTTTCTGCAAACAGTGGAAGACCTTATCAAATACAACATTCTACAGTGTCTGATCTGGACTGGCACTGTTTTTTCATTGACCGGTTTCCTGGGATTTCCCGTATAAAATGGGTTTGTTTTGTTTGATTTGAGTTTTAACGTCCCCGTCAACAATATAAAAGTCATTTTGGAGACGTTTCTTCCAATTTTGTGGGACTTTTACCCGACACTGAGATGAAATGACATCTCAAACCCTGTCGTCCAATGAAACTAATAGGGTTTATAAGCATTGACGGACCAACTCGCACTGCTTTGCCTCGGCAGGCTTAGATCCTCTAAGTGGTTTACCAGTACTTGTGTGCGGTCGGATTCAGCTCTGCGTGGCCATTTATTTCTTCAAGCCCCAATGGGTGGGGGCCGTGTGTTTTGTTTGTTTGATTTGAGGTTCAATGTCCCCACCAACACTGTAAAGGTCATTTTGGAGACGTTGCTTCCAATTTTGTGGGACTTTTACCCGACATTGAGATGAAATGACATCTCAAGCCCTGTCGCCCAATGAAACCAATAGGGTTTATTAGCATGGACAGTCCGCCTCGCACCGCGGTTCCTGGACAGGCTTAGATCCTCTAAGCGGTTTACCAGTACTAGTGTGCGGGCCGGATTCAGCTCTGCGTGGAAGCATCATGCAGCCCATATATTTCTTCAAGCCCCTATGGGCGGGGACTTGGGGGCCGTGTGTATGTGCAACAGTAAACAAAAGTGCAAACTTTTGAAACACATATATAGTTTTGTATCCTTTTCATAGCAAACATATAAATATAATTAATATCAATTTATGATCAATCAAATGTCAAGAATACATTGACATATTACATGTAGTTATATTGATTACATCAGATATTATTTAACAGACATCAATCATACAAGCTCTCTCTCTCTATAACAGCCCAGTCAAGTAGTCGTTAATCCGTCTTATCCTTATCCTGCACCTTTTGGACTTTTTGCTGGATCGTGATTGGATTTTTAAAAAATTATAGCGAGTTCTCAAGGTGTTTGATCTTTAAGGATTTTTACGTTTTTGTAAATTTGGGTTGACCGACAATCAATCAAACTTTAAGCAAAATCTCAAAAGTGTATCCAGTCACCCTTAACCCTTAACACCCTGAGAAAAACTACATCAGAAAATGTTGTCTGCTTATGTCGTCTGCTGATTTTTTTTGCAAACTTTTTGAAAATACTTTTGCATATAGGCAAACAGTATGGACCACTGCTCCTAGAGGGGCAGTCTGATCTGGGTCCACACTGTTTGCAACAATGACTTTTAAAGTGATCAGCAGACAAAAAAGCAGACATCAATTGTTGTGATTGGCATTTTATAGGTAAACATAAGTGTAATTGTAAATGACATTAGGGGTTTTCATAGGCAACAACCACAGGAAATGTTTACTGAATTCTAGTGTTAAGGTCAGACTAGACATGGTCCGACTTGACATCTATATTTTGCCAATGGCTCTGTTTTGACTGCCGTTAATTAATTTGAAGTTTGTCATTACCACATGTGATTCTGTCACATTAAATGGAAAATCACTGGAGTTAAACACCTCTTCTAAGCAAAAAAGTAGTATAAGAGGCCATATTTTCCAATCAAACCTTATTTATTAGACAACCTCTACTAAGCAACCACTTGTATGCTAAGACCAGTTTTTCAAATCAAAACAAGAGACCATCTCTACTATGCAACCACTTGTGTTAAGAAGCATTTTTTTTCAAATCAAAACTTCTTTTAACCCCTACCTCTGCTTAAAGCAACCACCTGTATTAAGAACTTAGTTTTGAAAATCAAAACTTGTTTAAAAGACAGCTTCTACTCAGCAACCACCTGTATAAAGAGGCAAGTCTTTCAAATGAAATTTGATTTTAAAGACCATCTGAACTAATCAAACCCCTGTGTGAAGACTTGTCTTTAAGGCCATCTCTATTAAGCAACCACCTGTATTAAGAGGCCAGTTTTCTCAGATCAAGACTTGTTTTAAGCCCACCAGGTATTTCATCAAACTACTCAGAGGAACACTCGAGCCTGAGCCTTCTGGTACACTATTAGTACTCCCAATTACTTTGCGAAACTTAGCATAGCCTGTACTGTGCTCAAAACTGGAAGAAAATCAGTAAAATCCTGAAAACAAACTTGCAGTGTCTTCAGGATTTCACTCCAAGTGAAGACTACATAACTAAAGATAAGGCAATTTTTCCTTCCGAAAAGTACTAATATTTTGCTTATTTCTGCACGAAAACATTATGTTGTGGGTACTCATTAGAAGCACCTCAGCAAGGCATTTCTTATAAGTACCCACAACATATGTCATTCCCTATCAGCCTGTCAAGTTTCTAGGCAACAATTGAAACATTTTTAGGAAATAATGTGCTACAAGACAGAAACACAATTAAGCCGCCAGAAATGGCAAAGGGCCATAACTCCAACAAACTATTACCAAGTATTCTCCTCCAAGGACCTAATCTGTATTTATTACCAAGGCTCTGGCGCAAATACTTTTTGAGATATCTTGCAAATGAGATTTCCATGTTATCTTATTAAAAGGTAAAAAGGGGAAATAATTAAAAAAAATTCAAAGGGCAATAACTCTTGAAAGGGGCACAATCTGGATAAGAATAAAATATGTGTCTCCTAATTTTCCATGAGGACTCCATATATGTAATTTCAAAACCCTAGCATACACGGTTCTAAAGTTATGCTATGCATCACAAAGCATATAGAGGTTCAATATACAAATACCCAAAGTGACAAAGGGCCATAACTCATGAAGAATTTTTCTCAATTTAAGCAAAAGTTAATCAGGTCATGTACTCATCACCACCAATCTATTCACAAACTTTCAAGGCTCCAGCTCTTATAGTTTTTGAGATATTTTGCTGAAAAGATTTTCTCCAAAAAATTTCAAAGAGCAATAACTCTTGAAAGGGGCACAATCTGGATGAGAAAAGAAATACACATCCCCTTATTTTCCATGAGGAATTCATTTATGTAATTTCAAAACCCTAGCATACATGGTTATAAAGTTATGCTATGCATCACAAAGCATATAGAGGTACAATGTACAAATACCCAGAGTGACAAAGGGCCATAACTCATGAAGTATTTTTTGGAATGAAGTCAAAAGTTAATCAGGTCATCTACTCATCATCACTAATCTATTCACCAACTTTCAAGGCTCTAGCTTTTATAGTTTTTGAGATATTTTGCTGACAAGATTTTATTTTGAAAGGGGCATAATCTGGACTAAAAAATATATGCATCCCCTAATTTCCATGAGGAATCCATATATGAAAGTTCAAAACCCTAGCATACACGGTTATAAAGTTATGCAATCCACCACAAAGCATATAGAGATACAATGTAAAAATACCCAGTGACAAAGGGCCATAACTCATTAAGTATTTTTCAGTATTTAGTCAAAAGTTTATCAGGTCATCTACTCATCACCACCAATCTATTAACAACTTTCAAGGCTGTAGCTCTAATAATTTTTGAGGTATTTTGCTGACAAGATTTTATCAAAAAAATTTCAAAGGGCAATAACTCTTGAAAGGGGCACAATCTGGATGAGAAAAAAATATGCTTCCCTTAATTTTCCATAAGGAAAGAATGCGGCTTCTGATTAGGGCCTACACTGTTTGCGAAAAGCTAAGCCATTTCCAGAATCAATTTTGAAGAAAACACAACCTGACACCCCTAAATTTCGAAATGGATTCCTGCCATATATAAGGTGGAAGATTCCATTTGCTACAAAAAGGGTTAAAAATAAAACAAAAATCTTCTTTATCACTTATATATTTTTTTCATTGTATTTAATGAATTTAGTCTGCAATATATTACAGGGCTGCAAGCTAATTCTGTGCACTTAAGACTTTGAGCTTTTGTTTCTTCCATTCCAGAGGCAATAGCAACCATAAACATCTCTGGTGCAATTATGTTGTGATCTGTCTTTAAATAAAAAGACACACGCCCATGTTAAGACACATCAGTTTTGTCTGCTCATTCCGTGCACCTGAACAATATCGTCCAGTCAAGATACAATACTTAAGACAACTAGAGCTGCTGCCTAACGGACGCCAATTATACCCCCGCATGCGTTGTCAGATTTTACAAGTATTTGACCTTGAGGAAGGTCAACGTAAAGGTCAAGGTCAGGTTTGTGTATATCAATCTTAAGTACTAGTGACAAGGTCTGTGGTGTGTGAATATTAAAGAAATCAGTCAAAGAATAAGGAAGTTATGAGCAATGTTAAAGTTTTTTGTAACGGACCGACGACAGACTTGTAACGGACCGACGACAGACGACAAGCTGACTCCTATATACCCCCTTCAAACTTCGTTTGCGGGGTATAATAAAGGTGTTCTGTTGTTATACTTCAACTTGTTAGGTCATGTGTTGCTTAAAAGCTGATGGTCCAGTTGGTTGAAATAAATAGCTGTCAGTGTTGTTTTTTAAAAATTAGATAAGGGCCTGTGGTGCTCATTAGGCCTGATTAAGTGATTGTAGTAGCTCACAAGAAGTTTAGTTATCATGTGGGCATGTGTCACCCTGTGGTGCTCATTAGGCCTGATTAAGTGATTGTAGTAGCTCACAAGAAGTTTAGTTATCATGTGGGCATGTGTCTCCCTGTGGTGCTCATTAGGCCTGATTAAGTGATTGTAGTAGCTCACAAGAAGTTTAGTTATCATGTGGGCATGTGTCTCCCTGTGGTGCTCATTAGGCCTGATTAAGTGATTGTAGTAGCTCACAAGAAGTTTAGTTATCATGTGGGCATGTGTCTCCCTGTGGTGCTCATTAGGCCTGATTAAGTGATTGTAGTAGCTCACAAGAAGTTTAATTATCATGTGGGCATGTGTCTCCCTGTGGTGCTCATTAGGCCTGATTAAGTGATTGTAGTAGCTCACAAGAAGTTTAGTTATCATGTGGGCATGTGTCTCCCTGTGGTGCTCATTGGGCCTGATTAAGTGATTGTAGTAGCTCAGAGCTCTCACTAGGATTTTGAAAACAGGATTCCTGGAATCCTTCCTTGTAAAAAGTTGGATTCACAGATAAAAAGTTGGATTCCCACATAAAAAAGTTGGAGTTCTGATCTTGATCGCGCATAGAATATAGACAAAAAACTTCTTATTATCAGGCTACACGTCCATATGAAAAACTGTATACTTTCATGGCTCCCAAACTCTTTTTTTTCTGATAAATGCATTTAATAACTTCGTTCCAAACATGTAGATTATGGGTACTAGTTAGAAATATTTCACTGATGTGTCGACCCCCCCCCCATGCAGTTGCTCAGATTTATTCTCACACTTCTAGTCAAATAATGCCACATAAAAATAAGGTAGTATTAGGATAACAGCAGATATAATGTAAACCCAGATCAGAAAAGCAGCATTCTATTTAGCTATATTTGTGCTTTCAAATCCGGACGTATATGTACGTGACAGTAGCTCACTTATTTTTAATTGGTGTAAACAAATGCGTAGGGGAAGCATTCTAACCACGTCTGACTTCCTGTAATTGTTAAAAATGATTTTATTTTGAAGAATTACATACATTTTTGTCACCAGTAAACGTCGAAACACACTTTGACCGAGCGACAAAAAGTATGATCGTGTTGTCGCGAAAATAGATGACATTGGTAATTCGTCAATTATATCGTCTTCGCCGTAACCCTAGTTTAACTAAACGTGATATTTTACCGACTCATGCTAATCCGTTGATGATATGAGCTTACATCAATTAGTAAACTAATTAATTGTAATCTGTAATAACACGGGGATTAGCGCGGCGAGATTTAACAGGTACAATCATTTTTAACACGTGCCGCAAACCGACCACTTTCCAATATTGTCTCTCCCACTGACCGGTGCAAAAATACCTGTCAATATAGGTCACGCCTACTGATTTGTGGCACGTGCGCTTTCAACATAAAAAGCGGCGCCGCATTTGATCTTTTATTGGTATTGCATAAGCGGCCTAAATTAGCTTCTGAATTTACCGCTTCTGTAATTTTGGACGCATGTCGCAATAAAAACATGCGTACACAAGAATCGCCGGTTGTGAATTTTACGCGTACAACGGCAAAAGTTGGCGTAAAATACGCAGAATCCTGCGTTTCCGAGAGCCCTGTAGCTCACAAGAAGTTTAGTTATCATGTGGGCATGTGTCTCCCTGTGGTGCTCATTAGGCCTGATTAAGTGATTGTAGTAGCTCACAAG
Source organism: Lucinisca nassula (assembly GCA_963580285.1). NCBI lineage: Eukaryota > Metazoa > Mollusca > Bivalvia > Lucinida > Lucinidae > Lucinisca > Lucinisca nassula. Next base: position 7,746,798 of record OY757024.1, on the reverse strand, counting down.
AAGTTTAGTTATCATGTGGGCATGTGTCTCCCTGTGGTGCTCATTAGGCCTGATTAAGTGATTGTAGTAGCTCACAAGAAGTTTAGTTATCATGTGGGCATGTGTCTCCCTGTGGTGCTCATTGGGCCTGATTAAGTGATTGTAGTAGCTCACAAGAAGTTTAGTTATCATGTGGGCATGTGTCTCCCTGTGGTGCTCATTAGGCCTGATTAAGTGATTGTAGTAGCTCACAAGAAGTTTAGTTATCATGTGGGCATGTGTTTCCCTGAGGTGCTCATTGGGCCTGATTAAGTGATTGTAGTAGCTCACAAGAAGTTTAGTTTTCACACAACAACTCTGTATCATACTCCATTCTTACCTTTTCTAGGTCACCATGCAGCCATATTATTTATTGATGTTTCTGTTTCAGGTCGTGATTTCTGATTGGCTATTCACCATATCTGCATTATTTGCTGGCTCCCAGCTTGCACATTGTCAATATTGGAAAAACAGGTAACCAGACCCCCCTGACCTTTCAAGGTCAGGGGGGTCTGGTTACCTGCTTTTCCAACACTGATAACCTTCAGACTAGGAACCAGCAGATAATGCAAATAAGGTGAATTGAAAAATAATACACCTGTATTTTACACGGTAGATGGTTTACAATAAACAGGTCCTATGATCAGATTGTCACATGACTTTACTTTAGCGTCTGCGCTAGCGGTTGGCTGCCATTTTTTAAACATAATATGTAAAATATATAGGACTTTTCTCAACAGCATGTGAAAATAAAAAGCATGAGCTGACAAGAAAGCAAGGCCTGATGAGAATGAGCCATATATTCTCCGCTCCTATTTAAGATTCGCCCTTGAATCTCGAATCAGAATTGTTACTGGTCACAAGTCAAATGACATTCATACATGTTACAATCTTTCCAACTAAACCTGTGCTCTGAGTCTCTGTAGGTCATTTACATTGGGCACAACATTAACAGTTGAAAAATAAGGCTAGTCACCATTAATTGGCCGGGGATTAAACCGCTCTGCCGGAGTGACAGGCCAACATTCTACTGCATCGCTATAAAAGCTGCCTTGTAGTACAAGGCAGTACAAGATTATTTTTACCTATCACTACTACACCTAATCTAACACAGCGTGCCTAGGGATCACCTAAAACCCTCGACAAAGTAAAACCCTGTGATGGTCTTAAATATTTTATCTCCTAAAACCCGTGACGAACATGTGTTCTGTGACGATGTTGTCACTGGTTTCCCTCCAACTGCTAAATCAAGTAATAACACGCATTTTACCAAACATGTTTTATTTACAAATATTCTTATGACTAAAATTACTTATTTTTCTTTCTTTTTAGTTTTGGGTTTAAGCAATGTATACAGAAGTATGCAATTCCATCAGGAGGAATTTCTGATTCATCTAGTCCTTGACATGAAGGATGATACCATATCTTGCACTTGTCACATATAACATACTGGCCTTCCTCTGGCATCTGACACATACAAAATACTATGAGATATGCCGAAAATCTTACGCCATCGGCAAATTGTGACCTCCTTGTTCTTGCAGGAAACAGTGACATCTCGCTCTGCTCTAAACAGTTTATCAAATGACCGCGCAACAGTTCTGTGTCATACTCTCGAGTGGTGGGGTCTGTTCCGAAGGCCTCTGCAACAGCATTAACTATAGCATACAAGCCACAGTCATCACTGTTATTTTGATAGGCACAGTCCATAAATTTTAACAGAATTTTGTCTCCCAGTTTTGGTGGGCCATCTCTAAGTAATTGACAAACGACTTGTTGTGTTGGAAAACTCATGCTTGTGAACGCAGAGTCATAAATTTGGATTTCATTACCTTGCTTTACCTTCATTGTTGAAAGAGTCAACCCGTGAGAACCGCCTTGATGTGGATCTCTATTCACGATCTGGATAAAACTTCCATGTGCCTTTTTGAATGTTAACCCTTGTACTTCTGAACCCGGATATGCCTTATTTTCCAAACAATGAAGATCCAGATCAGATGGCTTCTGACGAAGCCATCTGATCTGGATCTACATTGTTTGCCATTCAGATTGTGAATTTGTTGCAATAATTTGCATCAAGTAATCTGATTGGTAGATAATCGGTAGTGGGTGTGGCATATATAAATATTCAGCAGGACAAGGGTTAAGTTACTGGCATTGAGACAAGTATCCAGACCCCAGATATGCGGGAATTGCCAAACTTTTGTTTCTGCTTTCTTGTCCAAATATACAATGTAAATGGTCCTTATATTTGTTCATTTCTTTTCTTGAACACCCTTTATCTGTAAGCCACCTACCGCCAGGGTCCGAAATTAAGCTCGCATTTACGCTAAATGTGAGTGAGAATTTCAAAATGCGAGGACAAACTATTTGTACAAGAAAATTTTTGCGAATGCAAAAAATGTCCATTCGTCGGTACAAAAACATAACGATAAAACAGACGACAATAATATGCCGGTGCGATGTATCAGAACAGGGCCTGACAAATCCATTGCCCAGCTGCCCGGGACAAGTCCACATTTTGGCTGGGCAAGTAATTTTTTATTTCACTTGCCCAGAAAATGTATAGGGAATATCATAATTATGAGCCGTTTTCAAGATGCTGTGGACTTCCGGGCAAGTGGTTGAAACTTTGATTTGTCAGGCCCTGCAGAGGCCAATAATGGCCGCCGAAACCCGTCAAAATTTCGCTGACAGTTATCACCTTTGATTATTTGTTTCTCAATTGTCTGATAATACTTCACATTAAAATAATTAAAGAATGAAAGACAAATGATTATATTATATCAAAATAATTTTCTTTCTTTGAAAATATCAAAATTACATGGAGAAATTCTGAGTTAAAAAGAAGCCAATAATGGCGTCCGAAACCTGTTAAAAGTTCGCTGACATTTATCACCTTTGATTATTTGTTTCTCATTTGTCCGATTATACTTCACATAAGAATTATTAAAGAATGAAGACAAATGATTATATTATATCAAAATAATTTTCTTTTTTTGAAAATATCAAAATTGCATGGAGATTTTTTAGTTCAAAATGACCGATTTTACATGATTGTCTGAAGGGAAGCTTACCGGTTGATTGACAGTTTACTAAGAGAGACAACTCTAACTGACTGCAGACAGCCACCACATATTACGCACAATAACGTTCAAGGCCATTGATAAAATACATAAGCCAGAACACGAGAAAAAAGCCTTGATCTTCGGCAGAAAATAAATTTCTGCTCTTATTGAAGGGGTTTTGAAAAAAATCGAGATGATTTTCATTTTAGCTAGTTGATATTTTTTGTAACAAGCTAAATTTTGCTTGTGGCAAAAATATTTAAGTTCGTACCCTGACCGCAGTCCTGTAGAATGTGGTTCCAACAATGGACATCAACGAGGTTAGGAATACAGGACTGGTCATTTTGGTACTTTCATGTTTTCCTTGATAAAGTTAAAGAAGATCTTGTGGTGTTTTTGGAATTTTCTTTCATATAAAAGGAAAGCGTGGAGCGTGATAGCTCAGTGGTTAGTGCACTTGCCTCTGATGCTAGAGGTCCCGGGTTCGATCCCCGGCAGCGGCGATAAAATTTCGGTGTCCGAACACGCTCCATTGGCATCATTTGCAGGGATGAATGTCATTAAGTGCACCGTCCTTCGGATCGGGACGTTAACTGGAGGCCCTCTGTGCAGGGAGAACCATCCCCTGTGCAGGTTAAAGATCCTTACCGTAATTACATGATTACTGTGTAGGCTTTCATCCTGCAAAACTGGAGTGTATGTAATATACACCTGCGGTAATGGTCAAATGTGACCGACGCAGTATCAGAAGATAGATAGATAGATAGATAGATAGATAGATAGATAGATAGATAGATAGATAGATAGATAGATAGGAAAAATGCCGGCATACATGGGTTTTCTCTGAAAAAAATATGTCTAAAAATCAAGGCTGACACATAAAAGTCTCTGAGTTGAAAGGCTGTATCGTAACTCAAGCATTGGTCTATTGCATCAAAATAATGTACCTTTGCATGTTCATCCATCATGAGTGTTACTGTATGTCTACATATGACTAGCAGGTTTGGAAACGTGTGGATAACATGAATAAACATGTTGCTGCTGTCCCGTGCTATTGTGTGAATGTTGAATAATGCATCTCTAGAAATTCTCATTTCGTTATTCCCTTTGTAATGAAGATTTTGTATTTGCTTCAAATTTCCCGGCATTTCTTCTTCATGTATTTCCTTTTTATAAACCGCATTTGGACCTTCGGACTATGTATGTTTTAACCACCTTTCCAGGGAACTTGGTTTGCTTCTGATGAAGGGCCGAACCATGTTCGAGTTGCCATGTGCCTGGGGCTGTGAAATCTCATCATTGCCAATGAGCGTGGTAGCTCAGTGGTACGTGCACTTGCCTCTGATGCTAGAGGTCCCGGGTTCGATCCCCGGCAGCGGCGATAAAATTTCGGTGTCCGAACACGCTCCATTGACATCATTTGCAGGGATGAATGTCATAAAGTGCACCGTCCTTCGGATCGGGACGTAAACTGGAGGCCCCCTGTGCAGGGAGAACCATCTCCTGTGCAGGTTAAAGAACCCTACCATAATTACATGATTACTGTGTAGGCTTTCATCCTGCAAAACTTGAGTGTATGTAAAATACACCTGCCTAGAATGCACCCGAGGGCGTATGGCAGTATATAAAGAAAGAAAGAATGAATCAGGAATGGTCCATTGTCCTTCCCAGGCTCGTGAAAAACAAACCTAACAAATTCTTTTGAGGCTCCTTTTTATGTTGCTATATAAAAATACTTCTTCTTTATTTTCAGATTCTTTCTCGGCAGTGCAACGGTTCCTTGGTTGATCCACCGATGACCATCGGCTCGCCAATCTTAGGCTTTGACGCCTTCTCCTTTAAATAAATACAGTTTTCCTCCTTTAGGACGAAAGGGCAATGTCGACAAAGGTTCTGAGTCCGGGTCCCTTAAATTTTTTAGAATGGCTTCAACTGAAAACTGCATCACATTTCGTTCTGTTTAAAATATTCTTCACTGATTAATGGCGTACAAGTGTGTTACTATGACGCCAACGTAATTCCCGTGATTAACTAACATTCCGGTCATTGTTAACATTCCGTGACGGATAAATTAAATTTTCGTGATGGCTCATTAAAACCCCGTGACAATGCCGTGACAGTGTAAACAACCTGTGACAACCCGTCACGGACATTATGACCGTCACAGGTTTTAGTAGCTCTGGCGCGCCTATATGGCAATGCCATTTGACATATCACCAGTAACAATTCTGAAAAGACAGTTTGAGTTTAGCAGCAGAGGACAAACCTGAATTGACGTTTCTTTCATTTGTAGTGCAACTGTCTCTCTAATCTTAGCCGCCTCCCCTCGCCTGTGTAGGGCCTGGGTGAACTTTCTGTCTCCCATTGTAACTCTAAGTCATCACAGTCGCGATAAAACACTTGTTGAAGACACGGAAGTCACCTCATGGTAGCCATTTTGAAAATTATGTCCCCTGAAATTCCGGTGCGTTTACTAACCGGAATGGACCGGAATGGACCCAATAACCGGAACGGATCTGGAATAACAAGAATGGACCTTTAAAATTATTATTTTTATCCAATTATCTACTTAATATACAGAATATATGAGGTAGTAGGGAAATTAAGAGTGAGAGGAGGCAATTTGACTGACATTTGTTTTTAAGGTAACCGGTTGGTTGGTTGGTTGGTTGTTGCTAAGCCCCAATCGGCTGTAGTTGTCTCTCGGTAGTTATTCTCTCAGTATCTTCTCTTAGTAGAACTATCACTCCCGTATTCGCGTTTTGGTGGTGCGCGTAAAATTCTTGTTTTAATGATGCATTTATAGCAAGTTCCTGAACAATCTGTTTACATTTATATCCTTGCCATTGCACAGCATCTAATTTATTGGAATCCATTAACAGGCAAAATGTCAGAGCAGACTTAACCCATCCACTAGGAAAATATAATCTTCTGTCCACACATATAGTTACTTCACTTGGCATGTAGAAACTTGATACTCCAAGCACCAAAAAGTTTGTGAATCACAGTTAATGACAGTTACGTTTAATTTGGTACTGGTAGATATCACAGCAAACACTAATATCACAGTTTGAATATGAATTATCACAGTTCTTGAAGTCTCTTAATTTACCCAATCACTACCAACATGTATTAAGAACATTCTACAGTGGTGTAATTCACCCCCCACACTCCCTGTCTAATATCTACCTATATACAATTGGAACGTAAGTATTGAAACCTATTGGCAAACAAACACAAACATCGCGTACTCATTTACTCTATGCTTTTATGACACACACTCTTCATCACATAATACATTCCTGTCATAAATCTTCTCTTACACATGCAACCGGGCACCTATACAGTGCTGACGGGGATGTTAGACCTCAAATCAAACAAACAAGAAAAACCAATACATGCAGTTTTTGATAAGATAATGAGTGCTTTGTAACCTTGTATTTTCTTTCCGTATAAACAAGCATCCACAATCCACGAAAAACAGCAGCACAAATGCAACGTTTTTATGTCATATACTGTGTGTTTTTAGAACCAAATCATTAAGACAGTTATCACAGGTACCCACACTAGTTATGTTTTGAAGAATATGTATGGAAATATTTAAGAAATAGAAGTGGAGGCAATGATCAGGAATCGATACAAAGCCCCTCTCTCTCTTCTGGTGCACATGAACACAGGAAAGAATGGCATTCGTTTGTTTGTTTGATTTGAGGTTTAACGTCCCCGTCAACACTGTAAAGGTCATTTTGGAGACGTCGCTTCCAATTTTGTGGGACTTTTACCCGACATTTAGATGAAATGACATCTCAAGCCCTGTCGCCCAATGAAAAAAAACAACATGGTTTATAAGCATGGACGGTCCGACTCGCACACCGCTTTGCCTGGGCAGGCTTAGATCCTCTAAGTGGTTTACCAGTACTCTAGTGTGGGTCGGATTCAGCTCTGCGTGGAAGCATCATGCAGCCCATATAAAGAATGGCATTATCTGTCTCACACGCACACACGCACACAAACGCATATCTATCTATCTCTCCATACGGCATACACCCTCAAATGAGTATTACGTGCCGGGTTCCCCGCAACATGCGATAAAAGAAAGGAGTTAAAATCAAGCGGATAGTAAGAACAGAGTAAAAGTGCATAGTGTTAGTGTATTATACAGTAGAAACAAGAAAAAGTGAGGATAAAAACAATGGTGTTTATATTTAAGGTCTGTGGTGGTACTCCTGACTGACAGCCAGTTTGAAGCTGTCAAGGGTTGTCAGGGTTGCAATGCTGGCCGGAAGATTGTTCCACTGCACTATTGCCAATGGGAAGAACGAGTGTTTGTAATAATCAGTTCGAGCATAGAGTTGTCTGAAAGCCAATGAATGGGTTGTCCGGGAGCATCGATTGAGGGGGATGACATATGTAGGGATAGGGATTGCAACCAGACTGTTGACTATCTTGTAAAAGAGGACCAGTCGTGAATCAGCACGCCGTTGCTCTAGAGTGCGCCAGCCCAGTTTTCCCAGCATGTCTGAGACTTTAGAATAGGGAGAATAGTCCCTCAAGACCCATCGAGCCGCCCGTCTCTGGACCATCTCAATCCTTTGAATATCTTCCTGGGTGTAAGGGTCCCAGAACCTTTTCAGGCAGGTCATTTATGTAGACCAGGAAGAGGATTGGTCCGAGGACAGATCCCTGTGGGACACCTGATTGGTCCGAGGACAGATCCCTGTGGGACACCTACGCATATACACATGAAAATGTATGTATTTTTCAGACATGTAAGTCATGGTTATACTACGCCTGCCAATATTTGAAGGTGACAGATGCTAATTTGTAGCCCCCGCCCATCGGGGCTTGGAGAAATAGGTTAGGCTGCATGATGCTTTCGCGCAGACTTTGACGTTTCAGTTCGTACGTCGGATGAGATATTGTTGAGCTAGAAAGGATTCTTTCATTTAATTCATGTCCATCCGTCCGTTTGTTCCGTCCATACGTCTTCTGATTTTAATTTGGTACATGTTTGTACGAAAGGAGGAGTCTATACGTGTCCCTACTAATGTCAGTCAGTACTCCCGTCCGCACAAGCTGTCAAATTTTGTCACATATTGATTGAATTCATTGCATACTCGTGCCTATGTTGCTATTTTTTTGCACAAGAAGGTGTTTTTATTTCAGTCAGGTAAACAGGGTATAAACAGTTGACAAAAGTGTTTTTCTAAGACTGTCTTGACTGGTTTTGTTTGTTTGATTTGAGGTTTAACGTCCCCAACAACACTGTATAGGCCTTTCTGGAGACGTTGCTTCCAGTTTTGTGGGACTTTTACCCGACATTGAGATGAAATGACATCTCAAGCCCTGTCGGCCAATGAAATCAATATGGTTTATGAGCATGGACGGTTCGACTCGCACCGCTTTGCCTTGGATCCTCTAAGCGGCTTACCAGTTCTCGTGTGCGGTCGGTTTCAGCTCTGCGTGGAAGCATCATGCAGCCCATCTATTTCTTCAAGCCCAGATGGGCGGGTGCCGCGTCTTGACTGATGGAACTTGTTCTACAACATATATTCCTTTTCTCTATAGCTTGTAGTGCATCGGCTATCGGGGGTTGCAGATAAAGCAAAAGAAAACACACCGGCAAAACTTGCAGAACAATCCACAAAAATAAAATTTTCTAGAAAAGTATAAAAATATATTGTTTGTGCAAGACTGAAGCCGAAAATCTTAAACAAAATGTTGAATAATTAATTTATATCAATAATATGGATCCTTTTAGGAAAAAATTCCTTTCCGCTATTAAGGGTAAAGTTCTTTTCGCGAAAAGGACTCCTTTTCGCGAAAAGGAGTCCTTTTCGCTATTAAGGGGAACCCATTCGCAACAGCAAGGATGTACTGGTTACCGAAATCGTAGCGGGCACCGGAAAGACCGAAACCTATCGGAATCATCACCTCTTCTTCTTCTGTAGCGCCTATGCTGCAGGGATTCCCATCCAAGGCTCTGTGCCATGTTGGTGACACATCCTGGTGTTCGTTCTGTGTAGTTACGATGAACGAATCGGGAAGCCTAAGCTGAACTTGTTCCAGGTTATGGATGTCGTTTGACTTATTGGGGTCCCAGACGGTGGATGAGTAATCGAGCACGGGCCTCACTACGGTTGTGTAGGCGGCAGACTTCACTGGAGCGGTACAGTCACTTAGGTTGCGGCGGAGGAAACCGAGAGTTTTGTTGGCCTTGCTGACTGTATTTTCAATGTGTTTCTTCCAAGTGAGATCCTCGCCGATAGTGACTCCCAGGTATTTATTTACTGCTGTCTACTACCTCCAACGTGTGGCCATGAATCTGGTAGTTAGTCTTCACCTTTCTTCTTGACAATATTTATGTTAGATTCGGTACTAAGTTATTTAGACAAATTGTGGGTATTCCGATGGGTACGAATTGCGCACCTCTTGGTCTAACTGTTGGTTTTCTTTTGCTCCAGCATTTCTGTTGTTGTATGCTGTCGAGTCCTCAACCTTGTTTCATCTCTATAGTTTTTAATGACAGATTCCATCTGTCTATTCTTGCTGTGCTGCACGTTTAAAGTAATTCAGGCCTTTTCTTCCGGATTTGACCGCCATAAAAATTCGAGTCCGCACAAAATGTAGTCCGGTTTGGCGCAGTAATCAAAATTGTACAAGCGTATTAGTTATCCTGTAAGCGTAATGCAAACTTTTGAAGCAGACGACTTGACGATTCAGCATTTCATATGCATCAGCTGAATCATGCGACGTGTTTGGCGAAAACTGTATACCCAGATCAATGCTGCGTCTGCTCAGGTTTTACACTGTTTTCTATCAGTGCTGTCAATATTAAACCCTTAAAGACCAGCCTGCTGTTGGACCAGGTCAGCTGTAGACAAGAATATTAATGGGTTTTCTTTCTGACTTTCGAGGTCAAGTTTAGGTCAGTTACAACTTAGGTGTATATTGACTTTGCGTGGAGAAATTTAAAAGAAAGGCTGTCCTTTTCAACCCTGGAATATGGTACAGATACTTAGTGTAGGTCCTGTGATATAATTCTAGGTGTCATATATTTAGCAGAATGGACGAGCCCAAATTCAGTGATGGGAGAGTGCACTCCAGAAACCCAAGGCAGTGAATAAATCAAAGCACTGACAACACTCATGCCGATTGTGTCTAAATGCAGGCTGGTCATGAATGGGGACTTGGAATGATTCGTTTAAACATAAGATGTTAGTAACTAATGCAAAAAGTGTAGAACAAGATCAGCACCGTGTTGTGTGGCTTTTGAACTGAGTTTACATTGTTTGCCAGATCCGACATTTGATTCATGTGCAGATTTTACAGATAACACTTACATGTACCCAACACTGACAAACGACGCGGCTATGTTTGGGTTGATTGTTTAGCAACAACCCGAAGTTGATAATAAGAAAAGCGCTTCAGTGCTAATGTCTACGTGATTATCACTGACTTGTCAGAATAACTTTTTGTCTTGTAGAAAATAGCCGCAGTGAGATCGGGGTATTCCATTAGACGGAAGAGGGTTATCATGGAATCATGGGGTGAGCTTGGCAAACAGTGTAGACCAAGATCAGACGCTGCCGAACGCGTCGTCTTATCAAAATCTTCACTATGTGGAATTTCAGAGTGAAATGAAACAGTTTAAATCTCAGCCCAGGACTATTACTTCCACCTACACCCCACACTCTCAGTGCTTTGATTCTGAAACCAAACGATTACAACACACTTAGGCACCATGCCCTTAAGCTAAAAAGGTTAAATCAATCAACCGTGACGTCTGGTTACCAGTCCGGCCACGTCGATCCTGTGCACCACCATCACACCAGTACGGATAGAAACCACATGTTCAGGATAAAACTTTTGATATGTAATCTAAGTCGTGCATAGAAAAGAAGAAACTGAAATTTGTTCTCAAAAAAAGCATTTAGTGAGAGCGTATTGCAACATTTTTCATTAAAGGATCGTAAGCGTGCCCCTGAAGTCGGAAAGCGGATGACGTTGACAGTGATTTTGGGTGCCACATGTGTGTGATCTATCGTCTATTAGAGCGACATCTTACTATATACAGAAGACGCTAGTGGACGTCGACGTAGTGTATGCGAAACAGATTTCCGCCGGCAGCTGCTACACTGTACCTGTAGATAAACAAGGGGTCTCAACTACCGACTAATAAGCACTGACACTGATCGTCGCCCTTATGCGATGCACGTTTGAGAGCTAGACGTCCCTGTCGTGACCAAAGTTAATGCGTCGACACAGTACGGAATACTTACGCTAGTGCTTGAAATACGTAAATTGGCGTCTAAGCGACTGACATATGCGTTTCAGTGACAAATCGCACTTCAGCGTGAATCACGCCGGTTGTCGTTTCCGGGTGTTTCGACGTATAGGTGTAAGGTATGCCGAGGCGACGCGTGCGTTATAGAGCATAACATATTGGGTGAATAAGCGTAATTGTGTGGCGAGCTATTGCGTGTAGTTAGCGAACGCAGCTTAGTGCCATTGAGAACATTCAAGATCATAGCTGAGACGTGGATTGAACAGCGAGACGTTACAACAATCAAGTGCTTCGGCCTCACGTGGTTCCATTTATTTGTTTACGTTCAGAATCCGGGATATCTTATCCAGCAGGATTACGAGCGGACTCATAGTGCTGTTCTTACTCAAAAATATCTTCAAGCCAATGGAATTCATGTACTGGACTAGCCAGCCTTTCTCCTCCGATCTCTTTCCCATATATAGTGTCCACAACCGACCAGACAAAAACTGTTACTTATGGACAGTAGCATTGTTAAAACCTGAACTTTAATGTTTGGTTTTGAAAACGTAAATAGTTTCTTTCAAAAATTTGAAACATCGAATGGCGTTTCATAATACCATCGGTATATAGACATCTGCGAACATATCATATACTGGAATTTGCAGAACTAACTTTCTAAATTTTAAGATCTGTTTAGAAAGGTTTTCTTTAAGTTTTCACAGTGTTATGATTTTCTCATAGAAGCAGTCATTTCAGTGCCTTTGGCGCTTTGATTTTATTTGTATGTTCTCGGAGATGTTACACTGATGAGTTAGGAAGCCTTCATGCGGACTAAACAAAATTAGTGTATACCGCGACAGAGGTAAGGGCGAGGATAATGGCCATGTAAAATCGATTTAAGCCCCCCACTGGAATTCTTTCCATTGACCGTTCCAAGGCGGTTCTTCTGTGGCGGTTTATTTATGTTGCTGTTTGTTACTTACTGTGTGTATCACTTGTGTCTCTTTATTTTGGATGGCCATTTGGCCATTTCGTGGGAAAGTAACTGTCCTTATGACCTTCCTTTGTTTAGGTTTCCATTATGGTCTGGTCGCTTCATGTTTGTGTTTCTTTCCCTTTGGTGTCTTTGATGGGTGCAGTAAGTTAATTGTATCGATTCCTGATCTTTGTTTTACTTCTACTTTTCATGAGCTGTCTCCTGTTGGTACTGATTCTGATGACCGTGCATTTTTCAGGGTGGAACTTCATTTGCCAGTTTTCTTCCCACTTCTGCAGTGCTAATAGGTCTTCCTGGAGCCGGGTTGCGTTTTGACTTGACGTGACATGTCTGTAGAGTAGGCAGTCGTCGGCAAATAGTCTGGCATCTGAATTGGTTGTCGACTCCGGCAGGTCATTAATAAAAGCCAGGAAAAGTAACGGCCCGAGTACAGTTCCCTGCGGCACTCCAGATCGTACATCGGCCTCAGTAGACTGTGTGCCTTCTAACAGGGCATCTTGTTTTCTTTGGCTCAGGAAAGCTTTAATCCAGCGTAAAGTGGATTCCCGGACACCATAGTAGTCCAGCTTGTGCAGGAGGCGGTGATGAGGCACTTTATCAAATGCCTTGGCGAATCTAGAAGAATGACTCCAGAATGACAGAAATCACCATTGTATCTGAATCTGCCGAATACTCCAAACACCTAGTGTGGCGCATGCAAAATTGGCCGGAGACAAAACTTTTTGAGAACAATTCAATATCAAAAATTTATATGGAATTTAAAATGATAACGAGACGTTTCGCCCCCGAGACGTTTCCCCCCTGGTCGTTTCGCCCCTAGTCGTTTCGCCTCCTTTTTTTGGCCTCTAGTCGTTTCGCCCCCCCCCCCCCCAACCTTGGTCGCCCCCATCCCCATAATATTTTCCCATATTTTTATATATAAAAGATTTATTATCTCATTATCTCAATGTGTGACAGAGACCAAGGAAGAGAAAGAGAAGAAGAAGAACGTGTAATTTGAATGAAAATGTTTATTCGGAATTATGATAAGTATTACCTTTTTTGACCAATACCGTTAATCACATTGTTTATTTGATTTTACACAGAGAAGATTCTCTCTATCTTGCATGTAATGTCAGAAATGCATTTTTCACTTCTAAAGAGCATAAGATTTATACACTTTGGTCATGTCAGAAAGTGTGTGATGCCCTCACCTTTCTACTTGACAATATTTATATTAGATTCGGTACTAAGTTATTTAGACAAATTGTGGGTATTCCGATGGGTACTAATTGCGCACCTCTTGTGGCTGATCTGTTCTTGTATTGTTATGAAAGAGACTTCATTTTGTCGCTTTCCATTGATAACCAATCTGAAATTATTGAAGCTTTTAGCTCTACTTCTAGATATTTAGATGATTTATTATATATTGATAATACCTATTTTGATGGTTTGATCAGTCAGATTTACCCCCTAGAACTTCAGTTAAATAAAGCAAATTCTTCTGATACCGAGGCCCCGTTTTGGGATTTACATCTATCTATTGTAGATGGATTTGTTTCGTGCAAAATTTATGATAAACGCGATGACTTTGATTTTGAGATTGTAAATTTTCCTTTTTTGGATGGTGATGTTCCTCGTGCGCCATCCTATGGCGTTTATATTTCGCAATTAATTCGATTTGCTAGAGTGTGTAGTCATGTAACTGACTTCAACACTCGTAATAAATTATTAACGGCTAAACTCCTTAATCAGGGTTATCGGTACCATAAACTACGCAAAGCCTTTTCAAAATTTTATAGACGCCATTCTGATTTAATTTCAAAATTCAATATTGGACTTAAATCTCTTCTGCAACAAGGTCTATCGGAACCCGAATTTTATGGTGACTTAGTATATAAATTCAGAAAAATATATAACCGCAATGACTTCAGCACCCAATTTCGTAAAATCATTCTTCGATATAAAAAGATTGGGTACAACATGGATATTATACGACAGACTGCATGCATGGTAGTTAACCCAATCACGGTTGGCAACTTTGCTTCCCTCTTTAATTGCACGCCGGTGGGTCAGGCCTCAGATTCTATGACGGCTCCAACGTAAAGGCTTATTGAAAATTAAAGAGATAATGTTGGTTGGTGCCTGATGCTCTGTCTCTGGTCGGGCTCATCGGAGTCTAACTGTTGGTTTTCTTTTGCTCCAGCATTTCAGTGGTTTCTTGCTGTCGAGTCCTCACCGGTGTCTCACCTCTGTGGTTCTTTGATTTCTGTGTTCACGGAGATCTGGCAGTGATGAGTTAGGAGGCCTTCATGCGGACTGAACAAATTATTTGTCTAAATCGCGACGGAAGTAAGGGCGAGGATTGTGGCCACGTAAAATTGATTTAAGCCCCCCCCCAGTGGAAATCTTCCACTGACCGTTCCAAGGCGGCTCTTCTGTGGCGATTTATTTATGTTGTTGTTTGTTGCTTGCTGTGTGTGTCGCTTGTGTCTTTTGGTTCTGGGTGGCCATATGGCCATTTTGTGGGAAAGTAACTGTCCATATGGCCTTCCTTTGTTTAGGTTTCCATTATGGTCTGGTCGCTTAATGTTTGTATTTCTTTCCCTTTGGTGTCTTTTATGGATGGAGTAAGTTAATTGTATCAATTCCTGATTTTTGTTTTACTTCTACTTTACACATTAATCACGCAATTAATGCGATTAATGATGAGGTGTGAAAACACGCGCTCTTTGCAAAGTTAAACGTCTTTAATTATCGCTTAAGCACCTTTACCAATTTTGTTTTAAACTGATCGGTTGGTTCGTTAACAGAGTCAGCCAGCAAAGATGAATGGTGAGGTGTTAAAACACGTGCTCTATGAAAAACAATTATTGTCTTTAATTATCTCTTTTTCACCTTTCAATTGGTCGGTTGGTTCTTTAACAGTGTCGACAAGCAACGGTTGAAAATGAAGAAGATTTTATTTAAATTTCCAGTAGGCACAGATGCCCATGAGGATATAAAATATGTACATAGTGGCATATATCACAGTGTTGTGGACAATTAATTGATCCATCCAACATCTATAAAACTGATAATAATTTGGCAAAAGACAGAAATATTATTGCTCTAATGATTGAGAGCGGAGTTAGTGTATAAAACAATTATCAGATCATAATGTTAACAAGTTCTTGTAATGAACACACCTCCAAACCCCACCTTAAAAAGAGAAAAATGGGGTTTACAAGGGTCACCATTACTTTGCTTAGTTCCACTCCAAGACATAGGTCGTGGGTATCCGCCAGGACCGCCTTAACGAGGCGACCCTAACGAGCTCCCAGAATCCACGTTTTGAGTTTGAAAGATAAATTGGTCGTATATATTAATTTACACGCTATTTTTCTGGTTTCCTGTATACATTTTCAAAGTTTGCATATCTTCATGTTAACAAGACTTTACAATGAACTTGTTCAACAGTGAAAATAAGTGGGCGAAACGACTAGGGGAGAAAATGGTTTGGGGACGAAACGTCCCGGAACTCTGTGAAATCAGCATAACGGTATGCAATTTGGGGTAATGAAATGATGAGGATGATAAAGTTGAAAGATGAGGATGATTTTATAAGGTGCTACTTTTCGGTCTTTCCAGCGACCCCAATCGCAGGCTGAATCTGAATGACACAGGTTGCCAGCATTGCTTGGACCTCTAATGTCGTACTCCTGCCTACACTGACCCAGTTCAGTATTTATAATTAGCAGTCTGGTCTCTCGAACACCAAATGCCATGAACACAACACCCCTGTTTTTAACCTGATTTAAACTCATCTGTTTTTAACCACGCTGTCATCTTTTTTCACGCCTCACTATCACACCTTTTATCTATCTATCTTCCAATACATCTTAACCTCCTTGGAGGACTTCAGATGGTGAAGCGATAATAGTGACCTTTTAGCCTCACTATTCATCTCCCTATTTTCTCATGTCGTGCAATCATCATGCCCGTAATCCTCTGGAGGTATCACTAGATAGATAGATAGATAGATAGATAGATAGATAGATAGATAGATAGATAGATAGATAGATAGATAGATAGATAGATAGATAGATAGATAGACAGACAGACAGATAGATAGATAGATAGATAGATAGATAGATAGATAGATAGATAGATAGATAGATAGATAGATAGATAGATAGATAGATAGATAGATAGATAGATAGATAGATAGATAGATAGATAGATAGATAGATAGATAGATAGATAGATAGATAGATAGATAGATAGATAGATAGATAGATAGATAGATAGATAGATAGCATGGACTCAGGGCCAGACGTAGCTGCGAAATTCACCCTAGCGCATAAATTAATCTCAGACTTAGACAAAAATTACTGGGTCAGCATGATTGACTTTTCCAAAACTTTGATCGCGTGTACACCTCATGAGCAACTGATGGTGAAATTGGGTCATTACGGCATAAGAGGAACTACACATAGCTGGATTCGTGCTTTCCTAACCGACATATCTCAAAAAGTGCTAGTGGAAGGTGCCACCTCAGACAGTATCCCAGTAGTAAGCGGCCTGCCACAAGGCACACTGCTTGGACCGTTGTTATTTTTAATATTCATCAACAACCTCCCAGACAGTGTCCAGTCAAGAACATGGTTATTCGCCGACGGACAGGGCTCTTGCTCGTAATTATCGCCTGGTGTCACAGACTTGTGTTCTATGTAAATTGCTTGAACACATAGTTTGCTCAAACATCATGACCCACTTGGATGAACATACACTTTTGTCAGAAAGACAACATGCGTTTAGGAAAATGCATAGTTGCGAAATTCAGTTGAGCACGGTTATTAGTGATTGAGCAAAAATCTCGGACAAAGGGGTGCAGGTGAACACTTTTATTCTGGACTTCGAGAAGGCTTTTGGCACCCCACCTCATGAACTGCTTAAATCCAAATCATTTGGCTATGGAATTGGGAGGGGGAGGGGGGAGAAAGACATCGGGTACATCTCCCAACGATTCACACCCAATTGCAGGGTACGAACCGTATTAATTAACTAGTCGCTAGTCCATGTATTGTTAATTTGGTGGATAGATTTCAAGGTCAGATTTGATTCAGTCATCATTGACAGAAGACGTTTTCAAATGGATAGATTACTTCCTTTGCAACAGAAAACAGCGGGTTGTTGTTAATGGTGAATCTTCAGCATAGGCGCCAGTTTTATCTGGGGTCCCACAGGGGACTGTTCTTGGTCCGCTGCTATTCTCCCAGTACATAAATGATATTTCCACTGACATTGCCTCAGAAATAAGACGACGGTGTTTGCTATAGGGAAATCAGAGATACAGAGGACTCAATGAAACTTCAGAAGGTTTTAGGTAGATTAGAATGTTGGGTCCGAAAATGGGGCATGAGATTTCAGCCCGTTAAATGCAATATTAAGCAGATAACTAGGAAGAGAACAAATAAAATTGAGGCTTCATACACCTTAGAGGAAACGGTCCTGAAAAATGTGAATTCGATTAAATACCTTGGTGTGACAATCACACACGATTTGAGATGGAATACACATATTAGCAACATGTGTACTAAGGCGAATAGAGCACTTGGTTTCCTGAGGCGATATCTTCATCAGTGTCCTCAGGATGTGAAGGAGACAGCATATAAGGAACTTGTTCGCCCAATCTTGGAATATGGTAGTTGCGTCTGGGACCCAAGTAGAGTGGTCTTTAATGAAGAAATTGAAAAAAGTTCAGAATATTTAGAGCTGTTAGATTTGTAACAAGCAATTACTGCTTTGAAACTGGGAGCGTGACTGAGAGAGGAGAGACACTAGGCTCATGAATACTCTTATACAAAGTTCTAAATGGTGCTGCCAGCATCCCAATAGATGACCCTATTCCCCCAGCTACGCACTGTAGAAAGCACAATTCAATGGCGTTTCAAGACCCTTACTGCAAGAACTGATATTTATAAAGAATCGTTCTTCCCCCTGAACCATTAGAGATTGGAATGTCCTTTCCGATTCGATTATTTCGACAGCTGAAGGTGCTGAGGATTGTGTAGCTAAGTTTACCTCTTTGGTTAGAGCTAAACAGGTCCTGGTGTATGAATGTCATTTGACGTGTCACGAGAAACAATTCTGATTCTGATTCTGTACATAGAGGATCTTACATGAGTGTTCATTTATTATTGAATTTATTAAACGAGTTGAGGAAAAGGGATAAAATGCGAGGCTTGCCGAGCATTTTATCCCTTTTCCTCAACTCGTTTAATAAATTCAATAATATATTAAACGAGTTGAGGAAAAGGGATAAAATGCGAGGCTTGCCGAGCATTTTATCCCTTTTCCTCAACGAGTTTAATAAATTCAATAATACATGAGCACGAATGCAAGATTCTATTTATCATATGACATTTAAAACGCATTTTATTCACGATTGTTTACAAAAATGTCAGTATTCCACCATTAGTAAACGCGACGTCGTTAAGGACGTTATACATGTAACGTTACGGGACATATCTAGCTTATTTGCATATTTAATCCACTAGTGGATTATCGAAAATATTACACGGCGTTATTACACTCTCAGACGCGACGTCATATGAAAAAGAAGGATCTTTCACCCCGACAAGTGTATTACCACCAGAATCTCTAGGACTAGGAAGCCAATCACAAAGGATTACTGTCTGAAGGGCATGTCTTGGCTACCGTCAAATTAACCAGATACCAGAGTGTTGAGCTCCAACCCAATATGGCCTGGAACGAGAACATGGACAAGACTATTAAGAAGGGAAACAGTATGCTGGGCTTTCTGCGGAGAAATCTTGAGGTCCGCAATGAATCAGCCAAGACAGCTGCATAGTCTCCCTGATTAGACCGATGCTGGAGTACTGTTGTACTGTTTGGAGCCCCTACTCCCAAGAGTACATCAACAGACTATAGATGGTCCAGCGTAGGGCAGCGAGGTACGTCACAAACAGATACCACAATACCAATAGCGTCACCTCCATGCTCGAACACCTTGAATGGGAATCGCTGGAATCGAGGCGTACCAATGATGTTCAAGATCATCAATGGATTAGTGGACATTTCCCTGAAAGAGTACCTTTCACCAGCCTCTGCAAAGACTAGGACGCGACACACTCACAAGTTACAACAGATCCCGGCATCAAATGGGCCCCGTCAAGCGATTTTGGTACTTATCGCCTATGCGAGCAGCGAAGGTTCAGGCGAGCCTGCGCATCCGCGCAGTCTCGCCAGAACCTTCGCTGCTCGCTCATACAAGCAGTGAATCAAGAGGAACCTTCAGACAGAAAGCCATATCCCTGGCCCCTCTGAATGGCTGGGCATGCGCAGTTAAAATGTGTCATGACGGAATGCTCGAAGACACAAATTCGCTTGGCGGGGCTCAATTGACTACTATCGAAACAGCTTTTTCCAAAGACTTTGGAACTCCCTATCAGCCTCGTTGGCGGGGTTCCGGGTCAGTTCAGTCCGTAATGATAAAACATGTCCATGTCAAACTCGGCCCGTAGCAACTTCGGTCCATAAATGATTTTAAGGCTGTTATTGGGGACAAATATCAGCCCCCCCAAAAAATGATAACGAAAGTAATATTGAGTTAATTTATGATTGAAAAAAAAATACAATTCATTTTTACATCTTTTCACCGCGCGGCCTTTGTTATTTTCAATATTTGCCTCTCTCAGACATGATTCTTCTATGTGGGCTCAGCGAATTTGTTTGTTTGTTTGATTTGAGGATTAAGGTCCCCGTCAACACTGTAAAGGTCATTTTGGAGACTTTGCTTCCAGTTTTGTGGGACTTTTACCCAGCATTGAGATGAAACGACATCTCATGTCCTGCCACCCAATGGAACCAATAGGGTTTATAATCATGGACGGTCCGACTCGCACCGCATTGCCTGGGCAGACTTACACATCCTACTGTAGATTATATTTTCTTGTCATTTGGGATTATTGATTCCATTGTGGAATTTTGAAAATATCTGAGGGTCACTGATGAGGTCTAATTGGCCGAAACTAGCTAGTCTGGCCCAGAAAACATGTACATTTCATATATTTCAGTTCTGTGGTGTATTCCTTGCTTCCAAAGGATAACCCTTTTATAGAACGTATTTAGATCCTCTAAGCGGTTTACCAGTACTCGTGAGCGGGTCGGTTTCAGCTCTGCGTGGAAGCATCATGCAGCCCATCTATTTCTTCAAGCGCGAAGACTCATATCAGTCTGTGCATCTACGCGGCCTGATCTCTGATCTGTGTCTTCGCTGTGCATTGTAACTGTGAATCGTGAAGTAGCCAAAACTTCCTCACGCTTCCAGGGATTATGACTATACTGTGCGCGTGCGCAAGCTGACCTGTCTATGCTAGACGACTCGAGAAATTGATGGGCCTTGCTTATATAGAGGATCTTACATGAGTGCTCATGTATTATTGAATTTATTAAACGAGTTGAGGAAAAGGGATAAAATGCGAGGCTTTGCCGAGCATTTAATCCCTTTTCATCAATGAGTTTAATAAATTGCTGTGATAGATGATCTTGCATGAGTGTTCATGTATTATTGAATTTATTAAACAAGTTGAGGAAAAGGGATAAAATGCGAGGCTTTGCCGAGCATTTTATCCTTTTTCCTCAACGAGTTTAATAAATTCAATAATTCATGAACACGAATGCAAGATTCTATTTATCATATGGCTTTTAAAACGTATTTTATTCACGATTGCTTACAAAATTGTCAATATTCCGCCATTAGTAAACACGACGTCGTTAAGGACGCCGTACATGTAACGTTACGGGACGTATCTAGCTAATTTGCATATTTAATCCACTAGTGGATTATCGAAAATATTACATAGAGTTTATTACTCAGCCGATTCTAAATATGGGATTTATAAACCGAGGGAGGTTGAAGATCCGATAAAGAAACGAGTGCGCTTGCGCACGAGTTTCTTTACAGGATGTTCAACCTCCCGAGGTTTATAAATCCCATATTTAGAATCGGCTGAATCAATAAACTATATATTACATGCATTTGATAGAGCTGATGGATCATTTTGCATCTAATTCTGTTTACAGTTCACTGTTAACATACAGTCTATGCAAAAGGTAGTGGGCGCAGTGACACATAAGCTAACTGAAACAAAAACTGTATGGACGCCATCTTGAAAGCGGTTCCTATTGTAATGCATGAAGATGGAAGAAATAAAGTATCATAATGATAAAACAATTAAAAATGCGAGAGAACGGTCACCAAACGTACCCCTCATTCTGTAGTTATGTCCAGATAATCTGTATTCCAACCTTGCATCCTACTCGAACGTCACGCATTCTGAACGTTTGTTGATATCTTCTCAGACGCCATTGAGATGACGTCATGATTAACGTCGACGTGTCTGAACTTTCCCGCGTTTGAATATAGCGATTTCATTGCAAAAGCAGTACCTTGTTTCTTGTGTCAAAAGTAGTTCCAGCCAGAAAGATTTATTTCCCCAGCTAAGAGGAAATATTTCTCCTTAGCTAAAAGGAAAATACCATGTTTTTGTCTGATAGAAATCATGGTATTTCTCTGTTATGCATGTAATATATGGCGTTATTACACTCTCAGACGCGACGTCATATGATAAATATGTTTACTTACTTTGTGTTTCAGTACTGACCAGCACCAGCAATGTACACCACTAAACCATTTACAGTTTCATAAGCCCAATGTTGCTTTGAGCATCGCTAGATGTTAACCTGCAGTGCAAACAATCAAAGAACATAAACAGACAAGCATTTTTCAAAATACTCAAGAGTGCAATTTCTTTCATACATATATGCTTTTTTATACTTTTGAGGAATAATAATGTTAATACTATTGTTCCACTCTACCCTCCTTTTCGACTTACTTAATAAAAATATTACAGGTAAAGTAAAAGTTAAGCAACGTCTCCAAAATGACCTACATGCAGTGTTGATGGGGACGTTTAACCACAAATCAAACAAACAAAAACTACACTCAGTGGACATAAATGAGTTCCCAAAACCGTTTGACGTCGTGATATGTATAAATCTATGACTACATTTCTAGATCGAATTACATAAAACTCAAAGATCCATTGCACGATATGTTTACTCGGTGGCATTCTTTATTCATTACTAATAACAAATATAGATATTGTTCTTAGAAATCTCGCCATGCATAGCTCTGGTGTATTCTTCATTTAGAGTACCGTGGTTTTAAAAATGGCTTCAAAACTCTGCACAGGCTCACAGATTTCTTCTTATTCTGAATGATTAAGATTTTCTCCTATACTCTATATAATTTTGGTTACTCTGGTGTCTTTTTAGTATGATGGACAGCTGAGAAACAAAATATGTTTAAATTTTCCCAATTGAATTTATACATTATTAGACGTGGGTGGGGTAATTCTACCCCTGATAGAAAAATAGTTGCTTATGGAACCATTAAGTAAGAAGGCTGCATAGTTTCTATCTTAATCACTGACACACTCTCCAATGTTTTAGTAACAACCATTGCAAAGAAGCATCTTCCTTTGATATAGGAAATGTAGCTATCAACAGAGGATAAACGTCTAGATGGATGTTAGTCTTAATGGGGGTACCCGTAGAAGTTGACGCATTTATTGGACACTGTTATAAAAAAAATGAAGTCTTTTGTAAAAATATAGTTCAAAATGGTGCTTTTAATTAACAGTATTTTTTTTACAAAATTTTACATGTTTTTATGTTATTTTATCGGGCGCAAAGAGTGCACGGCTGTTCAAATAAACCCATTTTTCCCCGGATCGCCTTGCTGCTTAAGTCCCTTAATATATATTCAAATCAACAGTTTGCGCTAGAAACTATGATTCAATATCTCTCAAATCAGGTATATCACAAAGTCCGTTTTCTGTTTGTCTCCTTTGTGTCTATCACCAAAAATGTTTATTTTCGGTAATTTTGACGCATTTCTGTTCCATCCGAAAGCAGGTTAGATGTCCCATTATATATTGTCTCTAGGTAAAATTATACACAATCAGATTGTTTTCCAGTATTTTGCCAACATTTCTACTAATTTATATTTAAAAAGATCAGAAATTATTAATTTTATAACTCTTTTAGTATACCTACCCTGACTTTTTAAAAGAAAGGTGCTAATCTGTATGTTGTGTGGTGTTGCCATGGCAACTGATGACATCATCATTGTACAAAGTGCTGATGTGAACATATACCCTAAATAGTGATATAGGCCAATATAAGGATCAACCATGGTTTTTCATGCATTAACATTTGCCGGATCCCGAGGAAGCTGTTTGAACATGAGGCCGCTAGGCCGAATGTTCAAATATCTTCCGAGGGATCCGGCAAATGTTAATGCAATGAAATAACCATGGATGATCGTTGTTCTTGCATAACTTACGAATCCGACAGAAATTTTGACGAAAACGCCCCAAAGCTCCATATAAATTCCATATAAACTCTTCAAATGCGACAGGCAAACCAAAATGGCGGCCAGTTCAGAATGATGTTTACAATGACGTTGTCATGCAGTGACGTCATCATGGAACCATAAAACGCTACGTTCAGGGCGATAACGTTACGTCGCTCAATCTAACGTAAACAAAGCCAGGCCCGTCTTGTGATATCAAAAGCTCAAAATCCATGTTCAAACAGCACGCGAATTTCTTGATTTGAACATGGTTTTTGCTGTTTGACTACGGCTTTCGGTCCATTTGACAATGGCTTCAAACAGCCATGCGCATAGGTATTTATGCAAGAATTAGCATTTGAGTATGAATTGTAATTAGGTAGGAAATTGCAATTATTTCAGACCATATATTTCCCCAATTTCTTGTCAGCCATTTTGGGAACTCATTTATGGCCACTGAGTGTAGGTTGAGCTGATTTTAAAAATTGAACAGTGACGGCCCTGATCTGATTTTGGCCTACTGTTTGCCAATGACCCGTTTTTCAGGCACATGACGTAATTATGGCGTCACATCAGCGTCGGTACAAAGCAATGACGTTTTTGCAACGTCACATCTATGTCGGCGCAACGTCATGACGTTGATTTGACGTTGCCATAACGACGTGTGCCTGCTGGAAATGGGTTAAAAGATTTGTACATGTACTTGTTGTTGAAGATGTACGGTGACCTGCGATAACTTAAACTCGTTATCATCAATTTATCAGAGCCGAGCTAAGCGAAAAGGTATCTTCGACTCATAAGGACACCCTGGCACTTGCACATGTAAAGGAAATGATTGTATTTTGCATACCGGACTTATACGGACATCACCTTTCTCAGCTGTGCTGAAAATCAAGGGAATTAACGCGAACAAGACAGAAAATAAATGGTTATCTCCCCAAGGACTCGACTACCTCCTGTGCAAATTGCCTCAGGCAAATTGTAAATCGTACATTTTAGGACCGCTTTTTATGTACTATATAGGTGACTGTTTTAATTTAAGAAAGTGCCGGTTGTGTTATGGTGTATCTTGAAAAAAAAACAAAAAAACAATTGAATGAAAAAGAATAAACATAGATGATGTATTATATATGATTACAAATAGTATCTTCCAGTGTCAAATATATCAATTGTATTTAGCGACATAAATCAGTCTGAAATACATAAATGTACAAGCCAACAGTGTAAAATGCAACAAGGTTTTGAACATTTTATAATGTGCAACATAAATTTGCAAGAATTGCTGAAATGAAATATTATACAAAATAAGATAAAACAAAATAAAATAAAACATAAAACGATCAGTAGCGTATGCTCAAGAAACGCAAAATTGTTAAACACAACATGACTAGTCCGACGAAAATGAGCTAATTATCAAGTTTTTTTTGTTTTTTTTTCAAAATATTTTTGTTGTTAATTCTAAGCCCAAATGATGTTTCATATCACTTGTGAATCGTCTGCAGCAAACGATTCACGTGAAATGTCAAGCCTTATTCGAGTTGGAAATTAAGAAAAAAATATTTGAAAGTGTCTTCTGCTACTGATTCCCAGAGCTTGGAAGATAGTATTGTTCGGTAGCGGGACAAAATCCCCCCGGACATAATCCCCCCCCGGACAAAATCCCCTTTTTTTGTAAAGGCGGACAAAATCCCCCTCGGACAAAATCCCCCTGGACAAAATCCCCCTCGCTGTATGTCAGGTTGGACAAAATCACCCCCCCCCCCTCCCGGAAAAATCACCCTTGCTCTAAATTGTTGTGGTTAATTATCCTTCCACTACCCACAATATATGCTTTTGAGCAGAAATATTGGAATCTGTTATTGGAATATGTCAATTTAACTGATCATGCCAGACATAATCCTAATGGGCTGAGAGGTCCATAAAACCCCAAAGCACACATGTACAATTACAAAAAGTTAATAAAAGTATGTCCTTTTTACTTTGATCTTACAAGCAACGTCTCCAAAATGACCTATACAGTGTTGACGGGTAATAATTTCTCCATGAGCACCAATATAGCTTTGATAGTACTGCACCAAATCGGATATGGAATCTGCAGTTTTCAAAACGACAGACTGATTTTCAAAAACCAGTAATTGTGCATGTGGAGGTGTGCGGGATACTGTCCACATTTATAAACAGCAGGGGGGACTCTGTCCGGGGGGAGGGGGGATTTTGTCCAGGGGGGATTTTGTCCACCTGAACAAATGTTTGGGGGGGGGGATTTTGCCCGCCTTTACAAAAAGGGGGATTTTGTCCGGGGGGGTTATGTCAGGGGGATTTTGTCCTGGAATCTATTGTTCATGTTGCTATTACATTAAATCATATTTACCCGATCAATCGAAGACGCAATCTGTGTGAAATTATTCATCGGGTCTCTGTATGTAGCAGAATCTCATCTGCCCTCAGGCGAATTAAACAGACTCGGACGAGACTGCGTGTATTCGCAAACTGATCCCAGTCTTTGTTTATTGCACACAATAAGTTCATAATATTGAGCCGGAACCCATTATTTAGTTTTTACTTGCTTTGACAGTCCAATGACTCAGATCAGACTGCACCCGTTCGTATTCCGAATCTATCCGATTCGCGTTTTGCAAGAGCACCAGGATAATATAAATCAATGCTAGAAAAACAACCTAGTCGATTGCTGTCTATTCATTTAATAGGTGATATTCTTATATACTTAATGCCTCGGGCGGTCCTCAGTCTACCTTTCAAATGATGTTCACCCGTGACTTCGCGATGTTACGCGGTGTTTAACCCATTCAGTACCGGAAACCCCCAAAACATGTACCCTGGCAAACAGCGCAGGCCCAGATCAGACGCCGCAGAACGCGGCGCCTGATCAGGGCCTACACTGTTTGCTAAAAGTTCAGCCATTTTCCAAATGAATTTTGAAGAAAACACAACCTGACACCCCTAAATCATGAAATGGACTTGCACTAAATATAAGGAGGAACATTCCATTTGGTACAAAAAGGGTTAACAGGGATTAATATAATTATTGGTTTGTTACGCCAAGGTCATTTTCTCGAAAAACACTATTGATTTTGCCTTTATCTCTTTATAATCAAATCAAAGTCTTAAGTAAATCTGATGGGTCCGAGCTTAAAGTGAGACAGAGAGGGAAGCGATTACAAAAAAAAAAAAAAAAAAAAAACAGACTGAATTATTATTCTTGCTATTATTATTTTTATTATTATCATTATCAGTACCTTCATTTTTTGACTTTGATTAGTATATTATTATCACAAATACCCACAATCTATATTTTAGAAATTATATAAGAAAAAATTCGAAAACACGCCTATTCAAATATATTGAAAAAAAAAAATCTACTAAAATTTTCCACAGAAAAAATGGTATTCTTCATATTTCGGCGGTTTTAACGAGTACCCACAATCTATGTTTTTGAGCAGAAATAAGAAAAAATAATGTTTACCCCTGTAAAACCCAGTTTTACTTAATAAAAGAGGGGTTTAATAAGGTAAAATTTATATAGGCGTGTTTTCGTGATGATTCATCCAATACGTTTGCATAGTCGTGAACAAAAAAGGCACCCGCTTGACACGCGCCAATCTGCGCGTCGATGTGTAAGAAAATGATCAATTATCAGCTCTACTCAACAGGGCAATAAATGGACAATAAACGATTGCAGGGAATAATCCTGGACTCAAACGTTTTTTTGTAACACGAGCAAAAATACGATAAACATTGCACCACCAAATCATGAAAATTTGCGGATAAAATCTGATATTTTTTATATTTCTGCTCAAAGCATAGATTTGGGCTGCATAGTAGAACCACCTCGGCGAGGTGGTTCCAGCGAGTAATCACAATCAAGGTTTTTGAGCAGAAATAAGAAAATATATATCCCAGGTTTACTATATAAAAGAGGGTTTAAGGGGGTCAAAATAAATCCAGGAAAAGCTGTTTCTTACAATTACGTGCATGAGAGAGATCTTTGTCCTTTATTAATAAATATTTATCCCCTCCAGGACAGGTTTTAAAGGTCCATTTCTCCAAATGTAAAGTCCAACCAGAATCTAGCCTTTAGTAGTCTTGAGGTTGGCGCGGTTTTAATGTTAATATCATGATCTGTAAAGCATTCTGACTAGATTTCAGTTTGTTGAGGTGTAAACGAGATAATGTTTTGAGCAGTAAGTGACAGGTCTGTAAAACATTGCATAATCTTCACAGTTTTCAGAACAATAAAATTATCTGTCTTTTCTGTCCCCTGTCGGCAAATCTACTTCAATATAATTTAATACAATTTGGAGCCACATTTAGAACAGGACGTCACTTAATGAAACTAAGCAATTACAAAACCAGGCCTATTCAAATACACATGTGCATTGAAAATTTTATCACCAAAATGATTCAAGAAAGCCAGTTGACAGTTTCTGGAGGAAGAATGTTCACTCTACTGGTTAACCGCCTACGTAAAAGCATGCCCAGGATTAGTGTAGATAGGTTAACTAAAATGATCTAAATAGTGTTGACTGGGCCGTGAAATCCATCACAAACAAAGAGTCAAACAAACAAACGAAATCATTATAAATGAAAATCATCAGTTAAAAAATACGTTATTTTCTAATTTCTGCTCAAAACAAAGTTTGTGGATACTCACCAGAACCGCCTCGACGAGGCGGTCAAACGGGCACAAAACATAGTTTGTGGGTACTCGTTAGAACCCTCTCGGCGTTGCAAACGGGTACCCACAATCTATGTTTTTAAGCAGAAAAAATGTGTACAACTGTAAACCCTGTTTTACTACATAAAAGTGGGGTTTAATGGGGTTAAAATTATGCAGCGTGTTTTATATGGTCAAACCAAAGTAACAAACACATTATTCCATTTCAAACTGATAATTAAGCATATCGTAGGCGTAATAAAGTCTTTGTTTTCGAAAACATTTACATTTGAGAATACATCTAAATAAATAAATAAATAAATAAATAAATAAATAAATAAATAAATAAATAAAAATCCCGAACCATACAGTTCAAGAAGCACGTCGTAGGCGTAATATATTCTTTGTTATTGTTTACCTTAGTAACAACCGCTGACAGCTGGTTACCAAGGTAAACTGGAAATAGAAAAGGAGGGTAGTGTATTTCATTTTCAAAAAGGACTAAATTATTCTCATTTCTATTTTACAAAATTTATATGGACGTGTTCGCAATACATTTGCCAACATACTCCCGCTTGCACAGAATAAAAATAACAACTTACAAAAAAGTTATGACAATATATTCATCAGTTTTTGTCGCTTCATTCAGTAGTTTTACTATATATTCTATACATTTAGAGGGTGCCTGCAATTATATGTAAAAAGGACCAAAAAGTTGTTGATAAAACTTCATGAAAAATACATGTGTGCATTCGTAAAAGAATGCAGAATCATTAACCGCTGGCACAGAAAAGATATTGCTATTACTATTTATTTTATAGGGAAATAATTATCAATTTCCTATATAAATCTATGTATTTACTTTAACCGACTCAAGTTACCTGGATGTCCGATAAAGTTCGACATGGTTTCTGAGGGGACCCTTTAGAATATAGTTGACATACATAACACTGGTGGGATTGTCTCTGGGTCGGTTGTCTCAGACTAGGCTACGAAAATGGTCCTGACTTTGACTTAACCCATAATACGCCAATCACAACAATTGTCGTCTGCCGGTTTTTTTTTTTTTTTTTTTTTTTTGCAAAAAGTGAGAACCCAGATCAGACTGCTCCTGCAGGAGCACTCTGATCATGGACAACACTGTTTGCCTGTATGCAATTTCTCGGCGTTTTAAGGGTTAACGCCAATACTATAGACCCTAATCAGACGCCGCGCTTTACGGCGTCTGATCTTGGTGTACACTGTTCGTAAGTGCCCCAGCAGATGAACCGAGTCCATGTTTCACAGATAACTCTCTGTGCACCGCACTTTGACGCCAAGAATAGATGGAATTACCGTTCAAGAATAGCCGCAAATAACAGATTTCAGGGCCCAGCTGTTTAAAGCATCGTTAGCTTTACGAGCTCGTTAGTGGTCATATTGTTAACTGTTCTAGCAAATACAATATCTAAAATTTTAGTATATTTGCTGCAAATTTTTTTTCAGCAAAAATATTAGCATATTTGCCATATTGAATGATCAAAGTTTTAATGATTCGTTAACTAACAATGTTAGTTTTGAACAACTGAGCTCTGGATGTTGTACATGGTCGGCAATGAAGTAGCAGGCGGGAAGCTTTGGTGCATTATAACTTTGGGTCAATTGATTGATTGGGTCCACTTTATTAAATACGCTTAATATTAATTGGCATTCTCAAGGACCAAACTCGGTAGAGGCTTATACAATATTCTCTAAGTTGGTCAACCCAACTAATGAAAACGAGACGAAACTGATTTGTAAGTTTATATCAGATGCTCTGATGGTCAGATAGTCTGTTGGTCTGCATGTATACTGTACTATAGAGCATTTAACTTTTGCATTGATTAATGCTAGACGACGGGGAACTCTTTCAAATGGTTGTTCCTGTTTGCATACATGGACAACCTTTTGCATGAGCTTTCTCTTGCTTTAACTACAAAAAGCGATAAATTGCTCTCAAATGGTTCATTTGCCGATATACATGCATTCTAAATTATGATATTATATTGTTATATATTGTTATGTATTGTTGTTTGTTACATGTGGTGAACACCCTCTTTGTAGATGGTATGCCGAATAAAAATATTCTATTCTATTCTATTCTGATAAATGAGCCCCGCCAAGCGAATTTGTGTCTTCGAGCATTCCGTCATGACAAATTTTAACTGCGCATGGCCAGCCATTCAGAGGGGCCAGAGATATGGCTTTCTGTCTGAAGGTTCCTCTTGAGTCACCGCTTGTATGAGCACAGGCGCTTGAAGTTTGGTCCATCAAACGTGCTGAAAATGTCCAAATACAAAAGCTCCAGAAGCTCCTGTGGTATGAGCGAGCAGCCAAGGTTCTGGCGAGACTGCGCGGATGCGCAGGCTCACCTGAACCTTCGCTGCTCGCATAGGCGATACGTACCAAAATCGCTTGACGGGGCCCAAATAATGGTTAAATCTTTAAACGCCGAGAAAATCTATATCTGAAATCGTCGTCTGCTTATGTCGTCTGTTGAATCTTCTTGCAAACTTTTTTAAAAATATTTTTGCATACAGGCAAACAGTGTGGATCTAGGTCAGACTGCTCCTTCAGGATCCACACTGTTTGCAACAATGACTTTTAAAGTATCCGACAGACGACAAAGCAGACGACAATTGTTATGGCTTAATCACCGCTTTAATGAGATAATGAATAATCATATCAGTAGCATTAGATCGCACAGATATCACATAAACTACCGTGCTAGCGGGGATCGTCGGGTCTAAATATTTTGATCTCACATACTTCAGCTTCTCTCTTCGGTTCATTGCGCCTTTGTGTTAATAGCGTGCTGAATAGCTCACCCGTTCCACCAAAACTGCCCACACGAGATAGACCGCTGACAGGGCCGTTTTGAAGTTTACTAAAGATAGTGGGCATATTTATGACGACTGGTACAACCTTTTTGGATCGATTGTTTATCAAGTGGGATCGATTGTTTATCAAGTGGGATCGATTGTTTATTGTTTATCAATCTACACACAGTAATATATACAAACACATTTATACTGCTGCTGTTCACAAAACATCTTATATGGCAATTGAGGTATCTTATATAACATATGAGATATCTTATATGCAATATAAGATGTCTTATTTACATATAAGATATCTAATATAGCATACGATATATCTGAATTGAAGATTTCTGAATTAATAAATTATATATCTGATTTATTCAAATATATCAGATATGTTATATAGTATATCAGATATCTTATACACTATATAAGAAATTTATATGGTATCAGATATCTTAAATAGCAAATAAGATATCTTATATACCATATGAGATATCTGACATGTTTTCCTATATCAGACATTTGGTATTTTAATTCAGAAATCTTGTATGTTGTATTAGATGTATTATATAGTATACCAGATAGCTTATCTTATATAACATGGGAAATATCTCATTCCAATTTACATTTAAGAAATTTCATTCCCTCAATTAGATATAAGATATCTAATATGTTATATCATATACATCTTCTCTAGATTTCTTTATAATTATGTTTAATAATTCAGCTATATGATGTAAAAAAACAAAACAAAACAAAAAACAAACTGAATTGCATGAAGCCCATCTATTCTTTCCAATTTATATCAGATACTTGATGTAACATAATATATGTATATGGTAAATTGTTAATTGCTTTTGAATACAAGAAATCTGATATACCATATTAGATATCTTATGTAGTAAAAGCTATATTACTTCCCATTCATTTAATATATCTAAATTGCTTATGCGTACAAGAAATCTGATAAATCATATTAGATATCTAATGTTTTTGTTTGTTTGTTTGTTTGTTTGATTTCCGTCTACACTATTTAAGTCATTTTGGAGACATTGCTTCCAATGTCAAGGGACTTTTACCCGATATTGAGATGAAATGACATCTCAAGCCCTGCTTCCCAATGAAACAAATAGGGTTTATATGCATGGACCTTCCGATTCGCATCACTTTGATTGGGGAGGCATAGATTTTCTAAGCGGCTTACCAGTATTCATGCATGCCGTCGGTTTCAGCTCTGCGTGGAAGCAACATGCAGCCCAATCTATTTCTCCAAGCCCTGATGGGCGTGGGCGAAGATATCTTATGTAGTAAACAAGATATCTTATTTCCCATATTAGCTGTCTTCTGTAGGAAATAAGATATCTTGCTTATTGTACTATGTAAGATATCTTATTCAAGTATACAAGATACCTTATTTGACATATCCGATGTCTTATTTGGTATTTAAGATATCTTGTTATCTTGTATAAGATATCTTATTCATGTGAAAAGATATCTCATTTATTAAACTGAAAAGGATATCTCATTTGTTATATCAGATATTCGATATCTTATCAGATTTCTGTTATATTAATTCAGATATCTTATTTTGATTTTGTTTGTTTTGAGGTTTAACGTCCCCGTCAACACTGTAAAGGTCATTTTGGAGACGTTGCTTCCAATTTTGTGGGACTTTTACCCGAAATTGAGATGAAATGACTTCTCAAGCCCTGTCGCCCAATGAAACCAATAGGGTTTATTAGCATGGACGGTCCGCCTCGCACCGCGGTTCCTGGACAGGCTTAGATCCCCTAAGCTGTTTACCAGTACTAGTGTGCGGGCTGGATTCAGCTCTGCGTGGAAGCATCATGCAGCCCATATATTTCTTCAAGCCCCTATGGGCGGGGGCCTTCAGATATCTTATATCCTATAAAATAAATGAATAAGATCTATTTTGTGCGATCTTGCAACAGACAATCAACACGGGTGGACATCAGGGGAGCTATCGCGAAATCGCGTCAACTTAATTTTGTTCCCACGATACATCCGGGAACTCACGCGATAGTTCCTAGGACCTGGAAATGGTAAACAAAGGTAGGTTCCTTTCTGTGTTTTGATTTATTATAGAAGAATGAGAGAATAATATTAAGTTTCGGCGATGCTTAGCAATGTTAAAATGATTAACCTTTCTAAGCAGGCCGAAAAAAATATTGAAAAAAAAAAAAAAAAAAAAAAAAAATCGTTGATGAAAGTAGGCGACCGTAACAAAATCGAACACAGGGTAGCCTGACTTTAGTTTAATGTCAGCACGAATGTATGAAGCAATAGTTTTGTAAGTTTTTGCTTAGAACGAGATCCTTTGGCGCATATTCTGGGTATGTCAGCCCTCATTCATCATTTAGATGTAAAAACAATGATCAATTCATGTACAGTGAAGGGGTAATGTCGCAAATTTTCAGATGGAGTAGCTCCCACATCATCGCGGCAGCTTCCAAAACACGCACTAGTTCCCAAGAGTCTATCAGATACTGAGTCTGTCACATGTGGCCATTACCTCAGTTAGGTGGTTTGCTAAATTTAGCAAAATAAAACAAATTGATGAGTTGTTAAAAATATTTACAGTCTGTTACAGAGGTGTACAAAAACGTATATATCTGAGTCCCGATCTATACCATGCGGGCTTTGAACTGTTCTGCAGTTTTGGCATTTACCACAGAGTGGGGAAGAACTAGCGTTGAACTAGCCACAGGGGCCAAGTATCTATCTTTATTAAGAGACACTGTACTAGAGTGTATCTTATAAAAGAAGGTTATAGAAGACTGCTCACGACGGGCCTCTAGCGATGGCCAATCCAGCTCATCAAGCATATACCGACACTACTTTTGTTTCGTCATCTACAGGTTCATCGAGCAGCCGTCCTTACATAGTGTGCCAAACAGATGGTGCATACTCAAGTTGAGGACTAAACAATGCAACATCCTTTGTCTGCCTATGTACAAAAGCCAAATTAGGTCTAAGAAATCCTAATGGCCTAGTTGCTTTCGATGTTATCTCAATTGCCATATAAGATGTTATGATGGTTAACATCTCTGGCAAGGAATTTTAAAACCCATTCAGATGTAAGAAAATCTATGACCGTGTTCAATTTAGGACCCTTTTCTGGCCGTTGACCTTTAAGTACGACCTTGACCTCAGAGGTATGGACCTGGGTTTTGCGCACGACACATCATCCCATGATGGTTAACATTTCTGCCAAGTAATTTAAAAATTCAACCAGAAAAAAGAAAGTTATTGACGGTGTTTAAGTTTCGGACGGACGGACGAACGGACAGGGGCAACGTTATATGACATCCCAACATTCTTCACAATTCGAATAATGGTGGGGGCGTAAGATAACCATGCAATGCATTTGGCGAATGCCCTTGTTTCTTTTTATGCCCCCACCATTCGAAGAATGGTGGAAAGGGCATATAGCATTGTCCCTGTCCGTCCGTCCGTTCGTCCGTCCGTCCGTCCGTCCGTGCGTCCGAAACTTAAATGCAGTCAATAACTTCCTTATTTCTTGATGGATTTTAAAATTACTCGGCAGAAATGTTAACCATTATGAGACGATGTGTCCCGTGCAAAATCCAGGTCTGTACCTCCAAGGTCAATGTCATACTTAGAGGTCAAAGGTAAAAAAAAAGGGTCCGAAACTTAAACGCAGTCAATAACTTTCTAATTTCTAGATGGATTTTGAAATTACTTTGAAGAAATGTTAACCATCATGAGACGATGTTTCATGTGCAAAACCCAGGTCCCTACCTCCAAGGTCAAGGTCATACTTAGAGGTCAAAGGTCAAAAGAAGGGTCCGAAACTTAAACGCAGTCAATAACTTATTTCTGGATTGATTTTAAAATTACTTTGAAGAAATATTAACCATCATGAGACGATGTGTCACGTGCAAACCCAGTTCGGTACCTCCAAGGTCAAGGTCATACTTAGAGGTCAAAAGTAAAATAAAATGGTCCGAAACTTAAACACAGTCAATAACTTTCTTATCTCTGGATGGATTCTGAAATTATTTGGCAGAAATGTTGGCCATCATGTGACAATCTGCCTCACACAAAACCAAGGTCCTTACCTACAAGGTCAAGGTCATACTTAGAGGTCAAACGTGAAAAATGGGTCCAAAACTTACACACGGTCAATAACTTTCTATGGATGAATACGAACATAGACATATTTTCAGGCGGGGGCATCCGTGTCCTATGGACGCATTTCTAGTTTATATATTGATTTGGGCTTTAACGGCCCCATCAACAGTATTTATGTCATTTTGAGACGTTGCTTCTAGTTTTGTGGGACTTTTAACCGATACTGAGATGAAATCACATTTCAGGCCCTGTCGCAAAAATGAAACCAAAATGATTTATACGCTTGAAAGGTCCGACTCTGAAACGTTCTAATATCAGAAATCATTAAATGTTATTAGAAATCGTTGACTGGATGTATAACTTAGTAGAAATGACAATTTGAGGAGGATATTTCTTTTCTTCACAGTTATATCGCGGTTTAAAATCTCTAAAATCCCCGTTGTTTTCTAATAATTACGGTCCCCTCGGTTAATATAGACCAGGTGTGTGACGTCACGGAATTTCCTATTAGACAATTGCTTTGCCTTAAAAGCCTGTTATATGTCATTCTTGTAACAATGAGTCATTCATGTGATGCTAGCGGTTGCCTAGTGGTTTAAAGCGACATACAATCTAATCTTAAAGAACTTCTTTCCAGGTGATGGAATGATACATGTAGGCTCGTGGGACCTAGAGCGTGTCTTTGGAGCTGGCGCGATAATGTGGGAGCTACTCCGCCTGAAAATCTCGGCATCACTCCTTCACAGTACATGAACTAATATTTTTTTTTTTTTGGTTTGGTCGCCATGAGGCGGGAAAACCGGGTCTAATGACCAGATTGTAACTGTTCCATGGAGGGGTACGTGACGCGATCAACCAATTAGCTTTAACGATGATGCAATTCTATACTGTAATTATAGGAAACAGCCTGTCTGAATAGCGAAACAGACCGAAAAGCAAGCGTTTCAACTCCAACAATAAATATTTTAAGGGAAATCGATACACCTGGCAGGTGTGGCTGTTAGTCTACCATTTTTACCGTATTTCGAAACAAACCTATACAAAACAGTCATTTTTTGGCCAAAGAGAAAGAAATTTAAAAAAGAAAAATTGGAATATTTGCCTTTTTGACACAAAACATAAATTGCGGGGAGTCGACAGAAACGCCTCGACGAGGCGATTCTATCGAGTGCCCACAATCTAGTGTCTCAGAGCATGAAAACGGAAATTAATGTATACCCCTGCAAACCCGAGCTTTACTATATAAAAGTGAAGATTGTATTTTCTTGTCCTTTGGGATCATTGATTCCATTGTGGAATTTTGAAAATATCTGATGGTCACTGATGAGACCTAATTTGACCGAAACTAGCTAGTCTGGCCCAGAAAACATGTACATTCCATATTTTTCAGTTCTGTGGTGTATTCCTTCCTTCCAAAGGATAGCCCTTTTATAGAACATATTTAACTACACTTCAGCTAGTGTATGGGAATGTGTGGCGGCGGTAAAACGTCTCCCTGTCTTACATCATAATGTAGATTATATTTTCTTGTCCTTTGGGATTATTGATTCCATTGTGGAATTTTGATAATATCTTTGGGTCACTGATGAGGCCTAATTGGCCGAAACTAGCTAGTCTGGCCCAGAAAACATGTGCACACCATATTTTTCAGTTCTGTGGTGTATTCCTTGCTTCCAAAGGATATACCTTTTATAGAACATATCAAAGAGGATCACAATTCTATAGGCATGATTTCGTGATGGAAATACAACTTTAAGGACCTTATGGTTGCTACTCTGTTGGCTCTGTCCAACTGAAAAAGGGGTCTACTCTAAAGGGGGAAGAATTTGCTCCTCAAGGGGTCTACTCTAAAAGGGAATAATTTGCTCCCCAGGAGCAAATTCTTTCCTTTAAGAGTATAACCCTTAGACATATCAAAGACAAACTACTTTTGCAGGAGTAGCCCCACCCCCTTAAGGCGTATCCATTTTCCTTATGGGGAACTTATAACAGCCGCAGTCATTTTCGCAAATTTTACGTCTTGCAATGTCATTATGGAGTAAGTACATGGGGCCATTGAAACGAAAAACAACAGAACATAACTACTACTACTCACACAGTGTGGCTGGCTGCGGTAGCTCAGTCGGATGCAGTCTGACTGGTGATAAGGAAGACTCGGATTCGATACCTACCGGGGACGGCAACATTCTTTCGTGGAGATTGATTATGAAATCTTTTCTATGGCCATTCTCTCCCTTCCGCTGATTCAGGAAGGGCAGGGGTCAGTTTTTGGCAACAGAATGTGCACTGTACTGGTAAACCGCTCACGGATAAGCCTGCTCAGGAAAGGCGTGGATAGGTACACTGACAGGCCCAAACATGGCCCAAACCACTGTTGACTGGGCCGTTAAATACAAATAAACAAAACTTGCAAAGTTTACTTCACACAGATAGGAACAGATTTATATACTCTGAACATCTTTCGGTAAGCTGATAGCTCTAATAATAAGTATATGTAAATGTTGGAAAGACAGAAAATGTTATTTTTCCTCATTTATAAAGGTCGCTGGGTGTAACGGGTCTCCGTGGCCTAGTGGATAAGAGTGCTGACTCTTAATCATTAGGTCTCTCAACGCTTTAGGTTTGAGCATGGCTCAGGTCACATAATGAGAAGTTCTGCAACTGGTAAACAGGAGGTTTTTCATCGGGTACTCCAGTTTTCGCTCACCTCTGATTAACGATCGGCTTGATGTGAGTGAAATAGTCTTGAAAGGATCGTAAAACCAAGCATAAAAAAGATCGCTGGGTGTGTAAAAACATGTTCATGTCTTTGCTACTAGAATTAACGTCAGTGCCAAGGCCGAAGGTTCTAACTCTTCCAAATATATAAAATATTTAGGGAGCGAAACAAAGTCATAACGTTGATGGGTCGTTGTTTGTTGTTCTTGAGCCCAGCACAGATAGCAATAGTTTCATTTAAAAAACTTCATGACTACTAAGTGACCTGCCACCAGTTACAGACTGAGTTGTTAAAAGACTTTTTGGCGCGTTCGATGGGAGCTATTGTATCTGATAAGCCGAGAGTGGTGTTCTTTATTTCCACTCAATACTTGACGTTTTACTAATCAGTTTCTTTTACAAATAAATTGTGATCCAGAAAGATATACAAAAGGATTGCAAATTTCAGGTTTAACTGCCGAGGTTTAAGATACAGTCTGATTCGCAGCACTTTGTCTGGGCAGGCTTAGATCTTCTTAGGCGGTTCACCAATACTTCAAAGTTCGGTCGGTTTCAGCTCATGCAGTCCAATATATTGTCCCAAGGTCTGATCGGCCTCCTTCCATCGGGGATTGAAGAAATAGATTGGGCTGCATGATGCTTCCACGCAGAGCTGAAACCGGCCGCACATGAATAGTGTTAAATCGCCTTGAAGTTCTAAGCCTGCCACGGAAAAGTGGCTCGAGTCGGACCGTTCATGCATTTCAACCATTTAGTTTCATTGGGCGACAGATTGGAAGCACTGTCTCAAAAAAGGACTCATGCAGTGTTAACAGGGACGTTAACAACACATGAAATAGATAACCAAGGCCCTATAGAAGACCTGATGACTTAGGAAAAATCATTTTATATACCCGTTTGAAAAAAAAAAAAAAAAAAAAACGGTCGTATTTAGATATTGGGTTGGTGTCCGTCCGTCCGTTCGTAAACTTTGTTTTCGTTCCCGTATAACCCCTACTATACAGTTTTCATACGATCAAGCCTAAAATGTGTATGTAGTAAGGCTAAGATGTGAAGATGTGCCTTAAGTTTCGAGAATTACTGTCCACCAAATATTAACAGAGTTATGACCTTTGAAAAATTCGGTTTACATTTTCGTATGGTTAAGTTTTGTGCTATACATTTGTAAACCATATGTAAGTTACATTTAGTTTATACTTGCCATGGCGTTAAACAATTTACCACAGAATACTCATCACTGCCTACCCCTCCTGATTCCAAGGTCACAGACTTCGAAATTTTATATACACGTTTTGTAATAAAAAATAGAAGTGGAGGCAAGGCTCAGGAATCGTTATAATCAACCTACAGCTCCCATCGGAGACACCAAAGGGAAAGACACAAACATGAAACAACAGACCCTAATGGAAACACCAACAGCGGAAAGCCAAAAGGCCAGTTACTTTCCCATAAAATGGCCAATAGGCTATCCAAAATTAAATAACATAAGCGACACAAACATCCAAAGACAAACCATAACAAAAACAAACCGCGACAGAAGGACCGCCTTGGAACGACCCGCGGAAACGAATTTCACTGGGGGGCTTAAATCGATTTTACGTGGCCACAATCCTCGCCCTTCCTTCCGTCGCGATTTAGACAAATAATTTGCTCAGTCCGCATGAAGGCCTCCAAACTTCAGACAAACCATAACCAAAAATATACCGCGACAGAAGAACCGCCTTGGATGTTTAAAGTTAAATGCATTAAGTGGGATAATGATATTAGCTGGCTCAAATCAGAATGTAGACTGACAAGACCAAACCTATTGGATGCTTTTTGAAAGCAGCCATCTTGTACATCTAAATGATAAATTAGGGCCGACACGCCCAGAATTTGCGCTAAAATATCTCGTTCTATGCGAAAACTTACAAAACAGTTGCATCTTTCATTCGTGTTGACATAAAACTATAGGGGGGAGGGGGGGGGGGTGCCTAGTCAGAGAACCCTGTGGTCGACTTTGTCACGGTCGCCTACTTTCAGCCATGGTTTTTTCAATATATTTTTCGGCCTGCTTAGAAAGGTAAATCATTTTAACATTGCTTAGCATCGCCAGAACTTTATATTATTCTCTCATTCTTCTTCAATAAATCAAAACACACAAGGGTACCTACCTTTGTTTACCATTTCCAGGTCCTAGGAACTACCGCGAGAGTTCCCGAATGTGTCGTAGGAGCAAAATTACGTTGACGCGATTTCGCGATAGCTTCCCTGATGTTCACCCGTGATCAAAATTCAGCATTCCCTGTCTGCATAAAGAAGCATCGAGTCAATGATCATCAAAATACATGTATATAGTGAGCTGCGAAGATTCTGAGAGCAGTGTGATCTGAGTCCTCGCTGTGCGCACAGACACCTTTCTTGCTTGGTGCGGCCCATTTTATCGATATGCCCTCTCTTTTTTGTGGACCCTGCGACGCCACAATCATTCTGGCCTGTACTTGACACGGTTTGTATAGTAATAATTCGCACTCAAGGTCACGATACGCAGTCATTAGTGTTGGATACTTTTCAGCATTGTAAGTGTATTGTTATAATATTGTTATTTATTTTTTTCCATTTTTTTCCATTTGTTTATTTTCATTGTAAGGAAAGTATAATAGAAAGCGATGTATACATCTACAGCAAAAATGTAACTCTCATCTATGCATATATGCATATTACATAACTATGCAGAGC
The DNA here is from genome assembly GCA_963580285.1 of Lucinisca nassula. Taxonomy (NCBI): domain Eukaryota; kingdom Metazoa; phylum Mollusca; class Bivalvia; order Lucinida; family Lucinidae; genus Lucinisca; species Lucinisca nassula. The sequence continues at coordinate 7,705,972 of OY757024.1, read as the reverse complement.
AAATACTTTAACACAACCGAGTTGATAAGATAGCAGGAGGTTATAACTCGCTTAAATAAATGGGACGCAGTTCAGCATAACGAGCTCGTTAGTGGCAAAATTCTAGTATTCACCTTATTTGCATTATCTGCTGGTTCCTGGTCTGAAGGTTATCAATGTTGGAAAAACAGGTAACCAGACCCCCCCCCCCCCCCCGACCTTATTCACCTTATTTGCATTATCTGCTGGTTCCTAGTCTGAAGGTTATCAGTGTTGGAAAAACAGGTAACCAGACCTTAAAAGGTCAGGGGGGTCTGGTTACCTGTTTTTCCAATATTGACAATGTGCAAGCTGGGAGCCAGCAAATAATGCAAATATGGTGAATAAGGTCAGGGGGGTCTGGTTACCTGTTTTTCCAATATTGACAATGTGCAAGCTGGGAGCCAGCAAATAATGCAAATCTGGTGAATGTACAATATCAAATACTCTGGTATATTTCAAAGTACAGAAAAGCAGCATAGGCAAAAGCTGCTCAAACCTGTTCAGCAAAATGACTAGCATATTTGCCAAATTAAAAGATCAAAGTTTTAACGATACGTTAACTTACGACGTCGTTAGATTTGAACAATTGGGCCCTGGTCGCAAACCCAGAAGATTCGTTTTCTCCTCACTGGGCTCATAAGGAGTTGGGACCTACGTTGAATTTTTCATCTAAAGACTCGAAAAAGGGATCGAACTCAAGAACACCTGTTCTAATAGACGAGTAGTGTATCCCCTACACCACGTATACTTTCGAAACGTAGCTACTCGCCTTGTAAACCAGGGATCGCCCAGACTTTCGGATGAGTCTTTAAACCGAGGTCCCGTCTCCGTATGACCTTAGCTGTTGGTGGGACGTAAAACTCAAACACTCACTCACTTGCGAAACGTTCATTGACTTGCATTGTTTTGGGGAAAGTTGATTTATCAAATGAACTTTCCGTACAAAATCAAATCAACTTTCCATGTAGCTAGCAACACTATTTTCCTACTTTCCCCCCATCACTGCAAAGTCCTGTGTTTTCGACACTGTATTGACACCACAGTTATTTCAGCACTGATTATGGAGTGGCCCCCGCCCATAGGGGCTTGAAGAAATATATGGGCTGCATGATGCTTCCACGCAGAGCTGAATCCGGCCCGCACACTAGTACTGGTAAACCGCTTAGAGGATCTAAGCCTGTCCAGGAACTGCGGTGCGAGGCGGACCGTCCATGCTAATAAACCCTATTCGTTTCATTGGGCGACAGGGCTTGAGATGTCATTTCATTTCAATGTCGGGTAAAAGTCCCACAAAATTGGAAGCAACGTCTCCAAAATGACCTTTACAGTGTTGACGGGGACGTTAAACCACAAATCAACCAACCAACCAACTGATTATGGAGTAAATCGAGATTGACCGCGACTAAGTTTGGAATTCCACAACGGACTAATTCAAAGGTTCTACTTACACCGATTCACTTATATCCATTAAATTCCTGTATTTTTTAGCAAACAGTTTGGACCCTAATCGGACGCCGCGTTCTGTGCCGTCTGGTCCGGCTCTACAATATTTGCAAGTTTCCCAGCGACACAGACGCAGTCCATGTCTACAGATCTAGATAATCCGCTTTAGTTTATACTTAGCAGTGAAATCAATGCATATCTGAAACAAATATAAATGATATCAATCACAAGTGAAATGATATCGTATCATTTCACATGTGATTGATACCATTAATAGCATTTCATTGTAGCGTGCCGGAACTACATTTTTGTTTACGTTCTGGTCGAAAAAAGGTTATTTTTCCTTTTATTTACTAAGAATAATGATTCCTTATGCCATTAGGGACATATTTTGAAGGGTCACGACTCACGGATGGCATTGAAATTGAATGAACAGGTGCAAAACCTAACAACAGCAGCGCTGTGATTTTGAACATCTCCCTTTTGCCGACACACATCTTGGGCACAATTTAAATGTTCCCTCACAGATTTAGGCTTAGGCCTTTTTGTTACAAATGGTCTACAAGGCGTACCAGTTCACTGAATCAGTGAATGGCTGACTAAGAGTTTGTACGAGGAAATCTGTGCTCAAATTAGCGTGATTTTTTTTTCTTTTTTGAAAAACCGGTCGCGACGACTGCTACACATGGAATCGATTATACAGTGGCTGGGTGCATGTATCTTAGAGCCTTCAATAATAAAATGGACTTCAAATAAGCACAACGCATCCTGTAAAATACCTTGAAATGCATTCTTTGAACTAAATGCAGAATCCAAAATGGCGATTTGTTTATGCTTTGAAACTGACAGTTGTGACGTCATGTAGCCAGATCAAAATCGTGACGTCACCGTCTCAGATCGATCAATTATTCGAGTACCGTAAGTGTCCTAATAAATTATAAAATAAAAAGTTTCAGCGGATACCAAAAGTATTTCATCTCGTGTGTTGAAAACATCCGTCTGAGAGTGTAATAACGTCATGCAATATTTTCGATTATCCACTAGTGGATTAAATATGCAAATTAGCTAGATACGTCCCGTAACGTTACATGTACGACGTCCTTAACGACGTCGCGTTTACTAACGGTGGAATATTGACATTCTTATAAAACAATCGTGAATAAAATGCGTTTTAAGTGTCATATGATAAATAGAATCTTGCATTCGTGCTCATGTATTATTGAATTTATTAAACTCGTTGAGGAAAAGGGATAAAATGCTCGGCAAAGCCTCAAATTTTATCCCTTTTCCTCAACTTGTTTAATAAATTCAATAATACATGAACACTTATGTAAGATCCTCTATGTCAACAATTTATTAAACTCGTTGAGGAAAAAGGATAAAATGCTCGGCAAAGCCTCGCATTTTATCCCTTTTCCTCAACTCGTTTAATAAATTCAATAATACATGAACACTCATGTAAGATCCTCTATTTACACAACGCGCGACAAGAATAGCGTGGCTGTATAAACCGCGGCTGTATATAACCGTTATCTGGATTTCTCCAAACTTTATCATAGCAACAGATAAGGAAGTATTTTGTGATAATTATGTCTCCCCCGAATTTTTTTTTCGGAGAGACATATTGTTTTTCCCCCGGGCGTTTGTCTGTCTTTCCGTCCGTCCGTCTGCCTGTCTGTCCGTCTGTCACACATTCGTGTCCGCTCTATAACTTGAAAACCGTTCGAGCTATCTTCACGAAACTTCATATAAATATTAATCAGCATTAGACGACGTGCAGTGCGAAAGAACTATAACTCTCGCATTTATACTTTTTGAATTATCTCCCTTGGAAGTTTGTCGGTATGTATATATTTATGGACAAATCGTGTCCGGTCAATAACTTTCTTATTTTCGGATGAATTTTAAGATTACTTGGCAGAATTATTAACAACCATAAGACGATGAGTGGTGCGCATGAGGCAGGTCGGTACCTCAAAGGTCAAGGTCATACTGAGAGGTCAAAGGTAAAAAAAGTGGCCCTTTTTCCTGTTTGGTCAATAACTTTCTTATTTTGAGATGGATTTTAAAATTACTTGGCAGAAATATTAACATCCATGAGACGATGTGTGGTGCGCATTCGGCAGGTCGGTACCTCAAAGGTCAAGGTCATACTTAGAAGTCAAAGGTCAAAAAGGGGCCCTTTTTCATGTTTGGTCAATAACTTACTATCATGAGACGATGTGTTGCATGCATGATTCAGTTTGGTACCTAAAATGTCAAGGTCATAAATAGAGATCAAAGGTCAAAAAAGGGGCCTTTTTGTGTTTGGTCAGTAACTTTCTTATTTTTAGATGGATTTTGAAATTGCATGGCAGAAATGTTAACCCCCATGAGATGATGTGTTGCACGCATGACCCAGTTTGGTACCTGAAAGGTCAAGGTCATACATAGAGGTTAAAGATAAACAAGAGGGCAATGAATGCCCTGAATCGCTCACCTGAATCCAAGATGTTACCAAGCTTATGGAAATGAAGGATTCACAGCTTCAAGGAGATGTGGACCAAAGACTTTTATCTTTGGAGGCTATTTTTCATTGTAGTGGAATTTGAAGGTTTTTTTCTATTTTAGCTCTGGTGTCCATTTTGTTTAACAGAGCGGAACAGTTTAGGCAATTTTGAAAGAGGGTCACTCAAGGAACATTCCTGGGAAATTATTTTCAAATCGGGCCCCTAGAAATGTCATTTAAAAGTTTTTTTTTCTATTTTTAGCTCTGACGGCCATTTTGTTCAACGGAGTGGAACGATTTAGGCAATTTTGAAAGAGGGTCACTCAAGGAACATTCCTGTGAAATTATTTTCCAATAGGGCAATTTGCCTAGGAGAAGATGTCATTAAAAGGTTTTTCTATTTTAGCTCTGGCTGCCATTTTGTTTAACTAAGCGGAACCATTTAGGTAATTTTGAAAGAGGGTCACTCAAGGATCATTCCTGTGAAATTATTTTCAAATCAGGCCATTTGCCTAGGAGAAGATGTCATTTAAAGGTTTTTCTATTTTTAGCTCTGGCGGTCATTTTGCTTAACGGAGCAGAACGAGTTTGGCAATTTTGAAAGAGGGTCACTCAAGGAACATTCCTGTGAAATTCTTTTCAAATCGGACCATTTGCCTAGGAGGAGTTGGCATTTAATAGTTTTTCTTTTTTTAGTTCTTGTGGCCATTTTATTTAACGGAGCGTAACGATTTAGACAATTTTGAAAGAGGGTCACTCAAGGAACATTGCTGTGAAATTATTTTCAAATTGGGCCATTTGCCTAGGAGATGTCATTGAAAGGTTTTTCTACTTTTATCTCTGGCGGCCATTTTGTTTAACGGAGCAGAACGATTTAGGCAATTTTGAAAGAGGGTCACTCTAGGAACATTCCTGTGAAATTCTTTTCAAATCGGGCCATTTACCTAGGAGGAGATGTCATTTAAAGTTTTTTTTTTATTTTTAGCTCTGGTGGCCATTTTGTTTAATGGAGCGGAATGATTTAGGCAATTTTGAAAGAGGGTCACTCAAGGAACATTCCTGTGATATTATTTTAAAATCGGGCCATTTGCCTAGGAGGAGATGGCATTTAATAGTTTTTTTTCTATTTTAGCTCTGGTGGCCATTTTATTTAACGGAGTGGAACGATTCAGGCAATTTTGAAAGAGGGTCACTCAAGGAACATTCCTGTGAAATTATTTTCAAATCAGGCCATTTGCCTAGGAGGTGATGTCATTGAAAGTTTTTTTTCTATTTTTAGCTCTGACGGCCATTTTGTTTAACGGAGCAGAACGATTTAGGCGATTTTGAAAGAGGGTCAGTCAAGGAACATTCCTGTGAAATTATTTTCAGTTTCAGTTCAGTTTATTCAGAAATTCCAGGTTTACATTTTGTAAACAACAAGGACATCTAAACTAACTATTACAATAAGTAAATATGAGATAATTAATACACATTCAACATTTTTTCAGCTAAAATCGGTTATGGCAGGAAAAGCAAATGGAGCTGCCCCCGGCGGCCCTGCCTATGTCCGTGCGCTTCCCCAAACCAGATTGGTGCGGGGGAGAGCGGACGACGCCCAACCCTCGCTCGCGCCACTGATCAAACTCGAGCAAGCATCGAGAACCTTAACAGGCCAAGCTACTGTGTACAGCCCCATTTGCTAGGTTCAGCAATGTATAAATGTTTCCATAAGTACTGAAGTTTTCGTGTACAGTGAAATGTTTTTCGAGGGATAAGCTTTTTAACTAGCGTAGATAGAAAAGTTCTTTTATTAGAGTTCCGTTACCTTTAGGGGCTCAAGATAGTCTAGTCAGACGAAACATATACTTAATGTATATAATTCTTGTGATCCGTGACCATTCGGTCTATACCGGTAAATATAGCAAGCAGGAGTGGTTCGCACGGACCGGTTACGTATAATCATTGTGGGTTATCATTTAAGACACATCTTGCTCGATTTAATCCTGGCTTGCAATACACTGGTGACCGAATTTTTCAAAGCAGTTTGGAGGTCGAGACTACAGACGATGTCATTTAAAAACAAAACCCAAAATGGATTTTCATACGAGAGAAAACATGTGTGTGTGTTTTTTTTGTGGATGAGCGGATATTATAATTTAAAACTGGTCACAGAGCCCTGTTTTTGGAGTAGTTTTGGCACTGTCAGATTCCCGATTCCCATCGGGAATCTAACGTCAAAACAATGACTGATCAACGTCGCTTCATACTAACGAAACGACGCAGCTCCGGCATCATCCCGAGTTTGCACACCAGCCGTTAATAGTGTTCTTGTCAGTCGCCAAGGCTTTTTTATAGATATGAACACGCGTTTTCAACTACATAGCGGTCATTTAGGATTGAAACGTCGGGTCGACGTCGGTGCAACGCCATAACTCCGCGTTCACTCCGGTCAACAGGACAGAGTATTTGAAACACATTCGTTCCAGGACAGGCAAACTATATACATAATTCGTTTAACATTTAGTGACATAATGTACACCCCCTGTAATTTGCCAAGCGATAGACACATCACGAAGGCACGCCTATATAATTTTTACCCCCTCACCCCCCCCCCCCCCCCCCCCCCCCAAATAAAGCAAATCTGCAGTTTAAGGGGGGGGGGGGTGGTAAACATTATATTATCCCTCCGATCCCATCCAAAATCATAGAACCTGAGTACCCGCTCGGACCGCCTCACAGAGGTTCCAACGAACTCCCGCAGTGCATGTCCCGGGCAGAGATGTGTATCTTGAAAGTTTCATAATTTGTTGGTAAAATTCAAAGTTTCGATATTTTTGGACAGGCGCATTTTGTTCACAATTAGAGACCTTGTATCAAGACACATATGCTCCCCCGCCAACACCCTTTACAATTTTGAGCAAAGGGCAAGACTGGTTGGGGGAACATGCGTAAAAAGAAGAAACTGTTGAGTATTTGTGTTCGCCCCCACCATAATGTCCTCACGAAACGAAAATTGAGGGCATCATCGGGGGGAACCAAACACCACCAGCCCAAGGTGTTTATTTACTGTTTGGAAGATTTCAGAGTGTGTCATGTATAAAAGGAGAGATGCTAGTTTGCAAATTAGGCAACAGTGTTACTTGTTATAATTTTAACAAAATAGCACAGATTAAACAAGGCTTTCTTGTTTGTGCAGTTCATTAGCTGTTCAAACTTTATAATATTTGGGTATAAGTAGTAGTATCGTTTGATATATTTGCGTCTTTCGTTATCAAACCGGGGGCATATGAGAACCATATGATACTCGTCACCAATGTCATGATCACAGAAAGAACAACGTCTTTCATTATACGGCACACCTCTCCATCGACCTAACTCTACTGGTAAGTGGTGATTTCTAGTTCTGTATTTCAACAATATTTTACTTAGGTTCAACGGTAAGATATTCATATATGTGCTTTGCTCAAAGTTCGTTTTTAGAATTCTGTAAATATTACTTTCTGATTCTATGCTTATTTTGGATCGCCACGACTGGATAAACGTATCTTTAAGTTTCTGATTTACAGCTGTGACTAACCATTTTGCATTAATGAAACTTTGGCTATACCAATTTACAGGGAAACCCAATGAACACAGCAGATTTTTCACATAATTTAGCCAGGGTGATACGATTTTTCCAGCAGCATGCAATTCGTAAACAATATTGTACACTGTAGATGACAATTTGTTTTCAACAGTATTGTTGACAAGTTTTGTCCAAAAAGAAATCATTCTTGTTTGAACATCGATGTACAATGGCGTGACTCCAAGTTCTCCATAAATCATATTAGACGGTGTTGACTTTTTCAGGTTAAGAACTTGTTTATAAAATTTCAATTGTATTCTTTCAATTATGTCTATATTACCTGTTCCCCACAGTTCGCATGCATACAAAAGTATGGGCTTAACAGTCTTATTGAAAAGATCAATCTGTATATCTATGGGTAAATCTAAATTTCTTATTTTTTTCATGAGTGCAAATGAGGCTCTATTTGCTTGCTCGGCAATATGTTTTTTTGCTGATACGTACGATCCACTTTGTCCCATAAACAAACCTAAATATTTATACTCCTTAACTATTTCAATTGTTTCAGTTTGGAATTTGAAGCTGAAGTTTCTGTGTGCTCTCCCCTTACTGAATATGACAATTTTGGTTTTCTGAGCATTAACTGTTAAATGCCACATCTTACAATAATCATCAAATATGTCAAGGGCATACTGTAATTGATCCTTATTCTCGCTGAAGATTACCGTATCATCTGCGTAAAGCAGAATTAGAAGTTTTAAAAATGTGTGTGTTTCGTCTGTATGTAGCCCAATTTCAACCCCAGAGACATAATTACGACCAAGATAATTCTCAAGGTCATTTAAGAAAATGCTAAATAAGAATGGCGATAGGTTTTCGCCTTGTCTTACACCTACATTGCAATTAAAGAACTGGCTACTACCTTCATTTGTTGTCACTTTCGACTTAATATTATCATACATATTGTGGATAAGCTTAAAACATTTCCCATTTATTCCGCTTTGTACAAGTTTACGCCATAGACCTGCCCTCCAAACAGTATCAAAGGCCTGTTTGAAGTCAATAAAGCAGCAGAATAATTTTTTCTTACTTGACTGGGTTATGTCTATTAGACTTTTTAAAATAAACAAGTTATCTGTGGTGGAAAATTGCTTTCTAAAACCTGCTTGTTCACCACCAATCAGATCAGTTCTTTCTGCATATCTATTTAATCTGTTATTGATTACTGCAGTGAAGAGTTTCCCGAAATTACTTAGTAGCGTTATCGGTCTGTAATTCTCTGGATTCTTAGGATTTCCCTTATTTTTAAATATAGGTCGTATATTACCAAGGGTCCAACATTCTGGGACCATGCCTGTATCTAGTATCACGTTGAATAATTTGACATACAGTGGACACATAAGGGTAACTGTTGATTTTAAATGTTCATTTAATACGTTATCTAAGCCGGGAGATTTGTTATTTTTCAGTGCTTTGGCAGCTCGTAGTACTTCGTCTGGGGTGATTGGCCCATTTATTTCTTCATCGAACACGTTCCGTGGCTCGTTTTGGGGTAAATCTGTTGCTTCCTGTATGTTATCATAAGCAACATTGTCGTTACTATTACTATCTGTTACTGATTCAGAAGCCGATTTGTAAAAGTTAAAAAGTTCGCAAAGTGGGGCACTACATTCATTTGTCCCCTTTTCGGCATTTATGATTTTCCAGTATTGCTTTGGATCTTTGGTTTTAAGTCGTCTTAATTTTTCTATGCGCTCAGATTTAAAATGTTTGAAATTCTTACTCAATGTATTTTTATAGTTTTTACTCACTGTTTTTAAAATATTTTTATTATAATCTGTTTTGTGTTTATTGTACATTTTTCGTGCTTTATGAAAAATATTTCTAGCATTTTTACATGATCTGTTAAACCATAGTTTAAAATTGGAATATTTATTGTTAGTGTTTATGATTTTAGAGCCAAATGATTCTTTTGCACAGTTTTCGAATAAAACATTTATGTTTCCAACTATTTCATTGATCTGCGTTTCTGTGATTTCGTCTGCCTCAATTAATTTATCAAGCGCCATTTCAATGTTTGATACTTTCAGAATATCTATTTTTTCCTTGAATATTTCTGCCTCATCAGATCTCCAATAAATAGGTCTCTCGGTATGTTTATGTGGAACAACAGGCTTTTCTGACTTTATATTGCATTTTAGAGTTAGTGTTAACGAGACTGCACAGTGCGCATCTGAGAATAAACTACTGAATTCTAAGACTTGAAAATCTTTCAAATATTCAAATATGTTCGTAGATGATAAGAAATAATCCACTGTGCTCTTTTCTTTGCATGTTAGTTTTGGGTCGATAAAATCAGACCCTATTCTACCATTGAGAATAAACAAATTGTTATTCTTACAGAACTCGAGCAAACTATTGCCGTATGCATTCATGTTACGGTCAGCTGTGTTTCTATTTAATGGAATTTTACATGCTTCAAAAAAATTCAGAGTCTTTATGTTTTCTTCAAATAGGTCGCGGAGACCGTTGGAATTACAAATATGATAATCGAGTTGTACATAGTCAGGGAGATCGCTGCTTCTCGAATTTAAATCTCCAAATAAAAGAAAATTGTTATTTGAACTTTTCGAGCAAAACTTGAATAATCGGGTCATTTGCCTAGGAGATGTCATTTAAAGGTTTTTCTATTTTTAGCTCTGGCGGTCATTTTGTTTAACGGAGCAGAACGATTTAGGCAATTTTGAAAGAGGGTCACTCTAGGAACATTCCTGTGAAATTCTTTTCAAATCGGGCCATTTGCCTGGGAGGAGATGTCATTAAAAGGTTTTGCTGTTTTTAGCTCTGGTGGCCATTTTGTTTAACAGAGCAAAACGATTTAGGCAATTTGGAAGGAGGGTCACTCAAGGAATATTCCTGTGACATTATTTTCAAACCGGACCATTTGCCTAGGAGGAGATGTCATTTAAAGGTTTTTCTATTTTTAGCTCTATCCGCCATTTTGTTTGATGGAGCGGAATGATTTAGGCAATTTTGAAAGAGGGTCATCCAAGGAAGAGGGTCATTAAAAGGTTTTTCTGTTTTTAGCTCTGGCGGCCATTTTGTTTAACGGAGCAGAACGATTTAGGCAATTTTGAAAGAAGGTCACTCAAGGAACATTCCTGTGAAATTATTTTCGAATCGGGCCATTTGCCTAGGAGGAGATGTCATTTAAAGGTTTTTCTATTTTTAGCTCTGGCGGCCATTTTGTTTAACAGAGCGGAATGATTTAGGCAATTTTGAAAGAGGGTCATACAAGGAACATTCCTGTGAAATTATATCAAAATCCATTCACTGGTTTAGGAGGCGATGTCGTTTGAAGAAAAAGTTAACGCACGCACGGACGCGAGTGAGTGAGTGAGTGTTGGAGTTTTACGTCCCACCAACAGCTAAGGTCATACGGAGACGGGACCTCGGTTTAAAGACTCATCCGAAAGTCTGGAGAAGCCCGGGATCGAACCTGCGACCCCTGGTTTACAAGGCGAGTAGCGTAACCACTCGACCACGGAGGCTTCTACGCACGGACGCACGCACGCACGACAGACGACGGACAAAAAGTGATCCGAAAAGCTCACCTCGAACGTCACTACGTGACAGGTGAGCTAAAAAGGCGCCTTTTTGTGTTCTGTCAATAACTTTCTTATTTTTAGATGGATTTTGAAATTACTTGGCAGAAATGTTAACCACCATGAGACGATGTGTTGTGTGCATAACCCAAGTTGGTACCTCAAATGTCAAGGTCGTACTAAGAGGTCAAAGGACAAAAAGGGGCCTTTTTTAGTGTTCAGTCAATAACTTTCTTATTCCTGGATAGATTGTGAAATTACTTGGCAGGAATGTTAACCATCATGAGACGATGTGGTGCACGCTAGACCCAGGTCGGTACCTCCAAGATCAAGGTCATACTAAGAGGTCAGAGGTAAAAAAGTTTTTTTGTGGGTCCAGTCAATAACTTTTTTATTTCTGGATGGACTTTATAAAGTAACCATGCAGAAACGTTCACCGTCATTAGACCATGAGTCACGTGCAAGACCAAGGTCCATACCTCCAATGTCAAGGTCATATCTAGAGGTCAAAGGTAAAAAAAAGGGACATTCAATAACTTTCTATTCTTTGATGGATTATGAAATTACTTGGCAGAAATGTTAACCATCATGAGACGATGTGTTGTACCTCAAAGGTCAAGGCCATACTTAGAGGGCAAAGAAAAAAAGGGCTTTTTTGTGTACGGCCAATAACTTTTTTATTTTTCTGTGAACATTTTTAAATTTACTTTTCAGAAATGTTCATCTTCATTAGATGATGTGTTGCACACAAGACCCAGCTCAATACCTCCAATGTCAAGGTTATACTTAGAGGTCAAAAACGGGGGAGACATCTGTGTTTTGTAGAAAAAAAAAAACAAATTCTAGTTGAAGGATAGTTTTTGTCAATTCTCCAAAAGTCGCCCGTTGTGGGTATTCATTAGAACCGCCTGGTCGAGGTGGTTCTAATGTGTTTGTTTGTTTGTTTGATTTGGGGGTTTAACGTCCTCGTCAACACTGTAAAGGTCATTTTGGAGACGCTGCTTCCAATTTTGTGGGACTTTTACCCGACATTGAGATAAAATGACATCTCAAGCCCTGTCGCCCAATGAAACCAATAAGGTTTATAAGCATGGACGGTCCGACTCTTGCGCACCGCTTTGCCTGGGCAGGCTTAGATCCTGTAAGCGGTTTACCAGTACTCGTGTGCGGGTCGAATTCAGCTCTGCGTGGAAGGACCATGCAGCCCATATATTTCTTAAAGCCCCGATGGGCGGGGGCCACGGTTCTAATGAGTACCCACAACATAGGTTTTTATGGAGCAGAAAGCTATCCTTCAGTTATCACATCTGTTGCTATGACTTTATTATAGTGGTTACGTGGACAATCGCGGGTAAGTTTTTTATCATTTCGTTACATTGGGTCGTTCCTAAAAATGATCCAAACTTGCCCCGCCCATCGGGGCTTGGAGAAATAGATGGGTTGCATGATGCTTCCACGCAGAGCGGAAACCGACAGCATACGAGTACTGGTAAATCGAGCAGAAGGTCTAAGCCTGTCCAGGCAATGTGGTGCGAGTCCATGCATATAAACCCAATCTGTTTCATTGGACAACAGGGATTGAGATGTCATTTCATCTCAGTGTTGGGTAAAAGTCCCACAAAATTGGAAGCAACGTCTCCAAAATGGCTTAAATAGTGTTGACGGGGACGTTAAACCTCAAATCAAACAAAATCAATGGCCCGAAACGCACATAGTAGTGTTGTCGGGACTTATTGAGTGCTTGTGTATATACCATGCAATTCTTTTTTTTTCAGTATTTTATACCTTCAGTATTTTTTGCTCCACTGTAGATTCTCCAGACAATGGCAACTGACAGCAGTGACGAGGGCGTGCGGTACAAGGATAAGGTTACCATAGTGACGGGCGGAGCTAATGGAATTGGACGAGGTTGTGCCGAGCTTTTTGGTATGTCTTTGTGTAGTGGGTCCGGACATAGCTAAAGGTACATGCGATAAACGAAAACTAAGGTCAGCTAGTGCAGATATGTCCGTAGTTCATTAGGGCATTCAGCTTCCACTCTACCCCAGCAAGGCCAACGTCAAATCAACGTCGGTGCAATGGCACCGACGTAGATGTGGCGTTGCATAAAAGTAATGACATTGCACGGACGTTGATGTGACGTTATAATTATGTCATGTGCCTGCTGGGACTGATGTCACAAGATCCATGGATGATTGAAGACTGATCAGCCTGCGCGTATCTGAGTCTCCGCTGATCGCAATGACACGCTGTATCTTTAGCTGTGCCCCTATTTGAACACTTTTTATGGTATCAGCAGTTTAGATGGCTCGTCAAAATTCGGTTTGCGATTACAAAACTGTTTTTGTTTGATTTGAGGTTTGAGTACGGCTCAGGCCTTGCCGCCCAATGAAACCAACAGGGTTTATATGCATTGGACGATCCGACCCGCACAAGTTTCGCCTGGGCAGGCTTAGACCTTCTAAGCGGTTTACAAGTACTCATGTGTGGACGGTTTCAGCTCTGCGTGTAAGCATCATGCAGCCCAATCTATTACAAACTGTACTAATTGTACAACTTGAACTCATTGTCAACCCAACTAAGAAACAACGCTTTAGGTTCAGTAAAATTCCTATATTAAGACCACCTTTGGGACTGTGCAAAAGTGGTCTTTATGACCACGTTTGAACAGTCCTAAAGGTAGTCCCTGATCAGAGGTCATTGTTTTCGGAAAAGAGAAAGAATGAATATTTGATTTCTCCTTTATAGGCTTTTAAAACAAGAATAATATGTTCTATAAAAGGGTTATCCTTTGGAAGCAAGGAATACACCACAGAAGTGAAAAATATGGAGTGTACATGTTTTCTGGGCCAGACTAGCTAGTTTCGGCCAATTAGGCCTCATCAGTGACCCTCAGATATTTTCAAAATTCCACAATGGAATCAATGATCCCAAAGGACAAGAAAATATAATCTACACTATGATGTAGGGCAGGGAGACGTTTTACCGCCGCCACACATTCCCACACACCAGCTGTAGTGAAGTTAAATATGTTCTATAAAAGGGTTATCCTTTGGAAGCAAGAAATACACAACAGAAGTGAAAAATATGGAGTGTACATGTTTTCTGGGCCAGACTAGCTAGTTTCGGCCAATTAGGCCTCATCAGTGACCCTCAGATATTTTCAAAATTCCACAATGGAATCAATGATCCCAAAGGACAAGAAAATATAATCTACACTATGATGTAAGTCTTAGTTTCAGATGGTCTTAACTATGGAATTTCACTCTATATGACTAATAGATTATTATACCCCCGGCATACGAAGTATGTTATGGGGGTATAATGTTTTCGTCCTGCCGTTCGTCCGTCCGTCCGTCCGTGTGTCCGTCTTTCCGTCTGTCCGTCCGTTAACATTATGGTTAAAGTTTTGCGTCAAAGTTTCTAAGAGATTATATCTTCTGAACCCTTTGATAGATTAAGTTGATACTTACACTGAAGTTACATACTGGTCTAAAGATTTCATTGATGCATGCCCCACCCCCACACTGACCTTGAGGTCAAGGTCACAGACTTAGAAATTTTACGTTTGGTTAAAATTTTATGACAAAGTTTATAGATGCCTGTATTTCAAATTCAGTTGATACTTGCATCAATGTTGCATACCAGTCCAAATATTTCGTTATGTATTTTCCTTCCCCACCCATGGTGACCTTGACCGCAAGGTCACGGTCTTAAAAATTTTACATTTGGTTAAAGTTTTATGACAAAGTTTATAGAAACCTGTATATTCTAAACTCTTAGACAAATTCAATTGATACTTGCATTGAGTTTGCCTACCAGTCCAAAGATTTCATTGGTACATACCCCACCCTGCTGTTTCAGTAACATTGATGCCCACACCCCTTCAGTAACTTTGATGCCCTCACTCCCTTGGTCCATTTAGAAATTTAATGTTTGGTTTAGCTTTAACAAGCACATTTATAGATTCTTATAGCTTTTTGACTTTCTTCATTCATATTACATACAAGCTCAAAAGATATATCAGAGAGGGCGCTGGCCGGGGTTATACATGACCCACTGGCCACTTTCTCTAGTTGTAACTATAGCACCGACATAAAACCAAGAAAACCCCGTCATCGGGCTCCTTCGATCATTTAACATATGGATCAGGGGCCAGCTGTTCAAAACTAACGACGTCGTTAGTTAACGTATCGTTATAATTTTCTATCGTTTAATATGGCAGATATACTTATATTTTTGCTGAAAAAATGAGAGCAGCTTTTGCAGATGCAAAAGCTGCACTCATTTTTTTCAGCAAAAATCACACTATATTACTAGAACAGTTAACAATTTGACCACTAGCGAGCTCGTTAAGCTAACGATGCTTTTAACAACTGGCCCCAATATAGTTTCTCTGTTGAAAACCGCGAATGGCTTCATTGATTATGGCGTCTGTACTGTAAAACGCCACGACAAAATATATTTTATACATTTCATATGAAATGACCACGAGTGTACGATTCTGTTTATCATTTAACGATTTTAAATAGGATTTTATTGCCACAGAAGTTCACTAGAAACGGTTTTCGTAGACGGCGTCTTCAGTCTTGGCGTTACGCGCCTGTTACACATATAGTCATATCAATTTTATGACGTGACCGTAACCCACTTTATCATAGATAGATAATTTATTAATGCAATAAGCCATATGGCCCATGAGCATATATACAATAAACAAACATACAATGATATGCAGGATAGCAACACAGTTCGTTGAAACGTATTCTCATGTAGTCCTTTAAGGCCACAAAAATTACACTTTTAATCGCCAATAAATCTTCAGTGAACATAGGTTGTGGGTACCCGCAAGAACCGCTCAAATGAGGCGGCTCTGAAGGGCATCCACAACCGCGTTCGCCTCCTTGTAGCTCCTAACAATCATTTGCCTTAGGGAGAGGTGCTGAAATCTTTCGTCGATGATAACATTACAAAAATACTATCCGTCGGGGAATAGTTGACAGTGACGTCACGACTTGTTTTTGTTCTGAACACTGCAAAGCTTATGGGGCTAACGGTAAAATAGCTCAAATAGTCAGTTACGTCACTGCCAGATATTTGTTGGCGAACTGTCAACTATTCCCCGACAATGGCCATATTCGACTGGGAAGTTTCGTGAAATTTCCGTGAAATTCCACGCAGGAGTGTGGTGTCTTTCTTGTAATAGCCGATCACATGGTCCAATCAAATATGAGTTATTTTTTAAATACATAAGCGGTCGTGGAGCACGATTGTATTCGAAGGAAAAGTCGAACCTTTCGTGCACCACGGTCGCTTATGAGCTATACACAAATAAAATATTTGATTGGACCATGTGACCAGCTATTACAACTAGGCACCACACTCCTACGTGGAATTTCACGGAAATTTCACGAAACCTACCAGTCGAATACCGTCATTGTGTTGTTTTTCATATCTACAAAATGGCGACTTCTATGGAAAAAAAAAAAACACAAAAAAAAAAAAAACACATTTTTCTTATTTGTACCACATAGCATAACAGAAATTTATTTTTAATATATATGAATAAAAATAAATTAATTAATTAATTAGTACCGTATGTGAACAGAGAACAGCCGTACCAATACTCCAGTGCTTAGTTGAACTGTCTGTTCATTCATAATAGTAAAAAAAAAAAAAAACGTAAAAAGCGTAAAAAGCACGTGGAAAATAGTAAAGCATGTTCCGCACGAGCTTATGCAGCATGATACATGTTTAGGCGAGTCCTCTCCACACCAAAGAAAATAATTGGAAATTATTTACTACTGAGTGGTAAGTGGGGATGAGTGTTTGAGTTTTACATCCCAACAACAACTAAGGTCATACGGAGATGGGACCTCGGTTTAAAGACTCATCCGAAAGTCTGGCGAAGCCCGGGATCGATCCTGCGACCCCTTGTTTACAAGGCAAGTAGCGTAATCACTACACCACAGAGGCTTCTGAGTGGTACATGTAAGTGGTATATACAACTTATTATTTATATTCCTCTCTCTCTCTCTCTCTCTCTCTCTCTCTCTCTCTCTCTCTCTCTCTCTCTCTCTCTCTCTCTCTCTCTCTCTCTCTATAACAATGAAATATATAACAAACGGACAGATATTTTAAAACCTTTTGTACCGGAAACAACAAAGCGGGTACCCTGGCAGACAGTGCAGGCCCAGACCAGACGTCACAGAACGCGACGCCCGACCAGGGCCCACACTATTTGCAAAACGTTCAACCACACTCAAAATAGATCCGAACAAAAAAAAAAAAAACAGCCCGGCACCCCCAAATCTTGAAATGTACTCGTGCTATCTTTGAGATGGAAAATTCCATTTGGTACAAACAGGGGTCAAATGGACTGTCTACATATAGTAACAGATTTATTTGGATAAGTTCGGTAGTAATACTGTATCTTATCCGAATGAACAAGTAATTTAGACACACCAATTCCTGACTTTTAACCAATCGGATTACTTGCTATTATTTATTCCTAAAGAAAGAAAGAAAAAGGTAATAATAATAATGACAATGGACTTCAAAATGATGTAGATCCTGATCGGATGTCCTTTCAAGAAGCCACCCGATAAGGAACAACTTGTTTGCAAAGGTCGGTATTGTCGTGAACAACATGATTAGGATTAAGATTGGTTACAACTTGAAGACTTTGTCTTTTGACTTTTATAAAATTCGTTAATTTCATAGCAATTTATTTATTTATTTATTTATTTATTTATTTTTTGTATATAACATTAGCACTTGAGGCCTACTGACCAATGCTGGTGCGACCTGACGTTAAACCTCAAATCAAACAAACAAACAAAACCTGACCTTATTATGTCAACAAGGTCACCGGCGACACCAGTCATTTAAGCTATTGTACCTGTACATGACCCCATGATTCTGCCTTGTCGAAACGAAATACAAGGCAAGAAATGAAGGATGATGTACAGGTGTTAGAGTTTCTGAGGGTGCTTTAATAACATAACACAGACCGTGGGCGCCCATCAGAACCGCCTCTTTTCGGCGATTCTAATGAGCACCCACAACCCATGTCATGCAACCAATATAAAAATGGTGTATATCGCCGCAAACCCAAGTTTTGTCTGTATGAAGTGGGGTTTGGCAAGGTTTTCATTACATGGACCTGTTAACCTGATGTGTGTGTGTGTGTGTGTGTGTGTGTGTGTGTGTGTGTGTGTGTGTGTGTGTGTGTGTGTTTTAAATATTAATTTCAACATTTTCCAAAACAAATATTGTAAACATCTAAACAACATCTTCACTACTAGCCTATAAGTGATCTCATTTTAAAAGCCCTTTCTATAAAATTACTGAGATTTTTAATAGTATTAATGTTTTCTGTAGTAAGTAGTTCAATGAATTTCTGCATGTTCGGTCTCCGCCAGTAGTATTGCTTAATATACGTTTTTCGAAGATCATTATAACTGGAGCATTCCAAAATGAAGTGATACTCGTCTTCGAGTACTTCACAAACCCTACATTTTCTGTTGTCTAGCGGTATTTTATTCGGTTTTGCCCATCTGCCCCTCTCTACTTCGAGCCTATGTGAAGATACCCTTAACCTGCAGAGACTTCTACGATACTTTTCTACTTTTAATAATTCTAAATATTGCTGATGCTTGAAGTTAGCTATATTTATATAAAATCTTGCTCTAGAAGAGTTTTCCAGTCTTGCATGCCAGTCCTGGATAAATATATCTTTGACTCTAGTTCTGAAGGTATACAAAAAAATCTTTATATTACCCACCCCTTGGGCGTTCCAAACCTCCAAAAATCCTAATCGACTCAATAAATGTTTAACGGAGGATGCCCAATTTTGCTTATTTGGATGTAACTCGAGGTCGTTTAACATCATATTATATATACATTTCACATATTTTTGTTCGTCAGTATACACGATTTTCAACCAAAACTTAACAATACTAATGTACCGACGCGCTTGATAATCGATACGACCTAGCTCACCATATATAAAATCGTTCTGCGTTGACTGCTTTACACCTAACATTTTTTTGCAAAACTGCATATGAACTGTTTCTATAGCTTTTGCAGTATGAAACCCCCAGACCTCAGAAGCGTAATTTAAAATAGGGGTGATTAGTTTGTCGAATAGATCTAAAATATGAGCCGTGCTCAGCGTAGTAAAGTTGTATAAATATTTATTAAGTGTAAATATTGCTTTTAATGCTTGTCCGGAAAGGGTTTTTTGTGTTTCAAATGAAGAACCTCCAGATGTAAAAACTATTCCTAGGTAGCAAAATTTATTAACAATTTCAATTATGTTTCCATTATATTTAAATTGCAAATTTCCGGGCAGTCTGCCCCCTTTTCTGAAAACAAGGACCTTAGTTTTATTAATATTGACATCCAATCGCCACCTGCGACAATATTCTTCGAGTACACTCAAAGATTTCTGTAATTCCTCAGGTGTAGCTCCAAAAAGAACGATATCGTCTGCATATAGAAGCAGTAAAAGTTTAATCATGCCTAGGTCGATTCCATTTATCCCATTTTCTTCTAACTCGTGTTCTAAATCGTTTATATACATAGCAAACAGAAATGGTGAGAGACACTCGCCCTGTCGCACCCCTATATTACACGAAAAAGCTTCGCTGAGTGTGTTTTTATTTTTGACCCTTGATTTAACATTGCTATAAATTGATCTTATTATATCTAGCATCTGTCCTCTTACCCCAATTTTAATTAACTTGTACCACAAAATGTCCCTATCGACGTAATCAAATGCTTTAGTGAAGTCCACGAAGCAACAGTAGAAATATCTATTTTCGTTTAAGCAATGTGTAATTAGACCGTTTAAAACAAAAATGTTATCAACTGTGCCCATATGTTTTCTGAAGCCCGCTTGTGCTTCTATGTAAACTTTATAATTTTCAGCCCATTTATTAAGCCTGTTGTTCAATATTCGTGTAAATAATTTGCCTAAAGTACTTAACAGTGTTATGCCCCTGTAGTTAGATACTTCATTAATGTCCCCTTTTTTGAAAATTGGGACAATGAATCCCTCAGACCATTCTTTTGGGAAGTAACCTATTTGAAATAATCTGTTGAAAAGAACATGCAAGTAATTAATCAATGTAACCGATCCATGTTTGAAAAATTCATTTAACATTAAGTCCGGTCCTGAGCTTGCGCCATTGCGTAATTGTTTAATCGCAGTTAATAACTCATCTTTTAATATCTCTGAGTTCAATTCGTCGAACATGATTTGAAATTCTCCTCTTACATAACGTTCATTGTAATACAAAATATCATCATCTACTTGAAAAAATCTATCTTCGGGATCATTTATCGCTTTAAAATAGTCGGCAAACTGTTTTGATTTAATGGAATGTTTGCTATTTAAATTTGCTGTTTGTTTCAACAGACGCCAATATGCTTTTGCATTTTCATATTTGGAAGAAATAAGTTTCTCCGTTTTCGATTTATCATATATATAACGCTTTTTTCTTATCATGTTTTTAAAATTTGATCTGGCATTTATCATCTCTGCTTCCGTAACATTATTTTTGTCCTGTCTGTATTTATTTAATTTTTTGTAAAATATATTTCGTAAATTCTGACAATCTTCGTCAAACCATGGTTTATTTTTATTTTCAGTATATATATTGTCTGAGTTATCTGTCGGTACATATCATATGACGTCGCGTCATAGAATGTAATAAGGCCGTGTAATAAATTCCGTAATACACTAGTGGATTATATATGCAAATTAATTAGAAAGTCCCATAACGTTCGCGTTTACTAATGGTGAAATATTGACATTTTTGTAAACAAATCGTGAATAAAATGAGTTTTTAATATCATAAGATAACTAGAATCTTGCATTCGTGCTCATGTATTACTTAATTAATTAAACTCGTTGAGGAAAAAGGATAAAATGCTCGGCGAAGCCTCGCATTTTATCATTTTCCTCAACTCGTTAAATAAATCCAATATTACACGATCCTCTGTAAATTACAGCGACGTTATAAAATAACCGTATGAGTTAAAGCTGAACTTCCTGTTTCTAAAACCGAGAAGGCCTTTGAAAAGGCCAGAGTACCGGCAAAGGAAAGGCTAGCGTCGGAAATTCGTCTGCTTCCTCTGTTCTTTGCTGGCGTCACCGGTAGGCTGTTAGGCTGTTCGTTCCTTCTTACGACCACACGTCTTGGTCTGCACAATGCAGTTTAGCCCAGACACCAACGACAAGGTAGGTGTGTGTAGTCCGAATTCTGCTCGGGAAGAAAAAATGTTTTATCTTCCTGGATGCGTTTCTTACAGGCACTCATGATCTCTATTTTTAAACAAGAATAAGGAAAATAATGCATACTTTCTCTTTATTATCACGAAAACACGCGTATATTATTTTAACCCCCTGAAACCCCACTTTTACATAGTAAAACTTAGATTTATATGGGGTATATAAACTATATATTCTTCTTTTCTTTTCTGCTCAAAAAACGTAGATCGAGGCTGTTCTAACGAGTACCAATTATCTATGCTTGTGCAGAAATACGAAAAATATCAGCAATTTTGATCTGAAAAAAGCTCATTTTTTTGGTGGTACAATTTTCAATATGTTTCAACAGGATTTTTAGCTCACCAGAGCCGAAGGCTTCGCGGGAGCTTATAGTCTAGGCAGTGGTCCGTCGACCGTCGTCGTCTGCGTCGTCAACAAGTTCAAACGACATCTCCTCTGAAACTACTTGTCCAATTGAAACCAAATTACCCATAGGGCCTCTATAGGTAAGGGGAACGAACGTTTATTCGTAAGGACAGGGTCACATGACCAATATGGACGTCATGCCCATATATGGTAAAAACCCTTAGCAATCTTCTTCTCAGGAACCAAATTGCCGATGACCTTGAAACTTGGTATGCAGCATCGGGGACTCGGGGGCTGTTTTACGTCAAGGTCAAATTTGATCACTTAGACATTTATATGAAAAAAGGCAAAGCAATGGATTTTTCTGATTGCATGGTAGCTTGTGGTATAAAAATGATATTTGCAATCAGCTGAATGGAAGTTTATCAATTCCAAAGGTCAAGGTTATTTACTGACCTTTGTCCTGGATGGCTCAGATTCGGAATTTTTATCTTCTCCACTTAAACTGCTGGGTTGATTGATGGAGCCTCTATGGGAAGAGGGAACGAAAGTTTGTTCGTTAGGACTAGGTCACAAGACCAATATGGCCGCCATGCCCATATATGAAAACACACACACACACACACACACACACACACACACACACACACACACACACACACACACACACACACACACACACACACATACACACACACACACACACACACACACACACACACACACACACACATACACACACACACACACACACACACACACACACACACACACACACACACACACACACACACACACACACACAAACGTTTAAGAATCTTTTTCTCAGGAACAACAGCCGATGACCTTGAAACTTGGTACGCAGCATCGGGGACTCGGTCCCTACAAAATTTGTTCAAATGATGACATTTGGCTGACCATGACCGATTTCACATAAAAGTCAAATTTGGTCACTTAGACATTTGTATGGAGAAAAGGAAGAACAGTGAATTTTTCTGGTTGCATGCTAGCCTGTGGCGTCAGAAATGATACTTGCAGTCAGCTGAATGGGAGTTTATCAATATCAAAGGTCAAGGTCATTTTTTTACCTTTGTCCTGGATGGCTCAGATTCAGTATTTGTATCTCCTTCTACACTTAAACTGCCGAGTTGACTGAAACAAAATTGCACGTGGAGCCTCGATGGGAAGAGGGAAATTGTTCGTTCACATGACCAATATGGCCGCCATGCTCATATACGGTAAAACCTTTACAAATCTTCTGCTCAGGAACCAAATGGCCGATGACATTGAAACTTGGTGTGCAGCATTTGAGACTCGGGCTCTACCGAGTTTATTCAAATGATGGCATTTGGTTGACCTTGACCTGTTTTATTTCAAGGTCAAATTTGGCCATTTAGACATTTATATAGAAAAAGGCAAAACAGTGGATTTTTCTGACTGCATGGTAGCCTGTAACCCGAGATCTCTGGCTGTAGTGACCTACAAGCCGCCAAATCAGAAAATTAAAAAGGCTTTTAGAACGTCAGAGAAGGCTCGGATTAGGTAGCCTGTGGCATCAGAAATGATATTTGCAATCAGATATATGGAAGTTTATCAATTCCAAATGTCAAGGTCATTTGCAGACCTTTGTTCTGGATGGCTAAGATTCTAAATTCAGTATTTTTATCTTCTTCTCCACTTGAACTGGTGGGTTGATTGAAACCAAATTACATGTGGAGCCTCTATGGGAAGGGGGAATGAACGTTTGTTCGTAAGGACTGGGTCACATGACCAATATGTCCGCCATGCCCATATATGGTAAAAATCATTTAAAATATTCTTCTCCGGAACCCAATGACATTCAGACTTGGTATATAGCATTAGGAACTTGGGTCCTACCAAATTTATTCAAATGATGACATTTGGTTGACATTGACCTGTTTTACGTCAAGGTCAGAATTGGTCACTTCGACATTAGTATGGAAAAAGGCAAAACAGTAGATTTTTGTTTCTGATTCTATTGTAGCCTGTGGTATCAGAATTGATATTTGCAATCAGCTGAATGGAAGTTTATCAATTCCAAAGGTCAATGTCATTCACTGACCTTTGTCCTGGATGACTTAGATTCGGTATTTTTTATCTACTGCTGGGCTGATTGAAAACACTGAATTACACGAAGAGCCTCTATGGGATGAGGCAATGGAAAGCTATTCTTGGGATTGTAGCCACATGACCAAGATGGGTGCCATGCCTGTATATGGTGAAAACCACACGACCTCTGGTGAGCGTAGTGGTCCATGGGATAAGAATTTTGGGTTTACACGGGTGTGGTTAACGTGATATTATGTAATTCTCTTTACAGCTAAACATGGGTCAAAGGTTGTCATTGCTGATATCAATGGTAAGTACATGTATACCGAAAAGCAATAATGATTATTCTGATACGATATGACATTAACTCGTACAGAAAAGCAAACACGCGGTGATGAAAGCAAAATGGACATATTTGTCAACATGTTTTGATGCACACATGAATATATTTTTTTAGTTTTGGTTTAACGGCCCTTTCAAGATTATTTCACTAATATCGAGTCGATCGTTAATCGGAGGTGGGCGAAAAACGGAGTACCCGGAGGAAAACCACCTGACCTTCCGTTGCAGAACTTGGCGTCTCACATGTGACCCGAGCGAGGCTCGTACCATAGCGGTGAGAGACCTAATAATCAAGAGTCAGCGCTCTTAACCACGAGGCCACAGAGACCCGTCATGGATATTTTATACAAACTTTCATATGCGTGGCTAACTGAGTCGCATCGTCACAAATCGACTTAAGGTAATATGGCTATGAAAACGGATTCGGGGCACTATAAAAGATTTCATTTTCAAATTATATCGAAATTCAAATACGTACATCGAACAAAATGAAAACTGTCCGATAAGAAATTCTTATTCCTCATTTGTAGGAAACCCAAGGAAACGGTTATTTACAAAAAATGTTCGCTCTATTCTTACCCTAAAGACGCCGAGAAAAAACTACATCTGAAAATGTCGTCAGCTTATGTCGTCTGCTGAATTTTTGCAAACCTTTTAAAATATTTTCGGATACAGACAAACAGTGTGGGCCCGGATCAGACTATTCCTCTGATCTGGGTCCACACTGTTCGCAAAAAAAAAAAAACACAAAAAAAAAAAAAAAAAAAACCCAAAAACCTTTTAAGGTAACCGGCAGACGGCAAAGCAGACGACAATAGTCGTGATTGGCATGTTATGGGTGAACGATTTTGAGGTCAGTGTTTGCATAAGAGGGTATTGCATTGAATCTGGACAGGAATCATGTGTTGGGTTTGGCAAACAGTGTAGGCTCTGATCAGACCCACATAACGCGGCATCTGGTCAGGGTCTTCACTGTTTGATTGCAGTACAGGAATTTAAGAGCTAAACGAAACAGTCTATATCCTTGTTCAGGACATGTTTTTCAGCCTACAATCAAAGATAATCGAACCACAAGTAGGGCTGGCTAATCGGAGCTGAAAAGATAATCGATAATCAGTCCTGTCATTACGATCGATACTCGATTAGTAATCGCTAAGATTTATGTCATTATTTTACCTGTCCGGCTTTCTGTCTGAGCATGACTCTTACCATATGTTGCACTTTACCATATGTATATTTGAACAGACAGGCCTGAGCAAACAGTGTAGACCCAGATGAGACGCCGCATAATGCGGCGTCTCATCAGGGTCTGCACTGTTTGCCACTCATCCAGCTATTTTAGGCATAACTTAGGGTAGTAAATTGTATCTATCAAGTAATCGATTAAAAGCAAATCAGAAATGATAATCATTTTTGTGGAATTTATCGATCGATTAATCGATTATACGATTAATCTTGGCAGCCTTAACCACCAGTGCTGTCTGTGCTTTGCTTAGGGTACCAGCCCAGTTGTTAGCTTGTTTGGGTTTTAGGCCCATCAACAACTAAGGTCATATGGAGTCGAACCTTAGATTTGAAGACTCATCCAAAAGTCTCGAGAATCCCGAACTCAAACTCCTGAAACCTGGTGTATGCGACGGGTCATTATAGTACAAACGCCTGTACAAATGCATTGTAAACTTAACCGCCGAAAAAAAAACACGAAAATTTTAAGATGAAAAATTGTGATTTTTTCTTATTTATGCTCAAAATAATGATTGTGGGTACTCCTTAGAACCGCCTCATCGAGGCGGTTCTAACGAGTACCCACAGTCTATATTTCAGAGCGGAAATAAGAAAAATAAGGTTTACCATTATAAACCCCAGTTTTACTATACCAAATGTGGGGTTAAAGGGGGTCAAAATTATATAGGCGTGTTTTCGTGATGGTCTTAGCCTTTAAACTGCGAAGGCTTCTTACGCATTTGTTGGGTCCTTTTTTGCAGAAGACGAAGGCAAGAAGGTGGAGTCGGCTTTAAATAGCAGTGGCCCTGCCGGGAGGGCTTTGTTCGTCAAATGTGACATATCTAAGCAGGATGACGTTCAGGTAATCCATATATTCCTTTCTAGGCTTTGTAAACGGCCATGTTTGCACTATAGAATTGACTCTGATCAAATTGATTCGGACCAAGTTTTTTGGGGGTTTTGGTTTTAAGACCCTTATAAGATTATTTCACTTATTTCGAGCCGATCGTTAGTCTGAGGTTGGCGAAAACCGGATAACCCGGAGAAAAACCGCATCATCTTCCATTGCAGAACTTGGCGTCCCGCATGTGACATGAACGAGGCTCGAACCACAGCGGTGAGAGTCAGCGCTCTTACCCACCAAGCCTCGGAGGGCGGACGAAGTTCATGAGATTAACAGGTCCTTGCAATAAACACCCCTCTGTTACGTTATTTTTCCTAATTTTTGACCAAAAACATATTTAGGAATTACTCGTTAGAACCGCCTCAAAAAGGCGGTTCTAACGAGCACCCACAATCTATATTTGGACTATAATGCTAGTCTAGAGATATGAAGACGCCACTGTAGCACACGAGTGTGTTATCAAAATGTTGGCCCATGTCAAATTCATTCAGATCAAAATGCAGTCAAACTAGGATCAGTTTGTTCGAGTTAAATTTGATCCAAATTCAAATATAATTAACAATTGGTAAAAAACAATATTTTACATTTCCATTGTACTTCATTTTCTAGGTTTTTAGCTCACCTGTCACGTAGTGACAAGGTGAGCTTTTGGGATCACTTTTTGTCCGTCGTGCGTCCGTGCGTCCGTCCGTGCGTGCGTCCGTAAACTTTTTCTTCAAACAACATCTCCTCCTAAACCACTGATCGGATTTTGACCAAACTTCACAGGAATGATCCTTAGGTGGTCCCCTTTCAAAGTTGTTAAAATGGTTCCGGTCTGTTGCTTGTCTAGGTCACAGGAGCTGAAAATAGATTTTTTTAACTGAAAATTTTAAAAATCTTCTTCTCTGAAACCGCAAGGCCCAGGTCTTTGATATTTGGTATGAAGCTTCATCTCAGGGACCTCTACCAAGATTGTTCAAATTATAGCCCTGGGGCCAAAAATGCCCCTGCCCCAGGGCCCTTTGGTTTTACATAGGCTTATATAGGGACAATATTTAAAAATCTTCTTCTCTGAAACCACAAGGCCCAGGTCTTTAATATTTGGTATGAAGCTTCATCTAGTGGACCTCTACCAAGATTTTTCAAATTATAGCCCTGGGGCCAAAAATGACCCCGGCTCGGGGGCCTTTGGTTTTACATAGGCTTATATAGGGAAAATCTTTAAAAATCTTCTTCTCTGAAACCGCAAGGCCCAAGTCTTTGATATTTGGTGTGAAACTTCATCTAGTGGACCTCTATCAAGATTGTTCAAATTATAGCCCTGGGACCAAAAATGCCCCTGCCCTGAGGGCCTTTGGTTTTACATAGGCTTATTGGTATGAAGCTTCATCTAGTGGACCTCTTCCCAGATATTTCAAATTATAGCCCTGGGGCCAAAAATGCCCCCGCCCCGGGGCCTTTGGTTTTACATAGGCTTATATCGGGAAATCTTCTCCTCTGAAACCGCAAGGCCCAAGTCTTTGATATTTGGTGTGAAGCTTCATCTAGTGAACCTCTATCAAGATTGTTCAAATTATAGCCCTATAGCCAAAAATGCCCCTGTCCCAGAGCCCATTGGTTTTTCATAGGCTTATATAGGGACAATATTTAAAAATCTTCTTCTCTGAAACCACAAGGCCCAGGTCTTTAATATTTGGTATGAAGCTTCATCTAGTGGACCTCTACCAAGATTGTTCAAATTATAGCCCTGGGGCCAAAAATGCCCCCGGCCCGGGGGCCTTTGGTTTTACATAGGCTTATATAGGGAAAATCTTTAAAAATCTTCTTCTCTGAAACCGCAAGGCCCAAGTCTTTGATATTTGGTGTGAAACTTCATCTAGTGGACCTCTATCAAGATTATTCAGATTATAGCCCTTGGGCCAAAAATGCCCCTGTCCCTGAGGGCCTTTGGTTTTACATAGGCTTATATAGGGAAAATCTTTAAAAATCTTCTTCTCTGAAACCACAAGGCCCAGGACTTTGATATTTGGTATGAAGCTTCATCTAGTGGACCTCTATCAAGATTGTTCAAATTATAGCCCTGGGGCCAAAAATGCCCCTGCCCTGAGGGCCTTTGGTTTTACATAGGCTTATATAGGGAGAATCTTTAAAAATCTTCTTCTCTGAAACCACAAGGCCCAGGACTTTGATATTTGGTATGAAGCTTCATCTAGTGGACCTCTACCAAGATTTTTGAAATTATAGCCCTAGGGCCAAAAATCCCCCCGCTCCGGGCCCTTTGGTTTTGCATAGGCTTCTCCGGGGAACAGAAGGTCACAGGTTCGATCCCGGGCCGTGACATACCAAAGTCGTTAAAAATGGTACTAGCTGCTCCTGGCTTGGCACTCAGATTTACGGGGTAGAGCTAGGACTGGTCGACCTAGTGTAAGGATAATGTGACTGGGTGTGGTATCATGTAATGTGTCTGGGACATGATACTTCAGTGAGGCAGCACTATAAAAGTGAGCATTGAGCTCCCTGTCGCAACCAGACACCGGCGTGATATGACTGAAAAAATTGTTGAAAGCGACGTTAAAACCCGAATTCACACACACACAATTTTACATAGGCTTATATAGGGAAAATATTTAAAAATCTTCTTCTCTGAAACCACAAGGCCCAGGTCTTTGATATTTGGTATGTGGACCTCTACCAAGAGTGTTCAAATTATAGCCCTGGGGCCAAAAATGACCCCGCCCCGGGGGCCTTTGATTTTACATAGACTTATACAGGGAATATCTTTAAAAATCTTCTTCTCTGAAACAGCAGGGCCAAGTTCTTTGATATTTGGTGTGAAACTTCATCTAGTGGATCTCTATCAAGATTGTTCAAATTATAGACCTAGGCCAAAAATGCCCCCACCTGCAGGCCCTTTGGTTTTACATTGGCATATACAGGAAAAATCTTCTTCCTCAAAACCGGATGGCCCAGTTCTTTGAAATTTGGTGTGTAGCTTCATCTAGTGGACTTCTACCAAGATTGTTCAAATCATAGCCCTTGGGTCAAAAATGCCCCCACCCCGGGACCCTTCGTTTTTACATTGACTTATATCGGGAAATTTTAAAAAAAATCTTCTACTCTGAAACCGCAAGGCCCAGGTCTTTGATATTTGGTGTGAAGCTTCAACTAAATTGTTCAAATTTTAGCCCTAGGAAATAGAAGTCAAGGCAATGAAAACCTTTGAAAATCTTCTTGTCTGAAAGCAGAAGGCCAAGGTCTTTGATATTTGGTATGGAGCGTTGTCTTGTGGATTTCTACCAAGATGGTTCAAATAATAGCCCTGGAGGCAAAAATGGCCTGACCAGGGGACCTCAAGGTTTATATACGACCCATAGACTTACATAAGGAAAACGTTTAAAAATCTTGTCTGAAACCAGAAGTCTCCATCCTTTGATATTTGATATGAAGCTTCACCTTTTAGACCACTACCAAGATTAATCATATTATAGCCAGGGGCCAATAATGGCTCTCCCAGGGGCCCACTTGATACCCTATGGATCAGGTGAGCGATCCAGGGCCATCATGGCCCTCTTGTTTGGCTTAAATAGGACTTTTTTGATGTTAATTATTTGCTCTGTATCACCTCCCTTATTTCCCTTGGTTAAAGTTTACTTGCAAGCTCTGTTGTAGTTTAGTGGATAGAACTCAGGAGTTTGACTTAGAGGTTCGTGAGTTCAAATCCTCGAGGAGGATTTGATTTCATTTTTTCCTTCTGAAAACACATAAACAGCTATAGAAGTGGAGGCAATGATCACGAATCGATACAATCAACCAACAGCTCCCATCAGAGACACCAAAGGGAAAGACACACACACATGACACAACAGATCCTAATGGAAACACCAACAGCGGAAAGCCAAAAGGACAGCTACTTTCCCACAAAATGGTCAATAGGCTAGCCAAAATAAAATAACATAAGGGACACAAACACCCAAAGACAAACAATAAAAAAATAAACCGCGACAGAAGACCGCCTTGGAACGGTTAGCGGAAACGAATTCCACTGGGGGCTTAAATCGATTTTACGTGGCCACAATCCTCGCCCTTACTTCCGTCGCGATTTAGACAAATAATTTGTTCAGTCCCGTGAAGGCCTCCTAACTCATAAGTGCAACATCTCCGTGAACACAAATAATCAAACAACAACAGAGATGAAACAACTGTGAGGACTTGACAGCAAGAAACCACTGAAATGTTGGAGCAAAAGAAAACCACCAGTTAGACAAAAAAGTTTGTAGATTTTTTTATCACATATAGATTTCGTTTTTTTTACAGTGAAATGCTTGAAAACAGGATTTCTTGTTCATTTATTCTTAGGTGTACTTGTTGGTTGTCTTTCATTTGTTACATTCTGGTTAGCTCCTTTACATAAGAAAATGCCTTTTTCGGGCAAAACTGGTTTGTATTTTTTAAAATAATAACACTTAAAACAAGATTTCTTCTTCAGTGGTTCTTAGGGGTACTATCTGGTTCTCTTGAAGTCCATTTTTAATGTTTTCGAAGCCAAATAATCAGCAGGTGACGTTATAAACCGGCGACTCTTTGGCCCAGTGATTTGTTGTAGAATAAATCACAGTTCCTTCCAACTGCCTTTATACACGGCCCATTAAAGACAATGTTTATATGCTGAAATTCTGAAAGGGAGATTCTGAAAAGGCATTTTTTAAAACAAGTATTCTGTAGAGCACGATTTGATAGGTGATCAGTCTGCAGCATTAATCCAGTGCTGCAAACGATGGCATCCTGTCTCTATATAGTATACAATTTACGCTAATTGAGTTATAGATACTCTCAAAAGCTTAATATTAGACAAGGCACCCGGGCCTATTAATACAAACGACAGAATTCTTGAAGAACTTGCCGAACCTCTGTCATAGCCGTTAAGCGACCTCTACAATCATTTTCTGGCCAGCTGTGGTTTGTTTTTCTCAATAAACAGAAGGCGACTAATGTCAAGAAAAAAATACGTCATGTAGCAGATATAACAATATTGATTAGCGCATGAGGCTTTTTTTTTTTGGTTTGGGTTTTACGGCCCTTTCAAGATTATTTCACTCATATCGAGCCGATCGTTAATCATAGGTGGGCGAAAACCGGAGTACCCGGAGAAAACTGCTACATGAGGCTAAGGCTTCTGTTCAAAGCAATCTAGGTTAAATTGTACTATTGCTAATATTGTGCAGTAAAGTTGTGATTTTATATCTTATTTCAGCATTTAATTAAAACAACGGTTGAAACCTATGGAAAAATAGACTGCATTATCAACAATGCCGCATTTTGTAAGTTTCTCAGTGTGTGTGTTTGTGTGTGTGGAGGGGGATGCATGTACATGCGTTTCGTGTGTATGTGAGCGCGCACATGTATTTGTCTTTACTTCCATTTTAGAGTTAACCGGGCTTGATTACGTTAGAGTAATCATGTATGAAATTTCATGTGAACAGTCTGCTGCTTAAAAAGTTTAGAATGCTGTCGTTGTAACTTGCACCGACGTTGATTTGGCTTTGCCCTAGCGACATGTGCCTGCTTGGATAAGGCCTTGAAGTTCATGCGAATCGTCTGCCAGGTCCGATAATTCATCTGAATCGCACGTCTGTCTAAGGAAGTTTGTCATTATATGCAGTTGACCAGCTAGGCAGACTGTTGACATGCAATGTCAAACCCGATTCTCTCTAGCAATAGCAATTTAGTCTCACAGCAACTATGTTATTCTTATACCTAGTCAATACCATTCTCCTCGGGCAAAATTATTTTCTTCAAAGTATAGCCCTATACCCTCCGCCCATAGGGGCTTGAAGAAATATATGGGCTGCATGATGCTTCCACGCAGAGCTGAATCCGGCCCGCACACTAGTACTGGTAAACCGCTTAGAGGATCTAAGCCTGTCCAGGAATCGCGGTGCGAGGCGGACCGTCCATGCTAATAAACCCTATTGGTTTCATTGGGCGACAGGGCTTGGGATGTCATTTCATCTCAATGTCGGGTTAAAGTCCCACAAAATTGGAAGCAACGTCTCCAAAATGACCTTTACAGTGTTGACGGGGACGTTAAACCTCAAATCAAACAAACAAACAAACAAAGGATAGCCCTCTTTTTGCATGTGTATAAATCTTTCCTTTAAAGCGTAGCACGTGAACTGAAGAAGTTAGTTCTGTACTTCCATTTCATTCCATTTTATGTTTTAGACTATTTCCTATGGAATCCGGGAAGGGCCATGATTTTTCTTTTAATATTTTGTGCAATATTAAGTTGTGCGAACAAGATATTATCTTGTGCGCACAAGATAATATGTTGTGCCCACAAGATATTATCTTGTGTGGACAACATAATTTATCTTGTGAGGACAACATATTATCTTGTGCGAACAAGATAATAACTTGTTTGCACAACTTAATATCTTGTGCGCACAACATAGTATCTTGTTTGCACAACATAGATCTTGGGAAGTTGTGCGAACAAGATATTATCTTGTACACACAAGATAATATCTTGTGCACACAAGATATAATGTTGTCTGCACAATATACTAAGTTGTGCGAACAAGATAATATCTTTTACACATAAGATATTAAGTTGTGCAAACAAGATAATTTCTTATGCGCACAAGAACAAGATATTGTCTTATCTGCACAAGATCTATGTTCGCACAACTTAATATCTTAGGTGCACAAGATATGTTGTGCGAACAAGATATTATCTTGTCCACCCGAGATAATATCTTGTGCGCACAAGATAATATCTTGTGTGAACAAGATAATATCTTGTGCGCACAAGATAATATGTTGTCCGAACAAGATAATATCTTGTCTGCACAAGATATTATCTTGTGTGCACAATTTATAAAAAAAAAATCATGTCCTCCCGGGTTCCGTAAGGTCCTGTATTAATTTTGTATTTGCAGTTTTACCCGCCATGACGCTAGATGAAATTACCTTAGAAGACTTTCGTCGCATTATTGACGTTAACATTCTGGGAGCATTCTTAACGTCAAAGGTAGGTGCATGCACATACACAGTCCCAATATTGACAATTTTTCCATCGGTGTTCCCCACCCCCTGTAGGCACATGACGAAATTGTGACGTCACATCAACGTCGGTGCAATGCCATTACGTTTATGCAACGTCACGTCAACGTCGGTGCAGCGTCGTTACGTTGCACCGACGTTGATTTGACGTTGCCCTAGCGACGTGTGCCTGCTGGGCCAACTTCTTCCTTTTGCTTTGTTCGTCCGCCCGTCCGTACGTCCGCCCGCCCGCCCACCCGCCTGTCCGTCCGTCCGTCCGTCACGCACTACAGGATGTATCATATTTTAGGAACTGTGTATGCTAGGGTTCTGAAATTTCATATCCGGATTGCTTTTGAAAAATACATATTTTTTTTTTTTTTCTTTTCTGTCAGACTTCTTGTTGTAGAGTTATGGCCCTTTGCAGACGAAGGCAATTTTGCACAGGTAAAGCTTGTAAGCAAAATATCCCAAGAACTGCTTTGGCTAGGCTCTTGAAATTTTGTAGGCTGTTTTGAAATAATGTGAAGATGATCTGATTAAATGTTGGTATAATGTTATCAAAAATTGACCAAATTATGCCCCTTTTTGGGCTTAGGCATATGGCATAGTAAAAGCTTGTAAACAAAATATTCCTAGAACCGCTAGGTCAATCCTTTTGAAATTATGCTGGCTCTTTCGAACCAAAGTCAGGATAATCTGATTAAGGTTTGGTATAATTTAAAAAAGAAATGACAAATTATGCCCCTTTGTTGACTTAAGAAAAGCTAGGAAGCAAACGTTCTGAAGAACCGTTTGGGCTGGGCTCTTGAAACATTGTAGGCTGTTTGTAACCAATGTGAAGATGACCTAATTAAATTTTGGTGTAGTTTTATGAAAAATTGATCAAATTATGCCTCTTTACAGACTTAGGCATTTTGGCATTGGAAAAGCTTGTAAGCAAAATAACCCAAGAGCCACTACGGCTAGGCCCATCACATTTTGCAGGCTGTTTGTAACTCATGTGAAGATGATCTGATTAATTTTTGGTATAATTTTATGAAACAATGACCAAATTATTCCTCTTTTTTTACTTAGGCATTTTGGCATAGGAAAATCTTGTAAGCAAAATATCTCAAGAACCGCCTGGGCTAGGCTCTTCAAATTTCGCAAGTTGTTTGGAACCAATGTGAAAGTGATCTGATTTTTTGGTATAATCTTTATGTAACATTGACCATATTATGCCCTTTTGCGGACAAAACAGCATTTTGGCATAGGAAAGCTTTCAAGCAAAATTTCAAGAACCGCATGGCCTAGGCTCTTCATCACGTGAACAAGTCCGTAAAATGAAGACCCCCCTAAACCCCACTTTATATAGAGAAAACTGGGGTTTACAGGGGTATACAATATTTTTCTTATTTCTGCTCCAAGACATAGGCTGTGGGTACTCGTTAGAACCGCCTCACTGAGGCGGTTCTAACGAGCACCCTCAACCTATATTTTGAAGATTTATAACAAAAATATCAAGGATTTTCATCAGAAAAATAGCCATTTTTGAGATGTGAAGAATGCGCTATGTCGTACGGGTGTGTTATCGTAATGTGAAAGTTTGCAGTAGGTTAGACCCAAAGGAAAGATGTGGTTTAATTTGTGACCAAATTATTCCCCTATGTGGACACAGCAAAATATCTCCAGAACCACATGCACTAGGCTCTTGAAATTTTGCAGGCGGTTTGGAACTAATGTGAAAAAGATCTGAATGAATTTTGGTAAAAGTGTATGGTCAATTAACCGAATTATGTCCCTTTTTGGACTTAGGCATTTCTGATTAGGGAAACTTTGTAAGCAAGATATCTAAAAAAAACCACATAGGCTACGCTCTTGAAATTTTGCAGGCTGACTGGAACCAATGTGAAGTTGATCTAATTAAATATTGGTATATTTTTTTTATAGAAAATGATGAAATTATTCCCCTTTGTGGACTTAGGCATTTTAACATTGTAGGCAAGTTATCCCAAAACAGTTTGAGACATTGCCTTGAAACTTGACAGACTGATAGGAAATGATAAGTAGATAACATGAATTACTTTTTGTAAAACAATCTGAATTTTTTCACTAAGTTATTGCCCTTTGAAAATTTTGGCCTTTCATCTTTGTAAGCAAAATATTCAGTCTAAAACTATGTGAGCTATTGTCTTGAAATTTGAACGGGTGATAGGAGATGCTGAGTAGATGATTTCATTAGTTTTTGAAAAAAAAATCAAATTCTTCTTTATGAGTTATGGCCCTTAGAATTATTCAACATTTTAACGTCCTAAGCATGATATCTCGTAAACTGTTTGAGATGTTACCTTGAAACTTTACAGACTGATAGAGAATGATGGATAGATGACCTGATTAATTTTTTAAAAAATATCGAAACTTTTTTCCTGAATTATGGCCCTATGAAAATTTCAGCAGTTTAAATTTGTAAGCAAGATATCTAAAACATGATTTTGCCTTGAAACGTTCAGACTGATAGAGAATGATAATTAGATGACCTGAAAAACTTTTGAAAAAATGAAGTTTTTTTTCCTAGAAATTACCCTTTGAAAATTTGGGCATATTAACTTCATAAGCAAAATATTTCTAAACTATTGTCTTGAAATTTGAATACCAGATAGAGGATGATGAGTAGACGCCATGATTAACTTTTGAAACAAATACAAAATTTTTTTCTTGCATTATGACATTTCAACAACTCATCATATTATCCTTGTAAGCCAGATATTTGGAACACTGTTTAAGCTATTGCCTTGGAACTTGACAGATTGATGAGTAGATGACCTGTTTAATGTTTAAAGCTTTGAAACTTGACAGGGATTGATGACTTAATAGCCTAGTTAACCTTTGAAAATGATTCTGAAAAAAAAATGTTGAGCCATGGCCCTTTGAACAGTTCGGCATTTTATTCTTGTTAGCAAGATATTTCAAAACTGTTTAAACGATTGCTTTGAATCTTGACAGGCTTATAGTGAATGCTGAGTAGATGACATGATAAAATTTTGAAAAGAAATCTGAGATTTTTTCTTCAGTTTTGGCACTTTAAAAATTTTTGCCTATAGGGGCAAGCACGTGGTTGGGGGCATAGTGTTTTACAAACACCATTTCTAGTTCTTTGGTATCTTTAATATTTCGTGACCGGCACCATGAGACTTGAATATTTATGTTATTCCTTAATTTTATTTGACAGTGATCTACAATTAACACATAGGTTCACAGATTACAGTACATTGACCATATCATACCTTCCATTTCTAAGCGTGGATTTTTAACACTGCAGTCACATCGGTTGCCGACGTGATGACAATACAGGAACAGGAATGTTATTATATTGTGATGACACTACAGGAATGTTTAGTGACGTCACCTAACGTTCTGTGACGTCAACCCCAACGACGGCACATATGAGGTCGTATTCAGCCAGTGCCGATGATTTATCAAACACGCGAGAATATTCAATTTTGGGTAAGAAAACCAGGATAAGAACAGAATTTCTTGCACACCAGACAAGGAAATCCGTGATTTTACCCTGGGATAGAAATTTATGTTCTGACCCTGGTGTTCCGACCTCAAATCGAATATAATCGCGTGTTTGATAAATGCACTGTTTGATTACAACCACATGCGCGGCGTCGTCATGCGTGACGTCACTAAACATTCCTTTTGTGTCATCACAAAATGGCGGACGTCGGTAACCGAAGTGAGAGCAGCATTAAAAATTCGTAATAGAAATGGAAGGTATGCAAGAAAAAGAATCATATATGGGGGTGAGGGGTGGATAGAAAAATCCGTCCCTCGGGATCATTGTCCGGCATCACTCGGCAAGCCTGGTGATGCCGGACAGTGACCCTTGGGACGGATTTTCCATCCACCCCTCACACCCATATAAGATTCTTATATTCTATCCCAGCTAAAACTATGGATTTCCTTGACTGGTGTGCAAGAATATCAAATAAACTCAGCCACAGATTAGTGGGGGTATTCACATACTATTTTTCTTAATTCTACACGAAAACATAGAATGTTGGTACTCATTAGAAGCGCCTCAACATCATCACGGAAACACGCCTATATAATTTTGACCCCCTTGTACCCCACTTTTATATAATAAAGTAGAAGTAGAACAAAGATCAGGAATTGATACAATTAACTTACTCCACCCATCAAAGACACCAAAGGGAAAGAAACACAAACATTGAGTGACCAGACCATAATGGAAACCTAAACAAAGGAAGGCCATAAGGACAGTTACTTTCCCACAAAATGGCCATATGGCCATCCAAAATAAAAAGACACAAGTCATACAAACAGTAAGTAACAAACAACAACATAAATAAATCGCCACAGAAGAACCGCCTTGGAACGGTCAGTGGAAAGATTTCCACTGGGGGGCTAAAATCGATTTTACGTGGCCACAATCCTCGCCCTTACTTCCGTCGCGATTTAGACAAATAATTTGATAATCTGGGGTTTCTGGGGGTATACCTTATTTTTCTTATTTCTGCTCTAAAATAAAGATTGTGGGTACTCGTTAGAACCGCCTCAATGAGGCAGTTCTAACGAGTGCCCACAATCTATATTTTGAGTAGAAATAATAAAAATATCACAATTATTCATCATAAAATTTTCATTTTTTCGGCGATAAAGGTGGCAATGTATTTGTATAGGCGTGTTTGCGTAATGTATCAGAACTTTGGTCATTTTGTGGGAAAGTTTGGCTTTCTGCTTGTGATATTTTCATTAGAGTTAGTAATTTCATTTTCGTGCTTCTTTCCTTTTGATGTCTCTGACGGGAGGTGTTGGGTAGTTGTATCGATTCCTAATCATTGCCT
This sequence comes from Lucinisca nassula, assembly GCA_963580285.1. Lineage (NCBI taxonomy): Eukaryota > Metazoa > Mollusca > Bivalvia > Lucinida > Lucinidae > Lucinisca > Lucinisca nassula. The sequence goes on along the minus strand of OY757024.1, from coordinate 7,667,807 downwards.
GCACTTCTGTTTTGTGCTGTATACATATTTAGCCTTAATGCCAGACAACAAGAATTTTACGGTAGAGCGATACATAGAGAACATTTTCTTGCACACCAGACAAGGAAATCGGTTATTTTACCCTGGGATAGAAATTTATGTTCTGACCCTGGTGTTCCGACCCAAAATCGAATATAATCGTGTGTTTGATAAATGCACTAGTTGATTACGACCTCGTATTCTCCGTCGTTAAGGTTGACGTTACAGCAAGCTACGTGATGTCACTAAACATTCCCGCAGTGTCATCACAATATGGTGGACGTCGGTAACCGAAGTGGCTGCAGCATCACAAATCCACGCTTAGAAATGAGGTATGCAAGAAAAGGAATCCTATATGGGTGTGAGAGGTGGATATAAAAATTCGTCCCTCGAGATTACTGTCCGGCAAGTCTCGTGATGCCGGACAGTGACCCTCGGGACGGATTTTTCCATCCACCCCTCAGACCTATATGAGATTCTTATATTCCTTCACAGGCGCCGAACGAATTCGGGACATAACTGAGTTGTTTCCCTGTATGCGATCAGCCAAGCCATTCTCGTAATGAGTTATAACAGTACGAATCTAAATTAGTTTAAAGAGGGATTATTCAAGGTATTAGGGAAACAATAATTTTTTTTACATTAATAAAATAGAAGTGGAGGCAATGATCAGGAATCGATACAATTAGCCCACAGCTGCCATCAGAGACACCAAAGGGAAAGAAACACAACCCTGACAGAACAGACCCTAATGGACACATCACTAGCGGAAAACCAAAAGGAAGGTTACTTTCCCATAAAATGGCCAATAGGCTATCCAAAATAAAATAAAATAAGCGACACAAACACCCCAAAACCGGCTAAAATCATTGTGAAATCTAGGGAAGGTCGAAACCATGGAGTGACGACAGTAAACAAGACAGACCCCTTACCTGGTAAACCGAGTCAGCAGCTCTTTCCATAACAAAGGGTGACTCAATACATTTGAGCCAGTGCACGACAAAACCTACAATAAGGCATGTGCGCCCATCGAAGACTCAGATCAGCCTGCACATCCATAATAGTAGTCTAACCAGAGACTTCTCTTGCTGCATGAAGGAGCATTGCGCCCTTAGCTATCCTTAGAGCGCACAACGAAGACTCTGATCAGACTGCGTGGATGCGCAGGCTGATCTGAGTCTTGGTTGGGCGCACATGTCTTATTGAATGTTTTGTCCTGCGCTGGATCATTTAAGTTTGAAATGTTCAAAGGTAAAAAAAAAAAAAAAAAGAATTACTGGCTTTGTTTAACTGTACGTCAGATGGATAAATTTGATTGGCCTTGACTCCAAAGTAAGGGTATTCAATAATTAAAAGAGCATCTAAATATCTTGAGGTGGGTTAAAGGCTTCAATAATGCCAGCTTGATTTGCACTAGAAAAGGACATCATAAAATCGTGCTCATAACAAAACAAAAATACCGGATTTACCGTATGTTTTCGGACAGACAGGCCTGAGCAAACAGTGTCGACTCAGATAAGATCCCGCGTTCTGCTTGTCTACACTGTTTGCCACTCATCCTGCTATTCTTAGACACAAAATCGGGTAGTATATTGTACTTGCTCAACAAGCATGGTAAGGAGCTAAGATGTCCGAATATTTAGGGTAGATACGGGTAAATCACTACAAGTGGAGCAATACAACTAAGGTACGTTTCCTAATAAAGTGAGCCCACTTTATACGCTTCTGTCATACCATCTCATGCTTTGTTTCAGCATTCTATAAAGTATCTGAGAGAGTCAAAAGGCAACATTATCAATATAACCAGTATGTCCGGTGTTCACGGACAAAACCAAGCAATGGCGTATGCCACTACAAAGGTAGGTAAACAAGTTTCCTTGGGGTGATAGATGAATGTTTTATCATATGACGTCGTGCCTGAGAATATAATCACTCCATGTAATAAATTCTATAATCCACTAGTGGATTAAATATGCAAATTAGTTAGATACGCCTCGTAACGTTACATGTACCCCGTTTCTAACGACGCCTCGTTTCCTAATGGCGAAATATTGACATTTTACCGGCCATCCGGCCTCGGTATCTCAGTCGGATGCGCGTCTGACTGGTGATCAGGAGGTCGCGGATTCGATACCTGCAGAGGTCGGCAACATTCTTTCCTGGAGATTGATCATGAGATATTTTCTTTGGTCATTCTCTCCTTTCCACTGATTCAAGAAGGGAAGTTGGCGAAAGAATGTGCACTGTTCTGATTAACAGCTTACGTATAAGCCTGCCCAGGAAAAGTGTAGATAGGTAAACTGACCGGCACAGAAATGACCTAAATAGTGTTGACTGGGGGGCCCATAAACTTCAATATATAATAACAAAAATCGTGAATAAAATGCGTTTTGAATGCCATACGATAATAAGACTCTTGCATTCGTGTTCATGCATTAGTGAATTTTTAAACTGGTTGAGGAAAAGGGATAAAATTCTCGGCAAAGCCTCGCATTTTATCTCTTTACATCAACTCGTTTAATAAATTCAATAATACATGCACACTCATGTAAGATCCTTTATTTCAATAATGTATTAAACTCGTTGAGGGAAAGGGATAAAATGCGAGGCTTGCCGGGGGTATATATGTCCCACTGGGCACTTTGTCTAGTTTATTTTGCGTTGATTGGAATATGAGCAACGTCGGGTCGCGAGCAAAGTGAGTGAACCCGGAAGGTCGCGAACAAAGTGAACCCCGTCACGAAGTGAACCCCGATGGGGTTAGCGTTGATTGAGCTTGTGACTCGATATACTATAGTTCAATGAACGTTATTTAATTTACCTTCATTATATATATTTATATTATTTACCATTAATTTGTTAACGAAAAAATCTGGTTTAAGGGCTTAAATTAAAATCAGAAAACAATTGAAGGGGCCTGTGCAACAAGGGACCTAAGTCCTATTTTTCATTATTTCAAGAAAAATGCGAAAAACACATTTTTTTTACAAAACTAGTTTCGTATAAAATATTGTTCATTTCAGCTTAAAGGATGAGAACTGGTTTTGGTAGACAGTGCCATTTTGAAATAAACTCGAACAATGAATTCATGGATTTGGGTCATGTGTTGCATAATAGAGGTGAAGGCACTGATCAGAAATCGATACAATTAATCCACAGTTCCCATCAGAGACACCAAAGGAAAGAAACGCAAACATGGAACAACATACCTTAATGGAAACATCAATATCGGAAAGCCAAAAGGACAGTTACTTTCCCACAAAATGGCCCATTTGCTATCCAAAACAAAATAATATAAGCGAAATAAACACTCAAAGACAAACAATAAAAATAAACCGCGACAGAAGAATCGCCTTGGAACGGTCAGTGAAACGAATTCCACTGGGGGGCTTTAATCGATTTTACGTGACCACAATCCTCGGCCTTACTTCCATCGCGATTTAGACACATTATTTGTTCAGTCCGCATAAACCTCAAAAATGGAGTTAGGCCCTTTGTGTAATTCGTATAAACCTATTATTTTGAATTTTCTGCAGCAATTCAGTGGTCAAAGGGAGCTAATAAGATGAGGAATTGAGTTTTCTGCATGATATAATGGTTAACTCGATTTTGCCTAAAAGTGGACTTAGGTCCCTTGTTGCACCGGTCCCTTCAATTGTACACAGTTTTTTTTTTCTATCGACAACAGAAAAGCGTCATTGGCTCGATAACGTCGCCATCGCCTAATCTTTTTTGAGAGAACCATTGTCACGCCTACGGAACGATAGAATGCGTAACCATTGGTTAAGAACGTGAAGCAATTAGAGCGACATCCGGTTAGGAATTAGATCGCTAAAAAAGGTAAAGAAACTGTGCAGTTTCTGTGTTTCATAAGATAAATAATTTTTACGAGGAAGTTATTTAAAAAACGGGGAATTACATTCAGGAGCCCATTGATATCGGCATCTTTGGAGTAAATACCAAATCCCGTACTTCACACATTTTGGCTAAATTTAGTTTCTCCTGCTGAAGGTGAACTCAAGCCTTAGAAAACGAGTGGTTTTTCGAGGTGTTTGTTGCCTTTTATTTATTACTGCGCTTTGCTACAAGTTCAGCGTATTAACATGCACACACAATAAACATATATGGTTATATGTGTTGTGGATATTTTGCTTGTCAATGCAGCACTAGCGAGAAATCACCACGGAAAAGGTCGAAAATGGTTGGTTACGCATTAGATCTATAGAAATGATAACAAAACTTGCAACTATAAAGCGGATCTGTTTTCATCTCCACGGCCCCAGAATCACCCGCAACTTGTTCTACGGAACCATTTTTAGCCAACCTGATAAGCAGTGCGCTATTGATTCGATAATGACATAGTATTTTATGGAAACATTTTCAGTCTCCAGAATCATAGTACCGAATGATTTTCACGGACTTTTACGCTGTGTTTGTTTTATCAATGGTCCGGTAATTGCCTGAAATGAAATAAAACAGGTTTTGGAGTTTTAATTTCTGCGAAGAACTCCTCATCTGCCAAAATTTGCTGGTTAAGCATTAGATCGTCTGGTTGAGCATTCGATAACCAGAGGAGAAAATCAAACCAGTTGCTGCCTAAGTAAATGCCAGCAGCTTACTACAATAAAAGGTGGCCTACATATGATTTCTAAATTGTGTTAAAATCACCAGAGAAAGAAAGCTGTGATGAAAAATACTTTTCTGGACAAGACCATTAAATGTCTGGGTATCATGCTTATCTGACCGAATGACGCGCCGATTCATAAATAAGAGGTCATTACTTACTTTTGTAGAAAACAAAATGGCCAGCTTACGGTTTGTAATTGCGATTAAATCTATATCCGGATGGGACGGCCATTAATGAACCGTCTCATCCGAGAATGAAAGCTGTTCGCCATCCTGTAAATGAAATTGACTAAAACTCCTATTAACAAGAATTGCCCAAAATAAAAAAATGGAGAGAACCCGTTTAAGAAACTCAGGCGTGAAAGGCTAAGGGTAAGATCGTTAACACTGCAGATACGAAAATAAAAATCAAAATTGAAAGCCTATTTGGCTTATGTAGGAGAAAATAAAATACCGTAAAGGCGTAGTACTGCGACACAAAAGACGTAATAACGCAAAAAAGGCGTAGAAACGCAAAACAAAAGACGCAGTAACGCCAATCAGAAGGCGAAGCTACGCAAAAAAGGCGTAGTAACGCAAAAACAAGGCGTAGTAACGCGAAAAGTGCATACTAATGCAAAAGAAAGACGTAGTAACGCAAAAGAAAGGCGCAGTGATGCGAATCAAAGGCGTTTTTACGCGAATCAAAAGGCGTAGTAATGCGAAAAAAGGCATAGTAACGCAAAAGAAAGGCGTATTTGTTTTAGCTCGCCTCTGCAAAGCAAATAGGTAGCCGGAATATCCTACTCCTGGGACTGCGCATGCCCCCAAAATATTCGTCTGTATCATGATCGATAACCCAGATCGGAGATCCCGTGAGTTCTATGCTAACTGTCAAAACGATAAGATAAAGATATTGTCTAAAACCAACTTCTTATTAATACAAACAGCGCAAGAATGACACACCATGTATTCTTAATCATGTTAATCAAGACGAACTAGAATCCATTTGTAAAATTTATAAATTTTAAGTAAACAGGAGGACAGGTGCGTTCATTAAATAAATTGAGAGAAGTAAGTAAGTAAGTCAGTCAGTCAGTAAGTAAGTAAGTAAGGACTTTATTTAGTGAGGGTAGCAACATATAGCACATACAAAAATACATGTAATAGCTAATCTTCCACGAGGCCCTCAGCTAATCTTCAATGATCTAATCTTCCTTCTTAATAAAACATACACGCTATAATATTTTGTTTCATCGGCAGTGTCATTTTTAGATATGAGGAAAAAATATAGATATAATAAATTGATAGAACATACAAGTTATAATATTTTCTTCCATCTGCAGTATCATGTTTAGATATGAGGAACTTTTGAAACCGTTTTGAATATGGAGCAATATTTTCTCACGGATGTATCTAGGCAGTGATTAGGCAGTTTACATTAAGCCAAAAGTCCAGTTTTTTGTTCACTATCGACCGACTGTTGATAATATTGTATTTAGTACTAAAAAGGTTGTAGACATTTGTTTTCTCCACATCATTTTGTTTCTTTGAGTAATCATTACGAAAACACGCCTATACAAATACAATGTAACCTTTATCGCCAAAAAACGAAAATTTTAAGATGAAAAATTGTGATATTTTTCTCATTTCTGCACAAAATTTAATGTGATTTAAAACAACAACAACAAAGGACTGGTGGGTCTATTGCCTCCGAGTGTAGGTAGGAGAAATAGTCTTAAACTGTTTCATTAATCTCTTAAATTCCAGTGTCCAATAAAATAGTGTAGATCTTCACCAGACGCCGGATTCTGCAGCGTCTGATCAGGGTATACACTCTTTGCCAAGCCCATCCTATGTTTCCAAGATAACCCTCTTTAGTTTTTCACAACACTCTGACCTCACTGCGACTATTTTCATTCTAATAGTTTTCCCGACAAGTCAGTGATATTCACGTGCACTTAAGCATAGAACAGCTTTTCTTCTGAGCACCTTTGGGTCGATTGACAAACAATTCCCAGTAAAATTCTTCTCACTGACTGTTACAAGGCGGTTCTTCTTTGGCGGTTTATTTATGTTATTGTTTGTCACTGATTGTATGTATCGCATTTTGGATAGCCAGCTGGTATTGATTCCTGATCATTGCTTTACTTCTACTTTTTATAAGCACCAAGTTTATAATCATGAGTGTCTTATGCTCAACCTGGCTCTCTAAAGCTTGACCATAGAAACACGATATAGATTTAATCGCCATTAAAAAGCGTAAGCTGGCCATTTTGTTTTCTACAAAAGCAAGTAATGACCTCTTATTTATGAACCTGTGCGTCATTCGGTCAGATAAGCATGATACCCAGACATTTAATGGTCTTGTCCAGAAAAGTATTTTTCATCACGGCTTTCTTTCTCTGGTGATTTTAACATAATTTAGAAATCATATGTAGACCACCTTTTATTGTAGTAAGCTGCTGGCATTTACTTAGGCAGCAACTGGTGAGATTTTCTCCTCTCTGGCTATCGAATGCTTTACCAGACGATCTAATGCTTAACCAGCAAATTTTGGCAGATGAGGAGTTCTTCGCAGAAATTAAAACTCCAAAACCTGTTTTTATTTCATTTCAGGCAATTACCGGACCATTGATAAAACAAACACAGCGTAAAAGTCAGTGAAAATCATTCGGTACTATGATTTTGGAGACTGAAAATGTTTCCATAAAATACTATGTCATTATCGAATCAATAGCGCACTGCTTATCAGGTTGGCTAAAAATGGTTCCGTAGAACAAGGTGCGGGTGATTCTGGGGCCGTGGAGATGAAAACAGATCCGCATTATAGTTGCAAGTTTTGTTATCATTTCTATAGATCTAATGCGTAACCAACCATTTTCGACCTTTTCCGTGGTGATTTCTCGCTAGTGCTGCATTGACAAGCAAAATATCCACAGCACATATAACCATATATGTTTATTGTGTGTGCATGTTAATACGCTGAACTTGTAGCAAAGCGCAGTAATAAATAAAAGGCAACAACCACCTCGAAAAACCACTCGTTTTCTAAGGCTTGAGTTCACCTTCAGCAGGAGAAACTAAATTTAGCCAAAATGTGTGAAGTACGGGATTTGGTATTTACTCCAAAGATGCCGATATCAATGGGCTCCTGAATGTAATTCCCCGTTTTTTAAATAACTTCCTCGTAAAAATTATATAACTTATGAAACATAGAAACTGCACAGTTTCTTTACCTTTTTTAGCGATCTAATTCCTAACCGGATGTCGCTCTAATTGCTTCACGTTCTTAACCAATGGTTACGCATTCTATCGTTCCGTAGGCGTGATTGTTTATTTTGATGCCACTGACGCCGCATGTGTCAATGTATTCATTGAATAATGAACAACATTTCGTCCATAGAAATAAATGTAAGGATTTTGTTTGTAAATGCACTCCAGCATATGAGGAGTCTAAGATCTCTTGTTTCTATCAGCCTCATCTGAGTCTGTACTGGGTTTTATAATTTATGCATGCCGGATATGATATGTATACTTTAACAGATACATGCAACTTATACTGCTATGACCTGTTGCACCAAGGACTAACGTTTTGGTGAAACTTGCCATTTATCGAACTTATGTTTATATAGAAGTTAACTCTGCATTACCTCCCTTATTTTCCTTGCAAGCTTGGTAGTGTGGTGACTGAACCAGAGGGACATGGGTTCAAATTCTGGAAGAGGATTTTTTTCTTTTTTTTTTCTTTCTTAAAACATAAACAGTTGTTTGTTATTACTTGCAAAATATAAAATTCGTTTTTTTATGCAAAAGCTTGAAACAGGATTTAATTCTTGTTCATTTGTTCTTAGAGGTACTTTTTGGTACTCTTTCAATTGCTGCAGTCTGTTGAGGTCTTACACATAAGAAATTATTTTTGGGGGCAAAAGCGACAAATTTGAAATTGTATTTTTTTAAATAAAACAGTTTAAACGAGATATCTTATTAAGTGTTTCTTAGTGGTACTTTCCGGCTGTGGTCTGTTGGGCTCTTTTACAAATGAGCCCCGCCAAGCGAATTTGTGTCTTCGAGCATTCCGTCATGACAAATTTTAACTGCGCATGCCCAGCCATTCAGAGGAGCCAGGGATATTGCTTTTTGTCTGAAGGTTCCTCCTGATTCACTGCTTGTATGAGCGAGTAACGAAGGTTCTGGCGAGACTGCGCGGATGCGCAGGCTCGCCTGGACCTTCGAAGCTCGCATAGGCGATAAGTACCAAAATCGCTTGATGGGGCCCAAATGAAAATGAAAAATAGTCCATAATACCGTTAGGCATTTTTCTTGTTACCATACATACTGTTTGTATGAGTTTGCGTTGATACATATGTTTTTATGTGTTTACCTGCTATTATCCTGAAGTTAAGTTTCAATCCTGTTGTGACACATTTTGTTGTGAATACGTACCATTTTCCTGAAATTTAGAATATTTTCTATCTATATGTTTCATAATTATGTTCGCTTTCCAAGATATAACGATATGGCGCCCGGTTGCTAAATTGAGGGTTTTCCTATCTCTAGATTAATCATTATTCGGATGATTTTAATATATTTTTATTTGGTAAACCTGGGGCTCAAGATAGCTTAGATACTCTTCAGAGCCGTTTAATCCCAAACAAATGAAACTAAGCATGGTATTTTGCTTACTTTGCTAAATATTGATGATACCCTTTGGGACTGCTCCTTTTTCCAATGCCTCGCTCTTGACTAAGCACGGCTCTTCACTGATTAGTTTGCTTCGTATTCACATGTTCCCGACTTTGCTACATGTAGGTCCTGTGCAATTTGTTCCAACGACTCTGTTAGTGTGTTGAAGTACTTGGGTGTGACTTTGAAAGTCTTTTTATCACTTCATACGTCCACATTGAGAGCGTTTTCCTGTTTCTAGTTCACTAAAGAGTCTTTTCTCTGGCCAATAATAATCATACATCTAAATAATAATAATCAGACATTTCTGGAATTATGGCCTGCCCTTCGTAACTGTCCCAAATTGGGAAGGGTGTACGCACTCTGCACCATTACCCTTTTAGAACGTCTGTGTTTGGAACCTGTCTTTTGGCGTACATTGGTAAATTGTCCCATGGTTCACATGCGTATAATTAATAGAGCTGGTAGCACCTTAGCTCTGTTGACTTTCGGCTTTTTGTCATATTTGATTCCACTTTTATTTCCAACATTTCCACGTAGTGGGCCAAATGCTTCACTAGCTTTGGAAATCCTGGAATTGACTTCGTAATCAATATGCACAACGCCTGACAGCTAGTGTGCTTCTGAGATAGATGGACTTGCCGTCTACCACTTGAAGTCGTTGACTTTCACTCTTTATTAAAGCACCCTATGGCGCATATTCAAAAATGAAGAACTCGTCTAAAACACCTCTGTGGGTCTAGATTAAGCTTAACACCTTCTTGGATTGAAAAAGCTTCCCATATAGGTATACCATATGAAAGCATCTACGAGGACTGTTCAAATATGAATGCAAGTAGAACATTTTCTCATGGACTAATGCGAAAATCACCTGGAAATAAATATCACAGCGTAGAAAAACATTTTACCTATACATTGATACCAAACCTGTTAAAATCCGTGCACTTTAGCCATGTATATCGTTCGATAAACACTGTCTACTCTTGTATACTAATACAAAACATGGTTGGAAGACGGTCAGAGTACGCCGTTGAAATACGGTCCTATATTAAGAATCGTTGTGTTCTTGGTATACGGTGCAAAGTCATTTTTGATGAAATATGTTCGGTTTATGGGCATTATGAAATGTCTTTTCCGACAGTTTTTCGTTGTGGGCTGTGGGCTAGGCTCAACAGAAGATGCACCACATAATTGTCGGCCGAAAAGAGCAACATCTGCCAAGATGGTTGCTAGAGTGAAAGAAATAGTTGCTACCGATGCACGATACACCACTATGCAAATAGCTAGTATGGTTGGCATCTCATTAGGAGCACCTCATACAATTCTGAAACGGGATTTGAAAATGAGAAAGATCTGTGCTAGATGGATTCCCCATCTGTTGACAGATGAGCAGAAAAAAAAAAAAAACACGCGTTCAGTGCGCCAAGAAGTTGCTTAAAAAGTTTCCAAATTACAATGCACGGTCTTTCGCTAATGGCGTCACAGGTGACGAGACATGGGTTCACTTTTTTGAGCCAAAACGAAAGATTCAGAACAAAATATGGGCAACAAAGCATTGCAAAAGACCATGCATTTCAAAGCGGACCATGAGCGTCAAGAAGGTAATGTATGCCATATTCTTTTCAAATCAGGGCCCTGCTATTCAGGTTGCTGTGCCTAAAGGCAAATCTGTAAATGCAAAATTTTAGAAGAACAAAGTTCTTCGAAAATTGAAGAAATATTTCAAAGAACGAAGACCCGCAAATGGTTGGGCCAATGTCAGATTGCTACATTACAATGCGTCATCGCACAAGGCGTTCATTGTGCAAGACTATCTGAAGCAGGAAAAGGTTGTTGAACTCCCTCACCCCCCCCCCCCCACCCGTATTCCCCTGACCTTGCCCCGTGTGACTTTTTTTTGTTCCCGCGGCTGAAAAATACCTTTCTGGTCGAAATTTGTACAGCGCAAACACCTCGGTTCTGCAATATTCCAGTGCCTTCATAGTATACCTCGAAAAGACTGCCAAAATGCATACAATGATTGCATCAGAAGACTGAAAGTTTGAAAGTTTGTATATCTGTTAAAGAGGAATACTTTGAGGGGACAAAATAAATTTTCCATCGAAATCTTTCACGGAATCATTTTTATGTGCTTAGTTGCATTCATATTCGAACAGTCCTCGTATGAGCGTGACGAAGAACATCACCCCGAACAGCTTTGATGCTAGTACATAGCCCTGCTTAACACAATTTGTCACATGGAATGGATGCCCCACTACCGCACAGTTACTATGAACTTGGCCGGACAGCATATAAATCAATATGTTTCAACGTCTGTGTAAAACGCTTTGGTAAAGTCGACAAAGGTCATGTAGAGGTATACACTCTTTTAAACTGTTTCTTCTTTTAAAGCTGCCTTGCTGCGCAGGTCGTGGCAGTTGTTCCTCTGTTTTTTTTTCAGAAGCCCCGCTGTTTTTTTTTTGGTAGCAACCCTGACTGAGTGAGTTGTTCATTCAATCGTAGGACCCTTGCCCGGCTATTTCCAGCAAATGACAGTAAAGTGAAAGCCCGATGATTGTCACAGATCTTAGGATTTCCTTTACATCTGAGGCTTACCGAATGGTAGGAGTGTTATTGCTTTCGCTGTTTTAGAGATGGTTAAGAACTCATCAAATAGAAGATTACATAACACCTGCCACGCAGAGCTGAAACTGACCCGCACACGAGTACTGGTAAACTGCTTAGAGGATCTAAGCATGCCCAGGCAAACGGTGCGAGTCCATGCTTATAAACCCTATTGGTTTCATTGGGCGACAGGGCTTGAGATGTCATTTCATCTCAATGTCGGGTAAAAGTCCCACAAAATGGAAGCAACGTCTCCAAAATGACCTTTACAGTGCTGACGGGGACGTTAAACCTAAAATCAAACAAACAATAGCTTAATCATTGATAGATGTCGGGTGACAAGGTCATGTCGTCAAAGACATCAGCCAATCTATGCAATATGGCTTCTTAGTCAATCAGCAGAGTTGAGTAGTAGCATCTGTACCAAAGAGTCGGGTGATTCCTGCTTGAACAGTCTAAAATGCATAATGAACTTCTTTAAATCCTTTCTCTCTGCAAAGACTGGGGTTTCTCCAGCCTTTTTCACTCAGTTAACCCTTGTACTGCAGAACCCGGATATCTCTTATATTTCAAACAATGACGCTCCAGATCAGATGGCTTCTGCCATCTGATCAGGATCCTCATTGTCTGTCATTCAGTTTATGAATTTGTCGCAATAATATGCATCAAGTAATCTGATAGGTTGATAATTAGAGATTATCACATGGGATTTTGGTTATCGCCCGATGTATCAACCCGAGACTCCATTATCTGCCCGAAGGCTTTAGCCTGAGGGCAGATAATGGTCGAGGCTTGATACAGAGGGCGATAACCAAAACCCCATGTTATAATTTGTTTATCACATATTCAGAGCCTTTTCTTACTGTGTTTGACGTTCATAAATTGAAAAAAAAATGTGATAAAAAGCGTGATTCAAGCACAAAAACCGCGTAACGTCACGCCTAACTATTCGCGTTACGTCATGTAATTGGCAACGTCACAATAACGTCATGAGTGGGCTGATAACCGCTGTCCGTTCAAAATACACTGTTTCCGGTTATCAGACCGGGTGGGCTGATAACCGGAAATGGAAACAAGCATTATCACACATGCAAAACATGGGTTATCATGTTCAATATAGTACTGAATAAGTGATAATCAGAAGTAAATATTCAGCAGGTCAAGGGTTAACATTCTTGCATTATCTCTGCCTGGGCTTGGACTATCTTACAAATGTTTGAATAGGCAGTCTTACATTATACTAAGTTGATATCACTTTTGAGTTTGGCCTTTCTTTTCCAGGAATCTCTGTATTTCTTCGTCACTCTTATCAAACCAGTTTGTTGTGTGCGTGTGCTTGGAAATCTATGTCTCTTTGTTTATTTGTTTGATTTGAGGTTTATCGTTCCCGTCAACACTGTATAGGTCATTTTGGAGACGTTGCTTCCAAGTTTCAGGGACTTTTACCCGACATTGAGATGAAATGACATCTCAAGCCTTGTCGCCCTATGAAACCAATAGAGTTTTAAAGCATGGACGGGCCGACTCGCACCACTTTTCCTAGACAGGCCTGGGACATCTAAGCAGTTTACCAGTACTCGTGTGTGGTCAGATTCAGCTCTGCGTGGAAGCATCATGCAGCCCAATCTATTTCCTCATGCCCGGATGGGTGGGGGCCAGGGAAATCGATGTACTTTGTAGCCTTTTGTATGAGGAAGAGTTAAAACCCTTATTTCTTGACACTGAGGCGAAAACACAACGCACCGACTTAGATTTGACGTTGCATTAACGTCATACCATTGCACCGACGTCGATGTGACGTCACAATTACGTCATGTGTCTGCTGGGAACCAATTATCCCCAAACTCACCTCAGTACAACACTTTATTTGGAGCTATAGCGAAACATTATTGTAAGGAATGAATTTCATTTTTGTGGATTTCATCGATGTGTAAACTCCGGCGAATCACTCACAAACTGAATGAACCCAATTTTTTGTGGATTTCATCGATGTGTAAACTCCGGCGAATCACTCACAAACTGAATGAATCCCATTTTTTTGTGGATTTCATCGATGTGTAAACTCCGGCGAATCACTCACAAACTGAATGAACCCCATTTTATGTGGATTTCATCGATGTGTAAACTCCGGCGAATCACTCACAAACTGAATGAACCCCAAACTGCATGTCTTCATACTAAGTTTGTGAATGATTCGCCGGAGTTTACACATCGAGAAAATCCATTCCTTATAATGCCAACTTTGCCATCGAAAAGTTTAAAAATGCCAATAAAATGGTAAAATTTAGGAATTTTTTCGTAAGCGTAAGGATGAACCTATCAACGGCATCGGCAGAGCGATTTTTCAGTTAGAACTGATATCCCGTTTTATAAGGGAACCCAAGCGAAAAAAAAAAAAAAAAACATTAAGTCTTTTTATTCCGTTTATTTCTCTTCTAACATTTACTTTTTCAGTTTTGTTTGTTTGTTTGATTTGAGGTTTAACGTCCCCGTCAACACTGTACAGGTCATATTGGAGACGTTGCTTCAAATTTTGTGGGACTTTTGCCCGACATTGAGATGAAACGGCATCTCAAGCCCTGTCGCCCAATGAAACTGCTCATGGAATTTATTAAAGTATAAAACTTTTATTTCAACCAGTCAAACCGCTCGAAATGCAAATAATGTTGGATAATTGGAATTATTACTTTGTAATATAATGTTATTAATCAAGTTATTTCGTATTGGCCCAGTTACAGGTCCGAGGTCTGCTGTATTGGCACGAGGCCGAAGGCCGAGGCCAATACAGCTGACTGAGGACCTATAACTTGGCCAATACGAAATTACTTGATTAATGACAATTTTATTAATTGAGGCAATTAAAAAACATGATTTATGAGTTTTATATATTGGTTGACCTGGTGTAATGCAAGATAATCAATTAATAACATAACAAAATCGTCACCCGTAATGAGATTGAATTGTTAACATCAAAGGCGTGAATGTCACTTTTTTAATTTTATCGATGTGTAAACTCCAGCGAATTACGAACAAACTGTATGAAGCATGAACTGCTAGGAAATTGTGCATTGGAACTCAGTTCGAAGGACATAATAGACACAGTTTATCGATTTCCGAGTAGTGTATGCTTATGCTTATTTCATCAAAGGACAGTCATGATCGATTTCTTAGCAGTTTATGCTTATGCTCATTTCAACAAAAATGAGAATTTATTTCTTATAATTCCATTGTGTCATCAAAATGTAAAACATTCCAGCAAAAATAGTAAGTTTTGGGAACTTTTTCGAAAGCGTAAACATTCACTACTTATCAATGACCACGGCGGAATGAGTATTTTATTAGAGGCTGCCATCTTTGAAAGAAATTGAAGCGAAAATAAACGTCAAGACTTAAAACACATTTTACTTTTCATCTAACATTTACGTTTTAAACACTTTCCCATTTTAATCGAACGTTGTTGGCGCCACTTCACATACAATGTCGTAACACGTGGGTTCTAAACGTGCTCTTTAACGTCACGTTTTACTGCCTGTCGCTGTGTGAAACAGCACTAAGTATCTTGCTAATGGGATTTATCGAAATATTTTCAACCAATCAGATCGCTCGAAAGGTACGTAAAGATTGAAAATTGGAATTATAAAACATTGAGTTGTGGGACAGAAATCTGTTTATGAAAACGATTTGGTTCTTTTAGTGAAAAAACGTAGCTTGACTTCAGACAGTCGTAACATTTGAATGCATTTGAAGTTGTGAAGCAATTTCGGCAGTCCGATCGGCTTACCATACATACGATTGTCTTTTCCTTTAAAACTGGCCTATGTCAGTAAAAAAAAAAACTAAGACGAGCATATTAGTAGAACCCAATCTCGACGATAGTCGTCTGCTTTGCCGTCTGTCTGTTACCTTAAAAGTAATTGTTTTGCACAGTGTGGTCCCAGATCAGACTGATCTTGGTCCACACTATTTACCTGTATGCAAAAATATTTTTTTAAAATCTTGAAAAAAAGCAGCAGACGACATAAGCAGACGACAGTGTGTGTTTCAAAAGCTACATTCCCTTTGGTGTCCCCTGATGGGAGCTGTGGGTTGATTGTATCGATTCCTGATCATTGCCTCCACTTCTATATTGTTGTGTTGATGCTTTTGGTTTCAGTCTGGGTTAATTGGCTTGACGAGAAACTTGGCAATTGATGAAACAAAGAATGGTGTCAGGATCAATTGGTAATGTTTGATTGGCTACCCATTACGAAAACACGCCTATAAAATACATAGTAAATTATATCGCCGAAAAAATGAAGATTTTAAGATGAAAAAGTGTGATCTATTTTCTTATTTCTGCTCAAAATATAGATTATGGGTACACGATAGAACCGCCCCATCGAGTACCCGCAATCTATATTTTAGAGCAGAAATAAAAAAAATAAGGTTTACCCTGTAAGTCCCAGTTTAGCTACATAAAAGTGGGGTTCAATGGGAGGGGGGGGGGCAATATTATATAGGTGTGTTTTCATTACGTACATTAACAAATGCTTTCCGATAAGATTAAATCCATGCTAATAAGGGATAAGGGAAGCAGTTTGATTTTCAATGTTATGCACTGTTCACACCTGCTCTTTCATTCTCACTTTGCATTAGTCTCTTACACAATGCTTGTTTTTAGATTGCTTAAGATTGCTTAAGAGTCTTAAGCACCACCAAGAAGTTTCGAGGGGCAAATTATCTCACGCTCGTCTGTAATTGCGGACATAAGTCCTTCATTAGGATTCATTAAACTTATAGTTATAATATCATGGTTGGAAACTAGCTAGCTTGTCTGACCCAGAAAACTTTTTACACTCCATATTTCCAGTTCTGTAGTGTATTCCTTGCTTCAAAAGGATAATTCTTAAACGGCATTTAAAGCTGGTGTTAAAGGAATGTGTGTCAGCCGTAAAAAGTCTCACTGCCCTTTATCATAGTCTAGGTAATATTTTCTAGTCCTTTGGGGTCATTTGTTTGATTGTAGAATTTTGAAAATGTTTTAGGGCTGCGAATGAGGCCTTGTTGGCCGCAACTTGTCAGTCTGGCCGCGAAAATTTTTACACTCCATACAATGAATTCCTTGCTTCTAAAGTAGAATCCTTTTTAGGAACATATCACATGATAGCTAAGATATATGTTGGGCATCAGCATAAAGAACAGCAAACTGTATATATCATATGACGTCGCGTCTGAGAGTGTAATAACGCCATGTAATATTTTCGATAATCCACTAGTGGATTAAATATGCAAATTAGCTAGATACGTCCCGTAACGTTACATGTACGACGTCCTTAATGACGTCGCGTTCACTAACGGCGGAATATTGACATTTTTGTAAACAATCGTGAATAAAATGCGTTTTAAATGTCATATGATAAATAGAATCTTGCGTTCGTGCTCATGTATTATTGAATTTATTAAACTCGTTGAGGAAAAGGGATAAAATGCTCGGCAAAGCCTCGCATTTTATCCCTTTTCCTCAACTCGTTTAATAAATTCAATAATACATGAACACTTATGTTAGATTCTCTATGTCGACAATTTATTAAACTCGTTGAAGAAAAGGAATAAAATGCTCGGCATAGCCTCGCATTTTATCCCTTTTCCTCAACTCGTTTAATAAATTCAATAATACACGATAACTCATGTAAGATCCTCTATTTACACTGCTTCATTACGATAACATACCCGTGTGACATAGTGTATTCTTTTATTTCTCCAAAATGGCTACTTTTCCGATGAGAATTTGTGATATTTTTTCTTATTAGCTCGGCTATTTTCGAAAAAAAAGGACGAGATATTGTCATAGCTCTTGCGTCGTCGTCGTGCAAAAACTTAGACATTTTCGTCTGCGTCGTCGTCGTGCAAAAACTTGGACATTTTGTAATATCTCTGTCATTACTTAACATATTTACTTGAAACGCGGACTAGTTGTTCTTTATGAAAACGAGCTGCAGCCGAATGTTGGCACCCGCATGCGGTGCTCTTGTTTTTACTCCTAACATACGTAATTGGAGTTCGTTAGAACCGCCTCATTGAGGCAGTACTAACGAGTACCCACAACCTATGTCTTGGAGCAGAAATAAGCAAAATAACATATACCCCTGTAAACCCAGTTTTCTCTATATGAAGTGGGGTTTAGAGGGATATTCATTTAACGGATTTGTTAACATGATGGAAGACTTAGAGTAACACGCCCTTGATTGACTTAGATTTTGGTGGCGGGGACATTCATCAAACGGGATTTTCTAGTGCTTACTTAAAGCTTTAATTGTTTTAACTTTCTTTTTGAGCTTGCATTTTTATCTTCAGCGTGTCGCCAAGTGGGACAAACACTCATATGTTTCAAACAGGTTTTGACAAGACAACAAATGCTGCGAAATACAGAGAGTTCTACGAGAAACATACACAGGTGAGAAATAGTTTTGCATGTGTAGAACCTTATAAGTTGTAATCTGATAATGCGCACGTGTTTTCATGTGCATATGATTTATAAGTGATCATCTCTCGCAATAGTTCTCATCAGGTTAACAAGTCCGTGTAATGAAAGCTCTTTTAAACCCCACTTTATATAGAGAAGGTATTGGGGATCTAACTTATTTATCGTCAATGCAGAATGTTGTTGTGCCATGTGGCGTCCGTAAAACGTCTCCCCGTACACCATCATAGTGCAGATTATATTTTCTGGTCTTTTGGGATCATTGAGTTCATATTTAATCATTTTGAAAATAGAGTTCTGCTTTAGCTAGAGGGCGTGGCCGGTGTTGCACATTTCAGTACTGGTCATGAACAGACTCAATAAAACCAAGTTTGCCATTTTCGTTTATTTGGTGTATTCTTTGCTTTCAAAGGATCTAACTATTCAAAACTTATTTACAGGGGTATTCTTTTTTTTCTTTATTTTGGCTCAAATACATAGAATGTTGGTGCTCGTAGGAACCGCCTCATTGAGGGCTGATCCGGCTTTTGGAATTACTCATTTTCAATCACTACTAGAATCTATGATGGATTAGCCTAATTCCTAAAAGTCAATTCTTCCTAAGACAGAAACTTATGAAGAAGATGTTTGGCAATACCGCAGAGGCTAGAAATGGTTTAAATAGACAATTTCAAAGAGAACTATTGATCACTTCTCTCGTCCAAATTGTTACTCATGGCACCATTAATTTTGGCCACGTAAACCCGCCTCCCTTGATGCTGATGCTGACAGGCTTGGCATCTCAGAGGTTGTTAATGTCCCATGTCCAGTTTCGCTTCTAGTATATCTGGAGCGATTAGTTAGGCGAGTGGTGACCATGTTTTCATATTACGATATCTTTGGTTCTGCTTCTTATCAGGCCCTCTGCGTAGAACAGGTTGATTCGGATGTTCTGCGCAGAACATTAATACCAGTTAACCCCTCTGCCAAGAACAACCTAGCTTGAGGGCTATCTATTTCGGCAATGATCTATCATCAACGCCTGCTCTGAGTACTTCCGCATTGCTTTTACAACATGACAAAGATATTCCCCGAGCAGCTCCTCTAGATGTCTCTTCCATTTTCGTTTCCAAAATACAAGAGGTTCTTAGATTAAATTAAGCCGATTTTCACCATTCTCTTAAGAGCCAATGCTTCGAGAGAGTCTGGTTCACGGAAAAGACCTTCTTCTTCATCATCTAATACAAAATCAGCGAAGACCCTAGAAAAATCTAGTTTTTTTCCTACCACCTCATCTTCTTCTTGTTCATTTTCGGTCTCTTTCGGGTTTCCGTTTTTGGATTTACATCTGTCTATCGGAGATGGGTTTGTTTCTTGCAAAATTTATGATAAACGAGATGATTTTGATTTTGGGATTGTAAATTTTCCCTTATTGGATTGTGATGCTCCTCGTGCGCCATCCTATGCAGTTTATATTTCACAATTAATCCGATTTGCCAGAGTATGTAAGCATGTAACTGACTTCAACACTCGTAATAAGTTGTTAACTGCTAAACTTCTTAATCAGGGTTATTGGTACCATAAACTACGCAAAGCCTTGTCAAAATTTTATAGACGTTATTCTGATTTAATTTCAAAATTCAATATTGGACTTAAATTTCTTCTGCAACAAGGTCTAGCGGAATCCGAATTTTATTGTGACTTACTATATAAATTCAGAAAAATATATAACTGCAATGACTTAAGCAACCAATTTCGTAAAATCATTCTTCGAAATAAAAAGATTTGGTACAACATAAATGTTATATGACAGACTGCATGCATGGTAGTTAACCCAATCACGGTTAACAACTTTGCTTTCCTCTTTAATTGCACGCCGGTGGGTCAGGCCTCAGATTCTATGACGTTTCCAGCGTAAAGGCTTACGGAGAATCAGAGATATCTAATTCTATGTAATGTTAGTTGGTGCCTGATGCTCTGACTCTGCTCTGATCGGGCCCATCGGAGTCTTATTGTTGGTTTTCTTTTACTCCAGCATTTCAATGTTTTCTTGCTGTCTAGTCCTCACAATTGATTCATCTCTGTGGTTGTTTGCTTTTTTGTGTTCACGGAGATGTTGCACTGATGAGTTGGGAGGCCATCATGCGGACTGAACAAATAATTTGTCTAAATCACGTCGGAAGTAAGGGCGAGGATTGTGGCCACGTAAAATCGATTTACGCCTCCCATTGTAATTCGTTTCACTGGCCGTTCCAAGGCGGTTCTTCTGTTGCGGTTTATTTTTGTTATGGTTTGTCTTTGGGTGTTTGTATCGCTTATATTATTTTGCTTTGGATAGCCAATGGCCATTTTGTGGGAAAGTAACTGTCCTTTTGGCTTTCTGCTGTTGGTGTTTCCATTTAGGTCTGTTGTTTCATGTTTGTTTTTTCTTTCCCTTTGGTGTCTCTGATGGGAGCTGTGGGATAATTGTATCGATTCCTGATCATATGCTTCAGGATTGTGGCCACGTAAAATCGATTTTAGCCCCCAGTGGAATTCGTTTCACAGACCGTTCCAAGGCGGTTTATTTTTTGTTATGGTTTGTCTTTGAGTGTGTTTCTCGCTTATACCTTTTTGTTTTGGATAGCCAATTTGCCATTTTGTGGGAAAGTTACTGTCCATTAAGCTTTCCGCTATTGGTGTTTCCATTAGGGTCTGGCTGTTTCATGATTGTGTTTCTTTCCCTTTGGTGTCTCTATTGGGTGCTGTGGGATAATTGTATCGATTCCTTATCATTACCTTCACTTCTATTTTCCCCTGTTCTACCAGGGGCCGTGGTGGTTCGTCTTCTTTCTTCTTCCAGGTGTGTGTTGGGGGAGGGGGGGGGAGCTTCTAGCTATCAGCCTAAATTATGTTGTTGGAACCCTTCCATCCGTACTTATTCAAGATCTCCCAGTGGTACCCGCCTCCTCTTTTGTAGAGGCTTGGTCAGCTATAACTCAAGACTCCTGTGCCCTTTCTATTTTGAGAAAGGGCTACAGGATTCTTTTTGCAAGGGAGCCTCCTCTGTCCCCTATTATCATTCCCTATAACTTACCAACAATTTAGCGAAGAGGTACGGGCGTTGCTGGAAAGAAGGCTGTGGTTATTGTGAAGTACATCTCTCCGGGGTTTTCTTCAGCCGGATTTGTTTAGTAACAAAGAAACACGGGAAGCATCGTCTCATAATCGATCTCTCTTCTCTCAACAAAATGTTGAAGATAGATCGATTTCATATAGAAAAGCATCTTTAATCGGGAGATGAATTCCTCCGGGGGCTTGGGCTGTTTCTATAGATTTGACTGACGCTTACCTTCATATTCCTATTCATTAAGCGTCTAGCAAATTCTTCAAATTTCTCTGGAGGGATCAGTCTACAAATTTCGGGCTCTTCAATTTTGAATTTCAACAGCCACGTTTGTCTTCACAATGTTAATGGAGATTGTTGCAAAACGGAAGTGAATGCAATGATCAGGAATCAATACAATTAACCCACAGCTCCCAGCAGTGACACCAAAGGGAAAGAAACACAAACACGCAATAACTAGACCCTAATAGAAACATCAACAGCGGAACGCCAAAAGGACAGTCTTTAACCTACAAAATGGCCAACTGGCTATCCAAAACAAAATAATATAAGCAAAACACACACTCAAAGACAGAACATAATAAAAATATACTGTTACAGAAGAACCGCCTTGGAACGGTCAGTGAAACGAATTCCACTGGGTGTCTTAAATCGATTTACGCAGCCCTTACTTCCGTCGCGACTTAGACAAAAAAATGTTCAGTCCACATGAAGGCCTCCTAACTCATCAGTGCAACATCTCCGAGAACACAAAAATCAGACAACCACAGAGATGAAACAAGGATGAGTACTCTACAGTTAGAATCTGGAGCAAAAGAAAACCAACAGTTTGACTAAGCCTTAGGACAGACAGTCCTAACCAAACAGTGCAGACCCAGATTTGTTTGCCATTCCGCCTGAACCCCCATTCCTTGCTGTGTCATGAAACAAGTTTGTCATAACTTCAGAAGAATTACAGAAAGCCCTCAAGTGTCCGAATGTTAGGATCCACTCCCTGATGAGATGTGAAATACAACCCCAAAGTGTATTGTGCACTGTAAACACTCCTCATATTCATTATAATAGCAACGGTGTATGGACATCTACATTTCATAATTGCTCTTTTAAATTTGGAGGCTTTATGTAAATATATAAAAGGTCATGATTTTCTCATAGAATCTGTCATTTCAGTGCTTTTGTTAGCTCGGCTGTTTTCGAAGAAAATGACGAGATATTGTCATAGCTCTGGGGTCGTCTGCGTCGTCGTCGTGCAAAAACTTGGACATTTTGTAATACCTCTGTCATTACTGAACATATTTACTTGAAAATCGGACTAGTTATTCATTATGAAAAGGGGAACTCATACCAATAGGTGAGGTAGCCCTCAAAATAGTTTTGGCACAGTTATGCCCCTTTTTCGACTTAGAATTTTTGTTTTCTAAAAGAAACTGCAGCCGAGCGTTGGCACCCGCATGCGGCGCTCTTGTTTTGTTTTATTTTTGAGTCGTATTCAGCCTTCATCTTCTATTTTTCATACCATAACCTTCTGCAATATTTCAGTTCATGGGACGACTATGTGAACCTGTAGAAATAGCAAAAGCTTGTCTCTATCTGGCGACCGACGCTACCTACTCTACCGGTCAAAATGTGTATGTGTCGGGGGGAACGGAACTAGACTATGGCTTTAAGTCTCAGATGGACTGGTTCTTTCAACCCTGAACCAGTCGCGAACCAGCCAGATGTTTTCAAAACTCAACTTTCAGCCGTGAAATAGACATAGAAAGGTTTTGACTAACTATCCAGCCAGAAATAATGTCGGGCCAACGTCGGACCGACAGCGATACGACGTTAGCACGTCGTATCGCTTTCGGTCCGACGTCGGTGTCGGTCCGCTCTTTCATGCCAGCTTGGTAATTGAGCCATACAAGAAGACTTTAGCGATTGTTGAAGACAAACAGCATCCTGCGCATCCGTGCAGCTTGATCTGTCTTCGCTGGTTTTAAGACCCAGTATGGCATTTTTGCTATCAAAAGACTTATGGGCAAAGACTTTGATCAGACTGCCTGGATGTGCAGGACGATCTTTTTGTCGCACAGGTCGTATTAGAGGTTTTATCATGCCATAGCTCAAATACTTTAACCCATTGTATACTAGTGGACTCTTCCATTGCTATATGTTGGACAAGTCCATTTGTCATATAAGGGGTGTCAGGCCTATTTTTCGTTTTTAGCTCACCGTCACGTAGTGACGAGGTGAGCTTTTGGGATCACTTTTTGTCCGTCGTCCGTCGTGCGTGCGTCCGTGCGTCCGTGCGTGCGTGCGTAAACAATTTCTTTAAACGACATCTCCTCCTAAACCACTGATCGGATTTTGACCAAACTTCACAGGAATGATCCTTAGGTGGTCCCCTTTCAAAGTTGTTCAAATGGTTCCGGTCCGTTGCACATGTAGGTTTTTGGGGCCAAAAATAGACTTTTTTCACCAAAAACTTAAAAAATCTTCTTCTCTGAAACCACAAGGCCCAGGTCTTTGATATTTGGTATGAAGCTTCATCTAGTGGACCCCTACCAAGATTGTTCAAATTATTGTGCTGGGGCCAAAAATGCCCCCGCCCCGGGGCCCTTTGGTTTTACATAGGCTTATATAGGGAAAATCTTTAAAAATCTTCTTCTCTGAAACCACAAGGCCCAGGACTTTGATATTTGGTATGAAGCTTCATCTAGTGGACCCCTACCAAGATTGTTCAAATTATAGTGCCGGGGCCAAAAATGCCCCCGCCCCGGGGCCCTTTGGTTTTACATAGGCTTATATAGGGAAAATCTTTAAAAATCTTCTTCTCTGAAACCACAAGGCCCAGGACTTTGATATTTGGTATGAAGCTTCATCTAGTGGACCCCTACCAAGATTGTTCAAATTATAGTGCTGGGACAAAAAATGCCCCCGCCACAGGGCCCTTTGGTTTTACATGGGCTTATATAGGGAAAATCTTTAAAAATCTTCTTCTCTGAAACAACATGGCCCAGGTCTTTGATATTTATTATGAAGCTTCATCTAGTGGACCCCTACCAAGATTGTTCAAATTATAGTGCCGGGGCCAAAAATGCCCCCGCCCCGGGGCCCTTTGGTTTTACATAGGCTATTATAGGGAAAATCTTTAAAAATCTTCTGCTCTGAAACCACAAGGCCCAGGACTTTGATATTTGGTATGAAGCTTCATCTAGTGGACCCCTACCAAGATTATTCAAATTATAGTGCTAGGACAAAAAATGCCCCCGCCACGGGGCCCTTTGGTTTTACATGGGCTTATATAGGGAAAATCTTTTAAAAATCTTCTTCTCTGAAACCGCAAGGCCCAGGTCTTTGATATTTGATATGAAGCTTCATCTAGTTGACCCCTACCAAGATTGTTCAAATTATAGTGCTGGGGCCAAAAATGCCCCCGCCCCTGGGCCCTTTGGTTTTACATAGGCTTATATAGGGAAAATCTTTAAAAATCTTCTTCTCTGAAACCACAAGGCCCAGGACTTTGATATTTGGTATGAAGCTTCATCTAGTTGACATCTACCAAGATTGTTCAAATTATAGTGCTGGGGCAAAAAATGCCCCTGTCCCGGGGCCCTTTGGTTTTACATAGGCTTATATAGGCCAAAATCGTTAAAAATCTTCTTCTCTGCAACCGCAAGGCCCAGGACTTTGATATTTAGAATGAAGCTTCATCCAATGGACCTCTACCAAGAATGTTCAATTTATAGCCCTTGGGCCAAAAATGCCCCCGCCCTGGGGCCCTTTGGTTTTACGTAGACTTATATAGGGAAAATCTTTAAAAATCTTTTTCTCTGAAACCACAAGGCCTAGGTCTTTTATATTTGGTATGAAGCTTCATCTAGTTGACCCCTACCAAGATTGTTCAAATTATAGTGCTGGGGCAAAAAATGCCCCATCTTTAAAAATCTTCTTCTCTGAAACCACAAGGCCCAGGACTTTGATATTTGGTATGAAGCTTCTTCTAAAGGACCCCTACCAAGATGATTCAAATTATCAAATTATAGCCCTTGGGCCAAAAATGCCCCTGCTCTGGGGCCTTTTGGTTTTACATAGACTTATATAGGGAAAATCTTTAAAAATCTTCTTCTCTGAAACCACAAGTCCTAGGTCTTTTATATTTGGTATGAAGCTTCTTCTAAAGGACCCCTACCAAGATGATTCAAATTATAGTGCTGGGGCCAAAAGTGGCCCCGCCCCGGGGCCCTTTGGTTTAACATAGGCTTATTTGGGGATAATCTTTAAAAATCTTCTTCTCTGAAACCACAAGGCCCAGGACTTTGAAATTTGGTATGAAGCTTCATCTAATGGACCTCTACCAAGATTGTTCAAATTATAGCCCTTGGGCCAAAAATTCCCCCACCCCAAGGCCCTTTGGTTTTTACATAGATTTATATAGCCCCGGGGCCATTTGGTTTTGCATAGGTTTATGTAGGGAATATCTTTAAAAAAAAAAATCTTCTTCTCTGAAACCGCAAGGCCCAGGTCTTTGATATTTGATGTGTAGCTTCATCTAGTGGACCTTTGCCAAGATTGTTCAAATTATAGCCTTTGTTGATGTTTGGTATGAAGCTTCACCTTTAAGTCCTCCCTCAACATTATGCACATTAAAGCCCTGGGGCCAATAATGGCCCTCTCTGGGGCCCACTTGTTACACTATGGATCAGGTGAGCGATCCAGGGCCATCACGGCCCTCTTGTTTTTTCTATTTTTGACGGAAAAATTCTGTTAGCAAATAGTGCAGGCCCTGATCCGACGCCGCGTTCTGCGGTATCTGACCTGGGTCTGCACTGTTTGCCAAGGTATCCCTTTAGGGGTTTCCCCGCATGCAATGGGTTAACCTTTATCCCGTTGCATAAATCAAGTTAAGCCAATTCCATTGCAGATTATCAACCAATCAAATTACTTGATATAATATATAAGCCGGGGCACAACATTTCCAACAATTTACGTGTGCGCCCACCGAAGAATCAGATCAGCCTGCGCATCCATTTAGTCTAACCAAAGACTCCTATTGCTGCATGAAGGGCACTTGGCCCTTTGCTATCCTTAAAGCACACAACGAAGACTGATCCGAGTGAAGACTCAGATCAGTCTGCGCATCCGCGCAGGCTGATCTGAGTCTTCACTGGGTGCACATGTAGAATGTAGAAAATGCAGTGCCCCGGCTTATATTTGCTCAGTTCACAAACTACATGACAAACAGTGAGGATCCAGATGAGATGCAGAAGCTATCTGATCTGGATCTACACTGTTTGCAAAGCTAGGGATTGTCATGAACAGCAGGATGATGGTTTATCAGAACAAATAGACTATTTTGTATAACAGTGTTAACTGTGACTGCCTGACAGAGCTACTATGGCTCGAACACCTCTAGGACAATTGTTTGTTTGTTTGTATTGGAGTTTAATGGCCCAGTCAACACTATTTAGGTTATCAGTATACCTATCCACATTCTTCCTGTTCAAACTTATATGTTAGCGGTTATATGGCATAATCCTTGAAAAATCATTTCCAGAACTGCTGGTCCAATTGGTTTGAAACTTGGTAGGTTGCATCAGCTAACAACTATCAGATTTGTTAGATTGGCCTGGTTTCATGCCTTGACCAAAGCTCTCTAGAATTGAACATGTCCAAACGATTAGCTTGGACATCGGATGACCAGGTACTTCTAAATTTGTTACAATGATGATCCTATGTTGGCCTTGACTAAGTTTACGACAGGAAAATATTTGGTTGCTTGAATTTTTAAACGCGAAAAAGGTAAAACAATGTTTTTCATGCCCGCCACAAAGTGGGGAGGGACATATAGTTTTGCCATTGTCCGTACGTGCGTAGGACTTCGTAATATTATTCTTGTCTAGGCAACTCATCCTACGGCATTGAAACTTGCAGCACACTTCAGACATGCATTGAACACGTGCATACATTACAAAAACACGCCTATACAAATATATTGTGGATTTTACCGCCTAAAAACGAACATTTTAGACGAAAAATTGTGATATTTTTCTTATTTCAGCTCAAACTATAGATTGTGGGTACTCGTTAGAACCGCCTCATTTAGGCGGTTCTAACAAGTACCCACAATCTATATTTTAATGCAAAAATAAGAAAAATAAGGTTTACCCCTGTAAACCCCAGTTTTACTATATAAAAGTGGGGTTCAAGGGGATCAAAAGTACATAGACATGTTTTTGTGATGTAAGGGAAACAGGATTCTGATCTACCTCGTATTGCAGAATTATGTCCCCTTGAAACTTAAACATTTTGGCCATGATTTGTGTAGCAAATTAGGTTAATTAGTACTGTTAGTGTCTCCGCACCTCCTCCTACAGTCTTTGCGGCAGGGCATTGGAATTTGCAACAGCTTCAGACATGCATTGAACATGTTCATAAATGAAACTGGATTCTGCTCAAGCATCGTATTGCAATAGTATGTACCCTAGAACGACTTTAACATTTTGACAATATTTATTGCATAGGAGGTTAAATAGTACTGCTTGTGTCTCCGCAACTCCTCCTGCAGCACAGTTGAGACAAGCACTGAACATGTGTATAAAGGAAACAGAATTCTAATCTAGCCTCTTATTGTAGAATTATGTCCCCTTGAACGACTTACATATTTTTGCCAAATGTGTAGCCCACGAGGTCAAATTCACCATATTTGCAGTACTTGCTGGCTCACAGCTTGCACATTGTCAATATTGGAAAAACAGGTAACCAGACCCCGCTGACCTTAAAAGGTCAGGGGGTCTGGTTACCTGTTTTTCCAACACTTATAATATTCAGACTAGGAACCAGCAGATAATGCAAAAAAGGTGAATAGTATTGTTTGTGTCTCAGCTACTCCTCAGTGTTTGATGCAGGACATTGAAACTTGCAACACAGTTAACACATGCATTAAAATATGCTTAAAGGGAATATGATTCTTATCTAGTCCCTAATTTCAGAATTATGTCTCCGAGAGCATTTTGGCCATATGTGTAGCATAGGATATTAAAAAGTACCGTTCCTGTGTCCGCGACTCCTTCTACAGTATTTGATGTTGGACATTAAAACTTGCAACACAGTTCAGACATGCATTGAACATGGGCACAAGGGAAACAGAATTCTGCTCAAGCATTTGATTGCAAAATTATCTCCCCTTGAACGACATTTTGGCCATATGTTATTTTGAGAGTGTTTCATTTTTTAGCTTAGTTAGAATGTGTGCCTGTCTACTGCATACGTGCATTTGTCAAACACTTTTCTCATCTAGTGAGGCATATGGTGGGGGCATTCATCACCTTTAGTGATTGTCTATTTGTTCTTGTAACCCTTATATGCCAAGCGGCTCTTTTCTGGGACATGGGCAAACAGTGCAGATCCAGATCAGACGCCGCAGAACGCGGCGTCTGATCTGGGTCTACACTGTTTGCTTAAAGAATATTCAATTTTTTAAAATTTGCCACAAACAAAAACAACCTTGACACCTCTATAGTAGGAAATGGATCATTCCAAACTTACTAAGTGGAAGATTCCATTGTCATATATGGGTTAACTGAGTGTTTGTTTGTTTGTATTTGAGTTTAACAGCCCAGTCAACACTATTTATGTCATTTCTGATCCGGTCAGTTTACCTGTTCACACTTTTCCTGGACAGGCTTTTATATAAGTGGTTAACCAGTGCACATTCTTTCACTAGAAACTGATAACTGCCTTTCTTGAATTAGCGGAAGGGAGACAATGACCATAGAAAAGGTTTCATCAATCTCCACGAAAGGATGTTGCCGACCCCGGCAGGTATCAAACAGGCGTCCTCCTGATCACCAGTCAGACTGAGCTACTGAGGCCGGCGTTAAATGATTGCAGTCTTTGATATGGCAGTTGGTACAGGCAGTCAACTAAATGAGTATATGGAACTCTATAAATATAAAAGGTCATGGTCGTTTAGTGGCCTTGACCTGAATACAGTGTAACTGAAAATGTGGGAAGTTCATTTTGTTTGAAACTGCTGGCGGGATCGAAGTCATGTTGCATACGGAGTCTTTATTGGGTGAGAAAATGAACTATTATTCAAATGGCTATGGTAAAAAACTTCTGCAGAACCACTGTTCAGCAATTACATGCCTATACATACACATCTTCAATTTGTTTCGGCCAAAAATGGAAATTTTAAGATGAAAAAAAGCGATATGTATCTTATTACTACTTAAAATATAGATTATGGGTGCTCGATAGAACCGCCTCATCGAGGCGGTTCTAACGAGTACCCACAATCTATATTTTAGAGCAGAAATAAGAAAAATAAGGTTTACCCTGCAAACCCCAGTTTTACTATATAAAAGTGGGGTTCAAGGGTGTCAAAATTATACATGCGTGTTTTCGTGATGTTGCCTTGAAACCTGGTATGTAGCATCAGGTGACTCGGTTAACATTGACTGTAGGCGTGTAGGATTGGCCATGCTCAAACTTATGTTTCTTTGAAAAATAGAAGTGAATACTATACAATTACCTCACACCTCCCACCCAAGACACAAAAAGGAATGAAACACGAACATGATATAACTTAACTCTTATCCTGCTGTTCACGACAACCCCTATCTTCGGAAACAGTGTAGATCCTGATCAGATGGCATCTGATCAGGATCTACACTGTTTGACATTCAATTTATGAAATTGTAGGAATAAATTACATCAAGTAATCTGATTCGTTCAAAGTCAGAAATGGATGTCGGTAAACTGAATATTCAGCAAGAGAAGGGTTAAACTCTGATGAAAACATCACAAATGAGGCCAAAATACAAAATAGCCAAACGGCTATAAAAAAAAAAAAAAAAGAGAAAAAGAGAAAATTGCAATACAAGCATGCAAATATGAACTATATCAATTTTGTTTGTTTGTACTGGTGTTTAACGGCCTGGTCAACACTATTTAGGTCATTTTGAGCCGGCCATTTTACATATCCAAAGTTTTCCTGGGCAGGCTTATACGTAAGCAGTTAACCCGTACAGTGCACATTTTTTCGCCAGAAATGACAACTGCTGTTCTTGAATCAGCGGGAGGGAGAGAATGGCCGTAGAAAAGATTTCATGACCAATCTCCACGAAAGAATGTTGCGGACGCGGACCCCGGCAGGTATCGAACCCGCGCCCTCCTGATCACCAGTAATTGCGGAACAGACGTTATCGTTAAAGGCATTTATTTTTGATTATTGAGGACTATCATTTCATTACATAATATTATGTAGCCCTCAGCGGTGACTGGAGACAAGTCCTCTGTCTTCTACAGGTAAGGGGCCTCCCTGGGGAAAATCAATATTTTACTAACTGTTGACTGGAGTGTATATTATTGATTTTCCCCTTATGTACCTCAGTCAGGGGATTCAACAAGAGCTACTTTGATCTGCTATAGATAGTATACCACAGGGGGCAATAAAACAATTATGAACACACGGTGTGTTTTACTGTTTCAGAATAAATGCCTTTAACAATATCTTGAACTAGCCACCACGTTAGTTTTACGGAAAAACAAGAATGACGATCGGGCAAGTTTTGTTTCAGTGCAATAATATTTGCCTGGTCCCTCGAGCATCATTGGGATTCTACAAATGTTATGCACGGAAAACCATGGGTGATCTCTTTACTTGTTCAAATAGAACTTGAATATATTGGAAGGGCACTTATGAGGGCTGATGTTTCGAAACCAGAAAATTTGCACACTCGATGTTTTTATGCCCCCGCATCATATGATGCCGGGGGCATATAGTTTTTCGGTTTTCCGTACGTGCGTACGTGCGTACATGTGTACGTCCGTCTGTACGTGTGTGTGTACGTACGTACGTACGTACGTACGTACGTACGTGATCCTGTAACCTCAGGTTAAAGTTTTTGTAACAGGTAGAGCCTGAACTTTTAGAACTCATATTTTCCTAACCATTTGATGGAACTGTTTCATCTTTGGTATGATGATAGATATAGGTCCAAAGTTTTATTAAGCAATACCCACACCCATGCCTGTGACCTCAAGGTCAAGGTCACAGATCACAGACTTAGAAATTCTCAATGTTAAAGACTCAGGTTAAGGTTTTTGTAACAGGTAGACTTGAACATTTTAGAACTCATATTTTCCAAACCATTCGATGGAATTGGTTCATATTTGGTATGATTATAGATATAGGTCCAAAGTTTTATTCAGCGATACCCCCACCCATGCCCATGGCCTCAAGGTCAAGGTCATGGACTTAGAAATTTGCCATGTTAAAGACTCCAGTTAATGTATTTGTACCTGGTAGAACTTTTATGATGGCTTTGGTTCATATGATGATAGATATAGGTACAATGTTTATTCAGCAATACCCCCACCCATGCCTATGACCTCAAGGTCAAGGTCACAGACTTAAAATTTTTTAATTATCCCCTTGCACAACATAGCTCTAGCGTCTATATTTCTTCAATGATTTCAATATAACTTCACACAAATATTCATTATGACAATATCTCGAGCGAGTTTGACTTTCAAGGTCATGACCTCAAGGTCAAGGTCACTGTGGCTATTTTTAAAAAAACTTTGTCATCGCTCTAGCGCCTACATTTCTTCACCAATTTCAATATAACTTCACACAAATGTTCCTTATAAAAATATCTCAAGCGAGTTCGACTTTCAAGGTCATAGCCTCAAGGTCAAGGTCACTGTGGCTATTTTTAGAAAAACTTTGTCATCGCTCTAGCGCTTACATTTCTTCACCGATTTTAATATAACTTCACACAAATGTTCCTTATGACAATATCTCGAGCCATTTGGACTTTCAAGGTCAAGGTCACTGTGGCTATATTTAGAAAAACTTTGTCATCGCTCTAGTGCCTGCATTTCTTCACTGGTTTCAATATAACTTCACACAAATGTTCCTTATGACAATACCTCGAGCGAGTTCGACTTTCAAGGTCAAGGTCACTGTGGCTATTTTTAGAAAAACTTTGTCATTGCTCTAGCGCTTACATTTTTTCACCAATTTCAATATAACTTCTCAAAAATGTTCCTGATGAAAGGTTACACACTTAGAAAATTTTGTTGCAACATGGATTTTCGGGGTGAGGCGGGGCCCTTGGCGGGGGCATCTGTGTCGTCGGGACACATTTCTAGTTCCTTACTTGGTGAGTTTGCTCATCCTTTGTGGAAAGCTTTTACTTCACATTACGATAACACACCCCTGCGACATCGTGTAAGTTTCTCATCTCCAAAATGGCTACTTTTCTGATGAAAATCCGTGATAGTTTTCTTATTTATACTCCAAACATAAGTTGTGCGTGCTCGTTAGAACCGCCTAAATGAGGCGGTTCTAACGAGTACCCACAACCTATGTCTTGGTGCAGAAATAACAAAATTTTATATACCCCCATAAAGCCCAGTTTTCTCTATATAAAGTTGGGTTTAGGGGGAGGGGGTCTTTATTACACGGACTTGTTCATGTGATGACCTAATATATAGAGACTGTTTGGTCAATGTTGTTCTTGTTTCTTTTTATTATTTTCGATTTTCGAAAAGAAATAAAAAATGGTCTATATTATTTTATCATAATTGCAAGCTGAATAAAGTTGGTATTGTTATGATATCTTTACGGAACCCTAGAGGGGACATGCAATTTATTTTAATATGTTGTACACACAAGGTAATAACAAGGGAAGACCTTTTCACAAGGAACCTACATGCCAAATATGAAGGCTCTATGTTAAATGGTTCAAAAGTTACAACAAAGTAGGTCACAGTCGATATTTTTGTATGAGTGGGACGCCCTTGTCACAAGGAACCTACATGCCAAAAGTTATGATAAAGTAGGTCACATGCCAAGGACAAGGTCACATGTCATTTTTTTGTATGAATAGGAATCCCTTGTCACAAGGAACCTACATGCCAAATATAAAGGCTCTATCTCAAATGGTTCAAAAGTTATGACAAAGAAGGTCAAAGGTCAAGGTCATAGGTCAAAATATTTGTAAGGGTGGGAAGACCTTGTCACAAGGAACATACATGCCAAATATGAAGCCTCTACCTCAAACGGTTCAAAAGCTATGACAAAATGTCCTACTGATCTACCTTTTGATTCGACATGACTCATATTCGAACTTGACCCAGATATTGTCAAGATGATCATTCTGAGCACGATTTATGATAATTGGAGCAAAACTGTGGTCTCTAGTGTGTTCACAAGCTTTTTCTATGATGTGACTTACTGACATACTTTTTGATCCGACATGACCCATATTCAAATTTGACCGAGACATTGTCAAGATGATCATTCTGAGCAAGTTTAATTATGATTGGGCCAAAACTGTGGCCTCTAGTGTGTTCACAAGGTTTTTCTATGATTTGACCTACTGACCTACCTTTTGACCTGACATGACCCATATTTGAACTGGACCGAGATATTGTCAAGATGATTATTCTGAACATGTTTGATGATGATCAAACCAAAATTCTAGCCTCTTTGTCTGTTCACAAGGTTTGCCTATAATTTGACCTACTGACCTACTTGTTGACCCAACATGACCCATATTCGAACTTGACCGAGATATTGTCAAGATGATAATTCTGAGTAAGTTTGATGATGATTGGGCCAAAAATGTGGGCTCTAGTGTGTTCACAAAGTTTTTCTATAATTTGACCAACTGACCTACTTTTTGACCCGACATGACCCATATTCGAACTTGACCGAGATATTGTCAAGATGATCCGTCTAAGCAAGTTTGATGGTGAGTGGACCAAAATATGGCCTCTAGTGTGTTCACACGGTTTTTTCTATGATTTGACGATGCTTGGACCAAATGTGTGGCCTCTAGTGTGTTCACAAGGTTTTTCTATGATTTGACCTACTGACCTACTTTTTGACCCGACACGACCCATATTCGAACTTGACCGAGATAGTGTCAAGATGATCATTTTGAGCAAGATTTATGATGATTGGCCCAAAACTGTGGCCTCTGGTGTGTTCACAATGTTTTTCTATGATTTGACCTATTAACCAAGTGTTTGATCATACATGACCCATATTCGAACTTAACCGAGATATTGGAATGGCGGTCATTCTGACCAAGTTTGATGATGATTGGTTAAAACTGTGTCCTCTAGAGTGTTCACAAGAAAGGTTTATGCACGGACGACGCACGACGACGCCGGAAAGCTCACCATGACCTTCGGTCAGGTGAGCTAAAAAAATAATGTATATCCCCGTAAAACTCCAGTTTTCTCCATATAAAGTGGGTATTAGGTGGTGATACTTTCACGGACGGACTTGTTCCAGTAATGGAAGTTGGAATCAAATTAGACTAAAGGTGTAGGAGACAACTGCCATTCAAAGGGTTTTCTATTTGTTTTTGTTTTTAGCTCACCAGAGCCGAAGGCTCCGGGGGAGCTTATAGGATAGGCAGTTGTCCGTCGTCTGCGTCGTCGTCGTCTGCGTCTGGTGACGTCAACACATTTAAAAGACATCTCCTCTGAAGCCGCTAGGCCGATTGGGCCCAAATTTCATCTGTAGCATCCTTGGGTTGGGGGATTGAAAGTTTGTGTTTTTTATGAAATTCGGCTCATTAGTTTGGTTGCTATGGCAACTTAGAGTTTCCATAGACTTATAATGGGGAAAATTGATAAATGGCCTTTACTGCCAAGCAGCTGCAGATATTTTGACAAAACTTTCATAGAAATATTCCTTAGGTAATCTACTATCTGCCATACGATTTTAGGCCTACTGTTCATTTGTATTGGTTGCCATGGAAACCAAATTGAAAAAAATAGAAAAAAAATACTTAAAAAATCAAATTATCTCCTCAGAAACCGTATGCTCTATGAGTCTGAGAGTTTATGAAAATATTCATCATATTTGCCTTTACAGGTCTTGTGTTTTTTATGAAATTCGGCTCTTTAGTTTGGTTGCTATGGCAACTTAGATTTTCCATAGACTTATAATGGGGAAAATTGAAAAATGGCATTTGCTGCCAAGTTATTGCAGATATTTTGACAAAACTTTTATAGAAATGTTCCTTGAGTAAATGTCTCTCAGCCATA
This sequence comes from Lucinisca nassula, assembly GCA_963580285.1. Lineage (NCBI taxonomy): Eukaryota > Metazoa > Mollusca > Bivalvia > Lucinida > Lucinidae > Lucinisca > Lucinisca nassula. The sequence continues at coordinate 7,632,288 of OY757024.1, read as the reverse complement.
TGCTTCAATGCCAACATGGGGGTCCACCAGGTTAAGCCGGGCCCATGCCCCACCCCCTCCACTTCATAAAAGGCCATATAACTCGGAAACCATCCAGATCCCCACCCCAAAACCATATATGTTCTTGTTCCTTATGATAAGATGCATTCAGTGACACCAACCTGGGGGTCCTCCGGTACGTGCCGGGGTCATGCCCCACCCCCTCCATTCCATAAAAGACCCAATATCTTGGAAACCTTACAGATCCCCACCCCTAAACCATATATATTCTTGTTCCTTATGAAAATATACATTCACTGACACCAACTTGGGGGTCTCCCAGGGTGTGCCTGGGCCTTGCCCCACCCCTTCTTCTTCACAAAAGGCCATATATCTCAGAAACCATTTAGATCCCCACCCCAAAACCATATATATTCTTGTTCCTAATGATAGGACGCATTCAGTGACACCAACCTGGGGGTCCCCCGGCTTGTGCCGGGGTCATGCCCCACCCCCTCCATTTCATAAAAGACCCAATATCTTGGAAACCTAACAGATCCCATCCCCTTAACCCTGTATATTCTTGTTCCTTATGAAGAGACTCATTCATTGACACCAATTTGGGGGTCTTCCTGGGTGCGCTGGGGCCTTGCCCCACCCCCTCCACTTCACGAAAGGCTATCTATCTCAGAAACCATTCAGATCCCCATCCCAAAACCTTATATATTCTTCTTTCTTATGATATGACGCATTCATTGACACTTACCTGGGGGTCCCCCAGGATGTGCCGGAATCGTGCCCCACCCCTTCATTTCATCAAAGACCCAATTTCTTGGAAACCTTACAGATCCCCACAACTAACCATATATATTGTTGTTCCTTATGATAAGACACATTCATTGACGTCAACCTGGAGGTCTTTCGGGTCAAGCCATGGCCTTGCCCCACCCCACCACTTCACAAAAGGCTATATATCTCAGAAACTGTTCAGAGCCCACCCCTTAACCATATATAATTATCTTCTTTGTGATAAGACACATTCAAATAACACTAGCTTGGGAGTCATCCGGACTGCCTGGGTCATGCCCCACTGCTTTACTTTATTAAAAGCCATATATCTCAGAAATCATTCAGATCCCCACCCATAAACTATAATATTCTTGTTCCTTATGATAAGACTCGTTCAGTCACACCAACCTGGGGGTCACTTTGTGCTACAGCAATGCGCCCCGCCCCTCCACATTAAAAGGCCATATATTTCAGAAACCATTCAAATCCCCACCCCATAATCATATATGTTCTTGTTCCTTATCAATAGCACACCCACTTGGGGGTCGCAGGGGCCATTCCTCTCCTCTCCACGTGATAGAAGGGTCTCATATATCAGAAACCATTCAGATTCCCACCCATAAACCATATATATATATATTCTTGGTCCTTATAGGGACAACAATCTTGGGCTTTCCTGGGATCAACAGGACATGCCCCAACCGCTCCACCGCTTAAGAGGCCTTATAACTCTGGTATACAGATCCCCACTGCTACACCATATTTATTCTTATTCCTTATGATAAGACGCATTTAGTGATACCAGCCAGGGCTCCATTTTGTCCATGCGCTACACCCTCTACTTAACCCTTATCTTGCTGTTCACGACAACCCCTATCTTTGCAAACATCTGATCAGGATCTACACTGTTTGACATTCAGTTTATGAATTTGTAGGAATAAATTACATCAAGTAATTTGATTGGTTGATAGACAGAAATGGGTGTGTTTTAAATGAATATTCAGCAAGACAAGGGTTAATAAAAGGCCTAATGTTTTAGATACTGAGTCCAGATGGATAGGGGTTCATTTGGGAGACTTTATCCATCATAGTGCAGATTATATTTTCTGGTCCTTTAGGATCATTGAGTTCATTTAGAATCATTTTGAAAATAGAGTTCTGCTTAAGCCGGTGCTAGAGGGCGTGGCCGGTGTAGCACTTTTCAGTACTGGTCATGAACACACTCAATAAAACCGAGTCTACTATTTTCGTTTATTTGGTGTATTCTTTGCTTCCAAATGATCTAACTATTCTGAACTTATTTATCGTCACTGCAGCTGGTGCTGTGCCGTGTGGCGGCCGTAAAAAGTCTCCCCGTACATCCATCATAGTGCAGATTATATTTTCTGGTCCTTTGGGATCATTGAGTTCATTTAGAATCATTTTGAAAATAGAGTTCTGCTTAAGCCGGTGCTAGAGGGCGTGGCCGGTGTAGCACTTTTCAGTACTGGTCATGAACAGACTCAATAAAACTGAGTCTGCTATTTTCGTTTATTTGGTGTATTCTTTGTTTTCAAAGGATCTAACTGTTCAGAACTTATTTATAATTGGTAGATTAAAATGATGTCATATTAAAATACATGTACATGGCTGTCAATGGGCAGTGCCCACCTGAGCTCTGGTGAGCATAGTGGCCAATGGGCCTCTTGTTTTAATCTCTGATAGCCATTTTGTTCATTGGAGTGGCATCATTATCTATTTGGTAGTGAGTCACCTAAGCAACATTCCTATGAAATTTGATTGAAATTGGCCCTGGGGTAGAGGAGGAGTTGTTTATTTTTTAGCTCTGGCCACCATCTCGTTTATCAGAGTAGAACGAGTCTAGTTATTAAGTTTATGAGCCACTCAGGCACCATTCCTGTGTGGTGTTTGTGGACGAAGGACAATAAATGATGACAATACAGCTGCGATTGCCACACATTAAGCTCCCCTGAAACCTTCGGCCCAGGGTTGAAGTTATTAAGGTTAAAATATGGCCTCTAGAGTGTTCAAAAGGTTTTTTTTTATGGTATGACCTTGTGACCTTCTTTTCGACCGCACACTTCTACTTGACTCAGATTTTGTCAAGGTCAAATTTCTCAGCGTCTGAAGCTGATTAGGCCGAAACCATTACCCCTATATCATTCACAAGATTTTTATGCACCGCCACTAGAAAGCGGCGGGGTATTATGTTATAGCCTCCGAAATATTGAGTGTCCGTCCGTCCGTCTGTCTGTCCGTCCGTCCGTCTGTCCGCACCAACAAATGTATAGTTAGATGGCTATGTAAATGGACAGAATCAATGTAAGTCTATGGGATTTATTCCGTTAGACACCGAAAATACTTCTTTTCTGTGGCTAAAAGTAGCCACTTAAGTATCAATCCTGCCAAAAATAGCCACATAAGTATACATCCGTGAGAACATGTCCGTCCGTCCGTCTGTACGTCTGTCCGTCCGTCTGTACGTCTGTCCGTCCGTCAGCGCTCCACATTATTCTTGTGTGCGCATCCCCTCCTACATTTTTGGCCAATCAGTTTGAAACTTTACAGGTTCTTTTAGGATGGTCTGAAGATATTCATATTGCTTTTTCAGAATCCTTGAATTATTTGCATCACTTTTTTAGCATTTTTAACTTAGACATTTTTCGCGCTCTAATACAACAGAAACATAGGGAGTATGTACCTTGTGTGTGCAACTCCTCCTACAGTTTTTGGCCAATCCTTGTGAAACTTCATATGTGATTTGAAGATGGTCTGAAGGTATGCATATTGTTTTTTCTTATTTTTTATCACTTTTTTGCATTTTCAACTTGGACGTTTTTTAGCCCTAACACTATAGAAATGTATAGGGAGTATGTACCTTGTGTGCGCAACTCCTCCTACAGTTTTTGGTGAATCCTTTTGAAACCCTACAAATGCTTTTAGCATGGTCTGAAGATATGAATATTGTTTTTTTTTCAGAGTCCTGAAATATTTTTATCACATGTTTTGCACTTTTAACTTAGACTTTTTTTCAAGCCCTAATACTACAGAAATGTATACAGGTGCATGCGCTATCAAGTCGTCATAAGATTTCTCCTATTTCTTAAATTTAATTTCCTTATATTTAACAGTTATGAGCCTAACCTTACATCAGAAATCTATCTATGGTTTAAATTGTATGATTCAATGGATTGAACCTTAAACATTATTACATGTATATGCATCAATATTATAATGTTTAAAACAAGACCATGATGCAGCTTCCCTTTGATTTCATATTTGATACACACATGTCACTTGTTTTTGATATAAGTGCAGTGGCGGGGCATGGTGCATGGCTTGTAGTTTTATTTCTTCTATTATTTGACCTAGTAACCTATTTCTTGACCCAGCATGACCCAGTTTCAAACTCGACCGACTTTTTATGAAGGGTACCATCTAGAGAAAGTTCAAAGTTGCTCAGGCTGAAAAGAGTGTTCACAGACAATCTTGACAATAAAGGGGAAATGACTCTGTCACAGTTGGTTCGATCTGACCCATTTTGAAACTCGTCCTAGATTTTATCCATGTCATTATTATCTGCAAGTCCCATGAAGATCTAACACAAAAGGAAGAAACTACGCTTTTCTCAAGGTCAAAATACATTAACATTCCTATATAAAGACTAAGACCACTTTTGAACAGTCCCAAAGGTGGTCTCTGACCAAAGGGCAATACAGGCAGAACAATCAAAGAAAGAGTAACTGTAGCCTACAAAATAAGCTTTTAAAGCAGAATTAGTCTTAATTTGAGGTGGTCTTAATAGCGGAATTTCACTGTAGGCCATTTTGACAATCGAGGGGACAGGACGTAACTCTGCCCTTATTGGGTCGATGTGACCGATTTTATGCATGTCATTGTACGTTTCATGAAGGTCCAACAAAAATAAAGAAGCACGCAGTTCAATTGTCAAAAATGGACTTTTTGACAATCAATTAAGCCAACATAACCCTGCTGTTTTGATCTCGTTCGAGGTTTGATGCATGTCATTATTATCTGCAAGTTTTATTAAGATCCAATAAAGAATGAACAAGCTACGCTGTTCACAAGCATTTCTCAAAGTTAGCTTTTGTGACCTTTCAGTTGTCATAGCAACCAAAGCAATGTTATTGCAGACCAATGACCTTTGAGAGTTCAAAATCCAAGCGGAGCGAGACTATTCCATTTTGTAGGGAAGGCAAGTTTTGGATACCTTTTGTCGCAGAATTTTAAAAATATGACGTTTATACGATTAACAGACTCTATTTGTTCCAACCGGATGTCGCCAAGATCGTCTGGCAATGCACTGTTTGCTAATTCGATAACCCTTCATTTTAACGTGACATTACGAAAACACGCCTATATAAATACATTTTAAATTTTACAACTGAAAAAAACGACAATTTTCAACTTGATATTTTTCTTATTTCTGCTCAAAATATAGACTGTGGGTACACGTAAGGACCGCCACATCGCGGCGGTTCTAACGAGTACCAACTATCTATATTTTTGGGCAGAAATAAGAAAAATAAGGTTAACCCTCGTAAACGCCAGTTTTACTATATATAAGTGGGGTTCAAGGGTGTAAGAATTATATATACGTGTTTTCCTGAGGCATGGCGACAATCTTGAAAGAGATAAAATAAATAAAAAAAAAATAAAAAAAAAATTAAAAAAAAATATAGAAGTGAAGACAATGATCAGGAATCGATACAATTAATCCACAGCTCCATCAGAGACAACAAGGGAAAGAAACACAAACATGAAATATCTAGATTCTAATGGAAACATCATAGTGGAAAGCCAAAAGGACAGTTACTTTCCCACAAAATGGCCAATCACAGAGATGAAACAACGGTGAGAACTCGACAGCAAGAAACCACTGAAATGCTGGAGCAAGAGAAATCTAACAGTTAGACTCCAATGAGCGCCACCAGAGACAGAGCATCAGGCACCAACCAACGTTACATAAAATTAAATTCTCTCTAATTCTCAGTAAGCCTTTACTCTGGAAACGTCATAGAATCTGAGGCCTAACCCACCGGCAAAGAGGGAAGCAAAGTTGTCAACCGTGATTGGGTTAACTACCATGCATGCATTCTATCGTATAACATTTATGTTGTACCCAATCTTTTTATATCTTACGAAATTGGGTGCTGAAGTCATTGCAAGTATATATTTTTCTGAATTTAAATACTAAGTCACTATAAAATTCGGGTTCCGATAGACCTTGTTGCAGAAGAGATTTAAGTCCAACATTGAATTTTGAAATTAAATCGGAATGACGTCTATAAAATTTAGAAAAGGCTTTGCGTAGTGTATGATACCAATAAATCTTATTTCATCACGAAAACATGCCTACATGAATCTGACCCCCTTAAACCCCCACTGTTATATAGTAAAACTGGGGTTTGCAGGGGTAAACATTATTTTTCTTATTTCTGCTCAAAACATACATTGTGGGTACTCGTTAGAACCGCCTCGACAAGGCGGTTCTAACGAGTATCCACAATTTATGTTTGTAGCAGAAATAAGAAAAATATTGAAATTTTTCAGCTGAAAAGTTTCATTTTTTTTGGTGGTAAAATTTACAGTGTATTTGTATAGGCGCGTTTTCGTAATGAAACCTATTGTAAAATATATTTGGGCTTTCTTCACGAAAACATGCCTATATAAATCTGACCCCCTTAAACCCCACTGTTATATAGTAAAACTGGGGTTTACAGGGGTAAACATTATTTTTATTATTTCTGCTCAAAACATACATTGTGGGTACTCGTTAGAACCGCCTCGACAAGGCGGTTCTAACGAGTATCCACAATCTATGTTTTGAGCAAAAATAAGAAAAATATTGAAATTTTTCATCTGAAAAGTTTCATTTTTTTGGTGGTAAAATTTACAGTGTATTTGTATAGGCGTGTTTTCGTATTGAAATCTATTATAAAATATATTTGGGTTTTCTTCCTGGTTTCATGACCAGTAATGTACTAGGATTACCTATTTTGACATATATTTATTTGTAAAGACATTTGTATTTTGTTAATACCTGTTCCTTGGAGCGTAACACGATTATATATACGCGCGACTGTCACGAAAATCCGACATTCTGACGATAAATATCTTTAAATACGAAAAATGGGGATTACGGACGAATTTCGCAGTTCTGTGGCACCACTTATAGTATTTTTCGTCTTATGCAACATTGTTGGATTTTTCGGAAATTTATCTGTTCTGTATGTGTATTACTTCCGGTATCATAGAAATCATTATAGACTGCTTGTACTAGTTCTTAGTATTATTGACATGGTCGCGTGCTGTTCCACAGTTCCCATGGAAACCGTTTCCACGTGGTACTGGTTCGATGCTCCTTCCACAGCGTTATGTAAATCCAAAAACTTTTTTATCATGTTCATTGGACTTTCAGCGCTTTACATGTTATTTGTGACAGCCGTTTATAAATATCGGCGAATTTGTAAACCGTTTGGAAAGCAGGTGACACAGAAGATGATTTTGATTTTATGTCTAATTGGAGTGATTAGCGCATTGATCTACGGTATACCACCATTGATTCTCTTCGATGTAAATGAACATCCAGTTACCATTAACAACATGACAGAAGTTGTCTTAATTTGCGAAGTGCATACATCGTTTCATGACACTCAGTTTCCGGCAGTTTACAGACATTTTGTGGCCGTTTACAGTTTACTGCTAGTTACCACCGTAGTTTTGTATATATTCGTTGCCAGGACAACTATTCTGCACATTCGAAAGATGAAAAGAACGCCCAAACTGGCTACCATTGCAGCTGATTCTGAATCGGAATCATCGCTTTCTTCCATAAGCCAGACAGTATCAACAAACCAGTCGGTGGCGAAAAATTCAGAAGGAAGTAAATCTAAACAAGTATATGTCGTGGAAGAAAACCCCTCAGGACCTAATTGCTCGGAAGAGAAAAGGCGGACCTCAAACAATTCGGTTTGTAGTGTGGATAGCACTCAGCAGCCTCCACGTCCTAAATCCCAACTCTCCTCCTATCAAATCAGGACAGTATTAATCATGGTCATTGTTGCTGGTACATTTTCAGTGACGTTCATGATGGGACTATCATTAGGCTATGTGTTTGCCCTTCGGAAATATGAAGACTATTCTTCTATTGGAGAGCTGGTATTTCTGTTTGCTTGCTATAGACTATACTTTCTGAATTACGCAATGAATCCTGTTGTATATTTTGCTTTGGATAGACAATTTCGAAGAGAGCTTATCGAAATATTTGTTTCCCTAAAATCATACATTCGAAAACACATTATTGAGTAAAATTTTAACCCTTCTCTTGCTGAATATTCAGTTTAGCCACACCCATTTCTGACTTTGAACCAATCAGATCACTTGATGTAATTTATTCCTACAAATTCATAAATTGAATGTCAAACAGTGTAGATCCTGATCAGATTGCTTCTTCAGAAGCCATCTGATCTGGATCTACACTGTTTCCAAAGATAGGGGTTGTCGTGAACAGCAGGATAAGAGTTAAAACATTTTCAAAAGAAATATCGAAACTCATAGGGAGACTCGTATTTGAAATGAGAGAATGAGACGCGAGGCAAAGATTGTGAAGCGAAATAGCGTGACTCAGATTTTGAAGCGAAATAGTGAGACTCGGAATTCGAAGAGAAATAGTGAGACTCAGATTTTGAAGAGAAATAGTGAGACTCAGAATTCGAAGAGAAATAGTGAGACTCAGAATTTGAAGAGAAATAGTGAGACTCAGAATTCGAAGAGAAATAGTGAGACTCAGAATTCGAAGAGAAATAATGAGACTCAGAATTCGAAGAGAAATAGTGAGACTCAGAATTTGAAGAGAAATAATGAGACTCAGAATTTGAAGAGAAATAGTGAGACTCAGATTTTGAACTTAAGAAAAATAGGTTCCTATTTTATTTTGCGAAAAGTATATTGTGTTAAATAACAGCGAAATGCTGCATTAACCAAATTTTGAACCCTTTAGTGCTAAGAGAGAGTACAATAATCTAGTTTTGTTTCTTGTTTTTTCAGAGTTATTAAGGCTTACGTTTCCCGCGAATCGATGACAATTCGCATGTAATACATGTACAAGTAATACCAGGCCTTTAAAAAAATCTAAGAATATTTCGTAAATACAGTAAGATTCCTATATTAAGACCACATTTGGGACTGTTCAAAAGTGGTCTTTATGACCACTTTTGAACAGTCCCAAAGGTGGTTCCTGACCAGAGGACACTGTGGGCAGAAATCACAAAGAAAAATTAAGTGAAGCCTCCAAAATAAGCTCTTTATAGCAGAATTAGTCATAATTTTAGGTGGTCTTAATAGCGGAATTTCATTGTACTTTGAAAATGCCGTGTGTAAGCGTGCGCTAAGCGAAAGGGAAATATTTCCTTATATCTAAAATCTACATTACCTGATACAAAGCTTTATTCGTTTGAAGTTTAACGGCCTAGTCATCAAGATTTAAGTCATATTGAACCGGTCTGTTGACCTAAGGCCTATTACGTAAGTGGTTTCATTCCTTCGCCAGACTCTGTAAACCGCCATTTTCGAAACATCGGAAGGGAATGAATGGCCATAGACAATCTGTATGAAAGATTGTTGTCAACTCAACAGGTATTGAATCCTGGGCCTAGGATTACAATCGTTACTTAAGTTAAGGTCGACTTAACGATTTAAGGAGGAATTCTTATCTTAGTAAAGTATTTCCTTAAAAAAGTACATTCGAAAGCCACGTATTTCATTTACTTAGCTAAGTATTTAACTTCGGAAGATTTCGTTATTTTGACGGAAATTTTCACGAAGATTAGCGCGTAAGTTTCAATTACACATTGATGTAGGCGGCCCAGAACTTTACCGCGATGGGTCAAAAATCGCTTCTTGGACACAAAAGAAAATATGATGGTTTGGCTACCATTGCGCTACATAAACGATGAAAGAAATGTTATATATACTATAAAACCTGTCTCATTGAAGGATCACACTCGATCTCGATTTCTGCGGGTGAACATTGGTCACAATGAAGTACCACGACATATTCAAAACGCTGTTTCTATGGGGTCTCTTTGGAAGCAAAAAATCATGCAATATTTGAATATGCAAAACTCGGTTTTATGGAGTCTATCCATGAGAAGTAATTATAAATGCAGTTAGGCGTATACTATACTAGCATTGCATATTTAAAGCAATCTGGTAGAGTCTCGAATTAAGAAAATAAATATATTCTGCGCTATGGTGAAGAACAGGGAAATAAAAATCAAAAATGAGTTCCTTTAAGAGCAATGAAAACATTCATAAGAAAGAAGATGGGTCATACTACGTAGTTTCGGCTAATAAAGCCTGAAGAAGTTTAGCCGTCAATAATACTACGTAGTTTCGGCTAATAAAGCCTCATCAGTGACCCTGTAATGATCCGGCAAAGAAAGCCAGAGGAAACATACTACAATTTTGCGAATTTCGAATAGGCAGTCGATTCAAAGACTGATATAAATCAAAATTGGGTCCAAATAATTGAAAACCTGTCTAGAATATGAGTCTAAACCAATAATTTATTTCCGATTTCTCAGAATATTCACGCTGATCTCAAAGGACCAAAAGTAAAATATAAACTGCACTATGGTTCCTGCAGAAACCACCGACACTTAACCACACCACAATATTGTTTTCGGATGTCATTGATGATATAGTCATTTAGGACACGATCAAACATCGTACCGACAAACACGAAGAAAACCGTAGCTCCAGTCGAAGTAAGAAGAGCAGAAAAATACCTGTACATTCGATCTCTGATTTCCCCGTCTTTTATATTAGTGAGGCCTTTATCTGCGTATAAGATTACTGTTTTGTGAGACGTAAAGTGCTCACTCACTCACTCACCAACACACTCAATAGCTCACATGCAAGAGCTTATAAGGCAGGTGGTACGCCTCAAACTATTTTTATTGAGCAGTTCAAGGCGGTAAAGTGAGGGACAGAGGAGAAGAGGCAAATGATTGGATGTGTAGAAACAGAAGAAATAACAAAATTCCTCCTTACATTTACCTGCCCCTAGGAAAGCAGGCCTTGTCGCAATATAAGCAATATCAGTTGGACGCCCCAGTGACGCAAGATACACGTCATGTTTGCCTCACCCAACCAGCACAAGCCGGCCACACGCGACCTCCAGTAAACTGCTTAGAAGGTCTAGGCCTGCCAAAGCAAAGTGGTGCAAGTCGCAAGATACACGTCACCTTTGCCTCACCCAACCAGCACAAGCCGGCCACACGTGACCTCCAGTAACCCGCTTAGAAGGTCTAGGCCTGCCAAAGCAAAGTGGTGCAAGTCGCAAGATACACGTCATGTTTGCCTCACCCAACCAGCACAAGCCGGCCACACGTGACCACCAGTAAATTGTTTAGAAGGTCTAGGCCTGCAAAAGCAAAGTGGTGCAAGTCGCAAGATACACGTCACCTTTGCCTCACCCAACCAGCACAAGCCGGCCACACGTGACCTCAAGTAACCCGCTTAGAAGGTCTAGGCCTGCCAAAGCAAAGTGGCGCAAGTCGGACCCGTCCATGCAAATAAATTTTGTGGGCTTCATTTGGCGGCCGGTCTTGAGATGTAATTTCATCTCAGTATCGGGTAAAATGCCCACCAAATTGAAAACAACGCTTCCAAAATAACCTAAATAGTGTTGACGAGCACGTTAAACCTCAGATTAATCAAACAAACAAAACGTTTTTGTATTTCATAAATTTTGATATCGAGAAATTTTCACAAATGTTCCTTCATATGAAAGTTACGAAACTGGCCTTCTTATTGGATTTGTAATTGGATTTTATTGGTTTTTCCATGACCATTTACCGTAGCCCCCGCCCATCGAGGCTTGAAGAAATAGATGGGCTGCATGATGCTTCCACGCTGAGCTGAAACCGACCCGCACACAAAGTTCTGGTAAACCGCTTAGAGGCACTAAACCTGCCTAGGCAATGCAGTGCGAGTCGGCCCGTCCATGCTTATAAACCCTATTGGTTTCATTGGGCGGCAGGGCTTGAGTATAAAGACGGCATATGAACATTGTGAACATTGCATGCGTAAAAATAGCTGAACATGCATAAGCATAGCAACATGGACCCAACCAAGCAGGCACACGATGCTAGTGCAACGTCAAATCAACGTCGGTGCACGACGTTGCACCGACGTTGATGTGACGTTGCATAAACGTCATGACGTTGAACCGACGTGGATGTGACGTCACAATTACGTCATGTGCCTGCTGGGAATGTGTCACAGTATCAGTTTTTAGGAACAGACAACAGTGATATGCGATGACCCTCCCTCCCCCCAATAAAAGCCCTAATATTTGCCGTTGTTGGTATATACATTCATTTGTCAAGGTCAAATCTTAAAAGTTAAGGTACCTACCGGGCCGGATTCAGCTCTGCGTGGAAGCATCATGCAGCCCATATATTTCTTCAAGCCCCTATGGGCGGGAGCTTGGAAATACTTAGTTTAAGTAGGTACTTAAGATTTAAGTATGCATTGCAGTCCTGAATTAAGACTCAGACTGTTTCGTTTAATTCTTACATCCCGTTAACAAGTCCGTGTAAGCAATATCCCTGTAAACCCAACTTTATAGTAAAGTAAAAATTGGGGTTTACAGGGGTATACATCATTTCCCTTTTTTTCTCAAAAAACAGCTTGTGGATATTCGTTAGAACCACCTCAATGAGGCGGTCCTAACGAGCACCCACAACCGATGTTCTGGGTATAAAAAAGCGAAATATCTCAAATTTTCATTTGAAAAATAATCGTTTTGAAGGCACTATATCATACGGATGTGTGATCTTAATGAAATGCAGTATTGTAGCCAACAATGTAGACCCAGATCATACGCCGCATTCTGCGGACATGTGCGCTAATCGTAGACAAAAATCAGTTTCTCATTAAGAAAACACGCCTACACAAATACATAGTAATTTTTTTTTCGCTGAAAAAATGAAGATTGTATGATGAAAAATTGTGTTTTTTTTTTTCTTATTCCTGCTCAAAATATAGATTGTGGGTACACGTTAGAACCGCCTCATCCAGGCGGTGCTAATGAGTTCCCACACTATATATTTTAGAGCAGAAATAATAAAAATAAGGTTTACCCCTGAAAACCCCAGTTTTACTATATTTAAATGTGGGGTTCAAGGGGTCAAAATTTTATAGGCGTGTTTTTGTAATGTGTAGTCACTCAGACAGAATTCATTCAGCCTGGTATGCTGGTAGATACTTTATGCCAAATGGCGTCCATCACGCAAACACGCCTACACCTTTATCACCGAAAAAATAAAAAAATTAAGATGAAAAATTGTGGTATTTTTCTTATTTCTGCTCAAAATATAGATTGTGGGCACTCGTTAGAACCGCCTCGTCGAGGCGGTTCTAACGAGTACCCACACTATATATTTTAGAGCAGAAATAATAAAAATAAGGTTTACCCCTGAAAACCCCAGTTTTACTATATTTAAATGTGGGGTTCAAGGGGTCAAAATTTTATAGGCGTGTTTTTGTAATGTGTAGTCACTCAGACAGAATTCATTCAGCCTGGTATGCTGGTAGATACTTTATGCCAAATGGCGTCCAATACGCAAACACGCCTACACCTTTATCACCGAAAAAATAAAAAATTTAAGATGAAAAATTGTGGCATTTTTCTTATTTCTGCTAAAAATATAGATTGTGGGCACTCGTTAGAACCGCCTCGTCGAGGCGGTTCTAACGAGTACCCACACTCTATATTTTAGAGCAGAAATAATAAAAACCCCAGTTTTACTATTTAAATGTGGGGTTCAAGGGGTCAAAATTTTATAGGCGTGTTTTTGTAATGTGACGTCACTCAGACAGAATTCATTCAGCCCGGTATGCAGGTAGGTACTTGATGTCAGTTGGCGTCCATATACAGCACTGCGAAGACTCTGATCAGTCGGCCCGAATGCCATTACGATGACACATCCGTATTTCATTGTGCATTTTTATACAGCAAAATTCCGCTATTAAGACCACCTAAAATCAAGACTAATTCTGCTTTTCGAAGCTTATTTTGAATGCTGCACTTAATCTTTCTTTGTGTTTTCTGCTCACAGTGTCCGCTGGTCAGGGACCACCTTTGGGATTGTTCAAAAGTGGTCTTAAAGACAACTTTTGAACAGTCCCAAAGGTGGTCTTAATATAGGAATTTTACTGTATCTCCAAAATGGTTACTTTTCTGATGATAATTGGTGATTTTTTTCTCATTTTTACTCCAAACATAGGTTTTGAGTGCTAGTTAGAAATGCCTAATTGGGGGCATTGAGGCGGTTCTAACGACTACCAACAACCTATGTCTTAGAGCAGATATAAAGAAAAATAATGTATACCACTGTAAACCCCAGATTTCTCTATATAAAGTTGGGTTTAAGTGGGTGTTTATTACACGGACTTATTAACATGATGCACAGGCTGATCGGAGTCTTCGATGGTCACACATGCTTAAAAGCCCCTTTTCGGCTGGCGAAGCCCAATTATGAAATCGTGCATTTAAACGGGCCTCCGTGGCCTAGTGGATAAGAGCGATGACTCTTAATCATTAGGTCATTCACCTCTGCGGGTTCGAGCCTGGCTCGGGTCACATGTGAGACACCAAGTTCTGCAACGGAAGATCTGGTTTTCGCCCACCTCTGATTAACGACAGGCTCGATATGAGTGAAATAATCTTTGAAAGGACCGAAAAACCAACCAAAAGCCAAAAAGTCAAAAAAAAAAAAAAAAAAAAAAGAAAAAAAAAGACAACAACAAAAACAGCAACAAAAAAAAACAAAAAAAAAAAACACACACAACAAAACAACAAAAAAAAAACAAACAAACAAAAAACACGCATTTGTACATTTGTAAATTTATATTTTATAGTATAGTGTAACAAACGACTCTTGTAAGAAACTTGTACAGCCCGTCAATGTTGGGCAATTTTGGTTAGTGCTCTTTGATGTCGGTTTTGAAAAAATATCTGGTTATTGGTCAATTCTATTTTCTTTTGAAAATCTCTGTTTTTCATTGGTCGAGTCCGTGCATAGCTGCGAAAGCTGGTTATCCCCTTTTTTTCTAATTAGGATCTACTCTTAAAGTACGTTTAGAAAGGACCCCCTTCTCGAAGGGGCCGTGATTACAGAGTCATGAGTTAATATGACTTTAACTCAAATGCGCCAAGCGTCCTTTTATGGGACATAAGCAAACAGTGTAGAACGCGGCGTCTGATCTTGGTCTACATTGTTTTGCTAAAAGTACATACATTTTTGTAAAACTAAACTTATCACAAACAAAAAAACCTGACACCCCTATTCTTTGAAATGGAACACTCCAAACTTATAAGGTGGAAATTCTATTATCATATATTCACCTTATGTCCCAAAATGGGACATTATCTGGCAGAACTTGATCTGGGTTTCCACCCTATCGCTTAAAATACGGAAAATTGTATAAAACTTGCAACGAATAAAGTAAACCTGACACCTCTAATATTGTAACTGAAGTGGGTAAAAATCTGAAATAAGTGTCCTTCGACTATGTACTTATTTGTTTGTTGTTTGATTTGAGGTTTAACGACCCCGTCAACACTGTAAGGGTCATTTGGAGACATCTCAAGCCATGTCGCCCAATGAAACCAATAGGGTTTATAAGCATGGACGGGTCGACTCGCACTGCTTTGCCTAGGCAGGCTTAGAGCCTCTAAGCGGTTTACCAATACTGGTGTGCGGGTCGGTTTCAGCTCTGTGGAAGCATCATGCAGCCTATATATTTCTTCAAGCTCCGATGGGCGGGAGCCGAGCTATGCACATATATTCTTTTCCATGTGTTGCAAGCCGATCCGCTTTTCATACTTTGTTTGAATTTAGGGGATAACTGAATTCAAAAGTGACATTTAGGGGGGGGGGGGGGGGGGGGGAAGTCGGTGGTTTTGCGGTCGGAAATTACGTTTTACGGCGATGCGTGTGCGTCGCCGTAAACGGAATTTGCGACCGTAAAACTGAGGATTTACCTCACCAAATGGTAATTTTGCAAAACAATTATCCGGGGCCCATTCTAATCCACTTATTCGGTTGTTTTCTTAAAACGGCAAGCGCTGTGAGCTGCGTAAAACCAAATACTAGCCAATGAAAAGTGACGTTACACGATGATGTCGGATTTCCGATAGGGGCGCCGCGATCAGACGTCGCGTTACATACGCAAGTGCATTAGAATGAGCTTTAACGTTTCAGTAGACACTTTTTAGGTCATTTTGGAGGCGTTGCTTCCGACTTTATTGGGCATATACTCGACATTTAGATGAAATGACATCTCAAGCAATGCTACGGAATAGAACCATTATGGTTTATATTCATGGACGGTCCGACTGGCACCATTTTGCCTGGGCAGGCTTGGACCTTCTAAACAGGTTACTAGTACTCATGTGCGGTCGATTTCAGCTCTGTGTGGAAGCATCATGCAGCCCAATCTATATCTCCAAGACCCGATGGGCGGGTCCGACCGTTGTCCATAATGACTAAACAGGTTGTCGGGATAGGTGGTTCTTATCTCTAAACCTTTACCGCTCTCTGAGCTAATTCAGCAGTCGACAAATTGTTGGTTCCTAGAAAACAAGATTTTGCATCTCATGAAATTTAGAAAAAAATATAAAAAGTCGTCTGCTGTGAAAGAAATACCCAGCATGCAAAGCATTTACCTCTGAGTTTTTAAGTGGATTCTTGGCCATGCCCACTTTTGTAATAAGCGGGCTTAGTCAAAACGATTGGCTCAGTATATCTGAAATAATCTTGAAATGGCTGTTTAACCAAAGCCCCCCCCCCCCCTCCCCCCCCCCCCTCCCCCCCCCCCCCCCATCACCACCAAAAAAAAAAAAAAAAAACAATTATAGGACAGAATTTGATCGAATCCCCTAAGAGTAGCCGGACTCTGTGAAATTCTGGATGAATAGGTTCTTCGTAAATGAACTAGGTGTCTCAGGCCTATTTTTACCCTTTAATCCCCGTGCCGTGTTTGAATGAAGTGGATTCTTCCATCCTTGGATTTGGACGCCGCCATTTTTAGATAGGAGAATCGGTTAAAATCATTAAGAGGTTCATTACGATTACAGACCCGTGCGACATAGTGCATTTTTTCACATCTCCAAAATGGCTACTTTTCTGACGAAAATCGATGATATTTTCCTTATTTATAAAGCAAACATAGGTTGTGGGTGCTCGTTAGAACCGCCTCATTGAGGCGGTTCTAACGAGTACCCACAACCTATGTCTAGGAGCAGAAATAAGGAAAATAATGAAGACCCCCGTAAACTCCTGTTTTCTCTATATTAATTAGGGTGTAAGGGGGTGTTTATTTCACGGACTTGTTAGCGTGATGTTGGCAAGCAGTGTTGATCTAGATGAGACGGTTTGTTATGAGCACTCTCATCTGAAGCTATATATATATATTTTTTTTTTGGTTTGGGTTTTACGGCCCTTTCAAGATTATTTCACTCATATCGAGCCGATCGTTAATCAGAGGTGGGCGAAAACCGGAGTACCCGGAGAAAAACCACCTGACCTTCCGTTGCAGAACTTGGCGTCTCACACGTGGCCCGAGCGAGGCTCGAACCTACGGCGGTGAGAGACCTAATGACCAAGAGTCAGCGCTCTTATCCACTAGGCCACGTAGGCCCGTTTGAGCTATATTGTTTGAATAGATATATGTATCAGACCTTAATCATCACGAAAGCACGCCTTTATAATGTTGACCACCTTTTAACTCCACTATTATATAGTAAAACTGGGGTTTTACTTTTCTTATTTCTGCTCCAAAATAAAGATTGTGGGGCATTCGTTAGAACCGCCTCACCGAGGCGGTTCTAACGAGTACCACACAATCTATATTTTGAGGAGAAAAAGAAAAATATCGCAATTATTCATCTTGAAATTTTTTTTTTTTTTTCGGCGGTAAAGTTTACAATGCATTTGTTTATGCGTTTTTACGTAATGGTTGAAAGTTTTAAACCCGCAAAAGCAGTTTGTGAAACCAGCCAACCATGCGAGCAAAAAGGAAGTTTTGATTTTTCCAATTGTTTAACAACTTTTCAAGGAATATTCATCTGACAGTGAGCGCGGATGCGAACATATAATCAATATATTATATTATAATCAAAGCACTAAGAGTGCTGATGGGGCAATAGCTTGTGATCAGGCAATTTTAGCGTCTGGTTGGTATTTTAAATCAGACTCATAAAGAATATTCTAGTTGCATTCTAGATTAGAAATGTCATCACGGGGAAGATGTTATATTACCTTTTCAAATTATCAGTATAAAACTTATTTAAATGAATTGAAAATCAATAAATACAGAAAAAGTCTTAGTTGATTTCGCTTATCTTCACACAGACTTGAAGTAGGGCGATGGGCAAAACCAAATAAAGTTCCATATGAAAATAGAAAATGTAAAGTATGTGGCATTTTGGTTTAAACTGTATTTATTTGACTTTACAGTAAACATATACAATACACAATATTAGACATATTTCCAATTTCTTTTGGAATGTCCCCTCTACACAGATTTACGTAAATTATATATAAACCGATATTTTTGGAGTAGACCTAACATGCCAAAATTTATCGAATTGTTAACAGCAGAAAACACGAACTTGTTGAAAAAGCTTAGTACATATATAGTAAAAGCATTTAACGTGAGGAAAAATGTCATGCTAGCATACTTTTTATTTGTACGTTTAAAATAGAAGTGAAGGCAATAATCAGGAATCGTAAACACTGCATTCATTGTTATTCTCTTGTTGAATTAATCTGTACGTTCGCTTTTGATACAAAGCTAGCTATCGCACAAATATTAGTAGAACACGAATGTGCATCTCTCCCAAGGTGAAAGGTTATTTGAAAAAGTTTTATTCTGTCTATAAAGCTGAAGCTATTGCATACTGGTGTAGCGGTTGACATGTTTGTCATTTATTGCATGTGCTTGCTATCCTGTATAAATATGTATAATTGAATATGTATATATGCTCATGGGCCATAATGGCCTTTTGCATTAATAAAGTATCAGTATCAGTATCAGTATATTTATGAAATAGATCAGCTCTAGCTGTGATTTGTTGTGTAATAAATCACAGTTTGGAGGTCAGTTGTAAAGTAGACAAATCACGAGCGCATAGCGCGCGTGATTTGTCTACTTACAACTGACCTCGAAACTGTGATTTATTACCCAACAAAACACTGGCTAGAGCTGATCTATTTCGATTCTAACACGCTGAAAATCGGCAAAAATGTTGTTGTTTCCTTCAAAATCTCAAAACTTTTCGCCATTGTTAGAAGAAATCTCGCTAGAATTATCGACTGAAACACATGCATTTATATCCTTTTCTAACGTTTTCGATGCGAGAAAATGACGTTACACCGTCTAACGTCAAGTAAATCGACTAGTGACGCCATAAATTTGCAGTTTTTAATGACGTCACACGTCACGCTCTTCCGAGCTGTGATTTGTTGCAGAATAAAACACAGTTATTTTGCATTGCCTATATAGGCGCGCTGTGTTAGAATTTTGAATAAAATCCAATGAACATAGCTGTTTGAAGCTATAAGCTGAATTAATTTATAAGCTATAACTATAAGCTGAATAAATTTACATTGCTGTGTAACGACCAAGTCAACTCTTTTAGGTCATTTTTGAGCTGGTCAGTTTACCTAGCCACACTTCTACTACATGTACGTAAACGGTGAACCGGTACAATGCACATTCTTTAATCAGAAACTTACAGTCGGCCTCGGTTGCTCAGTCGGATGCGCGTCTGACTGGTGACCAGGATACCTGCCGCGGTCGGCAACATTCTTTAGTAGAGATTGATCATGAAGTATTTTCTACGGTCATTCTTTCCCTTCCGCTGATTCAAGAAGGGCAGTTGTCAGTCTCTGGCGAAAGAATGTGCACTATACTGGTAAACCGTTTTCGTATAAGCCTGCCCAGGAAAATTGTTGATAGGAAAACTGAGGGGCTCAAAACCGACCTAAATAGTGTTGACTGGGCCTTGAACTCCAATACAAACAATCAAACAAGAAATTTCCAACTGCCCTTCGTGAATCAGCAAAAGGGAGAACATCACCGTGGAAAAGATTTCATGATCAATCTCAAAAAAACATGTTGCTGACCCCGGCTGGTATCGCGTCCCCCTATCATAAGTCAGTCGCACATCCGACTGAGCTACCGGGGCCGTTCGCCTAGGGGGCTGACACTTAACGATTAGGTCTCTGATCAGAAGAATTTACTTTATTTAACTGAAGTTCTGGGGGGTAAATCTGACTGATCAAACCATCGAAATAGGTATTATCAATATTTAATAAATCATCTAAATATCTAGAAGTGGAGCTAAAAGCTTCAATAATTTCAGATTGGTTATCAATGGAATGCGACAACATGAAGTCTCTTTCATAACAATTCAAGAACAGATCAGCCACAAGAGGTGCGCAATTCGTACCCATTGGAATACCCACAATTTGTCTAAATAACTTAGTACCGAATCTAATATAAATATTGTCAAGTAGAAAGGTGAGGGCATCACACACTTTCTGACATGACCAAAGTGTATAATTCTTATGCTCTTTAGAAGTGAAAAATGCATTTCTGACATTACATGCAAGATAGAGAGAATCTTCTCTGTGAAATGCCCATTCAATTAAATCATTAAACTTTTCTTTTATAAGATTATGAGGAAGTGTAAAGTAAAGAGTGGAAAAATAGTAAGTAGACAGACTGGAAGCACGAAAATGTCTGGATTTCAATTTATTTAAAGTAGAAGTAAAACAAAGATCAGGAATCGATACAATTAACTTAATCCAACCATCAAAGACACCAAAGGGAAAGAAATACAAACATTAAGCGAGCAGACCATAATGGAAACCTAAACAAAGGAAGGCCATAAGGACAGTTACTTTCCCACAAAATGGCCATATGACCATTCAAAATTAAAAGACACAAGTGATACACACAGTAAGTAACAAACAACAACATAAATGCATCGCCACAGAAGAACCGCCTTGGAACGCTCAGTGGAAAGATTTCCTCTGGGGGGGGGGGGGGGCTTAAATCGATTTTACGTGGCCACAATTCTCGCCCTTACTTCCGCCGCGATTTAGACAAATAATTTGTTCAGTCCGCATGAAGGCCTCCTAACTCATCAGTGCAACATCTCCGTGCACACAAAAAATCAAAGAACCGCAGAGGTGAGACAACGGTGCGGACTCGACAGCAAGAAACCAATGAAATGCTGGAGCAAAAGAAAACCAACAGTTAGACTCCGATGGGCCCAACCAGAGACAGAGCATCAGGCACCAACCAACGTTACCTTGAATTAGATCTCTCTAATTCTCAATAAGCCTTTACGTTGGAGCCGTCATAGAATCTGAGGCCTGACCCACCGGCGTGCAATTAAAGAGGGTAGCAAAGTTGCCAACCGTGATTGGGTTAACTACCATGCATGCAGTCTGTCGTATAACATCCATGTTGTACCCAATCTTTTTATATCGAAGAATGATTTTACGAAATTGGGTGCTGAAGTCATTGCGGTTATATATTTTTCTGAATTTATATACTAAGTCACCATAAAATTCGGGTTCCGATAGACCTTGTTTCAGAAGAGATTTAAGTCACATATTAAATTTTGAAATAAAATCAGAATGGCGTCTAAATAATTTTGAAAAGGCTTTGCGTAGTTTATGGTACCGATAACCCTGATTAAGGAGTTTAGCCGTTAATGATTTATTGCGAGTGTTGAAGTCAGTTACATGACTACACACTCTAGCAAATCGAATTAATTGCGAAATATAAACGCCATAAGATGGCACACGAGGAACATCACCATCCAAAAAAGGAAAATTTACAATCTCAAAATCAAAGTCATCGCGTTTATCATAAATTTTGCACGAAACAAACCCATCTACAATAGATAGATGTAAATCCCAAAACGGGGCCTCGATATCAGAAGAATTTGCTTTATTTAACTGAAGTTCTGGGGGGTAAATCTGACTGATCAAACCATCGAAATAGGTATTATCAATATTTAATAAATCATCTAAATATCTAGAAGTGGAGCTAAAAGCTTCATTAATTTCAGATTAGTTATCAATGGAAAGCGACAACATGAAGTCTCTTTCATTGTTTGTTTGATTTGAGGTTTAACGTCCCCGTCAACACTGTAAAGGTCATTTTGGAGACGTTGCTTCCAATTTTGTGGGACTTTTACCCGACATTGAGATGAAATGACATCTCAAGCCCTGTCGCCCAATGAAACCAATAGGGTTTATTAGCATGGACGGTCCGCCTCGCACCGCGGTTCCTGGACAGGCTTAGATACTCTAAGCGGTTTACCAGTACTAGTGTGCGGGCCGGATTCAGCTCTGCGTGGAAGCATCATGCAGCCCATATATTTCTTCAAGCCCCTATGGGCGGGGGCTTAGCCATTGAGATAACAGTCATTCTACATATCACGACTGAAAAGGGAGAAATACAGCGACACATAGAGGAATCAGCTGCGGAGCATGATGTACTATTAATTGACGGAAAAGAAACGGAAATGGTCATGCTATAGGCCACACTAAATCGACAGTCAGTTAAGATAGACTGTCCGAAAAGAAAAGTAGACAGCATAGCAAACAGAGAAGACGTAGCCAAAATGATTTGCAAGCTTACACTTAAGACAAAAGAGGCTGTTTCGACAAGAAAGGTAAACCATTTCCTGTCAGGTAAGAGAACAAAGCTACAGTAGAATAAGACAAACATAGAGAAAGTCCCGGGAAAAAGAGAGAGAGATTAACGAAGTGCAAGATCGCAGCGAGGAGCAGCTGGAGTACATAAAAGAATTTCTGACATTACATGCAAGATAGAGAGAATCTTCTCTGTGAAAAGCCCATTCAATTAAATCATTAAGTTTTTCTTTTATAAGACTCTAAGTCTCTAAGTTCAGGGATGTCAAACAATCAGTTATTTTACAACGAGGAACGAACATCGGTTTAATAATGACCTTCAACAGGTATCTAAAGGATGTCAATTGATGGAATAGTGAAAAGCAATTGCATAAGTAATCCCTGAGGATTGGAAAAATAAGAGCATTAAATGTATGTACGGGGAGACCTTTTACAGCCGCCACACGGCACAAACGAAACAGCCTTGATATGCAAAGTAGAAGTAGACCAAAGATCAGGAATCGATACAATTAACTATAAGACTATCTCCTCTCAAATCGCCCATCCTTCGAAAATATACTAATCCGTGGAAAAGAAGTGGAATGTATCCTAGTATTTCTAAGTGCAATGCCAAGAGGTGCAGATGTTGTTCGCATTTAAGCACTGCGTCTACCGTTACTTCATCTGTAAACGGTAGACGCTTCTCTGTTGTTAACATGTCTGATTTGACATGACAGTCTACAGATTTAATTTATCTAATTACATGACGTGCTGCAAACTGTAATATGCAGTACGTCGGTCAAACTAACCGCATGCTTAAAACTAGATTGAACGAGCATTATCGTAGAATGAGTAAGCCTAAGAAAACTGACACTTTCTTGTACCGTCACTTTCGACGTACAGGTCATTCTGTAAATAACATTGTTATACAACCAGTGGAAAAAACTTTATTACGATGCAAATTCTACATCTAGATTCAAAATAATCAAAAGACATGAAGCTGAACTGAAATGGATTAAATTTTTACAGACCCCTTTTCCACTGGGATTTAATGACAACATTTATCATGAGGGTAATATTTCCAGAATGCCGGACTTTGATATTTTCTCACTCCTGGAATGTCGAAAACGCAGAACTAGATCTCACGGCACCAGGAAAAATGGTAACTTTAAACGTAAAACACGTGCGTTTAAACGAAACAATACTAGACTGAAGTGACTGTCAATTATATTATTAAATCATGGACGCCACTCTATGCTTTCATTTTTAAGTTCATTACCCGTTTCTGTTTTACGTCTTCTGGACACCGAGGCGAATAATTCTACGATAGTTCTCATCAGTTATATGATGCGGCTCTCTTAACTAGAGGCTATACTCAGCATACTCTCCGTCCTTACATTGATTCTGAAATTAATCATAAACGCCATTTCTTCAAAATATCCTTCATTAATAAGGGTATGGATTTTATAGATTTGCCCAGTTTCTTCCGTGAGAGATCGGTGCTTTTTTCCATTCCTGCTTATTTTCAAAATACTGAAACACCTATAATTTGCTATAAATATAACAAACCTGTTAGATCTATCATTTTTAATTTCAATAAACTTGTTTCAGATCTTGATATTGATACTAATACTCCTGATTCATGTGATTGTAAAAACTCAAAGTATTGCTATCCTGCTGCTGGTCATGTAATTACTGGCAATTTGAAAATTATTCCTGATTCTAGGATAAGGAATATAATTTCTAAAGGACCGAAATATCGGTTTCCTTCTAAAATTGATTTCAGTAAATGTAGAGATGAAATCGCTGCTTCCTTGAATGAATTCGGTAATCGATGGTGTAAGCGAGAGTATGTTGAGCATAAAGCCCTTAAGGACTGGAAACTTAGCATTTTAAAACTAGTGAATAAACGCATTTCTTTCTATTCTCAAAATACTAACTTATTACCTCCTAAGCCCAGGACGTCTTTACGTCATCTTAAACGAGGTATTCAAGAATTTCATAAGAAGTTTGTTTTGGCCCCTGCAGACAAGGCCGCTAACAACGTCGTCGTTGTGTGACGGCTCCACTATGTTAACACGCTTAAGCAGGAGCTTGGTGGTACTGAGGCCTATGAACTTCAGCCTTTAGCTGAAGAGAGAGCTATAGTAGATAAACATGTTTGTCTTTCAGCCACCGAGTTTGCTGTGTGTGTTAACGAAGGCCAAGACAAGCTTCCTACGCTATACTGGTTACCAAAACTTCATAAAAAACTTACAAAGCACGGTTTATTGCAAATTCTAGCTCTTGCACTACTACTGAACTTTCTAAATTATTAACTTCCTGTCTTACTGCTATTAAAACGCATGTAATTAAATATTGTGATAAAGTCTTTGAAAGATCAGGAAGAAATCTGTTTTGGTCTATAAAACATTCGAATGAGGTTTTAAATAAATTGAAATCTAGACATTTTCGTGCTTCTAGTCTGTCTACCTACGATTTTTCCACTCTTTACACTACACTTCCTCATAATCTTATAAAAGAAAAGCTTAATGATTTAATTGAATGGGCTTTTCACAGAGAAGATTCTCTCTATCTTGCATGTAATGTCAGAAATGCATTTTTCACTTCTAAAGAGCATAAGAATTATACACTTTGGTCATGTCAGAAAGTGTGTGATGCCCTCACCTTTCTACTTGATAATATTTATATTAGATTCGGTACTAAGTTATTTAGACAAATTGTGGGTATTCCGATGGGTACTAATTGCGCACCTCTTGTGGCTGATCTGTTCTTGTATTGTTATGAAAGAGGCTTCATTTTGTCGCTTTCCATTGATAACCAATCTGAAATTATTGAAGCTTTTAGCTCCACTTCTAGATATTTAGATGATTTATTAAATATTGATAATACATATTTTGATGGTTTGATCAGTCAGATTTACCCCCTAGAACTTCAGTTAAATAAAGCGAATTCTTCTGATACCGAGGCCCCGTTTTTGGATTTACATCTTTCTATTGTAGATGGATTTGTTTCGTGCAAAATTTATGATAAACGCGATGACTTTGATTTTGAGATTGTAAATTTTCCTTTTTTGGATGGTGATGTTCCTCGTGCGCCATCCTATGGCGTTTATATTTCGCAATTAATTCGATTTGCTAGAGTGTGTAGTCATGTAACATTATTAACGGCTAAACTCCTTAATCAGGGTTATCGGTACCATAAACTACGCAAAGCCTTTTCAAAATTCTATAGACGCCATTCTGATTTAATTTCAAAATTCAATATTGGACTTAAATCTCTTCTGCAACAAGGTCTATCGGAACCCGAATTTTATGGTGACTTAGCATATAAATTCAGAAAAATATATAACCGCAATGACTTCAGCACCCAATTTCGTAAAATCATTCTTCGATATAAAAAGATTGGGTACAACATGGATATTATACGACAGACTGCATGCATGGTAGTTAACCCAATCACGGTTGGCAACTTTGCTTCCCTCTTTAATTGCTCGCCGGTGGGTCAGGCCTCAGATTCTATGACGGCTCCAACGTAAAGGCTTATTGAAAATTAGAGAGATAATGTCGGTTGGTGCCAGATGCTCTGTCTCTGGTCGGGCTCATCGGAGTCTAACTGTTGGTTTTCTTTTGCTCCAGCATTTCATTGGTTTCTTGCTGTCGAGTCCTCACCGTTGTCTCACCTCTGTGGTTCTTTGATTTTTGTGTTCACGGAGATATTGCACTGATGAGTTAGGAGGCCTTCATGCGGACTGAACAAATTATTTGTCTAAATCGCGACGGAAGTAAGGGCGAGGATTGTGGCCACGTAAAAATCGATTTAAGCCCCCCAGTGGAAATCTTCCGCTGACCGTTCCAAGGCGGCTCTTCTGTGGCGATTTATTTATGTTGTTGTTTGTTACTTACTGTGTGTATCACTTGTGTCTTTTGGTTTTGGATGGCCATATGGCCATTTTGTGGGAAAGTAACTGTCCTTATGGCCTTCCTTTGTTTAGGTTTCCATTATGGTCTGGTCGCTTAATGTTTGTATTTCTTTCCCTTTGGTGTCTTTTATGGGTGGAGTAAGTTAATTGTATCAATTCCTGATCTTTGTTTTACTTCTACTTTAAATAAATTGAAATCCAGACATTTTCGTGCTTTAAGTCTGTCTATTTACGATTTTTCCACTCTTTACACTACATTTCCTCATAATCTTATAAAAGAAAAGCTTAATGATTTAATTGAATGGGCTTTTCACAGAAAAGATTCTCTCTATCTTGCATGTAATGTCAGAAATGCATTGTTCACTTCTAAAGAGCATAAAAATTATACACTTTGGTCATGTCAGAAAGTGTGTGATGCCCTCACCTTTCTACTTGACAATATTTATATTAGATTCGGTACTAAGTTATATAGACAAATTGTGGGTATTCCGATGGGTACGAATTGCGCACCTCTTGTGGCTGATCAATTCTTGTATTGTTATGAAAGAGACTTCATGTTGTCGCTTTCCATTGATAACCAATCTGAAATTATTGAAGCTTTTAGCTCCACTTCTAGATATTTAGATGCTTTATTAAATATTGATAATACCTATTTCGATGGTTTGATCAGACAGATTTACCCCCCAGAACTTCAATTAAATAAAGCAAATTCTTCTGATACCGAGGCCCCGTTTTTGGATTTACATCTATCTATTGTAGATGGGTTTGTTTCGTGCAAAATTTATGATAAACGCGATGACTTTGATTTTGAGATTGTAAATTTTCCTTTTTTGGATGGTGATATTCCTCGTGCGCCATCCTATGGCGTTTATATTTCGCAATTAATTCGATTTGCTAGCGTGTGTAGTCATGTAACTGACTTCAACACTCGTAATAAATTATTAACGGCTAAACTCCTTAATCAGGGTTATCGGTACCATAAACTACGCAAAGCATTTTCAAAATTTTATAGATGCCATTCTGATTTAATTTCAAAATTCAGTATTGGACTTAAATCTCTTCTGCAACAAGGTCTATCGGAACCCGAATTGTATGGTGACTTAGTATATAAATTCAGAAAAATATATAATCGCAATGACTTCAGCACCCAATTTCGTAAAATCATTCTTCGATATAAAAAGATTGGGTACAACATGGATGTTATACGACAGACTGCATGCATGGTAGTTAACCCAATCACGGTTGGCAACTTTGCTTCCCTCTTTAATTGCACGCCGGTGGGTCAGACCTCAGATTCTATGACGGCTCCAACGTAAAGGCTTATTGAGAATTAGAGAGATCTAATTCTTGGTAATGTTGGTTGGTGCCTGATGCTCTGTCTCTGGTCGGGCCCATCGGAGTCTAACTGTTGGTTTTCTTTTGATCCAGCATTTCAGTGGTTTCTTGTTGTCGAGTCCTCACCGTTGTCTCACCTCTGTGGTTCTTTGATTTTTTTGTGTTCACGGAGATGTTGCACTATTGAGTTAGGAGGCCTTCATGCGGACTGAACAAATTATTTGTCTAAATCGCGGCGGAAGTAAGGGCGAGGATTGTGGCCACGTAAAATCGATTTAAGCCCCCCTAGTGGAAATCTTTCAACTGACCGTTCCAAGGCGGTTCTTCTGTGGCGATTTATTTATGTTGTTGTTTGTTACTTACTGTGTGTATCACTTGTGTCTTTTAATTTTGGATGGCCATATGGCCATTTTGTGGGAAAGTAACTGTCCTTATGGTCTTCTTTTGTTTAGGTTTCCATTATGGTCTGGTCGCTTAAAGTTTGTATTTATTTCCCTTTGGTGTCTTTGATGGGAGGAGTAAGTTAATTGTATCGATTCCTGATCTTTGTTTTACTTCTACTTTACTCCACCCATCAAAGACACCAAAGGGAAAGTTCATTCGAATTTTTTATAGACCAAAACAGATTTCTTCCTGATCTTTCAAAGACTTTATCACAATATTTAATTACATGCGTTTTAATAGCAGTAAGACAGGAAGTTAATAATTAAGAAAGTTCAGTGGTAGTGCAAGAGCTAGAATTTGCAATAAACCGTGCTTTGTAAGGTCTTTTATGAAGTTTTGGTAACCAGTATAGCGTAGGAAGCTTGTCTTGGCCTTCGTTAACACACACAGCAAACTCGGTGGCTGAAAGACAAACATGTTTATCTACTATAAGTCTCTCTTCAGCTAAAGGCTGAAGTTCATAGGCCTTAGTACCACCAAGCTCCTTCCTAAGCGTGTTAACATAGTGGAGCCGTCACACAACGACGACGTTGTTAGCGGCCTTGTCTGCAGGGGCCAAAACAAACTTCTTGTGAAATTCTTGAATACCTTGTTTAAGATGACGTAAAGACGTCTTGGGCTTAGGAGGTAATAAGTTAGTATTTTGAGAATAGAAAGAAATGCGTTTATTCACTAGTTTTAAAATGCTAAGTTTCCAGTCCTTAAGGGCTCTATGCTCGACATACTCTCGCTTACACCATCGATTACCGAATTCATTCAAGGAAGCAGCGATTTCATCTCTACATTTACTGAAATCAATTTTAGAAGGAAACCGATATTTCGGTCCTTTAGGAATTATATTCCTTATCCTAGAATCAGGAGTTTTTACAATCACATGAATCAGGAGTATTAGTATCAATATCAAGATCTGATGAAGGATATTTTGAAGAAATAGCGTTTATGATTAATTTCAGAATCAATGTAAGGACGTAGAGTATGCTGAGTATAGCCTCTAGTTAAGAGAGCCGCATCATATAACTGATGAGAACTATCGTAGAATTTATTCGCCTCGGTGTCCAGAAGACGTAAAACAGAAACGGGTAATGAACTTAAAAATGAAAGCATAGAGTGGCGTCCATGATTTAATAATATAATTGACAGTCACTTCAGTCTAGTATTGTTTCGTTTAAACGCACGTGATTTACGTTTAAAGTTACCATTTTTCCTGGTGCCGTGAGATCTAGTTCTGCGTTTTCGACATTCCAGGAGCGAGAAAATATCAAAGTCCGGCATTCTGGAAATATTACCCTCATGATAAATGTTGTCATTAAATCCCAGTGGAAAAGGGCTCTGTAAAAATTTAATCCATTTCAGTTCAGCTTCATGTCTTTTGGTTATTTTGACTCTCAATGTAGAATTTGCATCGTAATAAAGTTTTTCCACTGGTTGTATAACAATGTTATTTACAGAATGATCTGTACGTCGAAAGTGACGGTACAAGAAAGTGTCAGTTTTCTTAGGCTTACTCATTCTACGATAATGCTCGTTCAATCTAGTTTTAAGCATGCGGTTAGTTTTACCAACGTACTGCATATTACAGTTTGCAGCACGTCATGTGATTAGATAAATTAAATCTGTAGACTGTCATGTCAAATCAGACATGTTAACTACAGAGAAGCGTCTACCGTTTACAGATGAAGTAACGGTAAACGCAGTGCTTAAATGCGAACAACATCTGCACCTCTTGGCATTGCACTTAGAAATACTAGGATACATTCCACTTCTTTTCCACGGATTAGTATATCTTCGAAGGAAGGGCGATTTGAGAGGAGATAGTCTTATACGAAGACTACTCCCAAAAACATTGGTATTGCCTGCTTCATTGAGATTAACTGAAGTTACAGAAGACAAATTTAAGGATCTAACCAATACCGAAGGCAACATAGTATTAAAGTTCTTAATAGAATGGGGAATCCGTACAGAAGAAGCAGAGTGTAACCTAAGGGGTGATATTGATATTTTAAATGTATTTGTGATACTCATGTGGGTTTAGAAGGTTATGATACTGTCAAAACTGAAGCGATCTTCATACCGGTCATTATGTGAAGTAGAAGTAAAACAAAGATCAGGAATCGATACAATTAACTTACTCCACCCATCAAAGACACCAAAGGAAAAGAAATACAAACATTAAGCGACCAGACCATAATGGAAACCTAAACAAAGGAAGGCCACAGGGACAGTTACTTTCCCACAAAATGGCCATATGGCCATCCAAAATTAAAAGACACAAGTGATACACACAGTAAGTAACAAACAACAACATAAATAAATCGCCACAGAAAAACCGCCCTGGAACGGCCAGTGGAAAGACCTCCACTGGGGGGCCCAAATCGATCCCACGCGGCCACAATCCTCGCCCCCACCTCCGCCGCGATCCAGACAAACAATCCGCTCAGTCCGCATGAAAGCCTCCTAACTCATCAGTGCAACATCTCCGTGAACACAAACAACCAAAGAACCACAGAGGTGAGACAACGGCGAGGACTCGACAGCAAGAAACCACCAAACCGCTGGAGCAAAAGAAAACCAACAGTTAGACTCCGATGGGCCCAACCAGAGACAGAGCATCAGGCACCAACCAACATTACCTTGAATTAGATCTCTCCAATTCTCAATAAACCTTTACGTTGGTTCCGTCATAGAACCCGAGGCCCGACCCACCGGCGCGCAACCAAAGAGGGAAGCAAAGCTGCCAACCGCGACCGGGTCAACCACCATGCACGCAGTCCGTCGTATAACATCCATATTGCACCAACCCCCCTATATCGAAGAATGATTCCACGAAATTGGGCGCCAAAGTCACCGCGGTCATATATTCCTCCGAATCCACATACTAAGTCACCATAAAATTCGGGTTCCGATAGACCTTGTTGCAGAAGAGTTTCAAGTCCAACACTGAATTTTGAAACCAAACATGAACGGCGTCTATAAAACCCCGAAAAGGCCCCGCGCAGTTTACGGTACCGATTACCCTGACCAAGAAGATTAGCCGTTAATAATTCACCACGAGCGCCGAAGTCAGCCACACGACCACACAACCCAGCAAACCGAACCAATCGCGAAACACAAACGCCACAGGACGGCGCACGAGGAACATCACCATCCAAAAAAGGAAAACCCACAATCTCAAAGTCATCGCGTTTATCATAAATTTTGCATGAAACAAACCCATCCACAAATGACACACGTAAATCCAAAAACGGGGCCTCGGCATCGGAAGAATTCGCTCTCCCCAACCGAAGTTCTGGGGGGGGGGGGGGGGGTAAATCCGACTGATCAAACCATCGAAATAGGTATTATCAATATTTAATAAATCATCTAAATATCTAGAAGTGGAGCTAAAAGCTTCAACAATTTCAGACTGGCTATCAATGGAAAGCGACAACATGAAGTCTCTTTCACAACAATACAAGAACAGACGAGCCACAAGAGGCACGCAACCCGCACCCATCGGAACGCCCACAATCCGTCCAAACAACCCAGCACCGAATCCAACACAAACACCGCCAAGCAGAGAGATGAGGGCATTACCCCCCCCCCCCCGACACGACCAAAGTGCACAACTCCCATGCCCCCCAGAAGCGTAAAACCCATCCTCGACATCACACGCAAGACAGAGAGAACCCCCCCCCCCCCGCGAAAAGCCCACTCAATCAAACCATTAAGCTTTTCTTTTATAAGATTATGAGGCAATGTAATGTAAAGAGTGGAAAAATCGTAAGTAAACAGACCCGAAGCACGAAAATGTCTGGACCTCAATTTATTTAAAACCTCATTCGAACCCTCCATAGACCAAAACAGATCTCCTCCTGATCTTTCAAAGACTTTATCACAATATTTAATCACATGACAGGAAGCCAATAATTTAGAAAGTTCAGCGGCAGTGCAAGAGCCAGAATCTGCAACAAACCGTGCCCTGTAAGGTCTCCCATGAAGTCTTGGTAACCAGTATAGCGCTGGAAGCCCGTCTTGGCCGTCGGTAACACACACAGCAAACCTGGTGGCTGAATGACAAACATGTTTATCTACCATAACTCTCTCTTCAGCTAAAGGCTGAAGTTCATAGGCCTTAGCACCACCAAGCTCCCGCTTAAGCGTGCCAATACAGCGGAGCCGCCACACAACGACGACGCTGCCAGCGGCCCCGCCCGCAGGGGCAAAACAAACCTCCCACGAAACCCTTGAATACCCAGCCCAAGACGACGCAAAGACGCCCTAGGCCTAGGAGGTAATAAGTTAGTATTTTGAGAATAGAAATATATGTGTTTATTCACTAGCATATAAAATTACTGAAGATAATTCCTTCGAATAGAAGGAAGGTACAACAAAAGCCCACAAAACATCTAAGTCTACTTAAAGTTCAGGGATGTCAAACAAGCAGTTATTATACAACGAGGAACGAACATCGGTTTAATAATGACCTTCAACAGGTATCTAAAGGATGTCAATTGATGGAACAGTGAAAAGCAATTGCATAAGCAATCCCTGAGGATTGGAAAAATAAGAGCATTAAATGTATGTACGGGGAGACCTTTTACAGCCGCCACACGGCACAAACAAAACAGCCCTGATATGCAAAGTAGAAGTAAAACAAAGATCAGGAATCGATACAATTAACTTACTCCACCCATCAAAGACACCAAAGGGAAAGAAACACAAACATTAAGCGACCAGACCATAATGGAAACCTAAACAAAGGAAGGCAATAAGGACAGTTACTTTCCCACAAAATGACCATATGGACGTCCAAAATAAAAAGTGATACACACAGTAAGTAACAAACAACAACATAAATAAACCGCCACAGAAGAACCGCCTTGGAACGGCCAGTGGAATGATTTCCACTGGGGGGCTTAAATCGATTTTACGTGGCCACAATCCTCGCCCTTACTTCCGTCGCGATTTAGACAAATATTTGTTCAGTCCGCATGAAGGCCTCCTTACTCGTCAGTGCAACATCTTCGTGAACACAAAAATCAAAGAACCACAGAGGTGAGACAACGGTGAGGACTCGACAGCAAGAAACCACTGAAATGCTGGAGCAAAAGAAAACCAACAGTTAGACTCTGATGGGCCCGACCAGAGACAGAGCATCAGGCACTAACCAACATTACCTTGAATTAGATCTCTCTAATTCTCAATAAGCCTTTACGTTGGAGCCGTCATAGAATCTGAGGCCTGACCCACCGGCGTGCAATTAAAGAGGGAACCAAAGTTGCCAACCGTGATTGGGTTAACTACCATGCATGCAGTCTGTCGTATAACATCCATGTTGTACCCAATCTTTGTATATCGAAGAATGATTTTACGAAATTGGGTGTTGAAGTCATTGTGGTAATATATTTTTCTGAATTTATATACTAAGTCACCATAAAATTCGGGTTCCGATAGACCTTGTTGCAGAAGAGATTTAAGTCCAATATTGAATTTTGAAATTAAATCAGAATGGCGTCTATAAAATTTTGAAAATGCTTTGCGTAGTTTATGGTACGGATAACCCTGATTAAGGAGTTTAGCCGTTAATAATTTATTACGAGTGTTGAAGTCAGTTACATGACTACACACTCTAGCAAATCGAATTAATTGCGAAATATAAACGCCATAGGATGGCGCACGAGGAACATCACCATCCAAAAAAGGAAAATTTACAATCTCAAAATCAAAGTCATCGCGTTTATCATAAATTTTGCACGAAACAAATCCATCTACAATAGATAGAAGTAAATCCAAAAACGGGGCCTCGGTATCAGAAGAATTTGCTTTATTTAACTGAAGTCCTGGGGGGGGGGGGGGCGGGGGGGGGTAAAGTACGCCAAGTTCTGCGACCGAAGGTCAGTTTTGTCTTTTTCTCTGGGCGTAGCGGCTCGAAATAGAAATAATCTTTGAAAAGCCGTAAAACCAAAGAGCAAAAATTTGTTTGGCCTATAGATGTGGATATTTCCTTGCCAAGAATGAAATTTTAGAAAGTATTACTTCTTTCAATCATTTCTTTACCAACTAGAAATAGGTATCTAGATAAAACATGCTTGTAGATTTTAAGGGGAATGGGAACACCTTCAGGGGAGGCAACTCCTGCAAAAGTATTTTTGTCTCCCATGTCAATAGGGGTCAACTCTTAAATGAAAGAATTTGCTCCTGGGGAGCAAATTCTTTCCTTTAAGAGTAGACCCCTTTTTCAGTGGGACTGGGCTTACAGAAAAGTGTACAGGAAGTCCCGAAAATTGTCTCCCTTTGAAAAATGGCGGAAAAATCTGCCTGGTGTTCCCATTCCCCTTAAATACTTTGTTTGATCATCTGTCGTGTCTTCAAGAAACGATGTCAATACTTTCTCTAAGGTTTTCTTTCAAGGCAAATTCTGGTCCGGTTTTTGTAACATCAAAGCCTTTAAGAAATCGTATGAAATATATAGAGATTAATACATCTTTAGTTTAAAATACGGGAAATATTTTCCCGAGAGACTTGCAAATCAAGTAAACAAACGAGTGCGAATGCACGAGTTTGTTTATAAGATTTGCAAGTTTCGAGGGAAATATTTCCTGTATTCAAAACTAAAGATGTTTTAATGTTTATATTACATTTATTAAATCGGCCGTTTTTGGCCTTTCTAACGTCTAAAACTGACGTAATTAGCGCTGTGACGTGACGTAATTTGTCCCGATTTTGGCGCGTCATAGTGCATGATGACGTTCGAAAGGAAATATATCCCCGCCAGAAAGGAATATTTTCCCTGCAGGAAAATATCATTTTTATTTCCCCCAAAAATTACTTAAAATAGCAGCAAAAATGTAATATAAATATTTCGGCAACACTTGACAATCCTATATACACAGGTTTTTCTTCTTTCCTGTATTTTACAAACAAAAAGCACTTTGTATTCGCTTTAAAATAAAAAAAAAACCTGAACCTTGCCCGAACCTTGCTTATATCAGTAGCAGTATTCATTTGATACTTAATTTATAAATGCATTTTAAATTCTTTACTTTCTCGCGCCAGTGATCTAGGATATGTACTGTAATAAGTATATCATCCAAAGATGACAAAACCTACACGAAAAACTTGTGCAATCAGCAAAGCCACAGATCTCCTAAAATATCACATCCGACTGGTAAAAGTTTTCAAATATCTCTATTTTGGATAGCATCAAAGCTCCGACGTACTGTCAAATAATCAAACTTGGTGGATTTGCAGGATGGTAGGAGATGTTTGTGGAAGCACAGGTAGTCTTGTAGGTCTCGTCATGCTCCGGTTCGTATTGTAGGTACCCGTTTTCTGCCCTAGCAGCTAGCATTTAACCGATGGAATTTGATACGTTACTATCATATACACTTAAGCAATTTCCACGACATACTTTCGCGATGATTACCAATATTAAACAGTTTTATTTAACTATAGGTAAGAGCTTATTTCCTTTAGGTGATACTTAAGAAATAGATCAGGTCTAACTGTGATTTGTTGAGTAATAAATCACAGTTTTGGAGGTCAGTTGTAAAGTAGACAAATCACGAGCGCGAAGCGCGTGATTTGTCTACTTACAACTGACCGACAAATTGTGATTTATTACTCACAAATCACAAACTAGAGCTGATCTATTTCGATTCTAACAGGCTGAAAATCAGCAATAATGCTGTTGTTTCCTTCAAAATCTCACAAGTTTGCACCATTGTTAGAAGAAATCCCGCTATTATTTTCGACTGAAACACATGTATTTATATCCTTTTCGGACGTTTTCAATGCGAGAATATGACGTTACACCGTCTAACGTCAAGGAAATCGACTAGTGACGTCATAAATTTGCAGTTTTTAATGACGTCACTCGTCACGCTCTTTCTTGCCGTGATTTGTTGTAGAATAAAACACAGTTATTTTCCATTGCCTATATAGGCGCGCTGTGTTAGAATATTAGTTATTTTGAT
Organism: Lucinisca nassula; assembly: GCA_963580285.1. NCBI lineage: Eukaryota > Metazoa > Mollusca > Bivalvia > Lucinida > Lucinidae > Lucinisca > Lucinisca nassula. Next base: position 7,596,109 of record OY757024.1, on the reverse strand, counting down.
TCTTGAAAGGGAATAGGGGATCAAATTTTCCGAAAGCAATATTTGCCCTCGCTAACGGGAAACATAGGGTCATAATCCCCGCCTTTGAGCGATATTTGTCCGAGTATTTTGGCCAGAGCAAATATCGCTTTCAGGCGAGAAATTTGATATAAGGGGCCCCATTCCATACCTGAGGGCGACATTTGCCCGAGCCATGGGAAATGTGATCCCATGTTTCCCGTCAAGAATCAAAATAACGAAGTTGATCATTGCCTTCTTTTCTATTTTGTTATACTGAAACTTTTTTCCACAACATCTTGTATATTGAAGCCATTTTAAAAAAACAAAAAAAAAAAAAAACAAAAACAAACAAAAAAAAAAAAAAAAAAATCTTTTGCAGCGGATGTTGTGAGAAGTAAATGCGTTCATGCGACGTCATCAATTATGTTCTATTAAAGGATAAATCTTTAGAAGCAAGGTCTAAAGAACAGGACAAAAAAATTAGAGTGCACAAGTTGTTTCTGGGCCAGACTAGGTAATAACGGCCAATTAGGTTTCCTCGGTGACCCTCAGATATTTTCAAAATTCCACAGTGAAATTAATTATCTCAAAACCGCCGTAGGTTCGAGCCTCGCTCGGGCCACGTGTGAGACGCCAAGTTATGCAACGGAAGGTCAGGTGGTTTTTCTCCGGGTACTCCGGTTTTCGCCCACCTCTGATTAACGATCGGCTCGATATGAGTGAAATAATCTTGAAAGGGCCGTAAAACCCAAACCAAAAAAAAAAAAAAAAAAAAAAAATCTAAAAAAAAAAGGACTGGAAAATATAACCCACATTAAAATGAAGCTCAGGAAAACTTTTTACGCAAAGACTGTTTATGGTATTATAAACTACGCAAAGCATTTTCAAAAGTTTTATAAACGCTATTCCGATTTAATTTCAAAATTCAGTGTTGGATACTGCGCCTTTGGATATCGCGCCTGTTGTGTTTGTGCTGTGTGGGTAAACCTCATTACGAAAACACGCCGATACAAATACATTGCCACCTTTATCGCCGAAAAAAGAAAATTTAAAGATGAAAAATTGTGATATTTTTCTTATTTCTGCTCAAAATATAGATTGTGGGCACTCGTTAGAACCGCCTCATCGAGGCGGTTCTAACGAGTACTTAAATCTATATTTTAGAGTAGAAATAAGAAAAATAAGGTCTACCCTTGTAAACCCCAGTTTTACTATATAAAAAAAGGGGTTCAAGGGGGTCAAAATTGTATAGGTGTGTTTTCGTGATGTTAATTGGGACCTTAGAAGTCTCCCCGCACATTCAGTCAATGGTGTTATTACTTCAAGTGCCAGGGTGTGCACTTTACAATCATTTGACGTAATGCCTTACTTGTTAATGCCTAAACTATAGTGGGCTGCGTCTTGTGATTGTGGCGCTCCCTGGATCTTTCTTTTAAACGTTTGCATATCACGACTGTCGTGTTTTTGCTGTGAGGATAAAACCTTAATTGGGACCTTAGACAGTATCCCCATAGATTCACTCAATGGTGTTATTACTTCAAATGCAAGGGTGTGCACTTTACAATCATTTGACGTTATACCTTACTTTCTGATGTCTCAACTATAGTGGACTGCGTCTTGTGATTATGGTGCCCCCTGGCTCTTTCTTTTATTTTGGTTTAAAACTCTTTTGCAACAAGGAGGTGTTGCACTGATGAGTAAGGAGGCCTTCATGCGGACTGAACAAATTATTTGTCTTAATCGCGACGGAAGTATAGGCGAGGATTGTGGCCACGTAAAATCGATTTAATCCCCCCAGTGGAATTCGTTTCCGCAGACCGTTCCAAGGCGGTTCTTCTTTTGCTGTTTATTTTAGCTCACCTGAGCACGAAGTGCTCAAGGTGAGCTATTGTGATCGCTTTGTGTCCGTCGTCCGTCCGTCCGTCTGTCCGTCAACAACTTCTTTAAATGACATCTCCTCCTAGGCAAATCGCCGGATTTCAAAATCATTTCACAGAAATGTTCGTCTGGTGACCCTCTACCAAAATTGCTAAAATGGTTCTGCTCCGCTGAACAAAATGGCTGCCAGAGCTAAAAATAGAAAACTTTTAAACGACATCTCCTATGCCAATGTCCCGATTTCAAAATAATTTCACAGAAATGTTCCTTGGGTGACCCTCTACCAAAATTGCTGAAATGGTTGCGCTCTGCTGAACAAAATGGCCGCCACATTTAAATATAGAAAAAACCTTAAAACGATATCTCCTCCTAAGCCAATGGCCAGATTTCAAAATCATTTCACAGAAATGTTCCTTGGGTGACCCTCTACCAAAATTGCTAAAATGGTTCTGCATGGCTGAACAAAATGGCCGCCAGAGCTAAAAATAGAAAAAAACCTTTAAATCACATTTCCTCATAGGCCAATGGCCCGATTTCAAAATTATTTCAAAGAGAGGGTCCTTGTCTGACCCTCTGCCAAAATTGCTAAAACGGTTTCGTTTTGCTGAACAAAATGGCCGCCAGAGCTAAAAGTAGAAAAACTTTTAAACGACATCTCCTCCTAGGCCAATGTCCTGATTTCGAAATAATTTCACAGAAATGTTCCTTGGGTGACCCTCTACCAAAATTGCTAAAATGTTTTTGCTCTGCTGAACAAAATGGCAACCAGGTATAAAAATAGAAGAACCTTTAAACGATATCTGCTCCTAAGCCAATGGCCCGATTTCAAAATCATTTTACAGAAATGTTCCTCGGGTGACAAATTGCTAAAATGGTTCTACTCCGCTGAACAAAAAGGCCACCAGAGCTAAATATAGAAAAAAAACCTTTTAACGACATCTCCTCCTAGGCCAATGGCCTGATTTCGAAATAATTTCACAGAGACAGTCCTTGGCTGATTCTCAACCAAAATTGCTAAAACGGTTCTGCTTTGCTGAACAAAATGGCTGCCATACTTTTGCAGAAACGTTCCTAGGGTGACCCACGTCCAAACTTGCGAAAATGGTTATATTCCAATGAACAAAATGGCCACCAGAGTTAAAAATATAAAAGACCTTTAGATGACAGCTTCTCCTAGGCCATCGGCTAGATTTCGAAATAATTTTACTGAAATGTTCCTTGGGTGACCTTTTACCAAAGCTGCTAAAATGGTTTCCCTTGCTGAACACAATGGCTGTTGAATATTATTTTTTTAGGTCTAGCCTGCCTAGGCAAGGTGGTGCAATTTGGACCATCTATGCATATGAACTATATTGGTTTCATTGGGTGGCAGGGCTTGAGATGTCTTCTCAGTGTTGTGTAATATTCCAACAAAATTAGATACAACATCTTCAAAATGACCTAAATAATGTTGACTGGGACGTTAAATCTCAATTTAAACAAAAAGGGCATAAGAGGACCAGTCTGATCTGGATCCACACTGTTTGCAATAATGACTTTAAAGTAACCAGCCAACACAAAGCAGAAGATAATTCTGAATGGTTAAACAGAAACATCTTAATCATTCTTTGAAATTGTAAATTTATATAAAAACATCATGGTTTTAGAACTGTCAAAATATCAACAGGCAGTTGAAGATAGACTATTATACATAGCTCTGTCACTGCTTGCATAATATGGTATGAATCAGTGGGACTCAAAACAAACTGTGAAGTGACTAATAATGTTATGCCAGAAGGTATACATATTAAATTGTGCAGTGACTCTGGCTCTCATTGTATAATAGAAGTCACTTAGAGGTTAGGACCCAGGTGTTTGACCTCGTTATAAACAGAGCTGCAAACATGGGCTAGATAACTACTAGGCTCTTGAAAATAATATAGGTGGCTTAAGGATCTGCGCTGCAGTATACAGAATCAGCACCAAAAACTGTTTATTTTGGATGGAGTGATGTAGATAAGGTGGGTATATGTTGATAGTTAAAGGATAATTTTCCTTATAAATAAAACATATGTTGTGGGTATTTATTAGAACCACCTTGCTCTTAATGAATACACACACACCATACATTTTTATCGAAAAATAAGGGAGACTTTAGCTAATGTAACACTAAATACCCACCATATCTACAGCTCTATGAACTAAAGACTTAACTGATTGATTGTTTTGGGTTTAATGACACGTCAACCCTTGTGGGTCATTTTGTGCCCTCTCAGAGAAACGGAGAAAAGAGGTAGGAGAGATAGTAGAGGATATGAAAGTGAGGGACAGAGGAGAAGAGGCAAATGAATGGAAGGAAGTGTATATAGAAACAGAAGAAATAACACCCCCCCCCTCTACCCATACTTGCAGCAAGGGCAGTAGGCCTTGTCCAACTGTGAGCCAATATCAGTTGGACACAACAGTGATGCAAGATACACTTCTAGAGATATAATTACAGTATTAATAAATGAATTCTGAGCCAAGGCACAGAAAAGAATCAAGCTGGCATATAGTATTGGCATGCCTATATAGTGTTGACATGGATGTAAAGCTCAACACAAACAAACAAATTAACCCTTGCCCTTCTGAGCCTTGATATGCCTTATCTTTCAAACAATGTAGATTCTGTTCAGATGGCTTCTTGGCTTTTAAAGAAGCCATCTGATCAAGATTTATACTTACATTCAGTTTGTGAATTTATAAGAATAAATTACATCATTTTAACCCAGTTTGTGCCGAAAACTTAGAATGGGATACTTGCAACACGGGATTGGCAAACAGTGAATGCCCAGATCAGATGTTGCAAAACTTGGCGTCTGACCTGGGCCGACATTATTTGTAAAAGGTTCTGCCATTTTCCGTATTAATTTTAAACATAATATATCATATCACCCCTAAATTATGAAAAGGACTCCTGCATTACATAAGGAAGAAGATTCCATTTGAGACAAAATGGGTGAAGGTGGGACAGAAGTTCTACAGATGTTGTTCCTTAAACCTGCATCACTGCTGTTTAAAGGAAATGAGAAATCATTCTATAATCAATAAAATCTAAAAAATTGTCAATTACCACACTCTGCCGGTGAGATTCGGAGGTTTATACACCGGGTAATAAATACTCTGTTGGCAGGTAAACATGTGGAATCTTGTTTGTTTGATTTGAGGTTTAACGTCCCCGTCAACACAATTTAGGTCATTTTGGAGACGTTGCTTCCAATTTTGTGGGACTTTTACCCGACATTTAGATGAAATGACATCTCAGTCCCTGTCGCCCTATAAAACCAATAGGGTTTATAAGCATGGACGGGTCGACTCGCAGCAATTTTCCTAGGCAGGCTTAGACCTTCTAAGCGGATTACTACTGCTAAGGTGCCGTCGGTATCAACTCTGCGTGGAAGCATCCTTTAGCCCAATATATTTCTCCAAGCCCCAAAGGCGGGGCGATAAACATGTGGAATCATCTGCTAGAGTAATGTGTGTGAGAAAATTCTGGACTAGAGTTACAGAAAACAAACCTAGGTGTATCAATTTGGCGAGGAAAAAAAATGAACAGAAAAAATGGAAGAAATATGAGTGAGGTTGAAACTCCTTCCATTGTACTGACCATGTACCGGTATATTTTTGAGTCTGTGCAGATGTGTCACTGATGACACTTTTCAGTTGGATGGGTCATACACTCATGGCGCTGATGAGTCCCTTAGACTAACCAATCAAATTACTTGGTGTGATTTATTCCTATAAATTCACCAGTTGAATGACTGTGTGCTGAGCCAGTTCATATGGCTTTTGCGGAAGCCTGCATTCTTTGAAAAGGTAGGGGTGGATTGGTAAATATATAAAAATAGCATGGTTGCTGTCACAAGCATCTATAAAGTTAGAAGGGATAATGATTTTTTTTTGTATTATTTTTTTTTAATGTTTCCTTTTATTTTGGTTTCACGGCCCTTTCAAGATTATTTCACTTATTTCGAGCTGACTGTGAATAAGAGTAGCCGGAGAAAAAACACCTGACCTGTTGCAGAGCTTGGCTGGATAACGAATTTACATAAATAGTCAGACACCTCAACTCATTACCACTCTTGTTCTGAAATTCTTAAAAGTACAATTTACTGCAATCTTATACAGTGATGAGGCTACAGATAAAGAGGAATAACGATAATAATTAAGCACAGATTTTTATTTTTGCATATGTTGTGGGTACTTGTTAGAATCGCTTCATTTGGGTGTTTCTTACAAGTACCCACAACATAATGTTTTTATGGAATATCTCAAACTTATCTTCAGTCACTTTATTCTGTCATAAGACCATATGTTGAGGTTGTAGAAATTTCATTATTATTTTTGTCGCGTCTGCTTGAAAGCAAGGCGCTATGTAAGTACATGTATAAGGTTTTGCCCATTTGTCCATCAGTCCCACCATTAACATTTATGATCCTGTTCAAGTCATTTAGGTGGTCTGAATATAGGAACTTTATATTTTGAGGCCCATAGTCACTTGTTCTCAATTGCATTACCTGTCTGTCTGTGTTACTGCGAGCTGCACACCTTTGTTGTGATTCACTGAATTTAAAAGAATATGCACTTTACTGGTTAATCATGTGGTTAGGCATACTGACTACTTGCCCAATAAACCAAGTTTCATGGGTTCAGTCCTATGCTTCTCCACACTTGAGGCGTTTTTGATGCCGAGAATCCACATCCTTTGAACACAGTGACTGAATTTAAGAAAAAAAATTACAAAATCTCCACCTAAGTTCTTAAATGGTTCTGCGACATTGAACAAATAGCACATAGACAAAAATAAAAACATCATCAAAAGATAATACAACTTTACTCAGGTGAGCGAATTAGGTTCATCATGGACCTCTTGTTTTTTATTTATGGTTTGTCTCTGGGTGTTTGTGTCGCTTATATTATTTTATTTTGGATAACCTATTGGCCATTTTGTGGGAAAGTAACTGTCCTTTTGGCTTTCCGCTATTGATGTTTCCATTAGGGTCTGCTGTTTCATGTTTGCGTTTCTTTCCCTTTGGTGTCTTCAGAGACACCAAAGGGAAAGAAACGCAAACATGAAACAGCAGACCCTAATGGAAATTCAGTCACTGTGTTCAAAGGATGTGGATTCTCGGCATCAAAAACGCCTCAAGTGTGGAGAAGCATGGGACTGAACCTATGAAACTTGGTTTATTAGGCAAGTAGTCAGTATGCCTAATCACATGCTAACACTTAAGCGATTAACCAGTAAAGTGCATATTCTTTTTAATTCAGTGAATCAAGGTTAATTGTATCGATTCCTGATCATTGCCTCTATTTCTACTATAGGAACCAGAATTTTATGGTGACTTAGTATATAAATTCAGAAAATATATAACTGCAATGATTTCAGTTCCCGACCTCAGGAAAACATTCTTCGATATGAATTGATTGGGTACACGACAGATAGCATGCATCGTAGTTAACCCAATCACGGTTGACAATTTTGCTTCCCTTTTTATTTGCACGCCTATGGGTCAGGCCTCAGATTCTGTGACGGTTCCAGCGTAAAGGCTCACTGAGAATTAGAGAGAATTTAATTGCACGACCCGCAGAAAAAGCGACCGACTGAAGTCGGTTGATTTTCTGAGAGTGCCTTAAAATCACCGTGTCATTCTGTCAGTCTGTCAGTCCGTAAGCCGTTTGTGAAAATTGGTGATAGTGACTTAACCGCTTGGAATATTTAAACAATTTTTGGCATACTGATAGATATCAATATGATCTAACCAATGAACTTGCGAAATATTACATTCCATTTAGTATAGCTTCGCCGAGGCGAAAATGTGAAAATTTTCGAACTGCTCCTCCTCGGAAACCGTTTGGCCGATTGAAGTCAAATTTCATATGGAGCCTCTATGGGAACGGGGAAACCAAAATTTGCTCATGGGGTCCAGGTCACATGACCAAAATGGCCGCTAAGCCATATATGGTCTGTCTGTCTGTCCGTCCGTAACCGTTTGTGAAAATTGGTGATAGTGACTTAACCGCTTGGAATATTTAAACAATTTTTTGCATACTAATAGATATCAATGAGATCTAACCAATGAACTTGCGAAATATTACATTCCATTTAGTATAGCCTCGCCGAGGCGGAAAATGTGAAAATTTTCGAACTGCTACTCCTCGGAAACCGTTGGGCCGAATGAAGTCAAATTTCATATGGAGCCTCTATGGGATGGAGAAGACCAAAATTTGCTCATGGGGTCCAGGTCACATGACCAAAATGGCCGCCAAGCCATATATGGTAAAAAAAAACCTTCAAAATAGTCTTCTCCAGAACCACTGGGCAGATTTCCACGAAACTTGATAAATAGCATCTGGGACGTAGGCCCATCATAAATTGCTAAAATGGTGACCCTGGGTTGACATTGACTTTCTTTGTGCCTAGGTCAAACTTTGACACATATGCTTTTGTATTGGAAAAGTGAGAATGCATTTTATCCTGCAAACGATTCAGAATTCAGTACTAAAGTATAAGATATATTTTTGCTCCTTACGATAAGGCGCATTTATTGGGGGAACCGTTTTAGGTCCAGGTCATATGACCAAAATGGCCGCCATACCCATATACGGTAACACTCATAAAGCTAAAAGCATCCGGCGGGTCGTGCACTTCAGCTGAAGCACTGGTTTTATGTAATGTTGGTTGGTGCCTAATGCTCTGTCTCTGTCAGGCCCATCGGAGTCTAACTGTTGGTTTTCTTTCGCTCCAGTATTTCAGTGGTTTCTTGCTGTCGAGTCCTCACCGGTGTTTCACTCCTGTGGTTGATTGCTATTTGTGATCTCGGAGATGTTGCACTGATTTAGGATGCCTTCATGTTGGCTGAACAAATTGTTTGTCTAAAACACGACGGAAGTAAGGGCGAGGATTGCGGCCGCGTAAAATAGATTTAAGCCCAAAAGTGGAATTGGTTTCACTGACCGTTCCAAGGCGGTTTTTCTGTCGCGGTTTGTTTTTGTTATGGGTGACTTTGAGTGTGTGTATCGCATCTATTATTTTGTTTTGGATAGCCAATTGGCCATTTTGTTGGAAAATAGCTCTCCTTTTAGGGCTTAAGTAGGATGAGGGCATGTTATTATAAATGAAACTTCAATTCAGCAGTTTTTGCCCTTTTGTACAAGCGGTAGTTCTAAACAGATTGCAGCTTTTAAAGGGAACCAGAAAGTACTCCTAAGTATTTGCAGCCGCGTAAAATCGATTTAAGCCCCCCATTGAAATTCGTTTCACTGACCGTTCTAAGGCGGTTCTTCTTTCGAGGTTTATTATACCCCCACAAATGAATTTTTTTTTGGGGGGGGGGGGGGGGTATATAGGGGTGAGCTTGTCGGTCGGTCGGTCTGTTGACTTGGTTTCCAGACGATAACTCAAAAAGCGCTTCACCGATTTTTATAATTTTTGGTACACTGATGTAACATCATAAAATACAGGTGAAGTTCGATTTCCACTACAATTCGTCAATTTTCGACATAGTTATGGCCCCTTTCAAGTGAAAAAATTGCAAAATGCCGCTGTTGTACTATCAAGGCAGTTTTTGTGGGGGTATTCATCACCTTTAGTGATAGCTCTAGTTATTGTTATGGTTTGTCTTTGAGTGTGTGTATCGCTTATATTCTTTGTTTTTAATAGCCAGTTGGCCATTTTGTGAGAAGGTGGCTGTCCTTCTTTCTGCTATTGGTGTTTCCATCAGGGTCTAGTTCTTTCCTGTTTGTGTTTCTTTCTCTTTGTTGTCTCTTATGGGAGCTGTGGGTTAATTGTATCGATTCCTGATCACTGCATTCACTTGTTTACGGCCGCCACACATTTCCTTAACACCAGCTGTGGTGAAGTTTAATATGTTCTATAAAAGGATAATCCTTAGGAGGCAAGGACTACAGAACAGGACAGAAATATGCCCCTCTGCACGCACAACGTTGATCACGATGCTTTGTATAAAAAGCAAACGTCAAATTAGGATTTGAGTTTGATAATGGAAAACAATTGAATAAAGTACGGTAAGAATTAAAACCTTTTTTGTTTTCTTATTTTCAAGCTGAAAATGTTTGTGGTGTTTCAAAGTAGTTTGCTTACAGTATGCAGTTAAATCAAGATAGTGTCCATCTCATTTTAGCGAATGTGAGCGGGAGAGACAAATATTTCTCCCACTTTCGCATATATAAGACAGGCACTCAGCTCATTGAAGAAACATCTTTCTTCTATGATCACGTGACAGCTTTCTTCTATGAGCACATGACCAGACGCATTTGCATATTGGCACTACTTTATTCGTCAGCTTGTAAACAAACAAAATGGCTGCTTCACGCTTAATGAGCATTGACGCTGATCATTTTATGGAAACAAATGAGAATCAAAATACTCTTAAGAAGATGCTGAGTCATACGAAGCTAATGAAACAGTTTTTGAATGAGAGGCACAATGAATCAAGGGAAATTCACCTTATTCCTGTAGCTGAGCTAAACAGATACTTGACTGAATTCCTTATCAATGTCAAAAAGGCAGATGGTGGGGAGTATGAACCATCCTATTTGCGTGGAATGATAAGTAGCTTTGACAGACAGTTAAAGAGAAACAAATATGGCTCGGTGATTAATACATCCCCTGAATTCGCCGAGACGAGAGAAGCACTGCGACTGAAACAGAGGGACTTGAAAGCGCAGGGTAAAGGAGATAAACCCTTGAAAGCTGATGCCTTAACAGACCTTGATATAAATCAACTGTATGTAACAAATCAGCTGGGAATTGTGACTCCAACATCACTAATTAATATATTGTGGTATTTGAACACACTTCATTTTGGCATCAGGGGTGGCTCTGAGGAGAACCGTCAGATTTGTTGGGGTGATATCCAGCTCAAGCATGACCATGAGCTTGATCAAGACTATCTGGAATACCATGAACGTAGAACAAAAACAAGGACCGGCGAAGACCTTAACGATACCCGTGTTTGTGCCCCCAGAATGTATTCAACGCCAACAAATCTTGACAGATGCCCCGGGCCACTTACAGGTTCTATCAGTCTAAAATGCCGGAGGACTTTTGTCGCCCTGATGACCCATTTTACCTGGCTGTTGTCACTAACAATAAAACACCATCTGTTAATGACAGATGATTTCTCCGTGGGCCAATCGGGAAAAATAAAATAGATTGATTAATGCGAAAGATGGCAAAAGAAGCGGGCTTACCTGAGAATAAGCATTACACCAATACTAGTGTCCGTAAAACTCTGGTCCAGAAGATGACTGACAACAATGTCCCAGACACTCTACAAGTGTATGTAACTGGACACAAAAACGTTGGTTCTTTGAACAACTATCGTTCCCTGAGTGACAATCACAAAATGGCAATTTCCAACCTACTATCAAAGACAGATTCAAGTGCTAGAAATCTTGTTCTGCCATCAACATCCGGAGATCTGAATCCGTTCCGATGCCAGTTAGTTGAGTCACATTCCCGGGAGGTTCGGCCGCACTTTGAAAGATCACAATCGGTGTCCCAAAGTAAAAATTCAACAAAAAGCATAGTTGAAGGCATGTTCGCTGGTAGTACTATGAGTAATTGTAACATCAAGATCAATTTCAATCACTTTAGTCCCCAAATTAATCAAAAACGCAGAAGAATTATCATGAGTGACAGCGATTCTGACTGAAGTTTGAAATGAACACATGTTTAACTTTAGTGACGTGTTAACAGTTTTACTCCGCACTTGACGTAGCTCCCTTTTAACTGATTGTTATTGATTTGAAACTTAGTTTTGTTGGCTATAAACTTTAAAATTCAATCAACTGTAAGAGTTGAAAAATAATTTAAAAAGGGGCAATGTCCATAACTTGCGTATTTGTTTGTTTACTTATTTGTTTACACATTGTGTTCTCCTACGCTGATGGCGTAGACTCTGAGTGCGTGACCTTCAAGGTTATTTTGAAACCAAAAATAAACCATTCACAGTTGTGCAACTGGTACGTCGATGATTTTTTCGGTACATACTCAAGAGTATGTACTTTTCAACGGCGGTCTTTCTCGCTGTGCCAATTTTGAAGCCGGAAAATGCTAGGATAAAAAAGTTGTTTTTTTGTCAGTCACTTGCTGTCTCCACGGTATTCGCTTTTAACCCCCAAAAAGTGGGAGAAAAATAATCCATTATGAATGTTTATGTAAGATAGGGAAATCTCACCCTCGGGGTCTGAATTTCAACCAGGGACTCGGCAAAGCCTCGTCCCTGGTTGAAATTCAGGCCCCTTGGGTGAGATTTCCCTATCCTACATAAACGGTCATGATGGATTCTTATATTCTTGCACACCAGACAAGGAAATCCGTGATTTTACCCTGGAATAGAAATTTATGTTCTGACCCTGGTGTTCCGACCCCAAAATGAATATAATCGTGTGTTTGATAAATGCACTGGTTGATTACAACCTCATGCGCGGCGTCGTCCTGCGTGACGTCACTAGACATTCCTGTTGTGTCATCACAAAATGGCGGACGTCGGTAACCGAAATGACAGCAGCATTAAAAATTCGCAATAGAAATGGAAGGTATGCAAGAAAAAGAATCCTATATGGGTGTGAGGGGTGGATCGAAAAATCCGTCCCTCGGGATCACTGTCCGGCATCACTCGGCAAGCCTCGTGATGCCGGACAGTGACCCTCGGGACGTATTTTACCATCCACCCCTCACACCCATATAAGATTCTTATAATATTTGCTCACAGGGTATATGGTAAATAATTGCCCTTGCGCTGTCCGATCAAAAGCCTGCAAATTTCTTTGCGCATTACCATTTTTCATATGACTAACGTCTTTTGCAAGGTCACCGTCATTTGCTCAAGTGCAATATATCGCAATTTTGTTTTAAAATATTATGTTTGCTATGTTTTCCAGTCAATATTGATAAAAATGAAGAAAATAACTGCTTTAGAAGTTTAATCCTACCACTGAAATATAATGTTTATGAAAGACATATATAGGATAAATGATTACAGCACGAAGATGGTAATAGTAAATATTGTTTGGGCCGGACTTGCTAGTTTCGGCCAATTGTACAAACATTCAAAACTCGACTTAGTCCTTCACTCTATGTCGACGCTTAAAATTAACTTTAATACCGTGATCAAATCTTATCTTATTCATGAAACTGACAGAAGGCTAGAGTGAGGTCCACAGTTTGCCATTATTATGATATTGCGTCATCGTTTTATAGCGCAATAGCAAAGCGGTCATGGTACACTCGTATGTTTTTTAATTCTGCATTACAAAGGTGGTAGAAAGAAGGAGGAATTTATTAAGCAAACCTTTGATTATAAACAACCAAAAAACATTGACAAAACTTTTGGGTCAGTTGTCGCTGACTGTAAGCTGAATAAGGACTTTAATTTAGACACCGACTGATTAATATTGAAACATACGGGATCTTGTGGATCTTTCATTTTTATTCCATTGATAATTGTACATTTGACAAACTGGTCGGAAGTTTCGGAGACGACTAAATAAACACATTTTAAAAAAAAAAAAAAAAACAAGAAGAAAGTTTTCGATCGATTCACCGTTTGCACCCCTTGTGGTTGATCAGTTCTTGGATTGTTATGAAAGAGACTTCATGATGTCCCTTTCCGTTAAAAAACAACCTGAAATCATTGAAGCCTTTAGCTCGACTTCTAGATTCTTGGATGATTTATTAAATATTGACGATATCTATTTCGACGGATCGATCAGAACTTAAGATAAATGAAACAAATTCTTCTGATACCAAGGCCCCATTTTTTGGATTTACATCCATCTATTATAGATGGGTTTGTTTCCTGCAAAACTTATGGTACATCCAATGATTTTGATGTTTAGATTGTAAATTGTGCTTTCTTGGAAGATGATGTTCCTCGTGCGGCATCCTCTGGCGTTTATATTTCGCAATTAAATCGATTTTGCCAGAGTGTCTAGTCATGTCTTGACTTCAACACTCGTAATAAATTGTTAACTGCAGAACTTCGTAAGCAGGGATATCGGTATCATAAACTAAGCAAATGTAACAGGTGAAAAAATTTTACCAGGGACATAGTGCGGTCTCTGCCTTGATGGCCGGCCTCATCATGCAGACCATTAAGTGCTATCTCCCGGAAAACCTCAGGCAATACCAGCTGGTTTACAGAGGTGCCATGTAAAGAATGACGACGGTAAAGTACCTCGTCTTTGAAAAATAGACTGTCCCAATCCTTCAAGATTTTCTGACATTCTGTCTCCTCAAGAGCAATCTGTCTCTTGGTAGGTTTGTGTCCAGAGGCAAGAATGGTTTTCACTCTGCTCAACGTGCCGTCAATGGTTTGTTCAGCACGCCAGTCAACTTGACTGAAATCTGAACCAGAGTCAGAGCCAACCTCTTCACCAGTGAGGTCAAAATGCTGAGCAACCAATACACATTCAACTGCCGGCGCCTCCTCTTTAGGGGCTAATACCGCCTGGCAGATGGCCTTAATAGCGTCATTAAACAGGACCCCTTTATCAGTAGATGGTAGGAAAAAACAGTAGACAGTAGGAAAAAATGCTAATCACCTATACCCGGCCGGGGATCGAACCCGGTCCGCCGGAGTGACAGGCCAACACTCTACCGCGTCGCTATAAAAGCCGGCTTGTACCGCAAGGCAGTACAAGTGTGCTATATACCTATACCCTATGACATTCTCCCCCTCCACATTGAAATTCGTCCCCGAATTTCTGGGAGTCCGAGAATCACGTGAAATGATACTCAAGGAGTTTTAATGCACATGTGGGCCCCACGTTGGGCGCCAAATGTAACAGGTGAAAAAATGCTAATCACCTATACCCGGCCGGGGATCGAACCCGGTCCGCCGGAGTGACAGGCCAACACTCTACCGCGTCGCTATAAAAGCCGGCTTGTACCGCAAGGCAGTACAAGTGTGCTATATACCTATACCCTATGACATTCTCCCCCTCCACATTGAAATTCGTCCCCGAATTTCTGGGAGTCCGAGAATCACGTGAAATGATACTCAAGGAGTTTTAATGCACATGTGGGTCCCACGGTGGGCGCCAAATGTAACAGGTGAAAAAATGCTAATCACCTATACCCGGCCGGGGATCGAACCCGGTCCGCCGGAGTGACAGGCCAACACTCTACCGCGTCGCTATAAAAGCCGGCTTGTACCGCAAGGCAGTACAAGTGTGCTATATACCTATACCCTATGACACAAAGCTTTTTCAACATTTTGTAGGCGCCATTCCGATTTAGGTTCAAAATCCAATGTTGGGCATAAATCTCTTCTGCAACAAGGTCTATCGGAACCCGAATTTTATGGTGACTTAGTATATAAATTCAGTAAAATATATACTTGCAATGACTTCAGCACGCAATTTCGTAAAATTATTCTTCGATATAAAAAGATTGGGTGCAACATAAATGATATACGATAGACTGCATGCATGGAGTTAACCCACTCACGATTGATAACTTTGCTTCCCTCTTTATTTGCACGCCGGTGAGTCAGGCCACAGATTCTATGACTTTTGCAGCTTAAAGGCTTACTTAGAATTAGAATAGAATTTAATTTTATGTAATGCTGGTTGCTGCCTGATGCTCTGATCAGGAGGACTCGGGTTCGATACCTGCCAAGGTCGGCAACATTATTTCTTGGAGATTGATCATGAAATCTTTTCCGCTGATTCAAGAAGGGTAGTTGTAAGTTTCTAGCGAAAGAATGTGCCCTGTACTGGTTAACCGCTTACGTATAAGCATTCCAAGGAAAAATGTGGAATAGTAAACCGACCGGCTCGAAATGACGTAAATAGTGTTTACTGGGCCGTAAAACCACAATGCAAATAAACAAAACAAATATGTAAATTGCACAAATAATATGATAGACTTGGGGGTAGGGGTATGTTGCATTGAGAGGGATGACAAACGCGATACACATAAGGCTGCACAGATCGGTCATGAACTGGGGCGAGACGCCTTTAACCTGTGTCGGATCTACGATGCGATTTTCGCCATAATGACTGTTACGAGCCAGGCGTAGCAGAAAGATAAAGGAAACAAGCCTTTTGGAAAAAATTAACAAAATTTTATTTACAAACTATTGTTAAACTGTTGAAGTAAGAGAATTAAATGTGCTTAGCTATGTTATGAAATATCCTTGAATGAATCTATTTTCCTTGATCCCACAATATTCACAGTTCGAAATGAAAAATAGTATCCTCTAACAATCCAACGCAGAATTCAGAAATGACTTTTCTTATACAGCCAAACCTCAAACCCCAAACAAGAAGTGGAGACAATGATCAGGAATCGATAAAATTAATTCTGACACCAAAGGGAAAGAAACACAAACATGAAACAACAGACCCTAATGGAAACATCAATAGCGGAAAGCCAAAAGGACTGACTACTCAAAGTCTGACTCAAAGAAAAAAACCAAGCTCTTTTACAGACCTAAATATTTCTCTAGAACGTTCCACAGGTCTGTGGAATAAGATTAGGTAATTTCCTAAAAACCTGATCTTTCTGGAAGATTCCAAAGTACTTTTCCTTGTTAACAAATTGTTTATCAACTGAAAATAATCTGTGACTCATTTTTCCAGAAACTGCTTTAAGAAGAATAAACAATAAATTAATAGTGGGAATCAGAAAAATAAATTCTTATGCATAACAATAAGAATAATTGGTGGCAAGTCCCGAAGACGACCGGAGATTTCAGCTGCAGAAAAGTTGTAACGGCCAGAGTTAAGAAAAAAACCTTTATGGTTGTTACTTGAAAAAAAAAATCGAAAACATATAAATTACACCCTATAATCCGTTTCAAATATGTTCTAGAAAGGGTTATCCTTTTTTAACCAAGGAATACATCACTGAATTGGAAAATATGGTGTGTACAAGTTTTCTGGGCCAGACTAGCTAGTTTCGGCCAATTAGGCCTCATCATTGAACGTTAAATTAAACGTTTTAAGAATAATATCATTAATCGGATTTGAGAAAAAAAAACAATCAAACAAACAGCCATGATATATATATATATATATATATATATATATATATATATATATATATATATATATATATATATATATATATATATATATATATATATATATATATATGATTATTTTGTATCTGGTTTGTAGGGATGTGCATGTTTGTGTACAGAGCAGTGGTTGATGGTAGCATGTACCAGTTGATGGATGTTTTTGACGTCTCACTAGAGGAAACAGACAGTCTTCTATTTGAAGTTAGATCTTGTGCTACAGTTCATCTGCTGCTAATGAAGAACAAAACCGATTTCCAAAATCAGGTTTATGAAATCAAAATTGGTATGAAAATATCCCTCATGATGAAATTATATTCGCGGTACGAGAAACTGAGTTTTAATTTAATGGAATGTTTGTTTAGGGTTAATGGCCCAGACAACATTATTTAGGTCATATCGAGCCGATCAGTTTACCTAGCCACACTTCTTGGCAGGAAGATACATAAGCGGTAAAAAATCTTTCGCCAGAATCTGACACATACTCATCATTCGCCACAAAAGAATGCAGCCGACTTATGCAGGAATCGAACTCGTGACAACTGTCTTCAGTTAGTCGCTACTGAGGCCGGCAGATTTTATTTAACAGTTATAAAGGTAGTCAGTGGAAACAGATAATATTATACAACATTGTTTTTACTGCGATAATCATAAGCATTGCTATATTTTCTACCGTGCACTGAAGTGGTATTCACTTTACATGTTCCAAAATGGGCACAGTGACCTGAACAGAATACAGCCATTAACTGCACTATGATGAGGTAAGGAGTACGGCTGGCACGATTAATCTGATAATCGATTAATCGATCGATAAATTCCATAAAAAATGACTATCATTATTGGTTTGCTAGGAATCTATTATTTATTTTATAAGTAGAATGTATTACCCAAAGTTGTATCTGCAATAGCTGGCTGAGTGGCAAACAGTGCAGACCCTGATGAGACGCCGCGTTATGTGGCGTCTCATCTGGGTCTACACTGTTTGCTCAGGTATGTCTGTTCAAATACATATGATAAAGTACAACATATGGTAAGAGTCTTGCTCAGACAGAAAGCCAGAGAGGTAAAATTATATCAAAATCTTCGTTGATTACTAATCTATTATCGATCACAATGGCAGGACTGATAATCGATTAACTTTTCAGCTCCGATTAGCCAGTCCTGGAGGCTTTCGTTTGCCAGCATATGGAACATTGTTTGTTTGTTTGTTTGGTTTAGTTAATACTAATTTATTTTAGTTCGAGTGCGATGAAAGCTGCAAGCTTATTGAATCGCTCATGAACACTCATTCCGGGTGTTTTCACGCGCGCGCGAGAGAGGCAGTGGCTTTAACACCACTGCTATCCATTTACACCTGGGTGGAGTGGAGCAGTGTCATTACGTGTCTTGCCAAAGGACACACCTCGATACCGGTGGCCGGTTCGAACGCACAACCTCTCGATCATAAGTCGAGCCTGTTAACCACTGCGCTATCGAGGCTGACTGGTTTTGGTTTGGTTTGCGGTTTAACGTCCCCGTCAACACTGTAAAGCTCATTTTGGAGACGTTGCTTTCAATTTTGTGGGACTTTTACCCGACATTGAGGTGAAATGACATCTCAAGCACTTCCGCCCAATGAAACCAATAGGGTTTATAAGCATGGACGGTCCGACACTCGCACCCCTTTGCCTAGGCAGGTCTAAGCGGTTTGCCAGTACTCATGTGAGGGTCGATTACAGCTCTGCGTTGAAGCATCATGCAGCCCATCTATTTCTTTAAGCCCCAGTGGTCGGGGGCCTAGCATATGGAACATAAAAGCACTACAGTTTGATACAACATAACTTCAAACCTAGTCAGCAAAAATGTCGGGTCAATGTCGCCGTCTATGTTGGTACGCTGTTTTGTGCTAATTGGGATTAATGGCTTTCTCGTACAAACGAAATTGGCAGTATCGGTTTTATTTAGATATGCCACAAGCAGCGAACTAGACTGGTTACGCCCCTAGCGTGAATTTGTCAAGCATAATGTTTTCAAAGATCCAACAGAAAGTAAACATATAAACTGTACTGTGATGAAGTACGAGAGAGAAGTTCAACTGATAACAATACAGTAAATACATGGTTAGTGTCTTTAATAATAAAATATAATCGGTTCGCCCCGCTGAAGCTCGCCCCCTATAAAATTGTCTAAGGCGAACCGATTATATTTTATTATGAAAGACACTAATAATGTATTTAGTTTATACCGAAATTCAAAACAATCTAGGGGTTTTACAATACTTTAGCAAATTTAAGCAAAAAAGACAACAGACAGTGTGGCGTGTTAAACGACATTTCAGTGCCATAGCGCGCACACGTAGTATAACGTGACGTCAATGAGTGCAAACTTTCTGACGTCACCGCGCACAGAGAGGAAACAACTTGGACGCTCGAATAAATCTATCGCAGCGCTTTACATTCTGCATGAAAATCTGCATTTAAGGGGAATGACCCAAAAATTGCTATCCATAGATTGTGATGAAACTTGTCATTTTGAATATTTGCACTTTGTGCTTTTGAAATATGAAAAGAAAATCGATGGTACATGGATTAGTTTTCAAGATACTAGGTCACCAAAGTAAGGACATACAGCATATTTTGAGTAATAAAAGTTACACAATTTTGGAACAGACATTGCATTCCTGGTATCTGATTTCTAAATCACTGGGCAACAGAACAGTTTGGTAATCATCAATATTTCAAAAGCAATCTTCATAATATTTACTCATAATGAGAAACTGTCAAATCTATACCCACAAAAGAATAAAAATGAAATATCAATGTAATGGCAAAGAATTCAGCCTCTGATAATTTACCTATTTCACTGCACATATTTTTTAACAAAATCTGATCTGTAAAAAAAATTACTCCTTAGATTACTGTCAAAAACTACTATGTCATGCAAGAAGGTTTGTGGGTTAATACCAGACAGAGAAAAATGCAGGTATATGGATTACTTTCTCATATATTTTTCCAAATTTACATATACCCCCAAAAGAAAAGAAAAAAGATTTTTAATCAAAAATATACATAGAGCAACACTTTCATCATGTGCATACTATATGTGTGTACATTTTTGAAATCAAGTATAGAAAACATGCAAAAAAAATCATATTAAAGGTCATTTATAGTATTTATTCCCACCACTGCCAAAGAAATCAGCTATTCAGGGGTTCCGACTACCCCACCCACATATTTCACACAAGTCAATTAATTGGTGTACTGCCAAGAATGTGTAAGCTTCAAGAAGTTAAATTAAGTGCAGTTTTTGGCATATGACACCATGAGAGCATAAACAAGCTTTAAAACAGCACAGTTTTCACTCATGGTCTATTGGTCATACTGACATGCATAATTTCATGATGGCTTGTAAAAATGGAAATTCCACATAAACATGAAAATTTCTTGTCAAATAGTTACTTCAATACTTTTTACTATCTCATTGACATTGAATTACATCACTGGCATAAATGTAACATTTGGTTTGATAATCCTATTATCTGCCATGAAATTGTGTCAGACAGAGGCATAATTCTACATCAGTTTTGTAAGATTACCCCACCCACCTACATACATGTATTTTAACATGTCTTAAGATCTATAACCAGAGCATGAAGTAAATTGACTTTTGTGTTCTTTCAATTTAAGGTTATAACAGATAGATAATTAATTTATTAAATGAGTTTAGTAGTTGTGTTTTTCTTGATCATTGGTGAGCATTAATTCTTAAGCATGAAATCTCAAAATTCAGCATATTTGTTGAATTTATCTTCATTAAAATTGTCCAAATTTAATGCCCAAGTTTTTTTCTGTTATTCATTTCAAACCTTATATTTTTTAACCCATGGCTATCTTTGGATAACACACTTTATATAGAGAATTAGGGGTTTCAAGGGTATGGATTATTTTCTTAGTGCTGCTCAAAACAGATTAGGGATGCCGTATAGGGATGAACAGGCCTAAGCAAACACTGCAGACCCATATCAAACTGCTTCTGTCTGACCAGCGCCTACAATGTTTGCCAATTTTAAACAAAACTAATTTGCAAATTCTTTCCTTTAAGAGTTGACCCCTAATGAAATGGGAGACATAAATACTTTTGCAGGAGTTGCCTCACATGAAGGTGTTCCCATTCCCCTTGCGAAAGCATGGCCTCAAAATGTTCAATTTTTTAGGATTTCTATGGTATTAAAAATCTACAATAAGGTCATTATGTACAACAATATACCATGTTTGTAGCAAAGATAAGAATAATAATCCCGAAACTTAGACAGAAATAATGCCATATTTTGAGACACAAAGGATAGCCTGTCACACTGGGGTGTTATAATGTAAAGTGGATACCACCTTGCCATAAAAGCAAAATTTAACAAGCTTAACCTTATATATAGCAGGGGTCCATTTCGAAATTTAGGGTTGTCTGGTTGAGTTTTCTTCAAAATTTATTTGGAAAATTGCTGAACTTTTTGCAAACAGTGTAGGCGTCTGATCTGGGCCTGCACTGTTTGCCAAGGTACCCCTTTAGGGGTTTCTGGTTCTGAATGGGTTAAATCAACAACTGACTGCCATGGATGGCAATAATGAAAAAAAAAAAAAAAAAAAACAGTCCAAAAAGTCTCAAGTTACTGATACTACTGATACAAAAACAACAAAAGTTTTTATCATGTACTCAACTCTTATCCTGCTGTTTTAAAGAACAAACCCTACCTTTGCAAACAATGTAGATCTAGTTCAGATGGCTTATGGATGATCTGTCTGATCAGAATCTTCACTTTTTGATATGCAGTTTGTGATTTGAATGAATTCATTATATTCAGTAATTTGATTGTTTTGATAATCAGCAACTGAGTTTGGCTTAATTTATCTATTCAGCCGGGTAAGGGTTATTATCCTATAATTTGAAGCTGTAAATTAACACATATAATTCATTTGAATGCCCTTTCCATTAAAATGCAATATTCTATTTATATTGCAAAAGTGAATAATTTTCTGTAGCTTCCGTTAGCCGAATAAGTACCTTCCAAATTTAATGGAAGGCATATATCCGTTGCCCCCTGCTCACCAGGGGGAGCTGGAAGACAGAGCAGGATATTAATTTCTAACTAAGAATTTTAAATGAAGTCATGCTTAATTTATATAGTTTGAGCAGTCACTTTTGTGGATAGAATTAAGTCACATGAATGCCTTAAAGCTACATGTATGGGATCATTTTACAGATTCAGATTCTCACTGACAACCATCAACTCTGTGTAAGCAGTCTATCTGTCATTGTTTCACTAGAGAGACAACTTCCATGCCTTTTTTATCTTTCTTTCTCTTGTTTTATTTATTTTTATCAAATGAGCCCTCATGGAGAGGCATCTTGCTCTATCCTTCTGTCAGTGTGTTCTGTAATACTGCCTCACAGGCATTTTAGGATTTCTTTTTGGGTAAAAACAAATACAAAATATTGTGTAAAAAGCATCTTGCTCAAAGACACAACATGTGTACTGTTCCACAGCACTTTCACTACTAAAAAGGAAAGAATTTGCTCCTCAGGAGCAATTTTGCTTTTGAGGAGCAAATTCATACCTGTTAGAGTT
This sequence comes from Lucinisca nassula, assembly GCA_963580285.1. Taxonomy (NCBI): domain Eukaryota; kingdom Metazoa; phylum Mollusca; class Bivalvia; order Lucinida; family Lucinidae; genus Lucinisca; species Lucinisca nassula. The sequence continues at coordinate 7,573,558 of OY757024.1, read as the reverse complement.
TCAAACTTCAGTTATAATTCTTTGTTTACAATGAAGGCTCCAATGAATTTGAAGGCACTACGGTTGGCATAATGTGGAATTCATGGTGGAAGAAACCATCCAGCTAGGACGAAGGACCCCCACCATGCTTTATGCAAAACCCTGATCAAAGCAGATCTACACAAGTGAATGACATAGCCTCTGCTTTTTTAGTCCAAAATTATTTGCTGACAAATGACTCTTTAACTGTCACATGACAACTGTTAGTAACAATAAAAAAATGGCAATTTTTCTAGGTAAGCCAGTACTTGTTATGCTGGTATCTGATTATTTTATTTATACTTATCAATAACATTCTGGGGCTCCTCTGGATCAGATCCACAGAGTGATAAATTATTTTTGTCTGGTTTTAATTTTGAACCATTGTGTGTACATATTAAATGCCAAGTTCTTGAAGGATAACATGATAACAGAATTCGAACAGGCTTCAAGTTCAACAGGCGAAGACTGGCGGAACACTCACACTTTCTTTGTCTCAGCACTTTTTCGAGTAGCTGCATATGTAAATTTTGTTTACTTGCTCTGACACGGAGTCAACTTTAACAAACATGTCCTTTGCACTCCAAAAACATCATTTTTGCTGTCATTTCACCTGTACTTCCTGGTAATGTCAGCCATATTTGTTTGTTTCCGAATCTCCTTTTGAAGAGTAGCATTACCTCCCTTTGGGTAATACTAAAGCATGACATGAAGGTATTCCCATTCCCCTTAACTTTGGAAATTATTTTCGAGGTTGAGACGCAATCGCAGTAGCAGTGCGCAATTATTTCAACGGACCAATCAAACCAGGAAAGCCCGAGAATTTAGCTGAAATTTCTGAAAATCTGTTGAAATTAATATTGCAAATAGTTGAACTTGCGGTTTTGTTGTTTCGCGAGTATAAAAGGTTGCATGTTATCGTTAACACTTGCAAATTAAGGACCTGTAAAAGTAGATCCGGTCTATAAACGGTCACTAGACGTATTACAGGTCAGTAGGATGTACAGTAGGATGTATATTTCGGCAAGCGGGAGCTTTAGTTTGGTCAAGAGGACATTTTTAATAGGTCAATGAAAGCATCGTTCAAATTAACAAAACTGACCACATCAGGAGAACCGAGTGTAAATACAAGTTTACATTTATATGATCATATGATCAAACCTATTGTGCTATATGGTTATGAAATTTGGGGAGTTTTTAAAAAAAAAAACACTGCAGCGTGCAAAAAAGATAATACATGTAGATTTTTAATGGATGAGATATATAAGAATAATATAGCCGATAAATCGCAAGTACGTTACCTAAAATATATTTTAGGGGTGAAAAAACATGCTTCAAACATCGCTCTTCCATCTGAAACAGGCCGATGCCCCATGTATTTTTCCATTATTATATCAATTGTTAAATATTTGTACAGGTTAGAAAATATCAAGGATAGTTTACTTAAAGATGCATATATGTTAGCTAAAGAGTTGCATTGCAGAGGTATTCAAACGTGGTATTCAGCAGCAGTATATATTCTGAAGTCATTAAACCTTAATATCTGTTCATGTAGAAACTTTAGTGAAACTCAGTTAATTAATGTTGTAAAAGTGAATTTAATAAAAGGGTTCAGATCTTTTTGGCAAAGTGAAAAACAAAATAAATTACGGGAGGGTAAGCTTGACACATATTTTAATGTCAAACAAGAGTTTGGCAAAGAAATATATTTAAAATTAGGAAAATTTCATTTGAGGAAAGCAATTTGTAAGTTACGAATTAGTGCACACACCCTTTTAATTGAAAACGGTAGATATTCAAAAGGGTAAAAACTACCAAGAGAAGAACGGATTTGTAAATTTTGTAATATGAATGCTATCGAGAATGAGTTTCATTTCTTAACAAAATGTCCTCTGTACAGCAGAGAAAGGGATGATTTATACAATATGATAATAAGTGTGAATACTAATTTTGTTTCCTTAGATGATTTTGAAAAGGCTAATTGGTTATTGTTGCAAGAAAATTTAGATATACTCGAAGCATTAGGGATTTATATTGCTTGTTGCTTTGAAAAAAGGAATAATAATATAAGGTGATTCTATGGTCCTATATCAGGCCGCCGGTGTTCTTCATAATCATCATTTATACATGTTCATGTCTGTATTTAATGTATATTTATGTTTTTGTGTTGTTTTTGGTGTTTTTCTGTGCGTCCGTATTTTCGCTAATCAATTACGTGTAGTTTTTATGTACCCGCGAGGGTCCATAATTGGTGAAATAAACGATTCTATTCTATTCTATTCTATTCTACTCTATTCTATTCTATTCCATGTACTATAGATAACTACCGATTATAGCGTGCAATTATTCGACCCCCTTTATAAGGTTACTAGAATGGCTTCATTGCGGTATAAATATGTTCTACATGTATAAAAGGGTTATCTTTTGGAAGCAAGGAATACACGAAAGAAGTGAAAAATATGGAGTGTACATGTTTTCTGGGCCAGACTAGCTAGTTTCGGCCAATTAGGCCTCATCAGTGACCCTCGGATATTTTCAAAATTCCACAATGGAAACAATGATCGCATTGAAGCATTACACTTTAACGTGAACCAGTGGTAAACAAAGTCTCCTAACCCTTTTTGTACCAAATGTTCATTTCAAAATTTATGGTGTCAGGTTGTGTTTTCATCAAAATTTATTTGGAAAATGACTGAACTTTTAGCAAACAGTGGAGGCCCTGTTCTGCGGCGCCTGATCTGGACCTGCACTGTTTGCCAGGGTACCCCTTTAGGGATTTCTGGTACTGAATGGGTTAAGCAATAGGCTTCTCGCAGTCATTGGATAGAGTTTCATAGGTACATATACAAAGACATGTTCTGCAACGAACGTTTTTTTTTTCATGGCAGTACCGGTTTTCGTTCATCTCAGATTAACTTTCGGTTTGAGAAAAATGAGATAATCTAGAAAGAATAGTACCCCGCCACCAATAAAACATGTATAAATAGTATCTTATTAGGAACACCGATACGGAACTTTCTGAAGTTTCTCTGTCATGCCGCGTTTGCTCCCTTCGAAGTCAAGAGGAGAATATCCATTTTAAGAATGCAGTCTAATTCCGTTATTGTTTCTTGCCTACTGGCCTGATTGAAACTGTGTTATTTTTTTAGTATATAAAAACCGCTACACGGTATACGATTGGTCGACACATCAATTTAGATTAAATACAATTCATTCTTTTCCATTTCCTTCATAGACTAACAAACAACTCCATCCTAGTTCTTAGAGATAGTGCAGTGACTGTCCCACGGGATGCCATTCCTTTGCAATTTCCGGTAGGTCACTGGATTGATGTGTAAGTGCAAAATAGAAATGAAGGGAACGATCATGAATCGATACAATTACCTCACACCTCACATCAAAGATACCCAAGGGAAAGAAACGCCAACATAATGTAATTTTACTACAATGAAAACGTCACAATCGGAAAGACAAATTCTAATGCACTCGCGTATGAAACGCGACGTCTGATTGGATAATGTAAAAAATTTGCGACGGTATATTTAAGAAATGAAATTTATTTTTCTGCAGTTCATGGAAGTATGAACGCAGTGGGTCGCGTGCAAAGTAAATGAGCCCCAAAGGGGTTCATGTAAACTTTGCTAGCGATCCACTGTCGTTCATACTTTCATGAAAAGCAGAAAAATTAAGTTTATTTTTTATATTTACATTATTTGTCCCTCATCCCTGGGCGAAAAAAATGCTTGTAGGGCAACTTTTTAAAGTTGAAAAACATTTACACGCTGTTTTTCAACAAGGAGCGGAGCAGCGTTGACGACATCAACGTCCGTAGAGAACAATGGTTTAGAATGACGTCACTTAAAATCATGTGATTCGATGCGTTCGTGGACGTATGAACGCAGTTGTTTTCTATAGGTTTACATTAGACTTTACACTTGAAATGTAAATATTCTGCCATATACTGTCGGAAATCCGACGTCATAATGTAACGTCGCTTTTCATTGGTTGTCAGTTTATTTTACGCAGCTCACTGCTTGCCGGTTTGGGCAAAATGATCATTTTTTAAACAAAACCAGTGAAAAATTGCATTAGAATGGTAGGGTCATTCCAAAATAAATGTGCGTTTAATGTCCCTGTAAATCCTTGAAGCTTAAAACACACCCAGTAACGTTTTAATGCACACTACCTATTTTCTATGTAATATTAATCAAAACTGAGTCTAACCATATTATTTTTTTTTACATTTTATATGAATATATTTACAAAAATGATCATCCGAGATGGTAGGGGCTTGCTTTTTGCCATGTCCCTGTATGGTACCTTTGATATTTATCAAGAATGAACTTCAATAGCATGACCCTATCTGTCACCCACTTGGAATTTTTAAGCAAATGATACGTAACTGTAATAAAATCTAGAAACAATGTGTATAATAAGACAATTTCAAGCTTTCATTTGAGGCTTAACGTTTTGTCCCTGTATTTTTTTTCAGTTCCGTAACGCTAAAAAATATTTTATTTCAGAAAGCTATTGAAATTTCTAAAAGAAATCCCCTTTGACCACCCTTCAAGCACTTAATGTTGGGAGTAGTTCAGTGAATATTTAACTTGGATAGCTGATGATTAAAGTCAGGGACAAAGACTTAAAGACGTCAATTTAGACGAGTACCTTTTCTGTATGTCATTACCGTACACCTGTTTAAAAGTTTTTCTTCCCCTGAACGTGTTTAGTTATCGTACTTACAGCTACACCATAAGTGTACATACAATAATTGAACAGCACTACAAGGCCTCCATTAAAATAAGGTATGAAAAACTGATAAAAACGATGAAACTGTATTGACAATTGTCATTTGGGGAGGTAAATCGTCGGTTTTACGGTCGCAAATTACGTTTGACGGCTCCGCTGGCGCGTCGCCGTAAAATGAAATTTCCGACCGTAAAACCTCCGATTTACCTCCCCAAATGACAATTTTCAATACAATTATCCCCTAAATGACAGTTACTTTTCCCGCAAAGTGGCCAAGCCCTGATCCAAAATAAAATGATATTAGCAATACGTAAATGCAAAGTCTCATTTTGTACCTTCATGACACTTACTTCTTTCAGAGGCCTACATCATAGTGTAGTTTATATTTTCTTGTCCTCTTGGATCATTGATTCCATTATGGAATTTTGAAAATATTTTAGGGTCACTTATGAGGCCTAAATGGCCGAAACTAGTTAGTCTGGTCCAGAAAACAGGTACACTCCATATTTTCTAGTTCTTTGGTGTATTTCTTGCTTGCAAAGGATAACCTTTCTAGAACATATTTGATATGGCTGTTTATAATGTTATTAATGAAGTAATGTCGAGGGTGGTAGGGTGAGGCAAAGGTGACGTGTACCTTGCGTCACTGGGGCGTACATCTGATGTTGGCTTAAAGTTGGACAAGGCCTGCTATCCTTTCAGCAGGTAAGGGTAGAGGGGGAATGTTGTTACAGTTGAACTTCAATGGCTCGAACACCTTGGGGACCTCGAAAATCTGTTCGAGGCAGGGGTAGTTCGAGCCAATGAGGGCTACTGTCAGGAGGAATAATAAGATTATTTTTGACATCTTTCCGGTGATCTGTAATGAAAATGAATGCTGTGTGTACTCATTAGAATCGCCTCCATGAGGCGATTCTAATGAGTACACACAGCATACATTAGCAAACTAAAAGACTAAAATCTCCTAAATTATCACCCACTATTTCTTAAGTAGATGATTTCCCTAGGGGCACAAGAATGGGTTCGACTCAGCCATGGTAAACGAGCCATCGATGTTCGAGCGATCGAAGTTCTACTGTATTTCTTTTCTACACTTCCAATCTTTCTGCTCTGTCCCTCACTTTCATCCACTCTACTAACTCTTCTATTTCTTTTCTCCCTTTCTCTGGGAGACGATACAAAATGACCAACAAGGTTAGAAATGTCGTTAAAACCAAATCAATCAATCAATCAATCAATCAATCAATCAATCAATCAATCAATCAATCAATCAATCAACGAAGTAACGTCGCACTGGCCCAGTTACAGATCCGGGGTCTGCTGTATTGGCCCGAGGCCTTGGCTAAGTTATTGTTCCGGGGTCTGCTGTATTGGCCGGAGGTCAAAGGCCGCGGGCCAATATAGTAGACCGAGGACCCGTAACTTGGCCAATACGAATTTATTTGATAAATGGCATTTTTATTATTTACCTAACTAAAATCTTTTAGTTATTTTTAGTCGTAACACCATCTTTGTTTACAGCTGCACTAAGAAAGTCAAAGTGAAAACATGATGTACACAAGTTTAATTTAATTATAATAATTCTAGTTATTAATTGATTATCCTGTATTACACCGAGTCAACCAATATTCAAAAATCATAAATCATGTTTTTAATTGGGTCAATTAATAAAATTGTCATTAATCAAGTAATTTCGTATTGGCCAAGTTACAGGTCCTTGGTCAGCTGTATTGGCCTCGGCCTTCGGCCTCGTGCCAATACAGCAGACCTCGCACCTGTAATTGATCCAATACGAAAACTATTTGATTAATAACATTATAGTAGAAAATAACTGCAAGAAACACTACGATAAGTATATTTTGGGATGGGAAAAAGCAGATGACGTCATCGTTATTGGCCGAATCGTATCGGCCGAGTTGTGTCTGTATTGGCCGAGTTGCGCCTGTACTGGCCGAGTTGCTCAGTAGAGACCGAGTTTGTCACTCATTTGATTGTTTGTTTGATTTGAGGTTTAACGTCCCCGTCAACACTGTAAAGGTCATTTTGGAGACGTTGCTTCCAATTTTGTGGGACTTTTACACGACATTGAGATGAAATGACATCTCAAGACCTGTCGCCCAATGAAACCAATAGGGTTAATAAGCATGGACGGTCCGACCCTCACACCGCTTTGCCTGGGCAGGCTTAGATCCTCTAAGTGGTTTACCAGTACTCGTGTGTGGGTCGGATTCAGCTCTGCGTGGAAGCATCATGCAGCCCATATATTTCTTCAAGCCCCGATGGGCGGGGGCCGTTGTCACTCATATGATTCGGACAGAATTTGCCATTATTTTTATATTAAATTATTTATGTTAATTAATAAACATTGTTATCGATTGTTCCAGAGTTACATCCTTTCTTATCTGTGCGTAATATGGATGCAAGAGATGACCTAATACAGAAAAATTCCTGTATTAAGACCACCTTTGGGACTCTTCAAAAGTGGTCTTAAAGACCACTTTGTGACAGTCCCAAAGGTTGCCTCACATTCGGCGACACTGGGTATTGATAAAACAAAGAAAGAATAACTGAAACCTCTCAGTACGCGTTTACAAGTAGATTTATTCTTAATTTTAGGTGGTCATAATAGCGGAATGTTAATTTATACTAATTTATTTTAGTTCGATTTGCAATGAAAGTTTCAAGCTTATTTGAATTGCTCTCGAACACTAATTCCGGAAATTATCACGCGCGAGAGAGAGGTAGTGACGTTTACACCACTGCTACCCACGTACACGTGGGTGGAGTGCATGTCTTGCCCAAGGACACACCTCGGCTCCGGTGGCCGGATTCGAACCCACAACCTCTCGATCATAAGCCGAACGCTCTAACTATTGAGTTATTGAGGCTGCCATTTTACTTATATTGTACCTGAAGCGTGCTGATCCGAGTCTACGTCAACCGCATATGTTTATGATCGAGGAAAAAGTTTCATTTGTTGCGTCTCATATGTTGTTTCAATTATGTTTCTTTATTTATTGTATCAAGGCAAATGGAATAATTCTGATTCCGCAATCCGCAAAGGTAGCTCTGGTATTGCAACATCTAATTCAGAACAAGAACCTTTAGAATGTGACAGAGACCGTGCATTTTGGATAACTTTTGGTGGTAGTACAATACAAGTTGGGACAGGCTTTGTTGTGGGAGAAGACACATTAATGACATACAGTGATGCAAGCCCGGTAGAGATCGAACACGTTTCTGTATCACCGGGATACTGGATCTTCTACAGTTGTAAGTATATATGATAATATAGGCTAGCTTTGCCAATAAAATGTTTCGAATATATTAGATAATCTACTCTAGCATAATATCTTCCTGTCAGAGAGAGGAGGGGGCTTCTCCAGCTCCGGAGTTCGTGAGATTCCAGCCACAGTTAAATTCAATATATTTTGTCACAAATTTTGTTGGTTCAAATGTAAAAGTTTAAAGTATATATTGCCTCGGCGAGGCCATTTATGAAGTGATATGGCATAAGGCAATTTCTCGAGCTAGGTATAGTCAATACCAAACCATATGCCAAAACTGATCAAAATATTCCAAGCGGTTTAGACGTAATTCTCCGTTATCAATGTTTTTATATTTTGCTTCGGCGAGGCCATTTATAGAGGAATCTGGCATAAGGCAATATCATGGGCTAGGTATTGTCAAAAATTAATCCGTATGCCAAAACAGATCAGAATATTTCAAGTGAACGAACTGACCACGGACGGACGGCCGGCCGGCCGGAAGGACTCACAGGGTGATTATAATGCCGACCTAGGGTCGTGCATTATTGATTCTCTTCGGCGGGGCCTTATACATTCACATTGTTTCGCACCTTTAAGTAAAATCTTTACATTCGCAGTGCATTTACAGAAAACCCCTATTGCTAACTATTGGGGCACGATATTGTTCTTAACTTAATGATTACATTGACGCACGCAGTGTCACATGATCATTCAGTAACGTCAAAATTTAACCATAGTTCTCTCCAATATCATTGAACGATGGCGACATTAAGAAGAAAACTGCTCGTAATTGTTCTCTTCTGTGGCAGTGGTCAGCAGAATTTAAACTTGGGCGGGACTCCTTAGAAGATGATCCAAGGCCAGGTCGCCCTGCTGAGGTCATCGGCCAGGAGATCGACGGTGTTGAAAGACTTGTGCTAAACAGTCGCCGAATCAAAGCTGCCGAACTTGCTTCAAAATGTGGTATTTCTAATAGAAGTGTTTACACTATAATCCATGAACATTTAAGCATGTCAAAAGTATCTGCCAGGTTGGTACCCAGAAACCTGAACATGCAAGATCGTCAGCAAAGTCAATAACTTCTGGAAGGGCGTGACAATTATCTATTTATCAGATAAAGTCGCTGTAATTTAGTAATAAAAAGCGTATGAACACACGCCGAATCATATGAAATGACCACTCGTGTAAGATCCTCTATTTATCAGATAACGTCGCTGATATTTAGTGTATAAAATCATGGTGTAATAAAGCATAGGAGCCAGCACACGACAAAATCTACAGTAAGACCTGTGCGACCAGGTAAGCTAAGACTCAGATCAGCCTGCGCATCCGCAGAAGAACCGCTTTGTTGCCAAGTAAAATATAAGCCCCCCACCCCCCAGTGGAATTCGTTTCCGCTGACCGTTCCAAGGCGGTTCTTCTGTCGCGGTTTTGTTATGGTTTATCTTTGGGTGTTTGTGTCGCTTATATTATTTTTTTTGGATAGCCTTTTGGTCATTTGTGGGAAAGTAACTGTCCTTTTGGCTTTCTGCTGTTGGTGTTTCCGTTAGGGTCTGTTGCTTCATGTTTGTGTGTGCGTGCATACATGCATGTGTGAGTGTGTGTACATGCATATGCGCATGCGTGCATGCATGTGTGCATGCATGCATGCATGCCTGTGTGTGTGTGTGTGTGTGTGTGTGTGTGTGTGTGTGTGTGTGTGAGCAACATATGTGTGTGCATGCATGTTTAATGTTTGTGTTTCTTTCCCTTTGGTGTCTCTGATAGGAGCTGTGGGTTAATTGTATCGATTCCTGATCATTGCCTCTACTTCTATTTTGGAACGGTCAGCGGAAACGAATTCCACTGAGGGGCTTAAATCGATTTCACGTGACCACAATCCTCGCCCTTACTTCCGTCGCGATTAAGACAAATAATTTGTTCAGTCCGCTTGAAGGCCTCCTACCCGTCAGTTCAGCAGTGAGCCGTAATTAATTTCTATTTAGAGAAAACTAGTCTGCATATCTGTACCCCAGTGGAGACTGATCATGAAATCTTTTCTACGGTGATTCTCTCCCTTCCGCTGGCGAAAGAATGTGCACTGTACTGGTTAACCGCTTTTTATAGGCCTGCCCAAGAAAAGTGTGGATAGGTAAACTGACTGGCTCAAAAAGGACATAAAATAGGGTTGACTGGGCCGTTAAACTCTAAAACAAACAAAGAAATACCCTATCAGTATAGCGGCGGACAATAATTAATTTCTATTAGAGAAAACTTGTCTGCGTATGTATACCCGTGATAGACGATGACTACCGTCAAAGAGTTGCGTGAATTGGCAAAGGAATACAGGATTCCCGGGAGATCAAAGCTCAATAAGCCCATCCGACCCTCCATGATGTGGTTCAAAACATCCTGAATGAGCCCATCTCTGATTCTGTCAAGAGGCGCTGGTTAAAGCCCTTACGACCCCCTCCACCACGAAAGGCGAAAGAGAGGAAAAAGACAGCCACTGAGGAAGAATTTGATTCTGTCCCCCGTCAAAAATCATTGAGGTCTGCAAAGGAGTACCAAGATAAGATCCTGAACTTGTTTGCGGAGAAGACAGCCGAACTGGTCTTCAGGCAGACCCCATGGGTTATAGGTAGGTTCATGAGGGGCTGGCAGATGGATATCTCTGAACGCTATCCCTCATGTGCTGATTTAAGAGCCTTTATGCAAGAAGTGCGTCCACAGATACACAAGAAGATCACAGAAGAGATCTTGGCTATCATTGGTATCAAATTCAAGCCTGCCACGAATAGAGAGATCAGATGGAACTAACCCTTTGCTACGCCATGAACAGGAACCAGCTCTTCATGCGAGTGGAATCAAGGAGATGCTTGGCAGAGTTATCCCCACCATTCAGGAGACCCTTGAAAAATTGACTCAGAGATTTTGGATGGGTCGTTGATCGAGTGAAAACACTCTGGCTGGACATCGCCAGGTACCAGCCACTGAGAGGATCCTCCAGCCTCACACTACCGGCTGCAGTGCAAAACAAGAAGACAGTGGTGAACATGAAGAACAAGGATAACCACTGTCCCCGCTGGACACTCCGCGCAGCCCTGTTTCCTGCCACTAACAACGTAGACAGACCGTCAAAGTATCCTTCCAACGATGGCCTCAACTTTGAAGGGATTGATTTCCCCACACCCATCTCTCACATCCCCAAAGTAGAGAAGCAGAATAACCTGGCCATTAACGTCTTTGGGTGGGATGAGGAGGTGATTTTACTGCACATCAGCAACCAGCCCGAAGACACGCCTCACATTAATACTTATTTTGCTGATTGAGAAGGCAGGCAAGTTCCACTATACGTTGATTAAAAACCTCGACCGCCTCCTCTTTGACAAGAGTGAGCACCGAGAAAAGAAGCACTTCTGTGAGGGCTGTCTGCACGGTTACTCCAGGAAGGACCAGCTAGAGGCCCACAACCTGATTGCCGAGCAATCGGCCAGACAGCCGTTAGAGTGGATATCCAAGAAGAGGGCAACAACAAGCTCTACTTCTATAACCAGCGCAAGCAGCTTCCGGCCCCTTACATTATCTACGCCGACATTATCTTCTTTCTAATGAATGTTTTCATTGGTCTTAAAGGAACTCATTTTTGATTTTTATTTGCCTTCACTGCAGCTGGTGTTGTGCCGTGTGGCGGCCGTAAAACGTCTCCCCGTACATCAACCATAGTGCAGTTTATATTTTACTTTTGGTCCTTTGAGATCAGCGTGAATATTCTGAGAAATCAGAAAAAAGTATTGGTTTAGACTCATATTCTAGACAGGTTTTTAATTATTTGGACCCCATTTTGATTTATATCAGTCTTTGAATCGACTGCTTATTCAAAATTCGCAAAATTGCAGGATGTTTCCTCTGGCTTTCTTTGCCGGATCATTACAGGGTCACTGATGAGGCTTTATTAGCCGAAACTACGTAGTATGACCCATCTTCTTTCTAATGAATGTTTTCATTTGTCTTAAAGGAACTCATTTTTGATTTTTATTTGCCTTCACTGCAGCTGGTGTTGTGCCGTGTGGCGGCCGTAAAACGCCTCCCGGTACATCAACCATAGTGCAGTTTATATTTTACTTTTGGTCCTTTGAGATCAGCGTGAATATTCTGAGAAATCAGAAAAATTTTTTGGTTTAGACTCATATTCTAGACAGGTTTTTAATTATTTGGACCCCATTTTGATTTATATCAGTCTTTGAATCGACTGCTTATTCGAAATTCGCAAAATTGCAGGATGTTTCCTCTGGCTTTCTTTGCCGGATCATTACAGGGTCACTGATGAGGCTTTATTAGCCGAAACTGCGTAGTATGACCCATCTTCTTTCTAATGAATGTTTTCATTGGTCTTAAAAGGAACTCATTTTTGATTTTTATTTGATTCCTGATAATTGCCTCCACTTCTATTTTGAGGCTCTCACAACCAAGCTTGAGGACCCCGAGCTGGACACCCTGAAAAGCAACACACGGAAAACACAGGAGCACGAGGCCTGCAGCTACTGTTATGTCGTGGTGTAATGCGATAAGAAAACAGAGGCACCGGTTGTAATCCGCAGCAAAACACTTCCAAGAAGCACTCCAGAAAGAGGAGCGCAAAATCAAAGCTGTGCTGGCTAACCCCCAAGCAATGCACATGGCACGAGAGGATAGGCGGATCTATAACAGTGCCACCACCTGCCAAGTCTGTGAGAACCTTTGGCTGGGGATTCCGTCAGCGCATCACGAAAACACGCCTATATAATTTTGACCCCCTTGAACCCCCCCCTTGAGTTTTATATAGTAAAAATGGGGTTTACAGGGGTAAACAGTATTTCCTTATATCTGCTTAAAAGCATAGATTGTGGGTACTCGATATAACCGCCTCGTCGAGATGGACCTTTTCAAGCTCATGGAAAGACGATGGAAACCCTCGCAAGCGCGTAGACGTAAAGCTGATTCGCGCAAGCGAAGAAGACAAGCTCTATACAGTAAAATGCCTTTATTAAGCAACCTAGGTACTGTTCAAAAGTGGTCAAAAAGACCAGTCTTGAACAGTACTAAAGAGTATCTGTTACTTAAGATCACTGTGTGTAGGAAACTCAAAGAAAGAATGAACAGAACCTTTCTAAATCGCCTTTTGAAACCAGAATTAGTCTAGATCTTAGTTGATCTAAAAAGCGGAATTTCACAGTACACTGAAATATCGTTTTTTAGACAGGCTAAAATTTAGTCTAATTCTGCCTTTAAAAGCATATTTAGAAGTGTTTGAAATTGGTACGTGCGTGCGTGTGTGTGTGCACTGAAATTAAAAAAAAAACATAAACATTATTTCTCATCATACTAAAAATCTTATTTAAAAAAAAAAAAAAAAATGAAATATTTCTTAGGTAGACATGATACGAAAATTCAGTTTATAGATGATTTGAAACAACAATCAGCCGGTCCAAAACTCCAAGCATCTTTACAAATTCAAAAGAAAATACACATCAAAACAAAACAACAAAAAAAAAAAAAACCCAAAAAACTTAGAAGCATTTTGATAATGCATGGCTTCAATTCAAATATAACAACTAGAACAATGGCTGCGGATGACATTTCTAGGCTGCATGAGACTGGTCGCCTTCTCAAATTCTGGCTGTATACCTGCCCTTCCCCCTTGGATCTTCACATGTCTCAGGCCAGCATCTATTTTCTCTTTGGTTGAGCAAGCTGCTAATTTATGCCGAAGGGCAGAGCAAGAATAAGGAAGACTGGGTTTGGGTACAATGTAGACCATTTAATAATAGGCCAGCAAGATAAAGCATGTACATGAAAATATATGAGCAAGATGTAAAAAGCCTAAAACATGCACTCACTGTTTACATGGTTAAATGATCTCCAAAAACCAAACCCAGGTAGGGAGTAGAAAAATGATGAGGCAGCAGGCAAGCGACTGATATACACATGTACATCTGCTATGATGTATATGTGAAAAATTAAAGATAAAAATAAAATAATGATGATAATAATAATAGTAAAACAAACGTCTACATTACTGCATTTGTTACCACCACTAGCCAACAACAAGTCAGTCCCTGCTAGGACAATCCTTGCTCGAGCAATGTAAAAAGGCTTTCCCTAATGCTTCAGCAAGCTGTTTCCTTAGGTCGAATGAAGGATCCAAGTATCTCTGATATGCATCACTGGCCCAGTCACCTTGGAGTTTAATCGTGTCAGCAGGGACCCACACTCAAGGGCAAAGCTAGCCCCACCGCGTCTAAATGAATTACCAGAATACAGGGAGGGGTTCAGTCCATTTTTTTCTGAGAGAAAGGCGTAGATGGGTTATGAAGGATGTGTAGGTAAGAAACTGAATGCCACTAGACCCTTTGAAGCTAAACAATGGGATGGGACCGTTGGAGGATAGACTGCTAATACATAACAATAAGGCAGCAGAGGGGCAGAAAATTGAATTGCAAATACGCGGCAATGGGACATGCAAGTTTTTTGTCTGAACTGAACAGTTTTTGACCACCGCACGGTCAAAATAGCTCCACTGGATCTAAATTGAACGTCAGTGGTACAAAGATGCATTTTGGGGTCAAATTGTTCAGCACACGGGATAAGCAAGTTAGATTTCCCCAAAAAGGAGAAGAAGGCTACTAGACAAGCTGCCCAGAAAGTGATATCAGTTGGATTGTTGAGATTTAAGACTGTCAAGATTCCCTTGAGAATAGGTGCAGTAATGGGAAGTTTTTGACTGATTCCATCACCCTTATGCCTCCGCAGACCCTTCAAGATTGATAACAGGTATCACTGGTTAGATAAAGGGTTCCCATGACCCTCCTCTAAGTGCATAATACGAATAATATTTAGGTATTGCCGAACTGAAGAATAGCTAAGGTTTGAAAGGCAATGTATCTCCCAAGGATGTGCAGGGAAATGGGAACTGGAGCAATACTCAGGCTTGAACAAAACTGAAGATATAGCATTTGCTGGCTTGTGTAGGTACGTCGAGTTGACTCAGCGAATGTAAGCACTCTCAAGTTGGACACCTCTTGATCCGAGCCGCTGGCAATCTCTGCCTTGCAACTCAAACGACGATGTTTTGTGCCTAAGATCCAAGTCGGTATCTCAAAGGTCAAGGTCATACTCAAGTCAAATGTCAAAAAGGGCCTTTTTTCGTGTCCGGTCAGTAACTTTCTTATTCCTTGATGGATTTTGAAATTGCTTGGCAGAAATGTTAACCATCATGAGATGATGTCTCGAGTGCAAGACACAGGACATTATATTCGTCCTGGTTAAGAATACACATGTCATGTTTGGGATGTTTCAGTCAATAAAGAAATTATTTTTGTTGTAGAAAATATCTTATCGCATTTCTGTGGCGACATAAACCTGGCTAGTGCTTTCAGGGCATGCACAATCGAACAAGTAGGATTTTAAGGAGAAGCCAGTCTAATAATAGCGGGTGAAGGTAAAGCTAGTGACTACCGTGGTACTGGGACGTTTCGTGATTTCGCCCCAAACTGTCACAAAACCGGGACGATTTGTCATAGGACACAATTGCTCCTATCCCGCAATTATTCTACTGGGGATGGGTAACGGAGAATCAAGTGACCTCCATTTTTTTGATACTTTATTAATATAGGAGATGGTGAAAGATACCACTTTAGAAACTATATGCAACAGATTTTGATTGCTTTGTTTCTGATGTTCTTGTAAACATGGATATATCATTTATAAATTTATATAACTCAAATACTTGCAAGTTTGTTTGGATTTGGATTGGAGTTTAACGGCCCAGTCAACACTATTTAGGTCATTTTTGAGCCGGTCAGTTTACCTATTCACACTTTCCTGGGCAGGCTTATACGTAAGCGGTTAACCAGTACAGTGCACATTCTTTCGCCAGAAACTGACAACTGCCCATCTTGAATCAGCGGAAGGGAGAGAATGACCGTAGAAAAGATTTCATGATCAATCTCCACGAAAGAATGTTGCCGACCCCGGCGGGAGTCGAACCCGCGTCCTCCTGATCACCAGTCTGACGCGCATCCGACTGAGCCAACGAGGCCGGCCAAATACTTGCAAGATATGATAAAGAAATATAAACCTTTTTCTAAAATCGAAATTAATAACAACCACACCAACAATGAAAACTAGTTTCGTGACCAAACAGTCCCTCAGTACCAGCTGTAGTTAATATCTTCTGTTAAGATTTCAGCTTTGGATCAAAGACAAGAAAACCGTCAAGTGTACAAATTTTCTCAGTCAGATTAGCTAGTTTCGTCAAATTAGGCCTCATCAGTGACCCGCAATATATTCGAGCCCTATTAAACTGCTATATTCTTTAAGCCTGGTTTAAAAAAAAAAAAAAAAATACTAAACAGATGCAATTTACATAACATTATCCAAACATTACAAACCATCGCCCCTTAAGCACTGTCAGTGCTTTGATTTTATGGCCTTTGTGGGTCTGGAAACCCTACTGTAAATATGTTTTTCATTCAAATGAAGCAATATTGCTTCGACGAACCCTATAATTTTCGCCATGTAAACACCATGGTACGATAAATATAATACTTGTTATTTTCTTAAAATGCCGACGCCTTTGTTATACTGCTGATCTTGAGGAAACCTGGTTTTGGCATTTGCGAACAAAAAAACGTGCGGATCGGCCTGCGAATGCGCGCAGATTGGCTACAATATCGCCTCTTGTTTCTATGTATGAGATTTCAAAATGTAGCTGAGCAGGCTGGTTTGTGTTTTACCTGGTCCATAATGTTAACAAATCCGTGAAATGGACATCCTTCTAAATCAAACTTTATATGGAGAAAACTTGGATTTACTGGGATGTACATTATTGTACTTATTTCTGCACCAATACCGGCCCCCGCCCATCCGGCTTGAAGAATTATATGGGCAGCATGATGCTTCCGCGCAGAGCTGAAACCGACCCGCACACGAGAACTGGAAAACCGCTTAGAGGATCTAAGCCTGCACAGGCAAAGCGGTGCGAGTCGGCCCGTCCATGCTTATAAACCCTATTGGTTTCATTGAGCGGCAGGGCTTGAGGTGTCATTTAATCTCAATGTCGGATAAAAGTCCCACAAAATTGGAAGCAACGTCTCCAAAATGACCTTTACAGTGTTGACGGGGGCGTTAAACCTAGGCCATCTAGTACGGAACCCGGGAAGGGAACGGAACCTTGAAAGGGACATACAATTTATTTTAATATGTTGTGCAAAAAATATAATAGCTTGTGCGCACAAGATATTATCTTGGGCAAACATCATAATATCTTGTGTACACAAATTATTATCTTGTGCGCACAAGATAATATCTTGTTCGCACAACTTAATATCTTATGTGCACAAAATATTATCTTGTTTGCACAACATAGATCTTGTGCAGACCACATAATATCTTGTGCGCATAACTTATTATCTTATTCGCACAACATAATATCTTGTGCGCACAAGATATTATCTTATGCGTACAAGTTATTATCTTGTTTGCACAACATAATATATTGTTCGCACAACTTAATATCACAACATTTCCTTTCCCGGGTTCCGTAGTAGATGGATCAAAGTTTGCTTGAAAAGAAACATGGCAAATGTTTGGTGAATAAAGCATGTCGCAACAATAGCCCCATGTGGTGAAAATTACAGAGCTCCGGTAAGGAAGATTACTTTATTTTGCTGAGCAAATATCAATCACATGTAAATTAATGCGCAGTATAATGTATGTAGCTTTTATTTTCTGACAGACTTTATAACGATATAGTAAAACAAAATTTCTGAAAATTCTCAAACACATTAAAGGGGAATGGATACACGTGGCGACTTTTTTCGCCATTTTTCCAAGGGAAGACAACTTTCGGGACTTCCTGTTCGCTAATTTTAACCTCTGTCCGACTGAAAAAGGGGTCTCAGGAGCAAATTCTTTCCTTTAAGAGTTGACTCCTATTGGCATGGGAGACGAAAATACTTTTGAAGGAGTTGCTTCCCCTGAAGATGTATCCATTCCCCTTAAGAAGAGTATGCCAAACAGGCTGGAAAGATAGCTGTTTGCTGACTAATGCTATTCAAGATATATGAGCTTTATAACGTTAAGCGTGTCTGTCGTGATGGGAGGAAGGGTATATGCGCTGTTATACTATTCAGTTGTTTTCAGCGGTAAGTACAGTGCATTTATGTTTGATATTTAAATAAATAAATGTAAATAAGTAAGTAAGTTTTGTTTGAATTGAGGTTTAACGTCTCATTCAACACTATTTATGTCATTTTGAATGCTTCTAATTTGGGACTTTTACCCGACACTGAGACGAAATGGTATCTCCAGCCCTGTTGCCAAATGAAACCGATAGGGCTTTTACGCATTGAATGGTCTGACTCGCAACACTTTGCCTGGGCAGGCTTAGTTCTTCTAAGCAGCTTACCAGTACTCAGGTGAGTCAGTTTCAGCTCTGCGTGGAAGCATCATGCAGCCCAATCTATTTCTCCAAGTCCCGATGGGCGGGGGCCGAAGTAAGTAAATAAGTAATTATGTAAAGTAAAGTAAAGTAAGGAAGGAATGAATGAAGGAAGGAAGGAAGGAAACAAGCAAGTAAGTAATATAAAACCTAGGCACGAAGTGTCGGTTCTGTAGAATTAGACCCTGAAAAACACTGGTACAGGCTTAGAGGTGCGCATATGTTAAAGGGCACAGACAGACAAGAAGTTGAATCTTCTTAACTCTCAAACTGCCAGTCACGATCTTTTGCAGGCATTTTTGTCGTGATAAACTCATATTGTTAGAAGGCGGATTGCAGATTATTTCTTCAGCTCGGAATCGCCTTCTTGAAAATGGTGTTTGTAGTTGAATCCAACATTCTAATTAATGGTGTGTTTGTTTTATTTTTTTTTTTTCTTAATATTTTCATAAATATCGAATTTTACCATACGACGTCGCGTCTGAGAATGCAATACCGTTATAATACCGCACTAGTGGATTAAACATGCAAATTAGTTACGTCAAAATTATATAGGCATGTTTTCGTGACGATGGAATTTGTAAAGTTCCTGTAAATGTTTCCTTAAATGTTTCCTTAAATATTTTCTGCGAAAAGGCCTATCGGAACCTAAATTTTTGATGACTTAGTACAATGTACATTAATTCAGAAATGAGGCGATTCTTATAAATGATTACACGCAACATTCCTATATTTAGATACCTTTAAGGGGAATAGGAACACCTTAAGGAAGGCAACTCCTGCAAAAGTATTTTTGTCTCCCATGTCAATAGGGGTCAACTCTTAAAGGATATAATTTGCTCCCGAGGAGCAAATAAGAGTAGATCCCTTTTTCAGAGGAACAGGGCTTATAGAAAAGAGAACAGAAGTCCCGAAAGTTGTCTCCCTTTGAAAAATGGCGGAAAATCTGTCAGGTGTTCCCATTCCCCTTGAGTCATGTTTCGCATGGTCTGATGTTATGATTAGCCCTTAGTATTTCGAATTGTCCTGATTTCGAAAAAAAATCTGTTTCTGGTTTTTAATGGGAATGGATATACCTTCAGGGGAGACAAATCCAGCAAAATTATTTTTGTCTCCCATGACAAGGTCAACTCTAAAAGGAAAGTCTTTTGTTACAATCTTTTCAGTGAAATATAGAGATTTCTCAGTGAAATCGAAAATGATATTATCACTTTTTCAAACAGTGAAAATACGATTTTTATTTTCACTGTTTGTGAATTTGATGTATCATCGAAAAATAACATATAGTCTCTGTTTGTGCAAAGTCAATTAGCTAACCAATATTATTGTGTGACAGAAATTACGTTACGCACATGACGTTAATGACGTCACTTTTTCGACCTACGCAACGTAAATAATGCTCGCGACACCAGACAAGCTTAGCAGCTGCGGACATTATTTAAATGCAAATTTCAAGAGAATCGTTTGAAAAAGTTACATTCCAAGCTATTTTCCAGGTGCAAACTTTCAAGTTTACACCCAATATAATTCCCAGTTAACACGCTGAGCACCTCTAAATCGACCCGAAATCGCAGTGGAAAAAGTTTGTTCTCTGTGATGACGGCTGACGTTTTGAAAATGCGTCACAAGTTACAATTTAAAGCATGAAAGAAACAGAAAATTTGATTTTTTTTCAGTGATCTTACACTGAAAAAATCAAATATCCTCTAATTCTGCACACCCGATTAGGGAATCCACAGTTTTAGCTTTGGATAGAAACTGTGTTCTAACCCTGGTGTTCTTACCCAAAATCAAGTATTCTCGCGTGTTTGATAAATGCTCTCCCTGGTTGAATAGAACCTCATATTCGCCGCAGTTAGGTTGACGTCAAAACACGTTACGTGACGTCACTGAACAACACTGTAGTGTCATCACAATATGGCGGACGTCCGCAGCCAAAGTGACTGCAGTATTAAAAATCCACGATCAGAAATGGATGGTATGCAAGAACAAGGATCCTACATGGGTGTGAGGGGTAAATCGATTTTATTTGGCCATAACCCTCGCCCTTACTTCCGTCGCGATTTAGACAAATAATTTGTTCAGTCCGCATGAAGGCCTCCTAACTCATCAGTGCAACATCTCCGTGAACAAAAAATCAAACAATCACAGAGATGAAACAACGGTGAGGATTCGACAGCAAGAAACCACTGAAATGCCGGAGCAAAAGAAAACCAACTAGCCCAACTAGAGACAGAGTATCAGGTACCAACCAACGTTACATTGAATTAGATCGCTCTTATTCTCAGTAAGCTTTTACGCTGGAACCGTCATAGAATGTGAGGCCTGACCCACCGGCGTGCAATTAAAGAGGGAAGCAAAGTTGTCAACCGTGATTGGGTTAACTTCCATGCATGCAGTCTGTCGTATAACATTTATGTTGTACCCAATCTTTTTATATCGAAGAATGATTTTACGAAATTGGGTGCTGAAGTCATTGCGGTTATATATTTTTTATGAATTTATATACTAAGTCACCATAAATTCGGGTTCCGATAGACCTTGTTGCAGAAACGATTGAAGTCCAATATAGAATTTTGAAATTAAAACAGAATGACGTCTATAAAATTTTGTCAAGACTTT
Source organism: Lucinisca nassula (assembly GCA_963580285.1). Lineage (NCBI taxonomy): Eukaryota > Metazoa > Mollusca > Bivalvia > Lucinida > Lucinidae > Lucinisca > Lucinisca nassula. The sequence goes on along the minus strand of OY757024.1, from coordinate 7,552,438 downwards.
GCGTAGTTTATGGTACAGATAACCCTGATTAAGAATTTAGCCGTTTACAATTTATTACGTGTGTTGAAGTCAGTTACATAACTACACACTCTGGCAAATCGAATTAATTGCGAAATATAAACGCCATAGGATGGCGCACGAAGAACATCACCATCCAAAAAAGGAAAATTTACAATTCCAAAATCAAAATTATCGCGTTTATCATAAATTTTGCAAGAAACAAACCCATCTACAATAGATAGATGTAAATCCAAAAACGGGGCCTCGGTATCAGAAGAATTTGCTTTATTTAACTGAAGTTCGGTTGTGTGGGGGGGGGGGGGGGGGCCGTAAATTTGACTGATCAAACCATCGAAATAGGTATTATCAATATTTAATAAATCATCCAAATGTCTGGAAGTGGGGCTAAAGGCTTCAATGATTTCAGACTGGGTTTCAGCAGAAAGGGACACGATGAAGTCTCTCTCATAACAAAACAAAAACAGATCAGCCACAAGTGGTGCGCAATTATTCCCATCGGAATACCCACAACTTTTCTATATAACCAAATCTTATGTAAATATTGTCAAGTAGAAAGGTGAGAGCTTCACACACTTTCTGATATGACCATAAAGTATAATTTTTATGCTCTTCAGAAGAGAACTAGAAATGCGTCCATAGGACACGGATGCCCCCGCCTGAAAATATGTCTATGTTCGTATTCATCCATAGAAAGTTATTGGCCGTGTTTAAGTTTTGGATCCTTTTTTCACATTTGACCTCTAAGTATGACCTTGGCCTTGGAGGTAAGGACCTTGGTTTGGGTGAGGCAGATTGTCTCATGATGGCCAACATTTCTGCCAAGTAATTTCAAAATCCATCCAGAGATAAGAAAGTTATTGACTGCGTTTAAGTTTCGGACCATATTTTTAACGTTTGACCTCTAAGTATGACCTTGATCTTGGAGGTACGGATCTGGGTTTGAACGTGACACATCGTCTCACGATGGTTAACATTTCTTCAAAGTAATTTCAAAATCCATGCAGAAATAACTAAGTTATTGACTGTGTTTAAATTTCGGACCCTTTTTTTACCTTTGACCTCTATGTATGACCTTGACCTTGGAGGTACGGACCTGGGTTGTGCACGTGGCACATTGTCTTATGATGGTCAACAATACTACAGAGTAATTTCAAAATCCATCCAGAAATAAGAAAGTTATTGACTGCGTTTAAATTTCGGATCCTTTTTTGACCTTTGACCTCTAAGTATGACCTTGAACTTGGAGGTAGGAACCTGGTTTTGCACGTGACACGTCGTCTTATGATGGTTAACATTTCTGCCAAGTAATTTTAAAATCCATCAAGAAATAAGGAAGTTATTGACTGCGTTTAAGTTTTGGACGCACGGACGAACGGACGGACGGACAGGGGCAACGCTATATGCACTTTCCACCATTCTTCGAATGGCGGGGGCATAAAAAAAGCATTTCTTACATTACATGCAAGATAGAGGGAGTCTTCCCTTTGAAATGTCCATTCAATTAAATCATTAAGTTTGATTTTCGAACCATTGGAGGTCGACTGTAATTAAAGTCTTATAATTAAAGTAGGACTAAAATACCCAACCCGGATGTGCAAGATACTTACGTTTGGATAATTAGACCAAGGAATTGATTATTCACAGTTCCGTACTACTTTTGTATTTATATTTTAGCGACTGGAAACATCGTCTACAGCATCGAGGGATCCGGCTATCAACTGATGGATGACTTTGACTTCTCACTCGAAGGAACAGACCATCTGCTTTTTGAAGTTAGATCTTGTGCTGCAGTCTGTTTGCTTCTCATGCACAACAAGACAAATTTTCAAACAGAATTATACGAAATCACGATAGGTACTAAATCTTTGCTCAGACAAAACAGGTTACTTCCAAAGGCACTTATTTACCGTCACTACAGCTGTTGTCTTGGACTGTGGGGCGGCCGTAAAAAGTCTCCCTGCCCTACATCATAGTGTAGTTTATATTTATACCCCCGCAAACGAAGTTTGAAGGGGGTATATAGGAGTCAGCTTGTCGTCTGTCGTCGTCGTCTGTCGTCGTCGGTCCGTTACAAAAAACTTTAACATTGCTCATAACTTCCTCATTCTTTGACCGATTTCTTTAATATTCACAAACCACACACCTTGCCACTAGTACTTAAGATTGATATACACAAACCTGACCTTGACCTTTACTATCTGACAACGCATGCGGGGGCATAATTGGCGCCCGTTAGGTGGCAGCTCTAGTTTTCGTCTATTCTATTGTGGAAGTTTGAACATATTTTAGGGTCACTGATGAGGCCTAAATAGCCGAAACTAGCTAGTCTGACCCAGAAACAGTTCTGTGGTGTATGCCTTGTTTCCAAAGGATAACCCTTTGTTCGTGTTGCATTACTTGAAATGCACAGACTGTGAAGTAATACAAATAGTACAAATTAGATATTGGCGCCATGAATAGAATGGCCATTGATCAAACGCAGAATTCAGCGTCGGATCCGAATCTACGCTGTTTTCTAAAAGTACAAGATTTTCTTTGTAAACGATACAGTAAATGAAATCAATCAGAGATACAAGCCCGTTCCAAGCTCTTACGAGTATGTAGCATAGTGTATCATAGTTATATGCTTCCATTGTGCCGTATGTGGAAAGTTTATGTATAGGCATATTTCAAGAATTGCTTACACGGCCTTAGTTCGTCCCCGCCCATCGGGGCTTGAAGAAATGGGCTGCATGGTGCTTCCACGCAGAGCTGAATCCGACCACACACGAATACTGGTAAACCGTTTAGAGGATATAAGCCTGCCCAGGCAAAGTGGTTTGAGTCCATGCTTATAAACCCTATTGGTTTCATTGGGCGACAGGGCTTGAGATGTCATTTTCTCTCAGTGGCGGGTAAAAGTCCCACAAAATTAGAAGCAATGTCTCCAAAATGACCTATACAGTGTTGACGGGGACGTAAAACCTCAAACAAACAAACACGACCTCAGCAGCCTGTAAGGGTACAAGACAAGAAAAAGACACCAGCACAGTTATGAACAAAGACCACGTTCATTCAAAGCTACTGAAAGAAGATATTGGGGCAATCACAAAAACACTCAACAGAACAAGATCACACGGCACTTAAGGGGAAGGGAACACTTTCAAGGGAGGCAACTACTGCAAGTATTTTTGTCTCCCATGTCAAAAGGGGTCAACTCTTAAAGAAAAGAGTTTGCTCCCGAGGAGCAATTTCTTTCCTTTAAGAGTTGACCCATTTTTCCGTGGAACAGAGCTTATAGCAAAGCGAACAGGAAGTCCCGAAACTTGTCTCCCTTTGAAAAATGGCGGAAAAAACTGCCAGGTGTTCCCATTCCCCTTAAAGACATCAGAAATATGGACGATGCTTCCGCGCAGAGCTGAAACTGACCAAACTTGATTACTGGTAAACCGCTCAGAAGCTATTACCTGCCCGGAAAGGTGATGCGAGTCGGACCTTGCCTTAAACCCTAGCGGTTTCTATGGGTGATAGGTCTTGAGATGTGATTTGATCTCAAGGTCGGGTAAAAAGCCCACAAAATCGGAGGCAACGCCCCCTTTATAGTGTTGACGGGAACGTAAAACCTTAACACAAATATACAAACAAACAGACTGATTTGATTCTTCGCTGAAAGCACATACCCGAAGACACAGTTTCACTTCCGCGGCCCATATAGGAAAATGCAAAAGAGCGACCGCCCTTGCATTACGAAAACACACCCGTGCAACATAATGCATTCTTTCACATGTCTAAAATGGGCACTTTCTGGTGAAAATCCGTAATGTTTTTTTTTCTTTATTTAATCTGCAAACACAGATTGTTCTCAATGAGGCGGTTCTAACGAGTACCCACAACCTTTGTCTTTGAGCAATAATAATAAAAAATGTATAGCTCCGTAAACCCCAGTTTTCACTGCATAAAGTGGGGTTTAGATGTTTTGTTTTCTTTTCATGATGGTACGGTCAGCAAGAAACAACAACAAAAAAAAAAAAAAAAAAAAAAAAAACCCGAAGGGCGTGAACGGAGTGTGTCATATAATCACCTTTCATGGATGTGAGGGATGAATAGAAAAAAAAAACAAAAAAAAACGCCCCGAGGGAATTCTTTTTCTACCCACCTCTCAAACTCATGTTAGTTTCTTTTTCTTGCATACCTTATATTTCTCAGATTAGAGTGACTTCCATTTTCGACGATGACAATAATGCGGCGTTTTTGACGTAACTGTACGTGCAGTAACATCAAAATTAACGACGGCGTACGTGACGCTCGACCGTCCCCGCCCATCGGGGCTTGAGGAAATAGATGGGCTGCATGATGCTTCCACGCAGAGCTGAATCCGACCGCACACGAGTACAAGTAAACCCCATAGAGGATCTAAGCTTGCCCAGGTAAAGCGGTGCAAGTCGGACCGTCCATGATTATAAACCCTATTGGTTTCATTGGGCGACAGGGCTTGAGATGTCGGGTAAAGTCCCACAAGGTTGGAAGCAACGTCTCCAAAATGACCTATACAGTGTTGGCGGGGACGTTAACCCTCAAATCAAACAAATAAACAAACAAACCACGGCTCCATTCAACCAGTGCGAACCAAACACGTTTGAGATATTAATCCTACCCCTGTGGAGGATAACCTGAGTAGGATAAGAATTTCTATCCCAGGGTTAAGTCCAGGATTTCCTGATTTGGTGTGCAAGAAAATTTCAATTGTTTCTTAAAGTTACACAAATTTAAGAGTCTACTTTCTTTCTAGATTTTTATCCTATTCCTGGGTAGGATAACCTGGGTAGGATAAGGATTTCTATCCCAGGGTTAAGTCCAGGATTTCCTTATCTCATTACAAAAACACGCCTATACAAATACATTGTAAACTTTACCGCCGCAAAAAGGAAAAATTTTAAGCTGAAAAATTGTGATATTTTTCTTATTCCTGCTCAAAATATAGATTGTGGGTACCCGTTAGAACCGCCTCATCGAGGCGGTTCTAACGGGTACCCACAATCTATATTATGGAGCAGAAATAAGAAAAATAAAGTTTGCCCCTGTAAACCCATGTTTTACTATATTAAAGTGGGTTCAAGGGGCTCAAAATATATAGGCTTATTTTCGTGATGTGGTGTTCATGAAAATTTCGATTGTTTCTTAAAGTGACACAATTTAAGGGAATCGATTTTCTCTTCTTCATTTTTTTTCTCTGTAGGAAGCTGGAATAACTCTGAATCTGACATTCGCAAAAATAGATCTGGATTTACAGCCGTTACGATGGAACAGGAGACGCAGGGATGTGAGAGTGTGCGCACCTTTTGGGTAACTTGGGGTGGAAATACTATTCACGTAGGAACAGGAAGTGTAGTCGGAGATGACGAATTTATGACGTTCAACGATTCAAGCCCGGTAGACGTCAAACATGTATCCGTTTCACCAGGGTTCTGGGTGTTCTACAGTTGTATGTATAAAACATAATATAAGTTGTCCATGGCAATGAATCAATGCTTTAAACATCTTGGAATCGGGCAATTAAAGCCCAACATGCTGAATAGTTCAATATGCTATACACCTCAACAATTTTGGCTTTATAAAAAAGCAAATTTCGATCAGCTTAAACAATTGGTACTAAACCATAACTGGAATTGTTTATATGAGGGGACCACTAATGAAGCATTATGCCTTGTAAAGAATAGACGAATGCTACTCAAAGACAACCACGACCGAGATCGAGTGACAAACAAACAACAACAACAACAACAACACAAAACCAAATACCATCACGAAAACATACCAAATTTAATATAGTTGAACTGGGGTTGACAGGGACGAATATTAGTTTTCTTATTTCTGCTGAAAACATATATTGCGGGTACTCGTTAGAACCGCTCCGCCGAGGCGTTTCTAACCAGTACCCACAATCAATTGTTTAGAGCGAGTGGAATGTTCTGTCGGATTTTTTTTCATTTCGGTGGCTAAATTCTCAGTATATTTGAATAGGCGTGTTTTAGTAATTCGAAATCAGTTATGCCACGAAAGAAATCGACACAGAAAAATCAATAACAAATACTCCGAAAATAAAAATGCATTTGAAAATAAGGCAATGATCGGGAATCAATAAAATTACCTTACACTCCGATCCAAGACACCAAAGTTAAAATGTAGCGTAAGCCAGGTTGTCATCGAAGTCAAGCAACCCGGTCATCCATCCAGTCCGTCGCTTAACTTAGTCAATAAGCCAACCACTCTACCCGCGTCGCCAAAAGAGCCGGTTCCTCCAGCTAGGCTGTAGAAATGTATCAATAACCGTTAAATTCGCCCCTCCCCCACCCCCTCATCTCGGCTTGACTTCGTCCCGAAGTCACTCATGCCTCACGAGTCTATGCAACCAACCAGCGGCACTGTTTTCATCCCACCGCTGCCACCAATGTAGGTTGCCCCCGCCCATCTGGGCTTGAAGAAATAGATGGACTGCATGATGCTTCACGCAGAGCTGAAACCGACCCACACATGAGTACTGGTAAACCGCTTAGAGGATCTAAGCCTGCCCAGGCAAAGCGGTGTCGGACCATGCTTATAAACCCTATTGTTTGGACGGCAGGGATTGAGATGTCATTTCATCTCAATGTCGGGTAAAAGTCCCACAAAATTGGAAGCAATGTCTCCAAAATGACCTTTACAGTGTTGACAGGCACGTTAAACCTCAACTCAAACAAAGAAACCACCAATGTAGCGTAAGCCGGGTCGTCCACGCAGTCAAGCAATGCGGTCACCCATCCAGGTACCAATCACAATACCAGTTGCTTAACTTCGTGAAAAAGCCAACCACTCTACACTCTTCACGCGTCGCTAAAAGAGCCGGGTCCTACAAAAAGGCCGTTGAAGAGTGGTATATGAGCCAGCGCACGGCAAAACCTTCAATGTGAAGAGCCCAATGCTCCTTCATGTAGCAAGAGAAGTCCCTGGTTAGACTATATGGATGCCCAGGCTGAGCTGATTCTTCGCTGTGCGAACATGTAAGTTGTAGGAAATGCTGTGCCACGGTTTAATAAATAACCGTTACAAAAGAAACACCAACATAAAACAAGTTCGTCTGTATTATAGTCTTTCAAAACGCAGTGAGACATGACTGCACTTTTATGTTTGGACTAGTCCGTGTTTTAGATAATTCGCCTTCAGTTGGGATTTGACACTGGGAGATATAGTTATACTGAGATTCGTACTGCATCATACTAACCACTTGGTCACGACTTCTACATAATGGCATTATAAAAAAAAACTTATTTATAATTTTAAAATTCTGTGAAAAAAGAAATCCGAAACCTGCTTCCTCTAAAACATGGAATAGTCTTGCCACGCTTGAACGTTGAACTCTCAAAGGTCGTTGATAAACTATAAGAATAACAATCCGGAAGCCAAAAGGACAGTCAGCACTGACAGGCATAACGGTACACTCAAACACACAATAAATGGCAACATTATAGTCTTTCAAAACGCAGTGATCCGGGACCGCACTTTTAATTTTGGACTCGTCCGTGTTTTAGGTAAGTCGCCTATTGTGGGTATTTTCTACACTGGGCGATAATTACCATCATATTCTTAATCTCACGATTCGTGTAACCAGATTGACGTCTGGTCGAGACAGTTTAGTAAAACAAATGGCATTTTGGAGATCTAGGTTCGAATCTATGGGAGGTTTTTTTTTCCCTTTTTTTATTTTTACATTTCCTGAACAGTTTTTCGTGCCTTTAAATTGGATCACACGAGATGTTTTTTTTGATGGATTTGAGGTTAATTGTCCCCGTCAATTTTGGAGAAGTTGCTTCCAGTTTTGTGGGTTTTTTAACCGACATTGAGATTGAATGACTTCTCAAACCCTGCCACCGGTTTATAGGTTTATAAGCATGGACGGTCCAACTCGCACTACTTTGCCTGGGCAGGCTCGGGCTTTACTAAGCGGTTTACCATTGCTCATGTGCCGTCAGTTTCAGCTCCGTTTGAAAGCATCGTGCAGCCCGATCTATTTCTCCAAGCCCCGATGAGCGGGATAATCACACAAGATGTATATTCATTTTATTGAAAAAGATGGAACGAGCACAACGAATCGTTGCAACTCGGATTCTAGAAGTATTATCAAAATTGTTACAATGAGTGAACGTACGTTCATAGCCGTCAGTGAAGCCAAATGCGCTGTTGAAATGTATCTGAAAGTGTTTCTTTTGTGGGAATTGGGGTTTTACGGCCCAGGCAACACTATTTAGGTCATTTTTGAGACTGTCGGTTTACTTACCCACACTTTTCTTGGGTAAGCGGTTAACCAGTATTTTGCACATTTTTTTGCCAGAAACGGACAACTGCCCTTCTTGAAGCAGCGGAAAGGAGGGAATGACCATGGAAAAGATTTCATGACCAATCTCCAGGAAAGACTGTTGCCGACACCGGCAGGTATCCTGATAACCAGTCAGACGCGCATCCGACTGAACAACCGAGGCCGGCATCTAAAGACTTACAATGACATAAAATATAATTGGTGAAAATAAAACAAAGGAAACAAAATATAAAGAATGTAAAATAAAAAAAATAACTTAAAACATAAAACGATAAAACTAAAAATGAAAAATTAAATAGAAATATAAAAAATGTGCCGCTGAGACTCGAACCCTCGTCTAAAAGATTTTTAGTGTGACACGCAGTACATCACATTAACCACTCGGCCATGACTTCTAGGTAAAGGAAATATCAAAACATTGATTTACATTTTTAAAATCCTGAGAAAAAAAGGTATCCGAAACCTGCTTCCCCTAAAAAAATGGAATAGACTTGTCACGCTTAAACTTTGAACTCTCAAAGGTCGTTGATAAACTATACCCTATTGACGATGCCTAATGACAGATAGAAAAACTGCACAGTACGGCTGCATAGGGATATTAAGCATTGAGCCGACTTCAATCCCGGAGTTTATTGAATTTCAGCCCAAATGATATTCCATATATGCTGTAACAAACTTGTATTGGTTCTTATTAAATGTTTGCTCTTTTGTGCGGATCCTTTAAAGTTAACTTTGTTTACTTCTAGACGTAAGAGACATACTGTTCATGAGGAGTTAATAATCTTATCCCTTATCCTGCTGAATAAATTAATTAGGCCACAATCATTATTGGCTATCAACCAATCAAGTTATTTGGATACAATGCATTCGTTCATGGAACAATATGCATGACAAACAGTGTAGATCCTGATCAGATGATCATCTGATGTGGATCTACACAGTTTCCATAGAGCGGGCTAAGAATACATGTATCTGTAAAACGAAATTATGTCAAGAAGACTCGACACATTTCCAAGGAAAGCAATGCTCTCAAGAACATTTTTCACCTATTTAAGTAGTTGTCTTGTCTTGAAGTAAAGAATAATAATGTCTCTACAGATCAACAACGAGAGTGTTGACGTTTTCTAGGATATGTCTACATTATAACCCCATCTTCTGTGGCGAACACATGAAAATCCATGTGAAATTTCAATCTAAATGTATATCAGTTTTCTCTGTAGGCAAAACGCAGACATACTACGGCATCGGTAGGTGTAAGATTTGGTAAGAATGTATTACAACCGTTTCTGAATATATGACTGACAGTTTTAGAGAAAAGGGAAATATTTTGTGAATATATAAATGTTTTCTTTTTATCTTTAGCAAATTGCAAATGTTGTAACAATAAACCACGTAACTGCCAAAGTCTTCTAGAGTCTGGTATCACACAATCTGGCGTGTACAGAGTTACGGGCGTTGTCAGTGGTGAGGAAACAGATATTTATTGTGATATTGACACTGACGGTGGAGGATGGCTGGTAAGATAATGCTTGGTAAATAGCAGTAATAACAGGGATCAAATCAATATGTTTAACATAAGGTTTTATTAAAATATTCAGGCGCGGTTCATAAATTAATATAATAATTGTTTGCAGTCTTTGCACAGCTAATTATCTAGTTATAATTCTCTCCCTTCCGCTGATCCAAGAAGGGCAGTTGTCAGTTTCTGGCGAAAGAATGAGCACTGTACTTGTTAACCGCTTACGTATAAGCATGCCCAGGAAAAGTGTGGATAGGTAAACTGACGGGCTAAAAATGACTTTAATAGTGTTGCCTGGGCCGTTAAACTGCAATACAAACAATCAAACAAACACATCGAGCTATTAATGTTTTGTGAGCCAAACAACGTATAAGATTCGCTTTCCGCTATTGATGTTTCAATTAGGGTCTGTTGTTTCATGTTTGCATTCCTTTCCCTTTGGTGTCTCTGATGGGAGCTGTGGTTTGATTGTATCGATTCCTGATCATTGCCTCCACTTCTATTATTCTATACATTGATCTGGTCACGCAATTATTAAATTATAAAGATGGAAATCACTTTCAGTTCTCTGAATATGTTCTTTATTTATGATAGCCACCCTTTGGTAGCAAGGAATACACCGTAGAACTGAAAAGTATATAGTGTATAAGTTTTTTAAGGACCAGTCTAACTAGCTTCGGCTAGTTAGGTCTCATCAGTAACCTAAAAAAATCACACTCCGCAATAAAATTCGTAATTCCAAAACGCTATAAATATAAACTACACTATTATAAAGGACAGGGAGTCTTTTACGGCCCACCACACATTCCCCGAACACAAGCGACAGCAACATTAAAGATTGTTTATGAAAGGTAGGACCTTGCTTTTGCAAGTCAAGTTTAATTTCTTTATCTTAACATTGATCCTTTCAATACGCATTTGCTCACCAAGTTAACACGCCCGTGTAATAATTATAGGTTACTGACTTTATAGTGTGAAATAATCGGCACGAGTAAATATTGCGAACGACGCACGAGCTTGTGTGTGCGTCTCCGCCATATGAATGAATGTCGAATATTTCACAATTTAAAGTCAATAACCTGTTTATTATATATTTCAACTGTCTACTAAAAATTAGTCTTGTCTGGCATAGAAACCTGAACGTAAAATCAGATTATACATCTTCAAGCGATTTAAAATGGACAATAATGCAAAAAGTTAAGTATCTTTTTACACGTTGAAAAACCACACCCAATGGCACCAAATTGAAATTAAGGTGTAACTATACCAAATTTAGTGACACAGATGCCTTTCTGATATTTAGTCTTCATCAGTGTGTCTAAACCCCAAAGTTTTGAAACCGAAACGGATGATTGACAAGACCCGGCAAACACAGCACATCCCCCTCCGAGCACACACAGACCGACGTAGCTCATGAGACATGTCAGCTGGAGGCATCAGGCAAGAGACGCCCGATCCAGATAGGCGTCCCCCACCGAGCCAACATCAGCAAACATGGCCCACGCTCCACGGAAGTCCCGGGCATCAGGAAGATGTCTAAAGTAGCGTGACTTGCAATATCTAAAACATAACAAAACGTGGTAACCAAATCCGCTAAGATACATGTCTCACCTGACAAGTCAGTCTTAGTTTTAGAAAAAGTTAGAATTTTATACTGCAAAAGTTAAAGATATGATATAGTTATTTAAATCAGTACTTGAGTGCTGACGTCAACACCGGCTAGTATCAACCTCAGCACTAAGGAACTGATACAAAGCTGATGATACCCTCGGGGACGAACGAATCTTCCACCAGCAGAGATACCGACCCAGTGGTTGCAATTAAGGTGTAACTAGACCAAATGCCGAATTGAAAATGACGCCCACGTTGGCGGATGGGACGTCATTAAAAACATTACGTTTACGAACGCTGGACGCCATTTTTTGGATTGTCAGCTTAATTCCTTTCAAAATATTCTTGATTTCCGATAATAAATCATTTAAAACCTACACAGGTTGCAGGTAGGACATAATGCCCTTAATGCACTTTTGTCACAACCGATATTCATTTTGTTTTACGCACTTTCAGTCGATACGAACGCAAAGATGGTTGCCGATATTTCGTCTCGAAATGAACAAATTTGAAAGTAGTTCTGTTGTGAACGAGGCTGCTTAACTACGGACAATATGCACTTAACTACGGACAATATGGAAAAATATTGACCGATAACCTCTGTAGAACGTAAACTGAACATTTCTTGGTATACAATAGACACCCTTATAAACCTCACTTTATATACAGAAGTAAATGCTTCTGGCTTCTTTTGCGTTTTGTTTGTTACGGTTTGTCTTTGAGTGTGTGAATCGCTTATATTATTTTGTTTTGGATAGCCAGTTGGCCATGACTGTGCTTGTGGCTTTCCGCTTTTGATGTTTCCATTAGGGTCTAGTTGTTTGATATTTGTGCTTCTTTCCCTTTGGTGTCTCTGATGGGAGCTCCGGGTTAATTTTATCGATTCCTGATCATTGCTTTCACTTCTATTTTAAAAGGTAATTTCTTCTTTTGCTCAACAACCTTAGTGAAGCTGGTCTAGCGAACACACACAATCGGTATGTATATATGTATAGCAGAAATAAGAATTGTGTAACACATTTTGAACAGAACACTGTTACTTCGAAAGTCATGAAGTGTATCATAATGTGATACGATTGTTTATTGGATGCCACCTCAGTATTAAGGTTTCGGAATATTATAACTACTGATCTGAGCATAAAGTGGGTGTGACTTTTTTCTAATAATGAGATTATTTTACGAGTTGAGGTAAAATTTAGTTGTGTGTGTGTGTCCTACCAACAGCTAAGGTCATATGGAGACTGGGCCACGGTTTCAAAACTGATATGAAAGTCTGAAAACCCGGGCTCAAACCCACGACCCCTGGTTTATGAGGCGAATAGCATAACCACTAGACCACGGGGGCTTCTAAAGTGTAGTTGAATTTTTATGATTGCCTCAATTGCACATTTTAGCTCACCTGAACCGAAGTGAGGTTCGGCATCCGTCGTTGTCCGTCCAAAATTTCAAATTTTAATTAAGAAAATTGTAGGACAAGTCACAAGAAAGATGTTATATACAAGACACAAAATATTAACGATAACTATATACAACAATACCAACACGTATCGCTATATTTGTTTATATAACATTTCACGGCGCTTGCCCCGAAGGCAAAACTATGTTTTGTGCTCTGGACTGTGACGTAAAAATTATATAGAAACAAATAACACAAAGTACACGGACAAAGGAAAACGAAGTAAAAAAAAAAAAAAAAAAAACAATATGCCGGCAAAAAAATATAAGTCCACTGTGGTTAGACTTAAGTCATCTTCTTAGTGCACTTGTATTTCGGTTGAGGAAAACGAATTTATATCAATTCAATGTCAATTATCAACTACTTTGACATCACCATCTTTGGTTATCTCAATTATCAACTTTTTTGACATACCCATTTTTGGTGATCTTAATTATCAAAACTCAGAATAGAAGTGGAGGCAATGATCAGGAATCGATATAATCGACCTACAGCTCCCATCAGAGACACCAAAGGGAAAGAAACACAAACATGAAACAACAGACCCTAATGGTAACATCAATAGCGGAAAGTCAAAAGGACAGTAACTTTGCCACAAAATGACCAATAGGCTATCCAAAATAAAATAATATAAGCGACACAAACACACAAAGACAGAAGCCTTGAGAAGCCGGTGATAACAACCACGACTACAGTCAATAAGGAAGATCGCCTCTCATAGGTAATTGTGTTCTGGACGGTCCGCGATCTGGGTTTTGCTCGCCCCTGCTGGCCACTACGACCCTATGGCCCGTCGTCAGACGAATGCCTGCTCATATAGATCAGGGTGCAGCAGGTCGCTCCACCTCGTCACTTCCCAACATAGAATGCCGTCAAAGCCTCGGCGTTTGGCTAGGCACAAAGTTGTTGAGTTTTATACTGATTCTGACCCGCTGCTGACATAACGATAATTTTTAGAGTATTTATATCTATCGGCTATACACGAAAATCAAGCATACTTTTGGTAGCTCGATAAAATTGTGAGAAATATAGATACTGGCTACAATTATAGCCTTGAAGTAAATTGCAGCAGAAAATGGATCTCCGTTACAATTGCATTTTCTTTGGAGAAAAATGATGAAACTTCCATACAGGTCAATTGTATATCACCCGTCAGTACAAATCACCACAACAATGCGATTGGCATGAAAATATATACGGCACTATTTGGCGCTTGGCGACTTTTTAGGCAAACTCCATGAAGACCAGACTTGTGTTTCTTTCCCATTAGTGTCTCTGATGGGAGCTGTAGGTTAATCGTATCGATTACTGATCATTGCATTCACTTCTATTTTTATAGCGGCCTACTGTTTGACGAATAATTTACCTGCAAACCGCTCATGAATACATCGCATGATATATGCACGATCGGTTTATCATCACAATAACAAGTCCGTGAAACGAAGACCCCTCTAAACCCCACTTTATATAGAGAAAAGTGGGATGTAAGGGGGTCAACATTATCTTTATTATTTTAGCTTAAAAACATAGATTGTGGGTACTCGTTAGAACCGCCTCAATGAGGCGGTTCTAACGAGTAACCACAATCTATGTTGAAAGCAGAAATAAGAAAGATATTACAACTTTTACCTAATATTTGTCACTTCTGACACCATGTTGGACGCCATTTTTTTCACACGGACATGTTTCCTAATGTGGCGCTACATATTTTGCCTACCATATTTCGTCTAAAATACTTAAGTCGCCCTGCTTAGCCATATACCTATTAAAATAATTTAGACGTGCAAAACACCAGATAGGCTTTTGTTTCATCTCATAACCCTCTTCTCTGCATGTTCAGCAGAGACAATAGTCGAATCTGGAAGGGCATTCCAACCTCCAAAGAAATTGAGGAAGTAAAGACCTTTTGTAAAATATCCGTTCTTCTAGAAAGGATCTGAAATGCCAAAAGTGATGCTTTGTACAGAGCTTAATTTGGAGAATAAGGTCATCTGCTGGTATGCTTGAATCTCCCTTTAGACCTTTGTTCCGGAGTATAGGATTACTGTCTCTCTTCCTTCTCTTGAAAGACACCAATCAAACGTTTCCTAGTATTCCAGTCATACGCCCAGATTCAAAGCAGTAGTTGCTCGTAAACATGACAGTAACAAGGGCAAGTGTTGTGGCCAAGTAGGTTTAATCCACCGCTCCACCCGATCAGTAAAATATTTTTACTGATCGTTTCAAGGCTGTGATTCTGTTGTGGTTGATTATTGTAATTGTTTGTCTAGGAAATATCTTTTAATTTAGATATCCGATTCGCCATTTTTGGGGAAAGAAAATTTTTATGCTGTCTACTAGTAAAGTTTCAATTATGGCGTTGTTGTTTTGTGTTTCTGCTTCTTTCACTCGTTCGTGTCTTGGATGGAAAGTGTCAAGTAATTGTATAGATTCCTGGTCATTGTCTTCTATTTTACAAATCTAGCAGCCTTATTTTGATTTTTTTCAATTTGCTCTTATAGAACCACAACCTTGACTGTAACTGTCCTTTTGGCTTTCCGCTATTGATATTTTCATTAGAGTCTGTTGTTTCATGTTTGTGTTTCTTTCCGTTCGGTGCTGTGGGTTAATTGTTTATATTCTTGATCATTGCCTTCACTTCTATTTTGATAATTCAAACAGAACTTCCACAGTTATCACAGTTATTTAATTTGATTTGTATTTCAATTTGCTCTAATTTGTATGTTATTCTGTGATAGTCTATTGATTGAGTTAGTTACCGTCAGGTTGACCAATTATGTTGCAAACAGTGTAGATCCAGATCAGATGGCTTCTGAAGAACCCTTATCTTGCTGTTCACGACAACCCCTATCTTTGCAAACAGTGTAGATCCAGATCAGATGGCTTCTGAAGAAGCCATCTGATCAGGATCTACACTGTTTGGCATTCAATTTATGAATTTGTAGCAATAAATAACATCTAGTAATTTGATTGGTTGATAGACAGAGATGGGTGTGGCTTAAATGAATATTCAGCAAGATAAGGGTTAGTTACAGCTTACAGTGTGTGGAACAAGCTAAGAGCTCTCCTCTTGGTTTCATCACAGTTATTTAATTTGATTTGTATTTCAGTTCGCTCTAATTTGTATGTTATTCGGTGATGGTCTATTTATTGAGTTAGTTACCGTCAGGTTGACCAACTGTGTTGTGAGTTGCAAATGTTATTAGAACCTAGAGAGACGGTTGGGGCCATAGAATCGATTTAAACACCCCAGTTGTTTTGCTAATGCCCGTCCAAAGGCGGTCGTTCTACTGTAATTTATTTTAAATGTAGCTTTGTCGGATTTCCGACGGGATTCTTCATGTTGTATGTGCTAATGGTTGTGTATCATTATCATTATTTATTTAATTTTCATTAATTGTACCTGTTGCACCTTGATCTTCCTATTGGTGCCATTGGTAGGCTGTAGTCTTTGATTGTGGCTTTTCCTGGGCATCAATTGCTATATTTTTCCATATTCATCATATAGTGAGACACAAATAAAGATTACTTCTCAGAAATCCAAGTATTTTATTTGCCTTTGTATACATGATGCTAATATGTGTTATCCATTTCTCCGTGGACCAATGAGTAAGAGTGTTGTCTCTTTAGCATTGGGCCTCTTATACCTGTGGGTTGGAGCCTCGCTCGGGAAACATGTGAGACGCCGTGTTCTGCAGGTGTTTTTATGCATATTGCTTCTGCCATGTTCGTCCGTCCGTCATTCCTTCCGTCCTTCCCGCATTTTACTACATAGCATAACTTTTGAACCGTGCATGCTAGGTTTTTGAAATTTCATACATGGATTCCTTATGAAGAAATAATTGACCCGTGTTTTTTTTTCTTATCAGAATTATGCCCCTTTCTGGAGTTATGCCCTTTTTAAAAAATATGCTACGAACTATTGTAAGCAAGATATCTCAAACACCATTAGAGATATTGCGCTGAAACTTTACATACGGATTGGGGATGATGAGAAGAAGAACTGATTAACATTTGAAAATAAAATCTGATTTTTTTACTTGAGTTATGGCCCTTTGGAACTTTGGGCATTTTAAGATTGTAAGCAAGATTTCTCAAAAACCGTTACAGCTATTGCCTTGAAACTGATTGGGGAAGATGGTATGATAAAATGTTGAATCCCATTTCTTTTACTTGAGTTATGGCCATTTGAAACTTTGGGCGATATAAGATTGTAAGCAAGATATCTCAAAAACGATTTGAGCTATTGCCATGGAACTTTACAGACTGATTCGGTATTATGAGTAAATGAACTGATTAAGTTTTGGAAAAATATCCGATATTTTTAGTTATGGCCCTTTGGAACTTTGGGCATTTTAAGATTGTAAGCAAGATTTCTCAAAAACCATAACAGCTAATGCCCTGAAACTGATTGGGGAAGATGGTATGATAAAATGTTGAATCCCATTTTTTTACTTGAGTTATGGTCCTTTGAAACTTTGGGCGATATAAGATTGTAAGCAAGATATCTCAAAAACGATTTGAGCTATTGCCATGGAACTTTACAGACTGATTCGGTATTATGAGTAGATGACCTGATTAAGTTTTGGAAAAATCCGATATTTTTAGTTATGGCCCTTTGGAACTTTGGAACTTTGGGCATTTTAAGCTTGTGAGCAAGATATTTTGAAAACCATTACAACTTTTGTCCTGAAACTTTACAGACTGGTCGTGAACTATGAGAAGAGGAACTAATTAACTTTTGAAAAAAAAATCTGAAGTTTTTTCTTGAGTAATGGCCCTTTGAAACTTTGGGCGTTTTAAGCTTGTAAGCATGATAGCTAATCTTGTAAGCAAGATATCTCAAAATCCATTAAAGTGTTCTGAAACTTTATATACTGATTGAGGATGACGAGAATATGAAATGATTTTTACTTGGTTTATAGCACTTTGAAACGTTGGGCATTTTAAGCTTGTAAGCAAGACATCTAAAAAAACGATTTGAAACTTTACAGACAGATTTGGAACGATGAGTAGATAAACTGATTAACTTTTCGAAAAAAAAAAAATCCGATTTTTTTCTTGAGTTATGGCCCTTTGAAAATTTGGGCATTTTAACTTGTAAGCAAGATATCTAAAAAACAATTAAAACTATTGGTCTGAAACTTTGCAGGCTGACTGAGGAAGTTGATAAGATGAAATGATTAATTTTTGAAAAACATCTGGATTTTTTTATTTGAGTTTTGGCACTTTGATACCTTGGGCGCTTTAAGATTGTAAGCAAGATATCTCATAAACGATGTGAGCTATTGCCCTGAAACTTAAAAAAAAAATCCCATTTGTTTTTACTTGAGTTCCGGCCCTTTCGAACTTTGGGCATTTTAAGCTTGTAAGCAAGATATATATCAAAAACCTTTACCATTATTGCCCTGAAACTTTATAGACTGATTAGGGACGTTGAGAAGATGAACTGATTAACTTTTGAAACAAATCTGAATTTGTTTACTCGAGTTTTGGCCCTTTGAAACTTGGCGCTTTAAGTTTGTGAGCAAGATATCTCAAAAACGATTTGAACTATTTCCCTGAAACTTCACAGACTGATTCGGGATAATAAATAGATGATTTGATTAACATTTTGAAAAAAAAAACGATTTTTTTTTCATGAGTTATGGCCCTTTGGAATTTTTGGCATTATAAGCTTGATTGGGAACGATGATAAGATGAACTGATTAACTTAAAAATCTGAATTTTTCACTAGAGTTATGGCACTTTGAAATTTTTGGCGCTTTTAGCGTGTAAGCAAGTTACCTCAAAAACGATTTGAGCTATTGCCCTGTAACTATACAGACTGAGTCGGCATGATGAGTAGATGAACTGATTTACTTTTGGTAAAAATCCGATATTTTTTTTCTTGAGTTATGATTCTTTGAAAATTTGGGCATTTTTAGCTTGAAAGAAAGATATCTAAAAATAACATTATACAGCTATTGCCCTGAAACTTTACAGACTAATCGGGGACAATGAGAAGATGAACTGATTAAGTTTTGACAAAATATCTGAATTTATTTTACTTGAGTTATGGCCCTTTGAAACTTCGGGAGTTTTAAGCCTGTAAGCAAAGTATCTAATCTTGTAAGCACGATGTCTAAAAATTGATTATAACTAATGCGCAGAAACTTTACATACTGATTCGGGATGATGAGAAGATGAACTGATTAACTTTTGAAAAAAAAAATGAATTATTTTACTTGAGTTGTGTCCCTTTGAAACTTTGCACAATTTAAGCTTATAAGCAAGATATCTCTGAACAGATTTGATCTATTGCCCAGAAACTTTACAGACTGATTCGGGATGATGAGTAAATGAAATGATTAACGTTGTTGAACAAAAAATTCCGATTTTTTTTCTTGAGTTATGACCCTTTGGAACTGTGGGCATTTTAAGTTTGTATGTAAGATATCTCAAAATCCATTGCAACTATTGTCCTGAAACTTTACAAACTGATTAGGGACGATTAGAAGATGAACTGATTAACTTTTGAAAAAAAAAACATCAGAATTTTTCCTAGAGTGATAGCCCTTTTCACTTTGGGAGCGGTAAGCTTGTAAGCAAATTATCTCACAAACGATCTGAGCTATTGCCCTGAAACCATACAGACTGATTCTGCATGGTGAGTGGATGAACTGATTTACTTTTGGTAAAAATCCAATTTGTTTTCGTGAGTAATGACCCTTTGGAAATTGGGGCATTTTAAGCTTGAAATAAAGGTATCTTAATTCGTTTTTCTTGAGTTATGGCCCTTTGGAACTTTGGGCATTTTAAGCTTTACAAGCAAGATATCGCAAAAAACATTAAAGCTATTGCCCTGAAACTTAACAGACTGATCGGGGACGATGCGAACATGAACTGATTAACTTTTGGAAAAAATCCGATTTCTTTTCTTGAGTTATGGCCCTTTGGAACTTCGGGCATTTTAAGCTGTAACAAGATATCTAAAAAAAACATTTAAACTATTGCCCGGAAACTTTTTAGACCAATGGGGGACGATTAGAAGATGAACTGATTACCTTTAAAAAAATCCGATTTTTTGTCTTGTTTTTTGTACTATATGGTCCTTTGAAAATTTCAACATTACAACCAAATAAAAACTATATATCTCGAAAACTGTTAGGTGCAAGAAGGGTCAAGAAGTTGGGGGCATAGTGTTTCATTAACACTGGTTCTAGTTTCTCTGGTTACGTCTATTTTCGTCTTCCTCGAAATAAGTGAACTAATCTTGAATGGCCGTGAATAAAGAAAAATAAATAGAAAAGCCAAGTGTGATTTTCATACCAATATATTTAATGGAAGCCATAATTTCGAAATCTGATCTCTGTTCCAATTTGCTTATTCTCTTTTTTAGTTTCTGCCTAATAATATAATAAACAGGCTGAAATCTCATATCGTAATTTTGCCTAACGTCATACTATTTACTGAAAATAAAAGAAAAGACAATGATCAGGAAGCGGTACAATCGACCAATACATCAAAGGGAAAGAAATACATAAATTAACATTACTGTAATAAAAACGCCACAGGTGAAAAGCCAAAAGGACAGTTTCTTTCCCACAAAATGGGAAAACGGCTATCCAAAATAATATATATAATAATAAGATATTAGCAATACGCTTATAAAAAGACGAACTATAACAATAATCTACTACGACGGTTCTCCGTCCATTTCTAAGAACATAGTGGCAAACATAGTGTTTTGTCTTTGAGCCAAAGTCAGTGGAAATATCATTAAAGTACAAACGGAACATCCAGGAATAGTCGCTAGTGTGACATCAGACAAAATTGCAGCTTATTTGGAATTTTTACTATCAAAACAGCTCGTTATCTACAACAAAGGAAGGAATCAATCCACCTGAGATATCACCAAATTGTTTGCTTTTAATAACTAACAATGGGTACCAGCTGCTTAAAACAATTTACATATATGGAAGAAGTGTAGAGTTCCAATGAATGTTTTAAGTAAAACATGAACATATACCTTAACTGGATCTGAAAATGAAATAGCAAATGTAAATGAAATACACCATGTAGAAAGTCTTCCGGTGGGAAGGAAAAGTATGATAAATTTTACATATCCACTCATTTAATATTTCAACGTGCTTCGACGACACAAAAACAAATACCATACATGTATGAGAAACGGCAAAAGAAAGTAAATGAGATATTAAAACATTTATGTTCACCTTACAGATTTGACCTAAGCCTAAATTCTCAATTTGACAAGAAGTGCAGTGGCTATAAATTATTTTATAAGACAATGAGGAAATGCCTAAAAACAAGTGAAATACTTTTCGTTGACTATCCAAGATGGTTCTTCTGTCGCGATTTATTTTTGTTATAGTTCATCTTTGTATCGCTAAAATAGTGTTGGTTTGGGTAGCCGATTGGCTATTTTGTGGGAAAGTAACTGTCCTTTTGGCTCTGCGCCAGTGATGCTTTGATTAGGGTCTAGTTATTTCAGGTTCGTGTTTCTTTCCCTTAGGAATCTGTGATTGGGGTTCAGATTAATGGTACCGATTCCTGATCATTGCCTCCTCTTCTATTTTACAACCTCCCGTGTTAATAAAAACAAATTGACAATGACTCCAGGGAAACATGAAAAAGAAGAGAAACAAAACAGAAATGAAGGCAAGCATCAGGAATCGATACAAATACATTACACCTCCCATCCAAGACATCAAAGGATAGAAACACACTTTTACCATAATGAAAATGTCGCAAGCGGAAAGCCAAAGAGACAGTCACTTTCTCGCAAAATGGCCAAACGGCTACTCAAAATAAATACATATTAGTAATACCTATATGCAGATCAAGACTATACAAATAATAAACCACGACAGAAGAACCGCCCTGGCACGGAAGGCAAAACGATATTCTCGGGGACCGGGGTGGGCTTAACTCAATGTTACGTGACCACAATGCCTGGTCCTTGCTACTGTTTCCTGAGAACAAAACACAACTACTTGCGGCCATATAACTTTTGCACACACATACAATTTAAATTTACATGTAATAGAATTTTCGAATCTGTAAAGAACGACCGCCCTTGGGCAGCCAGCAGAACATCTACTGATAGGTTTCAACTCAGGAGTTTACGAGAATTAAACCCCTGCCTTAACAAAATGCTCCTGGTGAAAAACATCGGTTAACTCTGTCAGTACCGGCCATCGGGGCTTAAAGAAATATATTGGCTGCATGATGCTTCCACGCAGAGCTGAATCCGACCCACACACGAGTACTGGTAAACCACTTAAAGGATCTAAGTAGGAGTAAAACAAAGATCAGGAATGGGTACAATTAACTTACTCCACCCATCAAAGACACCAAAGGGAAAGAAACACAAACATTAAGCGACCAGACCATAATGGAAACCTAAACAAAGGAAGGCCATAGGGACAGGTTACTTTCCCACAAAATGGCCATATGGCCATCCTAAATAAAAAGACACAAGTGATACACACAGTAAGTAACAAACAACAACATAAATAAATCGCCAAAGAAGAACCTCCTTGGAAAGGTCAATGGAAAGATTTCCACTGAGGGGCTTCAATCGATTTTACGTGGCCACAACCCTCGCCCTTTCTTCCGTGGCGATTTAGACAAATAATTTGTTCAGTCCGCATGAAGGCCTCCTAACTCATCAGTGCAACATCTCCGTGAACACAAATAATCAAAGAACCACAGAGGTGAGACAACGTTGAGGACTCGACAGCAAGAAACCACTGAAATGCTGGAGCAAAAGAAAACCAACAGATAAGCCTGCCCAGGCAAAGCGGTGTGAGTGTCGGACCGTCCATGCTTATAAACCTTATTGGTTTCATTGGGGGTACAGGGCTTGAGATCTCATTTCATCTCAATGTCGTGTAAAAGTCCCACAAAATTGGAAACAACGTCTCCAAAATAACCTTTACAAACACACACACCTTGATAGAGCGCTTCGTATAATCTGGTCCTGGCTAAAATGACCTTTACAAACAAACAAACACACTTTGATAGAGCGCTTAAACAGACAAAAACGCAATGTTAGTTTCGTTTGATGTTACTAATCTATACACAAATATTTCCCACTCACTTGGTCTGGAAGGAATTGAATACTGGTTAAATAAATATTAACAAATCTTTTATATTAGGGCATTAAGACAATCCTGGAAAATAACAATTTCAAGTTCGATGAAAAATATTATAGTCAAATAAAAGGAGCTGCGATGGGAACAAAATGCGCCCCCACACACGCTACACTTGTACTTGGTTACGTAGAAGAGAAACTTTATGCAAAACTAGCAGAAACTAATAAGCACTTCTCCAACTATATACAATAAGAATGGAAACGTTTTCTAGATGATTGCTTTATCATATGGACAAGGTCAGATGACGAACTTACTCAGTTCCACCAAACTTTAAATAATCTACATAAAGATATAAATTTTACGATTGAAAAACACGAATTTAAACTTCCTTTCTTAGACATAATGATAATTAAAACGAATGAGACATTAAGCACAGACATATTCTATAAAGAAACTGACTCAAAACAATATCTAAATTTTACATCGTGTCACCCAAGCCACACAAAACGAAGCATACCTTATAATTAGGCAAGACGCATTTGCACTATTGTTTCAGATGGGGAAGTAAGGGATACAAGACTAAAAGAACTATCCACATTATTAATTCGTAGGGGTTATCCAAAACAATTGATTCAAAATGGAATTGAAAACGCATTAAAATACCCAGACAAACACTCCTCATTACTAAACCTAAAGAAGAAACGGACATCATCACATATGTTTCGACATATAACCCGAGAAACCCAGAGGCTTTTGACATTATAAAAAATAACATATCTATTTTAATGAATGACGATACAATGAGAAATGGTCTAAAAGAAACATCTTTCATAAAAAGTAAACGCCAACCTCCAAATTTAAAACGACAAGGACAATGTTGAATGAACAACAAAAATTTCGGGTCACAAAATGCGGCAACATATAATTGAGTCAGACTCATACGATTTCAAAGGGAAAACGTTCTTTGTAAATCAAAGTATGTCATGCGATGTACAAAATGTTCTTTATGTAATGACCTGTAACGGGTGTGGAGAGTTCTATATAGGCCAAACTGGTGGAAAACTACGCACAAGGGTTACAATCCATGCCCAACAAATAAGAGACCCTTCGACAAGAATGATTTCTTTAAGCACTGATTTGGATGAGTGTTGCAATACGGAACCCAAATTCCAAATTTCCCATTCTTCAAAATGAACAGTGATAGTCCATCCGCTAGGTTTTACAAAGAAAATTACTTTATTAAATGTCTTAAGCCAGAATTAAATGCTTTACATTAATAATAAACATCTACCGGCATTACGGTACCTTGTGACGCTACGTTGAATGCGTCATAAAGGGTTCCTAAGTTATAACGTCACAATTTTCTAACGTCACTACAACACTGATGAGTTGCTAAACGAAATACATTTGTTTTTGTGACTATTAAAGAAAACTCTTGAGCATGTGAAGTAGTTTTCAATTTCGTATATATATATGTGTATGACATATAGAATTTTCAAATTGATAGGTATGGACGGGTCTATTTCTAGTTGCAGGGTTGTCTGGTTGATTTTGATTTTTACCAACATCCCTGTACTTTAAACAAACAATTAAGTCACTGTACAGACGCCGATTTGTATCATTACTGTTTACCAGTTGTCTTTTTGGTGACACCTAGCATATTATGATTAACCTTGTGTTGATTTATAGGTATTTCAGCGTCGAATGGATGGATTGGCAGACTTTTACAGAGGCTGGGATGATTATGAAAATGGGTTTGGTGATCTATCAGGAGAGTTCTGGCTTGGTATGTTTTCAAGTAATTAATATGTAGAAAACAGACGAAAAAATAAAACAAACACATTAAACACTAAAAACACACATCTCAGAGAAGCGACATGAAGGCGCAAACAAAACGTCATGTAATAAATTCGATGATATACTAGTGGATTAAAAATGCTCATGGCTTACACACGCCCCGTAACGTTACATGTACGGAGTCCTTAACGACGTCGCGTTTACATATGGCGGAACATTGGAATTTTTGTTAAACATTCGTGAACAGAATGCGTTTTAAATGTCATATGATAGGTAGAATCTTGCATCCGTGCATATGTATCATTGAACACTTATGTAAGATCCTCTATGTATAATAACAAGTAAGAAAAGGTCACTCGGAAAAGGCCACATTCCAAACCGTCAGCCTCGATAGCGCAGTGGTTAGCGCGTTCGACTCATGATCGAGAGGTTGTGCGTTCGAATCCGCCACCGGTATCGAGGTGTGTCTTTGGGCAAGACACGTAATGACACTGCCCCACTCCACCCAGGTGTAAATGGGTAGCAGTGGTGTAAAAGCCACTGCCTCTCTCTCTCTCGCGCGCGTGAAAACACCCGGAATGAGTGTTCGAGAGCGATTCAATAAGCTTACAGCTTTCATCGCAATCGAACTAAAATAAATTAGTATAAACTAAACTAACGAGTCCGGAGTCCAGCCCAACAGCACACGGCCAACAAACGGAACAGGCAACCAGGCAACCCTCTCTTCCTCAAATGTGATTACTAGTCTGACAGTATGCATTTTACAACTAGAGGCTCAAGTAGGCCAGAAAGCGCTCACCTGGATGTGGTTGATCATGATATATTATAGTGTGCCTTGGGGTCATCTTGTCGATCAGATCACATTGCCTTGGGCAATATTGAATCTACACGATGCCTTGATGCCTTTGATATAGTTTCTGAACAGCTAAATCTGATTTAGGATTTAGGAAGAGAAGATACTAATGCAGAATGGAGGGGGTATAGTTTGGCAGGGCAGAGCTGTTGTTTGCACATGCCTTTGGAATACTCTATTAACAAAAAGATAAACCAAGTCACCCTATCATGCGAATTCAAATGCAACACACAGAAAGCTATGGTTTATTTGAAGTCTTGCAAGAAATAGAAGTAGAGGCAATGATCCGGAATCAATACAATTAAGCCACAGCTCCCATCCGGACACCAAATGAAAAAAACACAAACATGAGGCTACAGACCCCAACGGAAACACCAACAGCGGAAAGGCAAAAGGACACTTACTTTCCCACAAAATGGCCAAACGCTATCCGAAATTAAATAATATAAGCGACACAAACACCCAAAGACAAACCATAACAAAAATAAACTGCGACAGAAGAATCGCCTTGGAACGGCCAACGGAAATGAATTCCACTGGGGGGCTTAAATCGATTTTACGTGGCCACAATCCTCGCCCTTACTTCCGTCGCGATTAAGACAAGTAATTTGTTCAGTCCGCATGAAGGCCTCCTAAGTCATCAGTGCAACATCTCCGTGAACAAAAAAAAAAAAAAAATCAAACAACCACAGACATGAAACAACGCTGAGGACTCGACAGCAAGAAACAACAGAAATGCTGGAGCAAAAGAAAACCAACAGTTAGACTCCGATGGACCCTACCAGAGACAGAGCATGCGAAAGACACTCTACCGAATTTTCATGTGCACACAGCAAATTTGACATATATTGACAGCATCAGAGCCGGCCTGCCTTACTGCTTTGAAGAATTTCAAGATGGCTACCATCTTGGATAGCCAAATGCAACAATTAAAGGAATTCTGAATCTCTATGTCACCAAAATGCCTCCCTCAAAATTTCAACTCAATGCGACTGACAATTCTGTTTTTGGAGTTTAACGGCCCAGTCAACACTATTGTAGGTATTTTTGAACCGGCCAGTTTACCTATCCATACTTTGCCTGGGCAGGCTTATACATAAGCGGTCAACCGGTACAGTGCACATTCTTTCGCCAGAAACTGACAACTGCCCTTCTTGAATCAGCGGAAGGGAGAGAATGACCGTCGAAAATATTTCATGATCAATCTCCACGAAAGAATGTTGCCGACCCCGGCAGGCATCGAACCCGCGTCCTCCTGATCGCCAGCCAGACGCGCATCCGACTGAGCTATCGAGGCCGGGACTGACAATTCTGTAGCAAATGTGGTTTGAAAATTTATATGATGGACACCGTGGAGGCCATTAGAGGATATCAGAACAGAATGGTTCTAACAAGTCTGATTCTCCATGTCGCCCAATGCCTCCCGACAAGTTTCGGCCTAATTCGACTGTTGTTTGAAGATTTTCAAGATGGCCACCATAACAGTCATCTTGGATAAGGGAATGGAACTAGAACCATCAGAGTCGCGATCAGGGTCCCGTGATAGCACGTTTGAGGGAAGAATGCAATGTGTATGTGTCTGTGCAGGGGTGGGGGACAAATTGGTAGAAAAGTTTAGGCGTACAACGGGGTTGCACTGTCGTTAGTCCCAGTCTGTAGCATAAGAGTCGGTACTCCGACGGTTTCTTTCTAGTTGTTTAAAACATTGATGGCTTAATCCTTGTTAATGTTTTTGCACTTCAGTATAGAGAAATTACTGAATAAGTCAAAGCTAGCGTTGTTGCCCTTTGCTACACAAGTGCGTTCTGTCGTTGTGAATAATTACAGCAAGTTTCATTTGAATATCTTGCATTGTTCTAGAGGTTTTAAGTCGATAAAGGGATATAAGTTAAAATTTATTAAAGTTACAATTGTTGCTCTTTTTTACACATGTCAATAAGTACAGCAAGTTTCATACGAATATTTATAACGGTTTTGAAATTATGATGAAAAAAGATGATAAATGCAATTTTTTTTAATTTGACAAAGGGCCATGACTCTAGCAATATTATAGCTAGAGTGACACAACTTGCAAAAAATTGTGTATTGTTGTTCTAACTATATGTTTTAAGTTTGAAGTTGGTGCATTCAGTGGTTAGCAAGTTATTAAGATTAAACATGAAAATGTGGATGAAGAGATGGACGGACAGACGGACACACTGACAGACAGAAAAACAGACAAACATACAGGGTAGCTATTATAGGGCACCTGCAAAACATTTGCGGGGCCCTGATAAGTTAAGCAATTCTGAATCCAAATGTCACCCCAATACCTCCGATAAAGTTTCAGGTCAATCGGACTTCTGTTTGGGGGCATATATTGTTTAAAGAATTTTATTTCGGAATGTAAATTTAGTAATTCTGAATAGCCATGTTGTCCTGATGGCTCTCATCAAGTTTCAGCTCAATTTAACTTACGTACTGGAGGAGATGTCCTTAAAAGATTTTCAAGTTGCGGGGCCCTGATAAGTTCAGCAATTCTGAATCCAAATTGGTCGCCATCTTAGCTATCGGCACCCTAAATCTGACTGGTGATCAGGAGGACGCGGGTTCGCTACCTGCCGGGCTCGACATCCATTCGTTCGTGGAGATTGATCATGAAATCTTTTCTACGGTCATTTTCTCCCTTCCGCTGATTCAAGTAGGGAGTTGTCAGTTTTTGGCGAAAGAGTGTGCACTGTGCTGGTTAACCGCTTACGTATAAGCGGGCCCAGGAAAAGTGTGGATAAGTAAACAGATCGGCTACAAATGACCTAAATAGTGTTGATTGGGTCGTTTAACTCCAATACAAACAAATCAACTGCATCTGACTTTCTGTTTAGGAGGAGACGTTGTTTAATGAGTTTCAAGACATACCGCCATGGTGGCCATCTTTGATATCGGAACGGAACAATATTTAGTAAAACAGAAGTGAATGCAATTACGAATCAGGAAACGATACAATTAACCCACAACTCCCATCAGAGACACCAAAGGAACAGAAACACAAACACAAATATGAATCTCAAAGTCTCCCTGATGCCTCCCAACAAAATTTCAGCTCGATCCGACCTTGTTAAAAGGATTTTAAGATTGCCGCAATGGCGGCTACCTTGGGAATCGGAATGGAACGATGTTTTTTTTTTTCAAATCTGAATCTCCATGTCGACCCGATGCCTTCCATCAAGTTTCAGCTCAATCCGACCTTTGGTTCGGGAGCAGGCGTCGTTTGAAGAATTTCAAGATTGTCTCCGTAGCGGCCGTGTTGTATAACGGAGCGGATTGATTTTAGAAAATTAAAATTCCTATGGCGCCCCGATACAAACAATCAGTTTCCAAGCTCGATTGAACCTTTGTTTCGGGAGGAGACGTCATGTTAAGAATTACAAGATGGCCGCCATGGCAGCCATGTTGGATATTGGAATGGAACGATTTAAGCAAATCTGAATCTCCATGCCTCCCATTATGTTTCAGCTCATCTGAGGTATGGTTCGGGGGGGGGGGGGGGTTGGTGTCGTTTGAAGAATTTCAATATGTCCACCATAGAAATCAAAACGGAACGATTTAAACATCTGAAATGTCAATGTCGCCCCGACGCCTCCAATAAAGTTTCAGCTTTCAATATGGCCATCTAGGCAGCCATCTTGGCTATCATAAGTGAACGATCTTAGCAATTCTGAATTTCCATGGCGCCTCGATGCCTCCAATTAATTTAAACTTGCTTAAACCTTTCTTTTGGGAGTAGATGTCGTTTGATCGTTTGGTAAATTATTTCCTGTAGATTATTTGACGTTAGATGATAAAACGATATTTTCTCGGATGAAAAACATTAGAAAATGACATAAATGTGTTTTGTACAGTCAAAAATTTGGCAGACTTTGGCAGACCTTTTCTTACTAGTTTGAAGGAAACAACGAAATTAATGTCGTTTATTAGTGCTTTAGTGTGTAATTGGTTGAGAAATAAATTACTGATTGTCGGTCAGTTGCATGTATATTAATTACTCGCCCTGCGCGCTCGTGATTTGATCTTCTTTACAACTGACCTCCAAGCTTACTCAACAAATCACTGCCAGAGCTGACCTATTTCTTTACTAGTATGGTTGCTTTGGCTCCCCGCGTTAAATCTTGTCATAAACGTTAGAAACGGTTAGCCAGAAAACGCCACAAACAAAAGCCATCCCAGAATACAGAAAGAATTGAAACTGATAAAAAGGCTCATATGTATACGCACATATACGCACATTCACACATTTCAAATATAATTATGCAAAACAATATCTAAAATAAGGTTTTATGTGTGTATTTTTGATTTTTGCATATTATGCATTGTCTCTCGTATTTGCAATGCAACAACAGTTCAGTTAGTCAGAAACCATTTGCTATTGTGATGAATATTAAAACATGAAGTTCATCGACCCGTTATAAAATTTAAGGTAGTGAACCAATCTTTTAGAACAAGTGAACATGCTTATTTACTTTCAGGGCACACTTACCGTTGGTCAATAATTTACGGGAACAAAACTAGACTAACTTTGTTCACATGGAACATGGACAATTTGAAAATTGTTTTTGGACAGAAGGAACATTACAGGTTATTTTAGGGATCAAGGGTACATGATACACCGCCCCTTGAAATGGCCATATGCTTGAGTTTTGTGATGTCATATATGTTTGAGAGTTTTTTTTAAATTTCCCATCTCTGATTAACGAGGTACGATTAGTGAAATAATCTTGCAAGGGCTGTAAAACCAAAACTGAATAACTAAATAAAAAAAATGTTCTTTAAATTAAAGTAAAATTTACAAAACAGTTTTAACTGATGTTTTTGCATTTCTTTTGTTTGATATTTTATGTTGTTTAAAGTAAAATTATGTTGATCGTTTAAGGAAACCGTTGTTTATCAACAATACTATCTGACGGCCAATACGAACTACGAATTGACTTGGAAGATTGGGAAGGCAACAGGCGTTTTGCAAAGTATCAAACATTTATGATAGGGACAAGCTTGAGCAACTACAAACTAACTATCGGGGGATATTCCGGAGATGCAGGTAATAGTATAGGTCCACTTGTATGACATTTGAGTTCTTGGAATATGTACACATGAGATAAGCGCATACACGACCCGCCCATCGGGGCTTGGAAAAATAGACTGGACTGCATGATGCTTCCGCACAGATATGAATCTGATTAAGTACTGGTAAACTAGAAAGTCTTAGCTCGCCCAGGACAAATGGCGCTAGTTGGACCGTTCCATACACTCCAGCGGTTACCTTGAGCTACAGGGCTTGGGGTCTTATTCTATTTCAAAGTCGTGTAAAAGTCCCACAAAATCGAAAGAAACGTTTCCAAAATGACCTAAATTATGTTGACGAGGAAGTAAAACCTCACAATATCAAACAATTAAACGCATTCATTAGGAAAAAAAATCAAGTGTTTTGGGAATAACTAGTTAGTAGTTAGTACCGACTGTTAGAATCAGTGATATAGAAGTAAAGGCAATGATCAGGAATCATATGAGTTAAAATGATAAATACATGTAATTGCATATGAGTAAAATTGATAAGTAACTGCATTTTTAGGATATGCACTGTAAATCAGATAAGGATAGCTGTTAGGGTTGGGATCACGTAAAGTATACTTAAGCCAACCAATATTTTTATTGACCGTTCCAAGTCGGTGCTTTTGCGGTGGTTCCTTCCTGTTTTATATTAGTGGTTCCGATTCTTTCCATAATTATGTATGTTGTTATAGTACACCCGCCGCAAATCGTTTTGAACCTGCACAACCCCGCGGTCTAGTTGCTTTCGTCCGTCGCGTATCCGCGCATGACCCCGCGCTGTGTCCCACTGCAAGCCATCGCGATAACGCGGCGGACACACCGCGGATCCGCTACGATTGCCTTATTTAATTGTCAGACACCGCCGCGTAGTTGGGGTGCTTAGAATTATGACGTCACGATGATTGACAGGTTGTCCTGCCAGATAAGTTAGATGCCCTGATGTATATAATGATTTTAAAATAACTAATGATTAAAAATGATTTATATGATTTGTCCGTTCCATTTATGATCTGAAGTGTATTCGTTTGTTGAGGTTCTTAAATACGAACTTATCAACTCCTTAAACTAAGACGTCTTTATTTCAATGTTGGACTTAAATCTCTTCTGCAACAAGGTCTATCGGAACCCGTATTATATGGTAACTTAAGATATAAATTAAGAAAAAAATATACAATTGCAATAACTTCAGCACACAATTTCGTAAAATCATTCTTCGATATAAAAAGATTGAGTACAAAATAAATGTTATACGACAGACTGCATGCATGGTAGTTGCAATCACGGTTTGCAACTTTGCTTCCCTCTTTAATTGCTCGCCGGTGGGTCAGGCCTCACATTCTATGAGGTTCCAGCGTAATGGCTTACTGAGAATTAGAGCGAATCTAATTTTATGTCATGTTGGTTGCTGCCTGATGCTCTATCTCTAGTTGGCCCATCGGAGTCTAAATGTTGGTTTTCTTTTGCTCCAGCATTTCAGTGGTTTCTTGCTGTCGAGTCCTCATCTTTATTTCATCCATGTGGTTGTTTCGGAGATGTTGCACTGATGAGATAGGTTGTCTTCATGCGGACTGCACAGATTAATTGTCTAAATCGCGACGAAAGTAAGGGCGAGGAATGTGGCCACGTAAAATCGATTTTAAGCCTCAGTTGAATCCGTTATACTTATCGTTCCAAAGTGGTTCTTCTGTCGCAGTTTATTATTGTAATGGCTTGTATTTGAGTGTGTATCGCTTGTATTAATTTGCTTTGGATAGCCAATCTGCCATTTTGTTGGAAAGCGGCTGTCCTTTTGGCTTTCCGCTATTGATGTTTCCATTAGGGTCTAGTTGTTTCATGTTTGCGTTTCTTTCCCTTTGGCGTCTCTGATGGAAGCTGTGGGTTAATTGTATCGATTCCTGATCATTGCCTGCACTTCTGTTTTCCGTCACTTTAAACTAGGTATTCAAGAAATTCATAAGAAAATATATATTATTGCTATGACTTCAGCAGCCAATTTCGTAAAATCATTATTCGATATAAAAAATTGATTGGGTAAAGCATAAATGTGATACGACAGACTGCATGCATGGTAGTTAACTAAATCGCGGTTAAAATAATTTGATTTCCCCATCAATTGCACGCCGGTGGGTCATGCCTCAGATTTTATGACGGTTCCGACGTAAAGGCTTATTAACAAACTATTTGTCTAAATCCCGACGGGAGTAAGGGCGAGGATTGTGGCCGCGTAAATTCGATTTAAGCCCCCCCCACCCCTCCAGTGGAATTCGTTTCACTGACCGTTCCAAGTTTTTCTGTCGCGGTTTATGTTTGTTATGGTTGTTCTTTGAGTGTTTGTATCGCTTATATTATTTTGTTTTGGATAGCCAAATGGCCATTTTGTAGGAAAGTAACTGTCCTTTTGGCTTTCCGCTATTGATGTTTCTATTAGGGTCTGTTGTATCATTCTTGTGTTTCTTTCCCTTTGGTATCTCTGATGGGAGCTGTCGGTTAATTGTATCGATACCTGATCATTGCCTTTACTTCTATTTTACTGAGAATTAGAGAAAAACAAATTTTATGTAAAATTGGTTGGTGCCTGATGCTCTGTCTCTGGTTGGGCCTATCGGAGTCTAACTGTTGGTTTTCTTTTGCTCCAGCATTTCTGTAATTTCTTGCTGTCGAGTCCTCACTGTTTCATCTCTGTGGTTGTTTGGTTTAAACAATATTTATTTACATATAAATTACACGCATTTTCGCAGTTCGATGTGTTTCAGGATCGGACAGTGAGCGTAGCGCTTACGTAGAAGTCATCTCCTGTTCTTGTTTTATTTTTTGTTCACGGAGATGTTGCACTGATGAGTTAGGAGGCATTCGTTTCATCTCAATGTCGGGTAAAAGTCCCACAAGATTGGAAGCAATGTCTCCAAAATGGCCTAACTAGTGTTGAGGGGGACGTTAACCCTCATTTCAAACAAACAAACATGCGGACTGAAAAATTATTTGTCTATATCACGACGGAAGTAAGGGTGGGGACTGTGGCCACTTGAAATCGATTTAAGCCACCCCCAGTGTAATTCGTTTCACTGACCGTTCCAAGGCGGTTCTTCTGTCGCGGTTTAGTTTTGTTATTGCTGGTCTTTGAGTGTGTGTATCGCTTATTCTATTTTGTTTTGGATAGCCAATTGGCTATTTTGTGGGAAAGTAACTGTCATTTTGGCTTTCCGCTATTGATGTTTCCATTAGGGTCTAGTTGTTTCATGTTTGTGTTTCTTTCCCTTTGGGGTCTCTGATGGGAGCTGTGGGTTATTTGTATCGATTCCTGATCATTGCCTTCACTTCTGTTAAGATTGTGTTATAGATGTAACGAACCAAGCGGAAGCAATATATACCTTATATTTTTCGAGTATTGAGAAAAAATAGTGCAGTTTATATTTTACTTTTGGTCCTTTGAGATCAGCGTGAATATTCTGAGAAATCGGAAATATTTATTGGTTTGGACTCATATTCTAGACATGTTTTTAATTATTTGGACCCCATTTTGATTTATATCAGTCGTTGAATCGACTGCCTATTCGAAATTCGCAAAATTGCAGTATGTTTCCTCTGGCTCTCTTTGCCGGATCATTACAGGGTCACTGATGAGGCTTTATTAGCCGAAACTACGTAGTATGACCCAACTTCTTTCTTATGAATGTTTCCATTGCTCTTAAAGGAACTCATTTTTGATTTTTATTTGCCTTCACTGCAGCTGGTGTTGTGCCGTGTGGCGGCCGTAAAACGTCTCCCCGTACATCAACCATAGTGCAGTTTATATTTTACTTTTGGTCCTTTGAGATCAGCTTGAATATTCTGAGAAATCGGAAATATTTATTGGTTTGGACTCATATTCTAGACATGTTTTTAATTATTTGGACCCCATTTTGATTTATATCAGTCTTTGAATCGACTGCCTATTCGAAATTCGCAAAATTGCAGTATGTTTCCTCTGGCTCTCTTTGCCGGATCATTACAGGGTCACTGATGAGGCTTTATTAGCCGAAACTACGTAGTATGACCCAACTTCTTTCTTATGAATGTTTCCATTGCTCTTAAAGGAACTCAATTTTGATTTTTATTTGAATAAAAAACAAATAACTAACCAATTTTGTTTAAACCGATTCAATTCAATGTTGGCTTAAATTTGGTCATGACGGTTATCATGAAGTAATTGAAGCTTGTTACATTGTCATGCCAACATCAACTGTTTACAACTTTCTCAACTAAATGTTTCGATAACATTATTAACTCAATGAATCAACTTAAAAGATCCACAACCAAGTTTCAGCTGTCAACTAGTTACAAACTGCTGTTATAGTTGTATCAAATTCCATAATGACAACTACATGATTCGGGGTACACAACCAAATCATGAATTTGACAACGGACGATTAAACTGCTAAACAGCAGTTGACACGCAATGAAAGAAACTTAT
The DNA here is from genome assembly GCA_963580285.1 of Lucinisca nassula. Taxonomy (NCBI): domain Eukaryota; kingdom Metazoa; phylum Mollusca; class Bivalvia; order Lucinida; family Lucinidae; genus Lucinisca; species Lucinisca nassula. The sequence continues at coordinate 7,517,220 of OY757024.1, read as the reverse complement.
AATTTGTTTGTTTGATTTGAGGTTTAAAGTCCCGGTCAACACTGTAAAGGAGACGTTGCTACCAATTTTGTTGGACTTTTACCCGACATTGAGATGAAATGACATCTCAAGCACTGTCGCCCAATGAAACCAATAGGGTTTATTAGCTTGGACGGTTCACCTCGCACCGCGGTTCCTGGACAGGCTTAGATCCTCTAAGCGGTTTAGATCCTCTAACCCAATCACGGTTGGCAACTTTGCTTCCCTCTTTAATTGCACGCCGGTGGGCCAGGCCTCAGATTCTATGACGGCTCCAACGTAAAGGCTTATTGAGAATTAGAGAGGTCTAATTCAAGGTAATGTTGGTTGGTGCCCGATGCTCTGTCTCTGGTCGGGCCCATCGGAGTCTAACTGTTGGTTTTCTTTTGCTCCAGCATTTCAGTGGTTTCTTGCTGTCGAGTCCTCACCGTTGTCTCACCTCTGTGGTTCTTTGATTTTTGTGTTCATGGAGATGTTGCGCTGATGAGTTAGGCGGCCTTCATGCGGACTGAACGAATTATTTGTCTAAATCGAGACGGAAGTAGGGGCGAGGATTGTGGCCACGTAAAATCGATTTAAGCCCCCCAGTGGAAATCATTCCACTGACCGTTCCAAGGCGGTTCTTCTGTGGCGGTTTATTAATGGTGTTGTTTGGTACTTACTGTCTGTATCACTTGTGTCTTTTTATTTTGGATGGCCATATGGCCATTTTGAGGGAAAGTAACTGTCCTTATGGCCTTCCTTTGTTAAGGTTTCCATTATGGTCTGGTCGCTTAATGTTTGTGTTTCTTTCCCTTTGGTGTCTTTGATGGGTGGAGTAAGTTAATTGTATCGATTCCTGATCTTTGGTTTACTTCTACTTTACCAGTACTAGTGTGCGTGCCGGATTCAGCTCTGCGTGGAAGCATCATGCAGCCCATATATTTCTTCAAGCCCCTATGGGCGGGGGCAAAATAATCTCTATTGTCCGATGGTGAATGTTAGCAAACTGATCTTCTTATCCGACTGAATTTTCAACCTTCGCCAGTGAAGGGACGCCGTCTCGGGCACATGACGCTGTAATTGACGATGTCCTTTTACATTCTGTCTCTGGTCGGCCCCATCGGAGTCTAACTGTTGGTTTTCTTTTGCTCCAGCATTTCAGTGGTTTCTTGCTGTCGAGTCCTCACCGTTGTCTCACCTCTGTGGTTCTTTGATTATTTGTGTTCACGGAGATGTTGCACTGATGAGTTAGGTGGCCTTCATGCAGACTGAACAAATTATTTGTCTATATCGCGACGGAAGTAAGGGCGAGGATTGTGGCCACGTAAAAACGATTTTAGCACCCCCAGTGGAAATCTTTCTACTGACCGTTCCAAGGCGGTTCTTCTGTGGCGATTTATTTATGTTGTTCTTTGTTACTTACTGTGTGTATCACTTGTGTCTTTTTATTTTGGATGGCCATGTGGCCATTTTGTAGGAAAGTAACTGTCCTTATGGCCTTCCTTTGTTTAGGTTTCCATTATGGTTTGGTCGCTTTATGTTTGTGTTTCTTTCCCTTTGGTGTCTTTGATGGGTGGAGTAAGTTAATTGTATCGATTCCTGATCTTTACTTCTACTTTGATAACCGTCATGACAGGCGAAGATTTTACTACTGATGCTGTTGGATAGAACACCTGTAATAGAAGAAAAAAACAGCAGAAAACAGCACTACATTCCCCCTGTCACCTATTACCTATCCACTTGGTTGACGTAAATTATTAAAGGGAGGGCTGAGCGGGGGGGGGGGGGGTTGCTTGTCGAGCGAACTGACCTCTCCGAAAGAATATTACAAAAAAGCAATCTGTTAAGCTATACGCATGATTGTTAACTTTCGTAAGGTCAAAGGCCACAAAAAAATGCATTTACAGTATATGGGAAGCGACCCTGTTCAAATTACGTTTTGTCGTAATAAGACTATATGAATGACGACCAACCCTACTCTTAAAAACACAAAGTGTATATCCCTCTAATAAATTGATGTAATTCTACATGTTGAATTGAATTGCATTCTATAATAATATATGTAACGAACCTAGCGGAAAAAAATTTATACCATTTTGTTTGATTGTCATGGCAACATCAACTGTTTACAATCGTTCTCAACTGAATGTTTCAATCACAACATACAACTCAATAAAACAATTTAAAAGGCCCACTACCACGTTTCAACTGCCAACTAGTCACAAACTGCTGTTATATATGTATCAAATTCCACCATAACAACTGCATGATTCGGTGGGGTACGCAACCATATAATGAATTTTACAACAGGCGATTAAACTGCTAGCAGTTGACATGCAATGATATAAACTTATGAATCTCTCTTTTCCAATTGTTAATGTGAGCAAACTGAGCTTTTTCTGACTGAATTTTCAACTTTCGCCACTGGTCAGGCTCAGGCATGTCCATAAATTAAACTTGACGGAGGACATGAAAGACCTGTTAACAAAGGTCTATTAAAAGGGTCAGAGAAATCGCGGCGGAAGTAAGGGCGAGGATTGTGACCACGTAAAATCGATTTAAGTCCCCCTCCCTCAGTGGAATTCGTTTCACTGACCGTTCCAAGGCTGTTCTTTTGTCGCGGTTTATTTTTGTTATGGATGGTCTTTGAGTGTGTTTATCGCTTATATTATTTTGTTTTGGATAGCAATTTGGCTATTTTGTGGGAAAGTTTGTTTGATTTGAGGTTTAACGTCCCCGTCAACACTGTAAAGGTCATTTTGGAGACGTTGCTTCCAATTCTGTGGGACTTTTACCCGACATGGAGATGAAATGACATCTCAAGCCCTGTCGCCCAATGAAACCAATAGGGTTTATAAGCATGGACGGGCCGACTCGCACCGCATTGCCTGGGCAGGCTTAGATCCTCCAAGCGGTTTACCAGAACTCTTGTGCGGGTCGGTTTTAGCTCTGCGTGGAAGCATCATGCAGCCCATTTATTTCTTAAGCCCCGATGGGCGGGGGCTTTGTGGGAAAGTAACTGTCCTTTTGGCTTTCCGTTATTGATGTTTGTTTTGGGGTCTGGTTGTTTCCTGTTTTTGCTTCTTTCTCGTTGGTGTCTCGGATGGGAGCCGTGGGTTAATTGTATCGATTCCTGATCATTTCCTTCTTTTCTATTAAAAATCATGGAGCTTCTAAACAACTGGTATTTCGTTTTCCGTGTTGAAATTTAGATTCCTTGAAAATGTTGCAGTTGCAAGCCGGGTGCTGAACTTTGCATTTTATACAAGTGTGTGAATAACTGCAATTTACTCTGGCACATTATGGAGTTGATAAAAGCGTCAGTCTAAAGCTCTATGCTGTTAATAGGTACTTTGATTTTGGGAGCTCCGGTTTTTACGGTCAGCTGATTAGTAACAACTTTTAAGGTTCCCACTGTATCCGATTTGTTGCAGAAATTTTGATGAAGCAGCAGGACTAAGTCACTATGCTCTGAATTCCAGGTTTTTTGTTTCGGTGCATCCATATGAAAATATCTAGGTACTTGAAAGTGCAAATCGGCAAAGGGTCAGAATCTAACTCACCAGTTCCAGACATTAAGGAGACAGTAGACTGCAAGCCAGAGGACAGGGAGGGCACCGCCTCCCATTACTTGTTGAGTTGTGGCAGCTGACGATTGGTGGGGGCTTTCCTGGTCCGGAAGGGCTGATGTCATTGGCGCCGCTGCAACAAGACCCGTCTGTAATGGGACTGATATATCAACACTTGTGATAGTAGTAGCCTGTTCTGGAAGTGGTTGAGCGGTTGACTTAAGGGGCTGTACTTAACCCTGCCTTTTTGTCCTAACCTAATTCTGCAACTCCTGGCTAGCTTTTCGTTTACCTGGAGACATTGTCTTTCAAAGAAATAAAAACAACTAGGGTTTCAGTGACAATCGTAAGTAAATGTTTTATAATTAAGGGATAAGTAGATGATACTACATATTACAAAATAATTATGTTTTAAACCATTTAAAGAGAACAGCCATGACTTGAACGTGCAAATTTGCAAAGGATCAGAATCTGACTCACCATTTCCAGACATTAAGGAGACATAAGACGGTAAGACAGAGGACAGGGAGGACACCACCATCCCTTAGCAGGCCTTCATGCCGACTAAACAAATTATTTGTCTAAATCGCAGTAAGGGCGAGAATTGCAGCTGCGTAAAATCGATTAAAGTCTCACAGTCGAATTCGTTCCAAGGCGGTTCTTCTGACGCGGTCTATTTTGTTTTGTTTTGTCTTTGGTTGTGTGTTTCGCTTATATTATTGTGTTTTGGATAGCAAGTTGGCTATTTTTATTGGAAAGGTACTGTCCTTTTGGCTTTCCGTTATTGCTGTGTCCATTAGGGTCGAGTTATTTCATGTGTTTGTTTCTTTTCCTTTGGTGTCACTGCTGGGAGCTGTCGGTTAATTGTATCGATTCATGATCATTGCCTTCACTTCTCTTTTGCAATCCAGGGGAATGATAAGCCAGCTTTACCAACAAAGCGGATGCCTTACTACATTACCAGAACTAATAGAAATAATGTTATCTATTCACAACATTTGGCAAATAATTATAATTTGACTTATAATGTTTCATTTGTAAACAGGCCTTATCCTACAAAACCTTGTAACTCACAGACAGGTCCAAGATTCTATCCCAGCAAAACCCTACAATAAGACATGTACGCCAAGTGAAGACTCAGATCAGCCTGCTCATCCATATAGTCTTACCAGAGACTTCTCTTGCTGCAAGAAGTAGCATTGGGTCCTTAGCTATCCTTAGAGCGCACAACGAAGACTGATCAGACTGCGCGGATGCGCAGGTTGATCTGAGTCTTCGTTTGGCGCACATGTCTTATTGTAGGTTTTGTCATGCGCTGGCTCGTTTATTGTTGTTTTGGTTCGTACTTGGGTGTTTGTTTGTTTCAATTGAGGTTTAACGTTCCCGTCAAAACTATTTAGGTCACTTTGGAGACGTTGCGTATGAGTATTGCCAATATATTTTTATACTGGATAACCGTTTGTCCATTTTGTGCGAAAGTAACTGTCCTTTTGGTTTCGCTTGTGAAGTTTTTCTTGATAGTGCGGTTGTTCCCTTTTGTTGTCTTGGATGGGGCTGTGAGTTTACTGTTTCAATATTCCTGATCATTACATTCCCTTCTTTTTCGAAGTATAACATTGTATAGGTATTCGCTGTTCGGCCTTTTGGCATCGGCATTTTGCATGAATGGACCATAATTACGGAATAAAATTACATACATAGCCTTTTTTACCGTTCGTGTTTATTGGCAATAATTTGACGTCTCGCATCTTTGGTGCCAAAATAGTAAAATTAAAAAGAAAAACGATCAGGTACTGGTACAATCAGATCCCAAATTCTTCCCACAATATCACTAGGGAAAGAAGTCGAAATATGGACAGACGACAGTAAACAAAACGGACAAAAGGTAAACCGAGTCAGTAGCTTTTTCCTAAACAGGTGGTGACTCAGAATATTCAAACCTAACTAAAAAGGAGCAATATACATAATGGGGCTAAGAATCAGAATCACCAACGTGACAAACATTAAACTGGAAGGACAAACATAACTAAAAAAGAAAAAAAAAACAAAACGGAGGGAGAATCAGAATAATCAACGTAACAACATTGATTAGGGAAAGAATCAGAACCACTAACACAAAACATAAAGGAACCACAGCAAAGGCACAGGCTTGAAAAAAAATACTGGTGGTTTTAATTTAACTTTACGGGATCCCGACCCTCATCCTCACTTTTACTGTGGTTCAAACAAGTATTTGTTTTGTCCGCGTGAAGGTTTTCTAACTCATCAGTGAATCAACTTGGTAAACAAAGAAATCACAATTAAAGCCAAGTTGACACAAGGATAAGGACTCGATAGTAATACGCACTGAGCCACCCGGCGCTGAATTGTCAAGGACGGCCCAATAATTGTAGTGTTACGGCACTTGATCGCTAAAAAAACATATATTTGACGTTTTCATCACCGTAGCCCCTTCAGTTATGATCGGATCTTTCTGAAATTTATATATAAGGTGGCTTAGGATAAAAACTCGGATGAGTTCGAAAACCGACCAAGTCGGCCCATTTATCATAGAGTTACGTCCCTTTGATTGCTGAAAATGCCTATTTTTAATGACAGATTCCATCTGTCTAATATTGCTGTGCTACACGTTTAAAGTAATTCAGGCTTCAGTTCTTCCGGCTTTAACCGCAATAGAAATAAGAGTCCGAACACAATGTAGTCCGGTTTGGTGCAGTGATAAAAATTGTACAAGGGTATTAGTTATCATTAATTTCGTCTGCTGTAGTATTTCATGGTACTGGGATTTGAAAGCGAGGCTCATCTTGAAGCAATTAATATTAGCAAATCAGGCAGATTGCAGACTGTATCCTGTAAGCGTAATACAAACTTTTGAAGCAGACGACTTGATGATTTTATCTTACGGTTCAGCATTTCATATGAATCAGCTGCATCATGTCGACTGTATACCCAGATCAATGCGGCGCCTCCTGAGCAATCTGCTCAGGTTTTACACTGTTTTCTATCAGTGCTGTCAATATTTAATCCTTAAAGACCAGCCTGCAGTTGGACCAGGTCAGCTACAGACAAGAATATTAATGGGTTTTCTTTCTGAATTTCGAGGTCAAGGTGTATATTGACTTTGAAAGAAAGGCTGTCCCTTTCAACCCTGGAATATGGTACAGATAATCAGTGTAGGTCCTGTGATATTATTCTAGGTGCCATATATTTAGCAGAAGGGATGAGCCCAACTTCAGTGATGGAAGAGTGCACTCCAGAAACTCAAGGCAGTGAATAAATCAAAGCACTGACAACATTCATGCCGATTGTCTCTAAATACAGGCTGGTCATGAACGGGAACTTGAACTGATTTGTTTAACTAATGAACACGATCAGCACCGTGTTCTGTGGCGTTTGAACTGAGTTTACATTGTTTGCCAGATCCAACATTTGATTCATGTGCAGATTTTACAGATACCACTGACATGTACCCAACACTGACAAACGACGCGGCTATGTTTGGGTTGATTGTTTGGCATTCAACCCGAAGTTGCTAATAAGAAAAGCGCTTCAGTGCTAATGTCTACGTGACTAGCACTATATTTGTAAGAATAACTTTTTGTCTTGTAGAAAATAGCCGCAGTGAGATCAGGGTATTCCATAAGACGGAAGAGGGTTATCCTGGAATCATAGGGTGAGCTTGGCAAACAGAGTAGACCACGATCAGACACTGCAGAACGCGTCTTCTTATCAAAATCTTCACTATTTGTTTGGAATTTCAGAGTTAAATGAAACAGTTTAAATCTCAGCCCAGGACTATTACTCCAACCTAGACCCCACACTCTCAGTGCTTTGAATCTAAAACCAAACGATTACAACACGCTTAGGCACCATGCCCTTAAGCTAAAAAGGTTAAATCAATCAGGCCCCCGCCCATCGAGGCCCCCGCCCATCGGGGCTTGAAGAAATATATGAGCTGCATGGTGCTTCCACGCAGAGCTGAAACCGACCCGCAAACGAGTACTGGTAAACCACTTAGCGGATCTTAGCCTGCCCAGGCAAAGCGGTGCGAGTCGGCCCGTCCATGCTTATAAACTCTGTTGGTTTCATTTGGCGGCAGGGCTTGAGACGTTATTTCATCTAAATGTCGGGTAAAAGTCCCACAAAATTGGAGCAACGTCTCCAAAATGACCTTTGCAGAGTTGACGGGGACGTTATACCTCAAATCAAACAAACAAAACCGTGACATCTGGTTACCAGTCCGACCACGTTGATCCAGTGCACCAGATTCACACCAGTACAGATAGAAACCACATTTTCAGGATCAAACTTTTGATGTGTAATGTAAGGTCGTGCCAAGAAAAGAAAAAACTGGAATTTGTTCTCAAAAAGCATTAAGTCAGAGCGTATTGCAACATTTTTCATTAAAGGATCGTAAGCGTTCCCCTGGACAGAAGCTGGTCGGAAAGCGGATGGCGTTGACTCTGATGTGTGTGATCTATCGTCTATTGGAGCGACATCTAACTACATACAGAAGACATTAGTGGATGTCTACGTAGCGAAGACCGACGTCAGTACGTCAAGATCGATTAAACCGTCAGACGCATACGTGAAACAGATTTCCGCCGGCAGCTGCTACACTGTACCTGTAGATAAACAAGGGGTCTCAACTGCCGACTAAAAAGCACTGACACTGATCGTCGCCCTTATGCGATGCACGTCTGAGAGCTAGACGTCCCCGTCGTGACCAAAGTTAACGCGTCGACACAGTACGGATCACTTACGCTAGTGCATGAAATACGTAAATTGGCGTCTAAGCGACTGACATATGCGTTTCAGTGACAAATCGCACTTCAGCGTGAATCACGCCGATTGTCGTTTCTGGGTGTTTCGACGTACAGGTGTAAGGTATGCCGAGGCGACGCGTTTGTTTGTTTGTTTGTATTGGACGCGTGCGTAATAGAGCATGACGTATGGGGTGAAATAAGCGTAATTGTGTGGCAAGCTATCGCATTTAGTTAGCGAACGCAGCGTAGTGTCATTAAGAACATTCAGAATAGACAACCGACCAGACAAACCTGTTACTAATGGACAGTAGCATTGTTAAAACTTGAATTTTACTGTTTGGTTTTGAAAACGTAAATAATTTCTTTCAAAAATTTGAAACATAGAATGGCGTTTCATAATACCACCGGTCTATAGATATCTGTAAACATATCATATATTGGAATTTGCGGAAGTACCTTTCTAAATTTTAAGATCTTTTTAGAAAGGTTTTCCGCTTTAAGTTTTCACAGTGTACTAATTTTCTCATAGAATCTGTCATTTCAGTGCCTTTTGCGCTTTGATTGTCCTTGTCATCACCGTAGCGCCTTCACTTTTGCTCAGATCTTTCTTAAACTTATATGTAGAATGGCTGAGGATGAAAACTCGGCTGAGTTTGAAAACCGGCCAAGTCGGCCCATTTATCATTAATGGCTCAAAATGCCTATTTTCAGCTCACCTGGGCCGAAGGCTCCAGGGGAGCTTATAGAATATACAGTGGGTCGTCCGTCCGTCCGTCGTCCGTCCGTTGTCCGTTCATTCACACCTTTGATCAGTTATATCTCTACAAGCTGATTTGTTTGTTTGTTTGATTTGAGATTTAACACCCCTTTCAACACTGTAGAGGTCATCATAAGTCCCTAAGTTTTTGACAGACCTTCTTGAAGCTTACATATTAGTCAGTTAGAGATAAAAGCTTGAATGTGTTTGCAAACTAATATTGTTGGCACATTACTCCCAAAGTTAAGTCCACTTCTTTGCTGAAAATGCCTATTTTGTACCTTGTCATCACCATTAGTCCTTTAGTTTAGATCGAATCTTCCTGAAACTAGCATATAAGTAGGTTGGGATTAAAAGTTCGGATGAGTTTGAAAACTAGTGATGTCTGCCTATCTCTCATAGTGTTACGTCTCCTTGTTTTCTGGATCTTTTTGAATCTTATACATAAGTAAGTCAGGAACAGAAGCTCGGATGAGTTTGAAAACAGGCAAGGTCAGCCCATTAATTGTAGTGTTGCATCACCTTGCTTGCTGAAAATGCCTATTTTTGGCCTTTTCGACACCGTAGTCCCATCAATTTTTATCAGATCTTCTTGATAAGTCAGGGATAAAAGCTTAGTTAAGTTCGAAAACTGGTGAGGCCAGCCTATCTTTCATAGAGTTCCGTCCCTTTGATTGTAGAAAATGCCTATTTATAACCTTGTCATCCCTATAGCTCCTTTATTTTTCACCAGATCTTCTTGAAACTTATGTATAAGTAAGTCAGGGATAAAAGCTGAAAGGAGTTCGAAAATTGACGAGGTCAGCCAATCTGTCATAGAATTACATCCCTTTGATTGCAGAAAAATCCTGTTTTTGCATGCTTTTGGCCTTGTCATCAGCATAACTCCATGAGTAACAACTGGAACTTCCTAAAACGTTTAATCTGTTAGCTCAGGTGAGAGATACAGGACCATCCATGGTCCTCTTGTTTATTGTTACGTTTAGTTGTTATTGTTGAATTGCGGCCTGTTTTTATGAGCAGCATCTTTAATTGCTCCTGCCCGCTCCTAAATTTAGCCATCCACCTACAAAATAGAAATTAAAAGCATTACTGAGGAATCGATACAATTAACCCACAGTTCCCATCATTGACACCAAAGGGAAAGAAACACAAACATGAAATAACTAGACCGTAATGGAAACATCAATAGCGGAAAGCCAAAAGGACAGTTGCTTTCCCACAAAATGACCAATTGGCTATCCTAAATAAAATACCACAAGCGATACACACACTCAAAGACAATCCATAACAAAACGTACCCGCGACAGAAGAACCGCCTTGGAACGATCAGTGAAACGAATTCCGCTGGGGTGGGAGTGTGGGGGGGGGGGGTTGTGGGGGTTGTGGGGGGGGGTTGTGGGGACGAGGCTTAAATCGATTTTACGCAGCTGTAATCCTCACCCTTACTTCCGTCCCGATTTAGACTAAATATGTATTTAGTCCGCATGAAGGTCTCCTAACTCATCAGTGCACCATCTCCGAGAACACAAAAATCAAACAACAACAACAGAGATGAAACAACGTTGCACCTAGTCCTGTTAGACCCCCCCACCCTTCATAGATTTTGCATAACTCGCCGTTGATGGCCACATGTTATATACTAAGTTACGACCCATCTTTTATATTGGAGTTAATTTCAAGATGCTCATAACTCTTTTACCTGTCATTTTGTGACTTGTATAATGAATGCGCTATAATGAAATGTAAATTGTAGAGAAAATGGTGGAACTGTGAGCAAGATTTTATCTATATTACTGTTAGTGCTCATTCAATCGACACAGGTTGTTTTGCCCGACTGGTATGAAATAAAAGTACACTGACATTTATTTTGGAACAGCCCTCGTAGTTTTGAATACCAGGGAATATAGAAGGTTATTTCACAGATTGCATTGAGACTATTGCATTTATGTTTCGCATTTAATTCGATTTTTCAGAGTGTCTAGTCATGTAACTGACTTCAACACTTGTAATAAATTGATAATTGCTTAACTTCTTAATAAGGATATCGGTACCATAAACTACGCAAAGCCTTTTCATAATTTTATAGACGTCATTCTGATTTAATTTCAAAATTCAATATTGGACTTAAATCTCTTCTGCAACAAGGTCTATCGGACCCCGAATTTTATGGTGACTTAGTATATAAATTCAGAAGAATATATAACCGCAATGACTTCAGCGCCCAATTTCGTAAAATCATTATACGACTAACTGCATGCATGATAGTAAACCCATTCCCGGTTGACAATTTTGTTGCATTCTTTAATTGGAAGCCGGTGGGTCAGGCCTGAGATTCTATGACGGTTCCAGCGTAAAGGCTTACTGCTTTCCGCTATTGAAGTTTCCATTCGGTCTACTGGTTCAAGTTTGTGTTTCTTACCTTTGGTGTCTCTGATGGGAGCTGTGTGTTGATTGTATCGAGTCCTGATCATTGCCTCCACTTCTGTTTTACTGAGAGTTAGAGAGAATCTAATTCTTTGTAATGTTGGTTGGTGCCTGATGCTCTGTGTGCTGTCGGGCCCATCGGAGTCTAACTGTTGGTTTTCTTTTGCGCCAGCATTTCAGTGGTTTCTTGATGTCGAATCCACACCGTTGTTTCATCTCTGTGGTTGTTTGATTTGTGTGTCCTCGGAGATGTTGCACTGATTGGTTAGAAGGCCTTCATGCGGTCTAAACCAATTATATGTCTAAATCGCGACGGAAGTAAGGGCGAGGATTGTCGCCACTTAAAATCGATTTAAGCCCAACGTTGGGTTCGTTTCACTGACCGTTCCAGGGCGGTTCTTCTGTCGCGGTTTATTTTTGTTATGGTTTGTGTCGCTTATATTATTTTGTTTTGGATAGCCGGAAGGCCACTTTGTGGGACGGTTGCTGTCCTTTTGGCTTTCCGCTGTTGGTGTTTCCTTTGGGGTCTGTTGTTTCATGTTTGTGTTTCTTTCCCTTTGGTGTCTCTGATGGGAGCTGTGGGTTAACTGTGTCGATTCCTCATCATCGCCTTCACCTCTATTTCGAACGTTTGTCTGCTGCAGAAATGTCTAAAAACAACAAGAAAAAAACAACAAAAAACAACAAAAAAAAAAAAAAAAAAAAAAAACGCATCGTATTAACATGCTGTGGCCTTATCATGCGGTGTCTGCGATGCTTTAATACACAAATGCAGTGCTCACATTTTTTCGACGACATTTTGGCTAGATTAATGCAATTTCGTCTTGTTGTTTGGCTGTGATTCCTGAAAATTGACCGAATAAGAAATGTTGTCAACGATCAAATGATAAGTGGTATGGACTGTCCAAATACACGTAAAGATTACACATATTCTGAGGCCTTCATGCGGACGGAACAAATTATTTGTCTAAATCGCGACGGAAGTACGGGCGAGGATTGTGGCCACGTAAAATCGATTTAAGTCCCCCAGTGGAAATCTTTCCACTGACCGTTCCAAGGCGGTTCTTATGTGGCGGTTTATTTATGTTGTCGTTTGTTACTTACTGTGTGTATCACTTGTGTTTTTTTTTATTTTGGATGACCATATGGCCATTTTGTGGGAAAGTAACTGTCCTTATGGCCTTCCTTTGTTATGGTTTCCATTATGGTTTGGTCGCTTAATGTTTGTGTTTCTTTCCCTTTGGTGTCTTTGATGGGTGGGGTAAGTTAATTGTATCGATTCCTTATCTTTGTTTTACTTCTACTTTCCTACGTTATATTGGTTACCTAAACTTCATAGAAGACCATGCAAAGCACGATTTATTGCAAATTCAAGCTCTTGTACCACTTCTGAACCCTCAAAATTATTAACTTCAGGTTTTACTGCCATCAGAAAACATGTGACAAAATATTGCGACAAAGTCTTCGAAAGATCAGGTAGTAATCTGTTTTGGTCTGTAAACAATTCTAATGAAGTTTTAAATAAATTGTCGTGCTTCAAGTCTGTCTACTTATGGTTTTTCCGCCCTTTACACTACACTTCCTCACAATCTTATAAAAGAAAAACTTAATGATTTAAATGAATGTACATTTCATAGAAAAGACTCCCTCTTGCATGTAATGTAAGAATAGTAGAAGTGGAGGCAATGATCGGGGGTCGGTGCGGTTGGCCCACGGCTCACATCGGGGACGCCGATGAGAGGTAAACCTAGGCACGGGACAACAGGCCCCGGTGGAAGCAACAATAGCGGCTTTTTTCACTTCTGAAGAGCATAAAAATTATACTTTATGGTCATGTCCAAAAGTGTGTGAAGCTCTCACCTTTCTACTTGACTATATTTACATAAGATTTGGTACTAAGTTATTAAGACAAGCTGTGGGTATTCCGATGAGTACTAATTGTGCACCACTTGTGGCTGATCTGATTTTGTTTTGTTATAAGAGAGACTTCATGATGTCCCTTTTTGCTGAAAACCAGTGTGAAATCATTGAAGTTTTTAGCTCCACTTCTAGATACCTGGATGATTTATTAAATATTGATAATACCTATTTCGATGGTTTGATCAGTCAAATTAAGCCCCCAGAACTTCAGTTAAACAAAGCAAATTCTTCTGATACCGAGGCCTCGTTTTTTGAATCTACATCTATCTATTGTAGATGGGTTTGTTTCTTGCAAAATTTATGATAAACGCGGTGATTTTGATTTTGTGATTGTAAATTTTCCTTTTTTGGATGGTGATGTTCCTCGTGCGCCATCCTATGGCGTTTATATTTCGCAATTAATTCGATTTTGCCAGAGTGTGTAGTCATGTAACTGACTTCAACACTCGTAATAAATTGTTAACGGCTAAACTTCTTAATCAAGGTTATCGGTAGCATAAACTTCGCAAAGCCTTTTCAAAATTTTATAGACGTCATTCTAATTTAATTTCAAAAATCAATATTGGACTTAAATCTCTTCTGCAACAAGGTCTATCGAAACCCGAATTTTATTGTGACTTAGTATATAAATTCAGTAAAAATATATAACCGCAATGACTTAGCACCCAATTTCATAAAATGATTCTTCGATATAAAAAGATTAGGTACAACATAAATTTTATAAGATAGACTGCATGCATGGTAGTTAACCCGATCATGGTTGACAACTTTGCTTCCCTCTTTAATTGCACGTCGGTGGGTCAGGCCTCAGATTCTATGACGGTTCCAGCGTAAAGGCTTGCTGAGAATTACCGCGATCTAATTCAATGTAACGTTGGTTGGTGCCTGATACTCTGTCTCTGGTTTGGTTCATCGGAGTCTAACTATTGGGTTTCTTTTGCTCCGGCATTTCAGTGGTTTCTTGCTGTCGAGTCCTCACTGTTGTTTCATCTCTGTGGTTGTTTGATGTTTTGTGTTCACGGAGATGTTGCACTGATGAGTTAGGAGACCTTCATGCGGACTGAACAAATTATTTATCTAAATCGCGACGGAAGCAAGGGCGAGGATTGTGGCCACGTAAAATCGATTTAAGCCCCCCAGTGGAAATCTTTCCACTAACCGTTCCAAGGCGGTTCTTCTGTGGCGGTTTATTTATGGTGTTGTTTGTTACTTACTGTGTGTATCACTTGTGTCTTTTTATTTTGGATGGCCATATGGCCATTTTGTGGGAAAGTAACTGTCCTTATGGCCTTCCTTTGTTTAGGTTTCCATTATGGTCTGGTCGCTTAATCTTTGTGTTTCTTTCCCTTTGGTGTCTTTGATGGGTGGAGTAAGTTAATTGTATCGATTCCTGATCTTTGTTTTACTTCTACTTTTCATTGTTTTCTGTCAATACAGGAGACTCATTGTCAGGTCATAACGGAATGGGATTCACTACAAAGGACAGAGATAACGACATCAATGGTTCTAACTGCGCCGAAAAATTTAAAGGAGCTTGGTGGTATAGCAAATGTCACAGTTCCAATCTCAATGGTCTATATCTGAGGGGTAATCACAGCTCCTACGCCGACGGTGTAAACTGGTATAACTGGAAAGGGGTCCACTACTCGCTTAAAATGTCGGAAATGAAGTTCAGAGAAATTTGAAAAGAAAAATTAGAACAATTCATTTGAAAATTGCTTGTACTAGAGATATAAACACATTTATCACATGACGTCGTTGATAAGCAGTGGATAACGCCGTAAAATAAAAATCCTATGACCACACGTGTAATAACACTTTGGCGGGATTATGTAACGTCATGTCGACGTGCATGTCAACCAAACATTTTTGGTTGAGAATTTGTCCAATTTAAAGGCGATAAAATCCAATTTAAAGTGATCATATGATAAAAAGGATCTTACACTCGTGGTCATTTCATATGAAATTTATGAAATGACCACTCGTGTAAGATCCTCTATATACATTTCATATTACATTCATACGGATGTGTAATCGTAATTTTCTAAAAACTGTTTTGAAATCGTACAACCATTAGGATAACACACCCGTAAGGCAAAGTGCATATTTCTCATCTCTAAAATGGCTACTTTTCTAATGAAAAACCCTGATATTTTTCTTATAAATACTGCAAATATAGGTCGTGGGTGCTCATTAGAACCGCCTCATTGGGGCGGTTCTAACGAGTACCCACAACCTATGTCTTGGAGTAAAAATAAGAAAAACAATGTTTACCCCCGTAAACCCCCCGTTTTCTCTAAATAAAGTGGGGTATAGTGGGGTCTTCATTTTACGGACTAGTTCAGGTGATGACAGTAAATGTTCTGAGAAAGGGGGTAATCCTGCAGAATCAGAATTGTTACTGGTGACACGTCAAATGACATTCATACACCAGGAAGCAAGGATAGAAAAGGACTGAACTAAACATTATGGAGTGTACAAGATTTTTCGGAACCAGACTTGTAGAGGGATTTGTTTCGTGCAAAATTTATGATAAACGCGATGACTTTGATTTTGAGATTGTAAATTTTCCTTTTTTGGATGGTGATGTTCCTCGTGCGCCATCCTATGGCGTTTATATTTCGCAATTAATTCGATTTGCTAGAGTGTGTAGTCATGTAACTGACTTCAACACTCGTAATAAAATATTAACGGCTAAACTCCTTAATCAGGGTTATCGGTACCATAAACTACGCAAAGCCTTTTCAAAATTTTATAGACGCCATTCTGATTTAATTTCAAAATTCAATATTGGACTTAAATCTCTTCTGCAACAAGGTCTATCGGAACCCGAATTTTATGGTGACTTAGTATATAAATTCAGAAAAATATATACCCGCAATGACTTCAGCACCCAATTTCGTAAAATCATTCTTCGATATAAAAAGATTGGGTACAACATGGATATTATACGACAGACTGCATGCATGGTAGTTAACCCAATCACGGTTGGCAACTTTGCTTCCCTCTTTAATTGCACGCCGGTGGGTCAGGCCTCAGATTCTATGACGGCTCCAACGTAAAGGCTTATTGAAAATTAAAGAGATAATGTTGGTTGGTGCCTGATGCTCTGTCTCTGGTCGGGCTCATCGGAGTCTAACTGTTGGTTTTCTTTTGCTCCAGCATTTCAGTGGTTTCTTGCTGTCGAATCCTCACCGTTGTCTCACCTCTGTGGTTCTTTGATTTCTGTGTTCACGGAGATGTTGCACTGATGAGTTAGGAGGCCTTCATGCGGACTGAACAAATTTGTTGTCTAAATCGCGACGGAAGTAAGGGCGAGGATTGTGGCCACGTAAAATCGATTTAAGCCCCCCAGTGGAAATCTTCCACTGACCGTTCCAAGGCGGCTCTGCTGTGGCGATTTATTTATGTTGTTGTTTGTTACTTACTGTGTGTATCACTTGTGTCTTTTAATTTTGGATGGCCATATGGCCATTTTGTGGGAAAGTAACTGTCCATATGGGCTTCCTTTGTTTAGGTTTCCATTATGGTCTGGTCGCTTAATGTTTGTATTTCTTTCCCTTTGGTGTCTTTTATGGATGGAGTAAGTTAATTGTATCAATTCCTGATCTTTGTTTTACTTCTACTTTGCTAGTTTTGGTCATTTAGGCCTCATCAGTGACCCTGGAATATTTCACGAATCCCGTAGTAGAATTTATGGTCCAAAAGGACTACAAATTATAACACAAACTATGATGAAGGACAGGGGGGCTTTTTACGGCCGCCACACATTCCCATTTCACCAGCTGTGGTGAAGTTAAGTGCTCTAACAGGTAATGTGTGACTTATTGCGTCCTTTTTTGGTACACTATTGTCAATATATTAGAATGGGTCAGTCATCTCACAGGAAATAAAATAAGTGCAAGTGACAATATCGTGAAGTACGAGGAAAAATGTCAAAGCCGGCGCCGTATCACGGAATATAACACAAACTGCAATGAAGCGGAATAAAGCTATACTAAGAAAAAGTCAAAACGCTGCACTAAACAGTCGTTTTTTTCTTGGCAATTTGACAGAAATAATTGATCAAATTGAATAGTATTATTCAAACATTTTGCAATCGATTGACGGAATTTTCTTCAATTTGCATCCTTTTTGTTAGTTTATACTAATTTATTTTAGTTCGATTGCGATGAAAGCTTTAAGCTTATTGAATCGCTCTCGAACACTCATTCCGGGTGTTTTCACGCGCGCGCGAGAGAGAGAGGCAGTGGCTTTTAGACCACTGCTACCCATTTACACCTGGGTGGAGTGGGGCAGTGTCATTACGTGTCTTGCCCAAGGACACACCTCGATGCCGGTGGCGGATTCGAACGCACAACCTCTCGATTATGAGTCGAACGCGCTAACCACTGCGCTATCGAGGCTGACTTTTAATCCTTTTTGTTGTCCAAGTTGAGCTCCTTAAAGTGTTTGAAGATTTATTGATCAAATTTTACGGGTACGCATGCGCAGTTAAAATCTATGCAGCTAATCAGATATAATCCTGTCAAGTGAAGAATAAATCACACCAAAATTCATGTTCCAATTGTACCAAACTCACAAATCAATGTTTTAATTAGCATAATTCGCAACATTGTAAATTATCTCTCTTTTGGACAAACAAATAAGGAATATCAAATGTTTGATACTCGTTGTTTTATAGAGGTTTTGGAAACAAATCATTTGCAGGATCATTTACGCAATATAGCTGTAATTCATACCATTGTCACAGATAAAGAGAATACCAGGTGCATATCTTTTGATATCAAGTTTATCAGGCAAGGTTTCGAGAACGCTTGTATAATCGCGAGGCTTGACGAGCGATTCTACATGCGTTTTCGGAGCCGAGCGTGATAAACTTGATATCAAATGACACGAATCTGGTACTCTATTTATCAGTTATCTATTTACCATTGTACATTTGCCAATTTTCCCAGCAGTCCAGTTCTTAGAAGTGCAATGTCACGTTGACCTGATAAAGCTCTCTTGTCCTGAGATAGCATATGTTTATCAGGTCATTGTGGTTCAATGCAATTAATATAGGGGATGACTGATAAAAGACTGTCTCGTGCATTTCATTTCACCGCAAATTGATTTTCCTATGCATTGGTAATGATTCAACGTTTACAATTTTATGTAATGTCTGTATTTAAAGGTGGGTTATCATAACGACAAAACTGAAATTTGTTAGGCCCTTTGCAGATTCCGACTGTCTGATGTTCAGACGACAATTTAATACTGAAGCATTAGGTTCGGAGTCTTCATGTTGGATTTTTGATGGCCTAAACTGGACGATACATCTGTTCAAATTAAACATCTTAAAAAATGGGACCCCATGATAGCCCTCATGCATTCCAGCTAAAATTGTTCAATTAGGGATAGCAGAGTCTTTTAATTTTTTATATATAAACTTTTGTTTCGTAATTCAGATACATGTCAAAGAATTCAGGTGTAGCATTTTCACTTTTTTCAGTATATAAAGGTTAAAAAGAAAGAATCACGTATCTATATTTGTTTATCTGACTTTATTGGATCAACCAATAAGCATGGATAAATGCTTCGGCCATGTCGAAAACGTAAACGGTTCAAGAAAACGTGATTCAATCCATCTGTGGGGTATAATTGCATTTAACGCAATAAATATGAGCCGTTGTTTTTATGTATGATTGAACAAGTAATGGCTTTTACTTATTCTTAGATTACGACTGCCTAATGACTAAAAGCAATGACTTTTAAACATTAGGTCTTACATCACTGTAATTTTGAGCCTCATACGGGTCATGTTTATGTGAGACAGCCAATTCTGCAAAAGAAGGTCAGAAGTGTTTCTTTTGAAAATCTGGTTTTCGCACACCTTTGATCAACGATTGGCTCGAGATGAGAGGAACGGTATCTAGAATGAAAGCACCTGAAATACGTCCACCAGATATCATGAATGATAATATCCTCTCAAAATCTTCAACCTACGATTCGGATTTCAAGTGTTTTAAAAATGTATACTGCAGTGAAACGTTAATGGCTCGAAAACCGATGGTCCGAGTACCAATAATCTACCACCAGATCTGTAAAAAAAAAAAGAAAATATAAAAAGAGGCTCGTAAAAAGCCCGGTAGGGATATAACTAACTTCTAACTAGGACGTTCTATGTATGTATGTATGCATGTTTGTTTGATTTTAGAACTTTAACATCCCCCTGAACGCTATTGGAGATTTGCTTATATGGCCATATCGGAGACGTTGCTTCAAATTTTATGTGCTTTTTACCCGACATCCAGATGAAATGACATCTCAAGCCATAACGCCCAATGACACCAACATGGTTCATACAATTTATGCACGGACGGTCCTAATGGACATTTCCAACCTAATTCGATACCGATAGCTGAATCTGATATACGACTTCGAATCAGGTTTTTTAGGGACTGTCTCAAAAATAAATGGTGTAAAAGTCAATAACCGACAAACAATTTATAGCCACAACAAAATGTTGTTCTTTGAGACATGCAGTTTGCTGCTTACAAGCAATTGCACAAGAAGCTATGGCTATATATACCTAATGCCTCCAACAGCAGCCTTAACTTGAGTCTTGCATTCTATAAGTGCAATTCATCTCAGTTTCGGTTAAAAGTCCCGCAAATTGGAAGCAACCCCTCTAAAATGACCTATACAGTGATGATAGGAACGTTAAACCTAAATTCAGTCAAACAAATAATGATAAAAGCATACGTGAACCAAAGGTTTGGAGACATGCTGTGAATAACTGAGGTAATGGCCAAGTGTGACGTACCGACTCAGTATAAGAAGATAGGTAGAGTATCGGTCAGCAACGAACATATCTCAGAAAATTTAAGAGAAGTTTCTTGACAGTGTCACGTGATGGCAAATACAAATTCCACATGCATGTTGTCCCACCAGTGAAAGCGAGGGGAAACGCTCATTTCTAAGCATTATGCGCAAAAATATGTTACCAAGAACAGTCACCTCTCGCTTTGTCAAACCCCAAGGAAACGAAAATTTTGGTTTAAGATTACAATAGTTTTTGCTAAAAGGCATTTAAATCGTATGCACATATGACACAACTTAAACCAAAAATATCCTAAAATCTAGTTTGTCTTGTGCGGAGTTTGAGATATCAGTGTTCGAGATAACGAGAGCCAAGTGTACTCTGAATAGCTTGTGTTGTGACCCATATGAAATCAATTGAGTACATGGTTTGCTACAAACATTGCAAACGCAACTTTCACGTGACAGCTCACCCACCTGTGTCAGGAATTAATTATGGCTGAGTGTAAGTAATTTATGCAATAAATAAGCGATTTTGACCAAATAATGAATATTCATTGTTGGTAATTTCTAGCGAAAACTGACCTGATGACACATGCTAAACATTCACATCCCGAAAACACGCCCGTATAATTTTGACCCCCTTGAAGCCCACTTTTATATAGTAAAACTGAGGTTTGCAGGGGTAAACCTTTTCTTCTTATTTCTGCTCTAAAATATAGATTGTGGATACTCGTTAGAACCCACTTGATGATGCGGTTCTAACGAGTAACCACAATCTATATTTTGAGCAGAAATAAGAAAAATATCACAAGTTTTCAGTTTAAAATTTTATTTTTTTCGGCGATAAAGGTTACAGTGTAGTTGAATAGGCATGTTTTCGTAATGAGTTTAGAACCACCCTGTGAATCCGCGCCGTGTTACCACTTTCCCTTACATTTATGTTTGGTTTAGTGTTTTGCTTTTGGAACCATAAATTCACTTCAAAAATCCTAAAACTGCTATTAAATATTGACGTTAGATTATTAAATTCTTGTGGCACAGTAACAAGTCACGAAAAACCATTTTACGCCTGGAAAAGCATGTACTTTTTAGGTTTTAGTTGATAAAAGTGGGGTTCAAGGGTGTCAGAATTATATAGGCGGGTTTTCGTGATTACAACGGAGGGTCAGGTGGTTTTTTCCGGGCACTCCGATTTTGTACACCTCTGATTAACGATCGGCTCAAAATAAATGAAAAAAAATTGAAAGGGCCATAAAACCACAACAAAAATGGGTCCGGATGAAGCTGTTTGAACACGAGGCCGCTAGGTCCATGGTTCAAATATCTTGCGAGAGACCCGGCAAATGTAATAATAATGAAATGTCCATGGATGCTCGTTATTCTTGCATATCTTATGATTACGAAAGCAAAACGCAATGAAACGCCAAAATCTATAAATACTCATCAGATGCGACCGTGAAACCAACATGGCCCTACTCCAGAACATTGTTAACAATGACGCCAGTTTCACCATGGCCATGTTTGCTCGTCATTTCTTGCACACCAGATAAGGAAATCCGGAAAAGACGCCGCCGTTTTAGGTGGCACGGCACTGTTTACGTTTAGTCAAACGTATACATATAATACATTTTAAGTGAAACATTGATATTTAAGGCCCCGTCACACTCAGACAAAGACCTCAAAGACCGCACTGCGTTCTTAAAACTTAAACTACGCAGGGAGAACGGGATGAAATACAGGAAAAATCGCAGTTTTCAAGTTGGTTCTACGTCCTTTCTACGCCCATGTCAGGATGCCACTGCGTCTAACACGCACCAGCTACGTTTTGTCGCGCGCTTGATCAGGCATACACCACGTCCTTTGCGTTTTTACTACGTTCTTCCCAAGACCTTTGAGACAACACCACGTGCTTAGTTCACGTTTACCACGTTCTGCAAGTTTCCTTGAGTGAACAACCATCATAAACTATAACAAGATCTAGGTTGCCTTCTATTCCTTTTCCGTCTTATCCTCCTTAATAACACAAGGGCAGCCTGCGAATCAAGCAGAGTTTGGTTGCCTTGGAATAACGCACACTGCAGAAGAACGTTTTGATTCTGTGTGTTCATGATAAAAGTTGAAACACAAGTGAAAATGTGAGAAATTCGGTGAAGTATTTATACTAAATTGCTTGACGTGACATGGACGCTATGAGAAATTGCTGCAAACGTAAAACGGACGTGTTTAGCACCGAACGAACGTGTAACAAACGTAATGTTGTCTTACTCAACGTGGTATGGACGTACTTTTGCCTTTGCAGAAACGTGGAACGGTCTTGGTGGGTACGCGATTGACGTGGTAAGAACGTCGTATGAACGCACTGCAATCTTTTCCGTCCATTTCAGTTTTGTACTACGTCAATGTAGACCATATTAGGTTCATGCTCCGTTGGTACTACGCCAATGCCGTTGTTTCCATGTCCTTACTGAGTCCTTACTGCGTCCTTTTTCGATCACGTCCTCGCCAAGTTTTTTTTAACATGTTTAAAAATCATCCACGTCAGTCAAGACCATAATGATCGCATCACGTCCTTAACGGTTTCTACTGCGTTCCTTCTACGTCGTACAAGTTCGTACTACTTCGGCCCGGTTTTAAGCCTCGATAGCGCAGTGGTTAACGCGTTCGACTCATGATCGAGAGGATGTGCGTTCGTATCCGGCACCCGGTACCGAGGAGTGTCCTTGAGCAAAACACTTAATCCACAGCTCCCAGTACTTTCCTTTGATGTTGGCAGTACTAATAAATTTCGATAAATGTATTGTTATCATGTACTGATATCATGTACTGATATCATGTACAGTTTTGAATGGACCAATCAGCTGAGCTACAATTAAAATGGGATGGGGCTTCTAGCTCTGCATGACAAAATTAACATTGTGGGTATTCCTTAAAATAGCCTTGCCGAGGTTATTTGAATGAGTACCCACATTTAAAATAGCTTCTACTTAATGGCAAACAGTGCAGACCCTGATCAGACTGCTCCTTCTGATCTTAAAATGGGAAGGGGCTTCTAGCTCTGCATGACAAAATTAACATTGTGGGTATTCATTCAAATAGCCTCGCTAAGGTTATTTGAATGAGTACCCACATTTAAAATAGCCTTTAGTTAATGGCAAACAGTGCAGACCCTGATAAGACTTCTCCTTCTGATCTTAAAATGGGAAGGGGCTTCTAGCTCTGCATGACAAAATTAACATTGTGGGTATTCATTCAAATAGCCTCGCTAAGGTTATTTGAATGAGTACCCACATTTAAAATAGCCTTTACTTAATGGCAAACAGTGCAGACCCTGATAAGACTTCTCCTTCTGATCTTAAAATGGGAAGGGGCTTCTAGCTCTGCATGACAAAATTAACATTGTGGGTATTCATTAAAATTGCCTCGCCGAGGTTATTTGTATGAGTACCCACATTTAAAATAGCTTTTGCCGAATCTGTGCAGACCCTGATCAGACTGCTCCTGATTAAGTTTCTCCAATTCTCCATAAAATCAAATTGTAGGTACTCGCTAGAACCGCCTCATCTAGGAAAGTCCAACGAGTACCCACAACATGTTTTTGTGGGATGACGCAATTCAAACGAGTACCCACAACATACCTTTTTATGGAGAAAAAATATCCCTGAATTAGTTATCACAAAATACACTCCCATTTACTGGTGCCAAACATTTTATGAAACATTTGCATGCAGCAAAAGCACACATCTGAGTTCAAAGTAAGTCCTTTCACTTGAAGGTTCAGCATTAAAATGCCCCAGTGATAAACATCAGGTTAAAAAAGCATGATCACATAACCTGTGGTCAGTTGGATTTAGACCAATCAAATCCAATTGAATATTAATGAAGCAGAGAAGCTGACAGTGTCCTTTCAGACAGGACAATCCATTTTCCAGACGGGGTAAATCAGGTCAAATAAAAGAAATTGAAATTAACAGTAAATAAAACAAATATGCTTTAATAGGTTTTATCTATTACCTTTAAGTGGAAGTTACAATAAGCTGTGGATTAAAACAGATATATCCAATTGTTTTTGAGAAATATTGGTAAATATTTGTACTGATTGACATCTGTACAGGATAATTAGACTCGCCCTGGCGGGCTCGTCAAATTATCCTGTACAGATATCAATCAGTACAAATATTCACCAATATTTCACAAAAACAATGGATATATCTATTACGTAATGACACTGCCTCACTCCACTCAGGTATAAATGGGTAGCAGTGATGTAATAGTCACTGCCTCTCTCGCGCGCGCGTGAAAACATCAGGAATGAGTGTTCGAGAGCGATTAAATAAGCTTGATGCTTCCATCGCAATCGAACTAAAATAAAATAGTAAAAACTACAGTAAACCCTTTTGGTTTATTTGGGCGGCAGGGTTTCAGATGCCATTTCCTCTCAGTGTTGGGTAAAGGTTCCAGAAAATTGGTAGCAACATCACCAAAATGACCTAAATAGAATTCACGCCGACGTAAAACCCCAATTCAAACAAACATACAAATACATGAAACAAAGTTTTATTTCTATTGGCCTTAATATAGTAAGGCACAGCCCCTCCACATTACAATGTAGTGCAGACACAGATTAAGAAAGTCTCATGATCTGCATTGGTTGCATAAAGAAAACAATATATAAGTATACTAAATAACAGCAAAGATAACAGTTCATTAAATTGCATAGGAAGCGAGAATTTACGAAGAAAAATGGATTCAAATATATAAACAGATGGTATAACTTGAGAAAACCCCTGGAATTACGTTCGTTTAACCATTATCAGCTTCGGATTCAAACTCGGATTAAGTTGGAAATACCTAATAGCACCACTTTGTTTGAGCAGCCTTGTAAAGTAGAAGTAAAACAAAGATCAGGAATTGATACAATTAACTTACTCCACCCATAAAAGACACCAAACGGAAAGAAATACAAACATTAAGCGACCAGACCATAATGGAAACCTAAACAAAGGAAGGCCATAAGGACAGTTACTTTCCCACAAAATGGCCATATGGCCATCCAAAACCAAAAGACACAAGTGATACACACAGTAAGTAACAAACAACAACATAAATAAATCGCCACAGAAGAGCCGCCTTGTAAGTTCTGTGGTTTATTGTTTGCGTGCGTGCGTGCGTGCGTATGTATGCGTATGTGTTTTTTCCTTCTAACTTTTTACTTCCTTTCAGCTTCTGACTTCAAACTTCTGTCTCTGGTCGGGCCTATCGGAGTCTAACTGTTGGTTTTCTTTTGCTCCAGCATTTCAGTGGTTTCTTGCTGTCAAGTCCTCACCGTTGTCTCACCTCCGTGTTTCTTTGATTTTTGTGTTCACGGAGATGTTGCACTGATGAGTTAGGAGGCCTTCATGCGGACTGAACAAATTATTTGTCTAAATCGCGACGGAAGTAAGGGCGAGGATTGTGGCCACGTAAAATCGATTTAAGCCCCCCAGTGGAAATCTTTCCACTGACCGTTCCAAGGCGGCTCTTCTGTGGCGATTTATTTATGTTGTTGGTTGCTACTTACTATGTGTATCACTTGTGTCTTAATTTTGGATGGCCATATGGCCATTTTGTGGGAAAGTAAGTGTCCTTATGGCCTTCCTTTGTTATGGTTTCCATTATGTTCCGGTCGCTTAATGTTTGTATTTCTTTCCCTTTGGTGTCTTTGATGGGTGGAGTAAGTTAATTGTATCGATTCCTGATCTTTGTTTTACTTCTACTTCTTACTACTTCTCATTTCTTTTGACGTCTCGTTCTACGTTCTTTGCGTGTGTGTGTGTGTGTGTTTGTGTGTGTGTATGTGTGTGTGTGTGTGTGTGATGGAGAGAGAGAGTGAGGGATGGACATACGTTTTGTTATTGCTAATTTCTTACCTCTTTAGCTGCATGGTGCTTTCACGCAGAGCTGAAACCGACGGCACAAGAGAACTGGAAAACCGCATAGAGGGTCAGTATAATGGCAATGTTCAGGAATTGATACCATTACCTCACACCTCCTCTCCAAGACACAAACGGGTAAGAAACACGAGCATAAAATAATTTCACTACAATGAAAATGCCCCAAGCGGAAAGACAGAAGAGCAGTTCACTAAGAAAACACGCCTGTACAAATACATTGTAATCTTTATCGCCGAAAAAATGAAAATTTTTAAGATGAAAAAGTGTGATATTTTTCTTATTTCTGCTCAAAATACAGATTGTCGGTACTCGTAAGAACCGCCTCATCGAGGCGGTGCTAAGGAGTACCCACAATCTACATTATAGAGCACAAATAAGAAAAATAAGGTTTATCCATGTAAACCCCAGTTTTACTATATAAAAGTGGGGTTCAAGGAGGTCAAAATTATATAGGCGTGTTTTCGTGATGTACTTTCCAACTAAATTGCCAAACGGCTATCCAAAATAAATAAAAATAAGCAATACGTACGTGCAAAGACGAACTATTACAATGATACAACAGGACAGACTAGAGCTATCACTAAAGGTGATGAATACCCCCACAAAAACTGCCTTAATAGTACATCAGCGCATTTTGCAAACTGCCTTGATAGTGCATCAGCGCATTTTGCAATTTTTTCACTTGAAAGGGGCCATGACTATGTCGAAAATTGACGAATTGTAGTGGAAATCGAACTTGACCTGTATTTTATGATGTTACATCAGTGTACCAAAAATTATAAAAATTGGTGAAGCGCTTTTTGAGTTATCGTCTGGAAACCAAGTCAACAGACCGACCGACCGACCGACCGACAGACAGACCGACAAGCTCACTCCTATATACCCCCCCAAATTTCATTTGTGGGGGTATAATAAAGCTCCTTGGAAAGGTTAGTTGAAAGGTTTTTACTGTGGAGCTTAAACCGCGCCATAAGCCGCGCCCTTGTTTCTGTCGTGGTTTACTTAAATAATTTATTTAATACGTATGAAGGATTTCTAACGGATCAGTGCAGCATCTCCGGGAACGTAAAAAGCAAACGACTAGAAAGATGAAACAACGATATGGACACAAGAGCATCAAATTACTGAAATGTTGGAGCAAACTAAAACAACAGTGTTATTCTCCGGTCGGCTCGACCAAATACAGAGCATCAGGCACTAACCGACATTATCCGGAAAAATAAATAAGTCTTTGACCTGGAACCGTCATAGAGTCTGAAGCCCGATCCGCCGGCATGCAGTTGAAGAGGGAAGCAAAAGTATCAACCGCGATTATGCTAACTACGATGCATGCAGTCTGCCATATAACATTAATGTTGCACCCAGGCAAAGTGGTGCAAATAGGACCGTCCATGTATATAATCCCTTTTGGTTTCATTGGGCGGCAGGGCTTTAAATATTATTTTTTGCCAATGTCGGGTCAAAGGTTCACAAAATTTGAAGAAACGTCTCGGAAATGACCTAAACAATTAGAAATAAGAAAACGTATATTTGTCCGTCCGTTCATCTCCCGCTACCGCCCACTCACAGAATATGGAGCTTAGAAGTTAGGGGTAAGAAGTTAGCAGACGTTAGAAATAGAAGTTTGAAGTTATAAGTTAGAAAAAAAGAACGTGCATACATACATGCATTCATACATACATACATACATACATACATACATACATACATACATACATACATTTAGGAAAGCATTTTCTAAATATTATCGACGGCACATTGAACAGGTTGAAAAGTACAAAGTTAATTTAAATACACTTCTGCAACAAGGCATATCAGAACCAGAGTTTTATGGTTTATAAATTTCGAAAAATTATGAAGAAATCCGATTATAGAAGCAAATCAAATATATCATTAAACGCCATAAAAGTATGGGGTACAATAATAAGTTTTATGCGACAGACAGCATGCCTAGTTTTAGACCAGTCACGGTTGATGACGATGTTTCCCTCTTTCATTGTACTTCGGGGGTCATGTCTCTGACTCGATGACGGCCCCGACTAAAACTTTATTTTTTTTTTATTTTATTAGTCGTTGCGTCTTTGGCTTGACTCTTCGTGGCCTAACTGGTGGTTTTATTTAGCTCATGCTTACAGTGTGTGGAACAAGCTACGAGTCCTCATCTTTGTTTCATCAAAGTTATTTAGCTTGATTTGTGTTTCTATTTGTTTTAATTTTTATAGAGGATCTTACATGAATGTTCATGTATTATTGAATTTATTAACCGAGTTGAGGAAAAGGGATGAAATGCGAGGCTTTGCCGAGCATTTCATCCCTTTTCCCCAACGAGTTTAATAAATTCAATAATACATGAGCACGAATACAAGATTCTATTTATCATATGGCATTTAAAACGCATTTTATTCACGATTGTTTCAAAAATATCAATATTCCGCCACTAGTAGACGCGACGTCGTTAAGGACGTCGTACATGTAACGTTACGGGACGTATCTAGCTAATTTGCATATTTAATCCACTAGTGGACAATTGAAAATATTACATGGCATTATTACACTCTCAGACGTGACGTCATATGATAAATGTTATTCTGTAATGGTCTTTTGAGTGAGTTAGTTACCTTCAGGTGGACCAACTATTTTGTGAGTTGCAAATGGTATAAGAACCTGGAGGGAAGGTTGGGTCCATAGAATCGATTTAAACTCCCCTGTGGTTCGCGCTAACGACCGTCCTAAGGCGTTGGTTCTAATGTTTTTTTTTTTTTTATAAATGCTGCATTAGAGACTTGGATTACTGTTTCTGTGTAGCTGTTCACTGAATCTGTGTAGCGACATCCAGGGTAGATGGAGCCCTCAAGCCCTGGTCAGCAATCCATATAGGAGTAAGCAACACCAAACAAAAACCTACATATCTGGATTTGCCTGTTCCAGCAATGTTGAATGGAAGTGAGGGCAATGATCAGGAATCGATACAATTAATCCACAGCTCCCATCAGTTACATCAAAGGGAAAGAAACACAGACATGAAATAAAGGACAGTTACTTATCCACAAAATGGCCTGTTGGCTATCCAAAACAAAATAATAGTCGGCTTCGGTAGCTGGGGCATAAGAAATTATTTATGTGATTCAACGGCCCAAACGGCGATGCAGCAACATGTTCTGGAGCATGGAGAGTATGAGAAGGCACTGGAGAAGTCTTGGTCATCCACGGCATCAGGTCTTTGCTCCAGATGACATGACACTGTCTTGCCTGTTAATCCGTCTAGGTCAGGACAAGAGAGTGGGGTTGATTCTGCGCGTATCTCCCACACTACAATCCAATTATCAGCGCATGCCATCTTAATCATATACATATAGTCACAGCAAGCAAACGTATGCAAGCCACACAAAAAGCCCTTTGGCGATAGGCGAACGGCGAAGCAGCAGGTGAGGAAACACTTGAAGATGTAGTTGTGGACCGAAACACAGCTGGCTTTGTTATATATAGTCGCTTTCCTTAAGAGTGATTCGGCAGCCGAACTGAGTGACTGAGCAGACCTTTTTAGGATTGCACTGCTCACCCGCTAAGCTTGTTGGAAGGAGCTAGAAGAGGTGTCCTAAATAATTGCCTCCTTCAAAACCCTGGGTTGTTAACCGCGATCAGCGGGAATCCCATTTAACAGTCAAACAAAGTAGAAGCTTAAGGTGTACCTTTACCAATTGGCGCCTTGCTGGACAGTGCTGGCCGCCCCCGCCAATCGGGGCTTGAAGAAATAGATGGGCTGCATGATGCTTCCACGCAGAGCTGTAACCGACCGCACACTAGTACTGGTAAACCACTTAGAGGATCTAAGCCTGTGCAGCAACCGCGGTGCAAGTCGGCCCGTCCATGCTTATAAGCCCTATTGGTTTCATTGGGCGACAGGGCTTGAGATGTCATTTCATCTCAATGTCGGGCAAAAGTCACCCAAAATTGAAAGCAACGTATCCAAAATGACCTTTATTGTGTTGACGGGGACGTTTTACCTCAAATCAAATATAACAAACAAAAAACTGGACAGTGCTGGTTCAGACAAGCAAAAACGGAGAACAGCTCTAGTTGGTAGAGAACTTCAGCGCTGTAAAGTCGAGATTGTAGCTCTGAGTAAGACTCGCCTTGCGAAGGAAGGGCTTTTTAAAGAAGTTGGTGCTGGCTACACTTTCTTCTGGAGTGGACACAAGAAAGAAGAGCGGTCTGAAGCAGGAGTAGGTTTTTCCATCAAATCAAAGCTTGTCAGCAAACTCTCAAAGTAGAAGTAAAACAAAGATCAGGAATCGATACAATTAACTTACTCCACCAATCAAAGACACCAAAGGGAAAGAAACACAAACATTAAGCGA
Source organism: Lucinisca nassula (assembly GCA_963580285.1). Lineage (NCBI taxonomy): Eukaryota > Metazoa > Mollusca > Bivalvia > Lucinida > Lucinidae > Lucinisca > Lucinisca nassula. The sequence goes on along the minus strand of OY757024.1, from coordinate 7,486,686 downwards.
CCACACCATAATGGAAACCTAAACAAAGGAAGGCCATAAGGACAGTTACTTTCCCACAAAACGGCCATATGGCCATCAAGACTTCCAAAAAGCATAAATGACTGCCTGATGACTCTGAGTCTTCCATTATCTAGTAAGAAACATGCAATCATTGTAAGTGCCTATGCATTTCCCTATGACAAACCCAGATGAGGTCAAAGATAAGTTCTATGATGATCTGAATACTGTGATTTCTGCTACACCCCGGGCAGACAAACTCATCCTCCTCGGGGACCTCGGTTCTTCTGTCGCGGTTTATTTTTGTAATGGCTTGTCATTGAGTGTGTGTATCGCTTATTGTTTTGGATAGCCAATTGACCAATTTGTGGGAAAGTAACTGTCCTTTTGGCTTTGCCATATTTCGGTCCTTGAGACATTATTTCGTATCCTAGAATCAGGAATATGTTTAAAATTACCAGTAATAATATGACCAGCAGCAGGATAGCAATACACTGATTTTTTACAGTCTCCGGTATTAGGAGTGTTAGCATCAATGTCAAGATCTGAAACAAGGGTATTGAAAATAAAAATGGTAGATCAAACAGGTTTGTTGTATTTTAGCAAATGCTGTTCCATCATGTCCATTATAATGGTGAGGCAGTTCCGAGATGGTATGTTTGCACGCATCCAAAATGATGCTGTGTTTTCTGATCCGTTCCCTGTGACAAATAGTGCCAAGAAAGGATGTGTACTAGCCCCAACACTGTTCAGTATGATGCTCTCTGCCATGCTCACAGACGCTTTCGAAGATGGTGGCAATGGTAAACCTATTAGGTATCATTTAAATAGGAAGCTTTTTAACCTTAGAAAGTTGCAAGCAAATTCCAGTGTGCAGACAGAGGTGCTAGACGAGTTCCTTTTTGGTGATAACATGGCAAAGCGTGCTAAAACAAAGGAGATGCAAAAAGTGGAGATCGAGTATCTGACTCCTGTGACAGTTATGACCTCATTATCAGCATCAAAAAGAATGAGGTGGTGTATCAACAAATTATTTGTCTTAATCGCGACGGAAGTAAGGTCGAGGATCGTGGCCACGTAAAATCGATTTTAGCCCCCCCCCCCCGGTGGAATTCGTTTCCGCTGACCGTTCCAAGGCGGTTCTTCTGTCGCGGTTTATTTTTGTTATAGTTTGTCTTTAGGTGTTTGTGTCGCTTATATTATTTTATTTTGGATAGCCTTTTGGTCATTTTGTGGGAAAGTAACTGTCTTTTTGGCTTTTCGCTGTTGGTGTTTCCGTTGGGGTCTGTTGCTTAATGTTTTTGTTTCTTTCCCTTTGGTGTCTCTGATGGGAGCTGTAGTTTAATTGTATCGATTCCTGATCATTGCCTCTATTTTCTATTTTGACACAAAGCTGAAAGTCTACATTGCTGTGGTGGTGCCAACACTACTAATTAATGCATGTGAAACATGGAAGTTTACCAACGGCACGCCAAAAGACGGAACCACCTCCATACAAGCTATCTTAGAAAACACTTAAAAAGTTGCAAGAAAGAATTCCAGACACAGAAGTCATGAAAAGGGTAGGGATGCAGAGGGAACATACTCTTCTGAAACTGGCGCAGTTAAGATGGACAAGCCATGTTACCAGGATGCCTGAGGAACGATTACCAAAGAAAATCCTCTATAAAGAATTAGATGGAGAATTAGAAACACGTAAACGCTCCCAGGGTGGTCAGAAGAAGCGCTACAAGGACACCCTCAAAGCCTCCCTCAAGGATTTCAACATACCAACAGATTCATGGGAACAAAATGAACTGGATCGATCAAAGTTGCGAGGCCTCATCAGAACAGGTGCTAGTGAATATGAGGCAAAATGAATCAGCGAAGCCGAACAATAACGTACACAACGCAAAGCTAAGACATCACCTACAGAGCTTTCTTTCTCTAATCTCTGTTGCTCCATCTGCAACAGATAGTTCAGAGTTAGAACTGGTTTCATCAGCCGTCTTAGAAAATACAAACATTAGCATTTCTCACATATGATTAAGATTGGTCATTGTCAGTAATGACAGATGAAATATTTTTATAATACTTTTTAATGTAGCTTTAACGAATTTATCGAGGGGGCGCATCCTGTTGACTTTGTCTATTATGGTTGTGTATTATTTATGTATGTATTTATTTATTTATTTATTTGATATTCACTAATTATGCCTGTTGGACCATGATCACCTCTTGTAGGGAAGAGGGCGCTGGTTGCTATGCTGTTTGTGATTCGTTTTTTTTTTTCCTTTTGTGTTTTCCTTATTGTTAATTAATCTTCCTCTTGATGCCATTGGTAGACTGTAATCTTTGGTTTAAACTTTATTTTATTGCATAACACAAACATCAATGACAAACATGTGTATATTGAGAACATAGCTGCAGTAGTTATAGTATCATACAAATGGGATCCAGAAGAAAGTCATATGACTTATTTGAATCTGTATCCCTGAGTTACAATCATATTGCTGTGCTAATTTACTTAATATTATTTTATATTGATATTTTTGTATATAAGTTTCACTGATACACTGTCATTGAGAATTACGAGGGCTGTTCAAATATGAATGCAACTAAGCACATAAAAATGATTCCGTGATAGATTTCGATGAAAAATTTATTTTGTCCCCTCAAAGTATTCCCCTTTAACAGATATACAAACGTTCAGTCTTCTGATCTAATCATTGAATGCATTTTGGTCGTCTTTTCGAGGTATACTATGAAGGCACTGGAATATTGCAGAACCGAGGTATTTGCGCTGTACAAATTTTCGACCAGAAAGGTAATTTTTCAGCCGCGGGAACCAAAAAAAGTCACAAGGGGCAAGGTCAGGGGAATACGGGGGGTGAGGGAGTTCAACAACCTTTTCCAGCTTCAGATAGTCTTGCACAATGAACGCCTTGTGCGATGACGCATTGTCATGTAGCAATCTGACATTGGCCAAACCAGCTGCGGCTCTTCGTTCTTTGAAATATTTCTTCAATTTTCGAAGGACTTTTAGGCACAGCAACCTGAATAGCAGGGCCCTGATTTTAAAAGAATATGGCATACATTACCTACTTGACGCTCATGGTTCGCTTTGCAATGCATGGTCTTTTGCAATACTTTGTTGCCCATATTTTGTTCTGAATCGTTCGTTTTGGCTCAAAAACGTGAACCCTTGTCTCGTCACCTGTGACGACATTAGCGAAAGACCGTGCATTGTAATTTGGAAACTTTTTAAGCAACTTCTTGGCCAGTGAACGCGTGTCTTTTTCTGCTCATCTATCAACAGATGGGGAATCCATCTAGCACAGATCTTTCTCATTTTCAAATCCCGTTTCAAAATTGTATGAGCATCTCCTAATGAGATTCCAACCATACTAGCTATTTGCCTAGTGGTGTATCGTGCATCGGTAGCAACTATTTCTTTCACTCTAGCAACCATCTCGGCAGATGTTGCTCTTTTCGGTCGACGATTATGTGGTGCATCTTCTGTTGAGCCTAGCTCACAGCAGAATTTCTTACACCAACGAAAAACTATCGGAAAAGACATTTCATTATGCCCATAAAACGAACATATTTCATCAAAAATGTCTTTGCACCGTATACCAAGAATACAACGATTCTTGATATAGGACCTATTTCAACGGCATACTCTGATCTTCTTCCAACCATGTTTTGTATTAGTACACAAGAGTAGACAGTGTTTATCCAACGATATACATGGCTAAAGTGTACGGATTTTAACAGGTTTGGTATCAATGTATAGGTAAAATGTTTTTCTACGCTGTGATATTTATTTCCAGGTGATTTTCGCATTAGTGCATGAGAAAAACGTTCTACTTGCATTCATATTTGAACAGTCCTCGTACAAATGTATGTAGTAAAGAAACAGAGTGTATTGAGTTAAAGAATAGAATAAAAGTGAACTGTAATCTTTGACTGTGGCTTTTCCTGGGCATCGATCCTATTGGCAGCGGAACAGCGTCGTTGGTGCCATAATGCTGTCATCGTCCAATAATATTGAAGAGAACCAGTGTTTATTTCGACATCACTGACGTCGCGTGAGTCAAAATAGTCATTCAAGTATGAACAATATTGCTTCCCAGCAGTTGACTATAGGTTTTTTTCTGTAAATGTACTGAGACTATAAATGTGGGGTGATGAGCACAACTCTTGTCGCATTGGATCTATCACAAAAACACATCGATGCCCAGCCCAATATACGCCACAACACGAGGCATCTGATCAGATTTTTTTTAGCTGTTGGAGACTTTCTTTTTATATATAGCAGGTGTCCACATCACGTGAACAAGTCCTTGAAATGAACACCACACTAAACCCCACTTTATATAAAGAAAATTGGGGTTTATGGGGTATACATTATTTTTCTAATTTCTGCTCCAGAACACAGGTTGTGGGTACTCATTTGAACCGCCTCAATGAGGCGGTTCTTACGAGCACCCACAACCTATGTTTGCAGTATAAATGAGAAAAATACCACGGATTTTCATCAAAAAAGTAGTCATTTTGGAGATATGAAAAGATACACTATGGCTCACGGGTGTGTTATCGTCATGCATTTCAAAATTTAGGACTGTCAGGTTGTGTTTTCTACAAAATTATTTTGGAAAATGGCTGAACTGTTTGCAAACAGTGTAGGCTCTGATCAGACGCCGCATTCTGGTTCTGCACTGTTTGCCAATTACCCGTGTTTGGGTTTCCAGTACAAAATGGGTTAAAGCAAGAAAACCGGTGCAAAACTCAAAACGAATAAAATACACCTTAAACTACGTAAACTGTACACGTACTCTACCATCAGGAAAACACGCCTATATAATTTTGAACCCCTTGAACCCGACTTTTATATAGTAAAACTTGGGTTTACAGGGGTAAACCATATTTGTCACAATTTGTGATCTTAAGATTTTCGCTTTTTCGGTGGTAAAGTTTACAATGTAAGTGTATAGGCGTGTTTTACGTAATGCCTATCAAAAGCCATCATGTTAACAAGTCCATGTAATGGGCTCCCTCTAAACCCCAATTTTTTTTAGAAAACTGGAGTTTAAATGGGGGAAAACATTGTTTCTTATTTCTGCTCCAAGACATAAGTTGTAGGTACTCGTTACATGCACCTTAACGAGCATCCAAAACCTTGTTTGGAGCATTGGTTGATTTGAGGTTAAACGTCCCCCTGAACATTGTATAGGTCAATTTGGAGACGGTGCTTCCAATTTTGTGGGACTTTTACCCAACACTCAGATGAAATGACATCTCAAGCCCTGTCGCCCAATGAAACCAATATGGCTTATAAGAATGGACGGTCCGACTCGCACCGCCTAGCCTGGGCAAACTTAGATCCTCTAAGCGGTTTACCAGTACTCGTGTGTGCTCGGTTTCAGCTCTGTGTGGAAGCATCATGCAGCCAGCCCCGATGGGCGGGGCTGACCGTGTTTGGAGCATGAATAAGAAAATATCCATCACGAAAACACACCTATATAATTTTGACCCCCTTGAACGCCACTTTCATATAGTAAAACCACGCTTTACAGGATTAAACTTTATTTTTCTTATTTCTGCTCAAAGTATAGATTGTGGGTACTCGCCTCGAAAACTATCGGAAATTTTGATCTTAAGAATTTCGTTTTTTTTTTTTTTCGGCGGTAACGTTTACAATATACATATAATGTATATGTATAAGCGTGTTTTCGTAATTACATATTTTCATCAGAAAAATACACATATTGCCACCATTTTGGAGATATGAACAAATGCAGTATTTCACGTTGATATGTTATCGTAATTGTAAGAATATAGAGGATCTTACACGAGTGGTCATTTCATATGAAATTTATGAAACGAGCCTTTGGCGAGTTTCATAAATTTCATATGAAATGACCACGAGTGTAAGATTCTCTTTATCATATGACTACTTCATGCGGACTGAACAAATTATTTGTCTAAATCGCGACGGAAGTAAGGGCGAGGATTGTGGCCACGTAAAATCGATTCAAGCCCCCCCCCCCCCCCCCCCCCCCCAGTGGAATTCGTTTCCGCTGACCGTTCCAAGGCGGTTCTTCTGTCGCGGTATATTTTTGTTATGGTCTGTCTTTGGGTGTTTGTGTCGCTTATGTTATTTTATTTTGGATAGCCAATTGGCCATTTTGTGGTAAAGTAACTGTCCTTTTGGCTTTCCTCTGTTGTTTCCATTAGGGTCTGTTGTTTCATGTTTGTGTGTCTTTCCCGTTGGTGTCTCTGATGGGAGCTGTGGGTTAATTGTATCGATTCCTGGTCATTGCCTCCACTTCTATTTTAAATTGGATTTAATCGCATTGAAATTTGACAATTTTTCCCACAAAAAAATGCATGGTTGACAAGGACGTCGTCATGACGTTACTTAATCTCGCCAAAGTGTTGTTACACGTATGGTCATACGATTTTTATTACACCACGTTATCCACTGCTTATCAACGACGTTATGTGATAAATAAGAATCTTATATGGGTGTGATGGGTGGATGGAAAAATCCGTCCCAAGGGTCACTGTCCGGCATCACGAGCCTTGCCGAGTGATGCCGGACAGTGATCCCGAGGGACGGATTTCTATCCGCCCCTCACACCCAAATATGATTCTTTTTCTTGCATACCTTCCATTTCTTATCACGGATTTTTAAAGCTGCAGTCGTTTTGAGAACTGACGTCCGCCATATTGTGATGACAGTACAGGAATGTTTAGTGACGTCACATAACGTGCTGTGACGTCAACCTTAACGACGGCACATACGAGGTCGTAGTCAACCAGTGCATTTATCAAACACGTGTTTATAGTTGATTTTGGGTCGGAACACCGGGGTCAGAACATAAATTTCTATCCTAGGGTAAAATCATGGATTTACTTGTCTGGTGTGCAAGAATATTTTGGTCAGTTAAGGAAATCTTTAGCCAAAATTCGCGTGCGGTTTATGTTCATTGGTCAGTGGCTGTCATATGGACACCAGCAGCATTACTTTTTATGTATATGCTTGTATAATGCGGCTTAGCATCATGAAAACACGCCTATATAATTCTCACCCCTTCGAACCCCACTTTCATATAGTAAAATGGGGTTTACAGGGGTAAACCATTTTTTTCTTATTTCTGCTCTGAAATAAAGATTGTGGGTACTCGTTAGAACCGCCTCAATGCGGCGATTCTAACGAGTAGCAACACCCTCTATTTTGAGCAGAAATAAGAAACATATCACAGTTTTTTATCTTAAAATGTTCGTTTTGCGACGGTAAATGCATTTGTATAGGCGTGTTTTCGTAATGTAAATAACTGTGGTGATAGCACCCAAGCCAAACTAAAACAAATTTTCGATCATTTTTATTTCATTTGGAACATCATTTTCCCGTTATTATCCCCAATTCAAACATAGCGTAAACGTTTTCCCACAAAGCGCCATGATCAACGCAGTTCGTGCTAAAGGCCGCCTTCGATGACGTCACATATAAACATGTACTTCTCATGACGTCCGCTGAAGAAGAATTGTTTAGAAAACGTTGCAACAATGCACAATTACGAATATTTACATTTCCAGTGTAAAGTCTAATGTAAACCTATAGAAAACAATTGCGTTCATACTTCCATGAACGCATCGAATCACATTATTTTAAGTGACGTTAAGTGACGTCATTTTAAACCATTGTTCTCTACGGGCGTTGATGACGTCAACGCTGCTCCGCTTTTTGTAGAAAAAGAGCGTATAAATGTTTTTCAGCTTTAAAAGTTTGCCCCACAAGCATTTTTTCGCCCAGTGATGAGGGGCAAATAATGTAAATATAAAAAATAAACTTACTTTTTCTGCTTTTCATGAAAGTATGAACGACAGCGGGTCGCTAGCAAAGTTTACATGAACCCCTTCGGGGTTCATTCACTTTGCACGCGACTCACAGCGTTCATACTTCCATGAACTGCAGAAAAATAAATTTCATTCCTTAATTATTTTTCTGCTGTTCATGAAAGTATGAACGCAGTGGATCGCGTACAAAGTAAGTGAGTCCCGAAGTGGTTCATGTAAACTTTGCTAGCGACACGCTGTCGTTCATACTTTCATGTCATGGAACCACTGAAATGCCGGAGCAAAAGAAAACCAACAGTTAGACTATGAAGGCTAAATTAGAATTAGAGATAATGTAATTTTATGTAATGCTTGTTCGTGCCCGATGCTCTGTCTTTGGTTTGGCCCATCGGATTCTAACTGTTGGTTTTCTTTTGCTCCAGCATTTCAGTGGTTTCTTTCTGTCGAGTCCTCACCGTTGTTTCATCTCTATGGTTGTTTGATTTTTGTGTTCTCGGAGCTGTTACACTGATGAGTTAGGATGCCTTCATGTGGACGAAACAATATATTTATAAATTTAATTCCCCCCACAGTGGAATTCGTTTCACTGACCGTTCCGAGGCGGTTATTTTTTCGCGGTTTTATGCTAGTTCAGGTTTGGATTTAAGCGTGTGTATCACTTGTATTCTTTTTTTTGGGATAGCCAATTGGCATTTTGTTGAAAAGGTTTTGGCTTTGCCGTTGATGTTTCCTCAGGATCTGTTGTTTCAGGTTTGTGTTTTTCCTCCGTTCAACTTGGTGTCTCTAATGGAAGCTATGGGCTAATTGCATCGATTTCTCATCATAACCTTCACTTCTATTTTCTAAATCCATCATTAAGACAATCATATTTAACCAAAGTGAAGAAGCAAGTATGAGAGCTTAAGGTACTCATTGGAACGACCTTGCCGAGGCGGTCCTAACGCGTACCCGCAATATATATTAAAAACAATATAAAAAATATCATTTTTTTTTATCCGAAAATTTTCAGTTTGGTGGCAACATGCAAAATTCTCAATACATTTGAATAGGCATGTTTTCGTTATGTATTCAAAGGCGGTCCCTCTGTTATGGTGTATTATTTTCATTATTTGGCTTTGCAAATACATGTGTGTCCTTGTAATATCTTTTAGTTTGGTTAACAGTTTGGTAGTTTTTGGAATAGACACTGTCATTTTGGCTTTCTTATTATTATGATTGAATTATAGAGCCGATGCCTCATGTTTGTGCTTCATCAAAGTAATTTATCGACTTCTCTGGCAATTGCTTACACTTCTGTTTCATATATTAAGGGGTCTCTAATAAGGCCTTGTTGGCCGAAACCAGCTAGACTGGTCCTGAAAACTTTGAACTGTTCATTATCTTCATTTCTGTTGTGTACATATTCCTTCGGAGGTCACGGCCCCCGCCCATAGGGTCTTGAAGAAATAGATGGTGTACATGATGCTTCCACGCAGAGCTGAAACCGACCGCACACAAATAGTGTTAAACCACTTTGAGCATCTAAGCCTGCCCAGGGAAAGCGGTGCGAGTTTCGGGCCGTCCATGCTCATAAACCCTATTGGTTTCATTGGGCGGCAGGGCTTGAGAAGTCATTTAATCTCAATGTCGGGTAAAAGTCTCACACAGTTGGAAGCAACGTCTCCAAAATGTCCTTCACAGTGTTGACGGGGACGTTAAACCTCAAATCAAATAAACAAACCCGTCCGAGGGCAGCCGTGTTATAGATCATATTTGGGTTCACAACAACTCGTATTAAGGGGAATGGGAACGACTTCAGAGGAGGCAATTCTTGCAAAAGTATTTTTGTCTCCCATGTCCATAGGGGTCATCTCTTAAAGAAAAGAATTTGCTCCTCAGGAGCAAATTCTTTCCTTTAAGAGTAGACCCATTTTTCAGTGGGACAGTGCTTACAGAAAAACGTACAGAGTTCCGAAAGTTGTCTCAATTTGAAAAATGGCGAAAAAAATCTGCCAGGTGTTCCCATTCCCCTTAGGCGAAGGTTTTGGGGCCGTAACACGTTTTCCTGTCCTGCGTCGTACTGCAGTTTGTATTTTAAGGTCGTTTGGGATAATTGATTCCATCGTGGAATTAACAAGAAATATCTTTAAAAAAGATATGCGGCGTAGATTTAATTGGACGGTCGTTTAGAAACCAGTGCTTCAGCTGAAGTGCACGACCCGCCGGATGCTTTTAGCTTGATGAGTGTTACCATATATGGGTATGGCGGCCATTTTGGTCATGTGACCTGGACCTAAAACGGTTCCCCCAATAAATGCGCCTTATCGTAAGGAGCAAAAATATATTTAATACTTTAGTACTGTATTCTGAATCGTTTGCAGGATAAAATGAATTCTCACTTTTCCAATACAAAAGCATATGTGTCAAAGTTTGACCTAGGCACAAAGAAGGTCAAGGTCAACCCAGGGTCACCATTTTAGCAATTTATGATGGGCCTACGTCCCAGATGTTATTTATCAAGTTTCGTGGAAATCTGCCAAGTGGTTCTGGAGAAGACTATTTTGAAGGGTTTTTACCATATATGGCTTGGCGGCCATTTTGGTCATGTGACCTGGACCCCATGAGCAAATTTTGGTTTCCTCCATCCCATAGAGGCTCCATATGAAATTTGACCTTAATCGGCCCAACGGTTTCCGAGGAGAAGCAGTTCGAAAATTTTCACATTTTTCGCCTCGGCGAGGCTATACTAAATGGAATGTTATATTTCGCAAGTTCATTGGTTAGACCTCATTGATACTATCAGTATGCCAAATATTGTTTAAATATTCCAAGCGGTTAAGTCACTATCACCAATTTTCACAAACGGGTTACGGACGGACAGACAGACAGACCATATATGGCTTGGCGGCCATTTTGGTCATGTGACCTGGACCCCATGAGCAAATTTTGGTTTCCCCCATCCCATAGAGGCTCCATATGAAATTTGACTTCAATCGGCCCAACTGTTTCCGAGGAGAAGCAGTTCGAAAATTTTCACATTTTTTCGCCTCGCGAGCCTATACTAAATGGAATATAATATTTCGTAAGTTCATTGGTTAGATCTCATTGATATCTATCAGTATGCCAAAAATTGTTTAAATATTCCAAGCGGTTAAGTCACTATCACCAATTTTCACAAACGGGTTACGGACGGACGGACAGACTGACAGAATGACACGGTGATTTTAGGGCACTCTTAGAAAATCAACCGACTTCAGTCGGTCGCTTTTTCTGCGGGTCGTGCAATATGAGCTACAATAGTGACAGCAACAATTGTCTAGCTATGAACTGGTTTACTGTATTCAAACAATTCAGATGTCACGCGAGGAAAAATAGCTTTGCAGAGGGCGGTGTCCCGCCTGTTTGAGCTAAGGTCAATGTCAAAGGTCAAGGTTAAAAACATGACCTCATTTCAAGAGCATATGATCTCAAGTATATGCACAACAAATAAGAAAACGTTATCATTTACTGTTTTTGAACACAAATTCTAGGGTTAACATTTCGGGTTGTCGCTATGGTGAACGTAAACGCATAGGCGGACGAACAAACGGACGAGCAGACAAACGGACGGAAAATTGATCTTATGTGCACCTAATTAAAACTCAAATTACACTTATTCCTTTTCAGAATTTATATAACATTAATGATATTCGAAAATGTCCATTTTGTGTTAAAATGGAGGACATAAAGTATGCTGAAGACAAATGATACACTGCAACTTTTATTTAGCATATATTGTAAATTAAACATATGTCAATTTGTAATGCGATTATTACATGTTTTTGTCATGCTATATCTCTTTATTGGTTTCATTGGGCAACAGGGCTTGGGTGTCATTTCATCTCGATGTCGGGTAAAAGTCCCACAAACTTGAAAGCAACGTCTCCAAAATGACCTACACAGTGTTGATGGGGACGTTAAACCTCAAATCAAACAAACAATTCCTTTCGCAGAAAATTCTTCCTTTCGCGAAAGGAACCTTCCTTTCGCGAAATGGTTCCTTTCGCTATATAGACCAACCACGTGAAAATTAGGTCAAAATAGCTATTCACCGCAGCAGTTACAGAATTCACTAGAAACACAATTATACATATGACGTATGGTCATCAAAGGACAAGAAACTGTATATATATTTTTCATTCATGTCTCACATAAAAAACGAAACATTTCCTAGGTTAAAACTTCAGTAAACTGTCGTACTTTTGAGTAGATTTATTTATGCAAATCATTGACCAATGAAATGGTCATCTCCTTGGACATGTGGTTTTATTGACCAATGGAATAACGAAAAATGTAGGACAAAAGCAAAACCATAACGGCTACGCCGTAAAAAATATCTTAGGGTAAATGATGAGAAATTATTGCCCAGAAAAACTTTAACAATTCATAATTTTCAGCTCTGTGGTGTATCATTCCCTTCGCCCAAAGTATATATTTTTGTTTTATAACCAAATCATTATTACCAGAATGTTTTCAGAAAACAATGTCACCCCACCATAAAAATAACTTAAACAGCCATATGACTTTTATAACTAGGTTAAGGTCAACAATAAGGTTAAAAAATTAGGACTGAATATTGTTAAGGATACATTTGCAACACATTTGCAACATATGTGCTAGCCCTGAAGTTATTCTTGCAAAATAATGTATGTCTTATAAGCTGTCTTGGGATTCTAAAAACCGTTGTCATGCCTGAAGTCTTTTCACAATCTAGCCTTTATATAGTACTTGTATTTGTTATGTAAATGTTGTACATGTATACTGGGTTGTGAAGTTGAAAATAAATTAGCACACACACACACACACACACACACACACACACACACACACACACACACACACACACACACACACACACACACACACACACACACACACAAGCATTTTTTGGCTAATAAACTGACAGTTTTGAGAGATTGTGATCTTAACAAAGTCGATCACTTACAAAAGGTCAAAATAACCAAACTCAAATCAAATTAGGCTGGTTGTAATTAAAACCAGTATCCATCAACTATCAAATGAGAATGGCTGCAGAAAAGCCTTTTTCCAAAATGGACCGGTTTTGAGAGCCTTTGACCTTGAAACTAAGGTCAAAGTCACATAAATCTGATGAAATATTTTGAAAATTGTAACTATATATAATACCAAGTTTGACCAAATAACATCAATTTGTTCATGCGATAGGATGCATACAAGTTTAAATTGACGTTTTTGGGGGCCTGTCAGGTCAAGGTCACCAAAATCTAATTAGATCCTTGGTAGCATCACGAAAACACGCCTATATAATTTTGACCCGCTTGAACCCCACATTTATATAGTAAAACTGGGGTTTCCGGGGGTATACCTTATTTTTCCTATTTCTGCTCTAAAATATAGATTGTGGGTACTCGTTAGAACCGCCTCGATGAGGCGGCTCTAACGAGTGCCCACAATCAATATTTTGAGCAGAAATAAGAAAAATATCACAATTTTTCATCTTAAAATTTTCAATTTTTCGGCGATAAAGGTGGCAATGTACTTGGATAGGCGTGTTTGCGTAATGGGCTGCAATGATATATTGTACCGAGTAAGACTGTAGTTCAATTTTTGTAATGAGAAAACAGGATGCATAACAAGCTGGAAAGGACAGGTTCTGGGGCCTGTGCCCTTGAAAATAATATGAAGGTCACGAAAATCTAACAAAATCTTTTGTAGGTTGCAATAATATGTTGTACCAAGGTTGACCAAATTAATTTCCATCATGTCAACAAGTCCGTGAAATTAAGACCCCCCTATAACCCCCCCCCCCTCCCCCCGCTTTATATAGAGAAAACTGGTGTTTACAGGGGTAAACACTAATTTCCTTATTTTTGCTCCAAGACATAGGTTGTGGGTACCCGTTAGAACCAATTCACCGAGGCGGTTCTAACGAGCACCCGCAACCTTTCTGATCCGCTAGGCTGATCTGAGTCTTCGTTGGGCGCACGTCTTATTGTAGGTTTTATCATACGCTGGCTAAAATGATTAAACACGTAATTGGAGAGGTAAATAAATTTAGAACTTCAATGTATTATAACAAATAAGTGTTTATCAGGTTAAAATCTGAAAATCAACCTCTGAATTTATTCCTTAGCTTACTCTCGCCCTCGCCCATCGGGGCATGAAGAAATAGATGGGCTGCATGATGCTCCCACACACAGCACACGACCGCACACGAGTACTGGTGAATCGCTTAGAGGATCTAAGCCGGCACAGGCAAAGCGGTGCGAGTTGGACCGCCCATGCTTAAAAATCCTATTGGTTTCATTTGGCGACAGGGATGAGATGTCATTTCATCTCAGTGTCGGGTAATGGTCCCACCCACATAAATCCAAAATGACCTATACAGTGTTGACAGGGACGTTAAACTTCAACTAAAATCAAATCAAAATCCTTAGCTTACTCAGTGATCATCATGACGTGGGTGTCAAAAGGCTTAAACGCCACCTATCCTATTGAAAATTTGAGCCAAGCCGTGGAGGCGGTAAGGGCGGAGTCTTCTATAAGAGAAGCTGCCACCAAGTATGGCGTGCCCAAGTCCACGTTAGGAGACCGTGTCAGTGGAAGGATTGACGTGGAAGCGAGGCCCGGCAAAGCGCCTGTCATACCTAGAGATGTTGAAGAAGCCATGGTGTCAAAGGCCATGAGTAGAGCTGATCAAAGGTTTGGCCTTTCGAAAAGAACCTTGATAGCGAGAGCCGGGACACTGTGTAAAACCATGGGTTTCGGGAACAACTTCACAGATGGGAGTACCAGGGAAGGCGTGGTGGGCCGGCCTCAAATCTCGGCACCCAGCACTAACGCTCAGGCGCCCCGAGAAGTTATCTACGACCCGATCGAAAGCTATGAATCCAACTGTACTGGGTGCGTATTTTAAAGACCTGCACTTAGAAGTAGCCTCATTTCCCCCAACATGTGTCTGGAACATGGATGAAACCAACATGTGTCTGGAACATAAACCGGCGAATGTTGTTGCCAGGAAAGAATGCCAAAACCGTTACCGGGAGGACGTTTAACAGTCGGGAACCTTTCTGCCCCGTATTAACGCAGCAGACGAGAAGATGCCGCTTCTCATAATTTGAAAGGGAAAACATCGCGGTCAATCAGATCTTACAATGTTCATGAAAGGCACGATGGAGCGTTATGGACATATCAAAAGAATGCGTACATGACTGATGAAATTGGCGCGCAATGGTTCAGCGAAATCTTCTTAAAAAACTGCGGTGATACGAGACCACAAATTGTTATCATGGATAACCACCACTCGCACGAGTCTCTCGGTCTTTTAGAGTAGAAGTAAAACAAAGATCAGGAATTGATACAATTAACTTACTCCACCCATAAAAGACACCAAAGGGAAAGAAATACAAACATTAAGCGACCAGACCATAATGGAAACCTAAACAAAGGAAGGCCATAAGGACAGTTACTTTCCCACAAAGTGGCCATATGGCCATCCAAAACCAAAAGACACAAGTGATACACACAGTAAGTAACAAACAACAACATAAATAAATCCGCCTTGGAACGGTCAGTGGAAGATTTCCACTGGGGGGGGGGGCTTAAATCGATTTTACGTGGCCAAAATCCTCGCCCTGTTTCAGAAAAAAAAACATCAAGATACTGTCTTCCCCACCAAATACGACCCACTATCTTTGCCCACTTGGACGAGCTGTTTTTGGTCCATTCCAGCGGGTATATGATTCAGTCTGCTCTGACTTCACCTCCAGCAGTGTCAATGCTATAGTAAACAAGTTAACATTTCCAAAGATTTTAAACCAGGCATATTTGCAGTCCTCCACGCGTGCAAACGTTGTTGCTGGAATTCAGTCGACGGGCATTTGTTACTGGGATCCACTGGCCATTCCTGTCAAAGGTTTTGCAGCACCTGTGCCCTTCGATAAGAAAACTGACCAAACAGCTGAGGAGCATCCACTTCAGTTGGTAATTCGTGAAACCACCGCGACGATTGAAGGTTCGAGTGATGAACCGTCATTTTAACCACAGGCCTCAACTTCCAGCGCCGACGACAACCTGGTGTCACATGAATCACAAGTCCCGTTGTCCAGTGCCGTCGACAGCCTGGTGTCACATGAATCACAAGTCCCGATTTCCAGTACCGTCGACAGCCTGGTGTCACTTGAATCGCATGTCAACATTTCCAGTATCCACGACAGCCTAGTTTCACTTGAATCACAAGTCCCGTTGTCCAGTGCCGACGAATTTCTGGTGTCACTTGAATCACAAATCCCGTTGTCCAGTGCCGTCGACAGCCTGGTGTCACTTGAATCACATGTCCCTAGTTTCAGTGCCGACGACAGACCGTTGAATTTTTCTCCTGATGTTATTGACCAAGGGTAATGTTGTCGCTTATCTTGTTAATGAAAACAATCTCAATCCAATTTCACCAAGCCATGACCCCATGATGCCAAGCGTCATCTCCAACGAAAATTTTGAAGCTGCTAGCATGCTGGTAGGATTGAATGACAGCAGCGATGCTTTGTTTTGCAAATGGAATTGCTAGCATGCTGGTAGCATTGAATGACAGCGGCGATGCTTTGTTTTGCAACTGGAATAGTGACATTGACACCCTTTTCGGCGTTGGTATGCCGGAAGTCATGGTATTCTCTGAAGCAAAAAGTAAACGAGTTAAGACACACATATTACTTACGAGTAAAGAGGTGATAGAAGAACAACGAGCAGAACAGTTGAAAAAAGAAATGAAAGCCAAACAAATGGATGATAGGAAACGAAATAGGAAAAAAAAACAACAAAAAAAAAAAAAAAAACAAACAAACTCAAACTTGAAAAATAATTCGCAAAAAAAAAAAAAGAAAGAATAATATTGCAATAATTAAGAAATAGATCAGATCTAGGTGAGATTTGTTGTGTAATAAATCACAGTTTGGCGCTCAGTTTTAAAGTAGATCAAATCACGAGCGCGAAGCGCGATTGATTTATCTGCTTACAACTGGCCGACACATAGTGTTTATAACACAACACATTACACACTTGAGCTGATTTTTTTTTCCATTCTAACACACCATAAACGATGAAAATGCATTTCTTACCTTTCGTTTTTCCTTTCAAAACGCCATGATTGAGACAACTCCCCGCCAAAAATTTCGACTGTAATGCAGACTGTAAGGCGGTTCTTCTGTGGCGGTTTATTAATGGTGTTGTTTGTTACTTACTGTGTGTATCACTTGTGTCTTTTTATTTTGGATGGCCATATGGCCATTTTGTGGGAAAGTAACTGTCCTTATGGCCTTCCTTTGTTTAGGTTTCCATTATGGTCTGGTCGCTTAATGTTTGTGTTTCTTTCCCTTTGGTGTCTTTGATGGGTGGAGTAAGTTAATTGTATCGATTCCTGATCTTTGTTTTACTTCTACTTTGTACATGTAATTTTGACGCTTCGCCTGCGAGAAAACGTTACACCATCTAACATCAAGGAAGCGACGGTCATAAAAAGAGAATATCAGGTGAGCGTCTTTTGATATCAAGTTTATCAGGCAAGGCTCCGAGAACGCTTGTAGAATCGCGAGGTTTGTCGAGCAATTCTACATGCGTTCTCGAAGCCGAGCCTGATTAACTTGATATCAAATGACACGAATCTGGTATTCTATTTATCATTTTATCCCCTTTTACACTCTTCCGGTTTATTGTGATTTGTTGCAAATTAATTCGTATGCGCGCTGTGTTAGTGTTAGAAATATGAATTTACACTAACTGGTCTGTTAGATGACATAAATATGAACTGATGAATTTATGTAAAATAAATCTGCATGTTTTTGTCTTCACGATGATTCGTAAATGAGTACAATAAAAAGCTACAGGGTTGCCTTTGGAAACAAGGAACACATAAAAGAACGAAAATCGGAGACTCGGTTTTATTGAGTCTTTTCATAAACAGCAATGTAGTTTGCAAAGTAGAAGTAAAACAAAGATCAGGAATCGATACAATTAACTCCACCCATCAAAGACACCAAAGGGAAAGAAACACAAACATGAAGCGACCAGATCATAATGGAAACCTAAACAAAGGAAGGCCATACGTTCAGTTACTTTCCCACAAAATGGCCAAATGGCCATCCAAAATAAAAAGACACAAGTGATACACACAGTAATTAACAAACAACAACATAAATAAACCGCCACAGAAGAACCGCCTTGGAGCGGTCAGTGGAAAGAATTACACTGGGGCTTAAATCGATTTTACATGGCCATAATCCTCGCCCTTACCTCTGTCGCGGTATACACTAATTTTGTTTAGTCCGCATGAAGGCTTCCTAACTCATCAGTGTAACATCTCCGAGAACATACAAATAAAAAAAACTACAGAGATGAAACAAGGTTGAGGACTCAACAGCATACAACAACAGAATTGCTGGAGCAAATGAAAACCAACAGTTAGACTCCGAGGGCCCCGACCAAAGACGGAGCACCAGGCGCCAACCAACATAAAGAATACTAAAATAAAATTCCATTTATGTTTTTAAGCTGGAACCGTCATAAAATCTTAGGCCCGCCCCACCGGTGTGCAATCAAAGAGGGAAGCAAAGTTGCCAACCATGATTGGGTTAACCACCATGCATGCAGTCTGTTTTATAACATTTATGTTGTACGCAATCTTTAAATATCGACGAACGATTTAACGAAATTGGGTACTAAAGTCATTACAGGCATGTATTTTTCTAAATTTATATACTAAGTCACCATAGAATTCGGGTTCCGATAGGCCTTGTTGCAGAAGTGTTTTAAGTCCAACATTGAATTTTGAAACCAAATTAGAATGACGTCTATAAAACTTGGAAAAGGCTTTACGTAGTTTATGATACCGATACCCCTGATTCAGAAGTTAAGCGGTTAATAATTTATTACGAGTGTTGAAGTCGGATACATGACTAGACACTAGCGAATCGAATTAACTGCGAAACATAAAACCCGTATGATGTCGCACAAGGTTGTATACGGTGCAAGGCTGTATATACGCCCCCCACCCCTCCTAGCACCGGCTTCAGCGGTATTTGATTTTCAATGTAACCAGAATGGTCTCAATGATCCCAAAAGAAGTGAAGATCTAATCTCCACTTTGATGAAGCACGGGGAGACTTTTACAGTCGCCACACGGCACTTAATACCAGCTGCAGTGAAGTTAAAAATGCTAAAATGTTGCCTTTGGCATCAAAGAACACATAAAAGAACGAAAATCGGAGATTCGGTTTTATTGAGTATTTTCAAAACCAAATACCTGCTGGTTTCTCTCGACATCTCTGCAGCTGTATTATCGTTCCGATAGTATCCTTCAAAATATCACAGGTTATCCCAAGGTTAACAGAAACACCTGTCAACCACCGTCAAGAAAGAGTAGTTATGTAACCATACTCAGGTTAAAGTATTTTGTGATGGAAATTTCTGGAAGGTTGAAAAACAATCAGTAAGGTCTAAACGTATATTATTAATGTTCAGCATTCATTTTTCAAGCATATAGATGCTTTGTATCAGAGAATATTTTTTTCTTATACCCAGCAGTAGGGCCTAAACATTTTTGGCGGGTAGGGCTATTGGCCGATCATACCATCATGGATGTCCAAAGGTAACAGACTTTGTCCGAAGGTATCATACACTTTACAAAACATCAGTTTTTTGTTTATATTGCAAAAAAATAGTTCTATTCTGGATCCCCTCTTAGTGGAAATAACTTAACGAGCCATTGCCCTACTCCGCCCAATAGTTTTCTATCGCGTCGGATAAACCAAGCAGCCGCCACTATCTGGGAACCTGTAAGTTGTTCGATCGTTCCAGGAACGACTCTAGAATCTAATCAAATCTTTTGTTTTTGTAGGTTGCAATGATATATACGGTACGAAGTTTTAGCAGAGTTCATTTCTTGGTGTAAACAAGCCGGAATTCACAGTTTTTTGGGGGCCTATATTAATGTCAATAAAGCCAAATAAAATCTGCAGTATAATAGGCTCCAAACTGACTGGTTTTGGGACCTGTGCCTTGGAAAATGAGGTTAAGCTCATCATAACCTTATGACTGTTTTCCCACATCATGCAAGTATAGCTTCAAAAGATATGGTGCTTCAAACAGGCTACGCCACCGTCGACGCAAACGGGATCGGCACCCCAAACAGTGTGTCCCTCCCCCCC
Organism: Lucinisca nassula; assembly: GCA_963580285.1. Taxonomy (NCBI): domain Eukaryota; kingdom Metazoa; phylum Mollusca; class Bivalvia; order Lucinida; family Lucinidae; genus Lucinisca; species Lucinisca nassula. The sequence goes on along the minus strand of OY757024.1, from coordinate 7,466,653 downwards.
CCCCCCTCGCTATAGGCTACGCCAACGCCAACGCCGACGAAAACGGATTCCTCACCACAATCAATGTGCCCCCACCCCCGCCCCCGATTGGGGGACATAATAATTGTAAACATTGGGCTTGGCAGGATAAACATTCTTTTTTTTGCGATGATTCTTATCAGACAGCGAGACGACTTCACTGGATTAGCGTGTCAGAAGATGCATTTTATCTTCCCGAGGCCAACATCATTTCATTGAATGTCAAATAAACTCAGCGTAAGTAGATAGATGAACAAAAATTGCTTGCCACGAAATTAAATAGACGTTTGGTGGAGGTAGAATGCCACAACAATAACCACACATGTTGAAAATTACAAAGCTCCGGTAATGAAAATCACTTCTTTTCGCTGTACAAATATCAAACACATGTAAATTTATTTGAAGTATAATAAATACACGGAGACTTTGTAATGATATTGGAAAATGCAATTTCTGAAAATTTTGACATTGAAATGGGGACATTGGCACAGTGCAGGCCAAGATCAGGCGCCGCGTAGCGTCTGACCAGGGCCAGCACTCATCACGAAAACACGCCTATATAATTTTGACCCCCTTGAACCCCATTTTTATATAGTTAAACTGGGGTTTCCGGGGGGGGGGGTATACCTTATTTTTCTTATTTCTGCTCTAAAATACAGATTGTGGGTACTCGTTAGAACCGCCTCGTCGAGGCGGTTCTCACGAATGCCCACAATCTATATTTTGAGCATAAATAAGTCAAATATCGAAATTTCTTTTGTGGTAAAATTTACATTTGTATAGGTATGTTTTCGTGCTGATTGCATACGGGAAATCCCTAAATGGGTACATTGGCCATAGGGGCTTGAATCATGAAAAAAAAATGAAAAAAAAAAAAAAAAAAAATTTTTTTTTTTTTTTTTTTTTGGTACTATATTAGAGACAAGGGGGGAAACTTCGGCACCATTTTTGGGGGGGTTACCTCATTTTACCCAGTGTATCTTTTTCGCAAATGAAGTTTTTCACCTGCTTATAGGAGGTTTTAGGAATTCCGTTTATGACGTCATTCTTGCGCATGCGCAAAGTACTGGCCGTCAATTGAAACGGCCATCGCTATTCAAATGCATTGGCGGAACTTAAAATGCTAACAATATTCAGACATTTTGAGAGAAAACATACCCGTTTTCATTGTAATAATGCCTCGAGAAGGAAAGAATGATATTTCGCTTAAATTCATTTATCCTAAATCCGTTTTTAATTGACGAAAATCTTATCGTGAAGTGACCCATGTCAATGGCTTGAGATACCGTTATTCACGAAAGATTACTTACAAAATAAGTGTTTACGTAACTTTCGTTTTATTCGCCATCCAAGTCTATCTATCTATCTATCTATCTATCTATCTATCTATCTATCTATCTATCTATCTATCTATCTATCTATCTATCTCTATCTATCTATCTATCTATCTATCTATCTATCTATCTATCTATCTATCTATATATCTATCTATCTATCTATCTATCTATCTATCTATCCATCCATCTATCTATCTATCTATCTATCTATCTATCTATCTATCTATCTATCTATCTATCTATCTATCTATTAAATCTGTCCAACGATCTGTCTACATGTGCAATTTAAATGGCCATACTGACAGTCGAAATAAACTAATGAGTGGACTGACGGAGGGGCGTTGAGTCAATGTTGGTTCGACGTCATGCCGTTGCTCATTTCATTGTCACATGACCGTTGGCACTGATCCCTGTAATCAAGAAGCCCATTACCCTTTTTGTACCAAATGGAATCTTCCTCATTATATATAGCAGGAGTCATTTTCAAAATTTAGGGGTGTCAGGTTGTGTTTTCTCCAAAATTTATTTGGAAAATGGCCTAACTTTTTGCAAACAGTGTAGGCCCTGATCAGACGCCGGGTTCTGTGGCGTCTGAAATGGGCCTGCACTGTTTGTCACTTACTCTTTTGGGGGTTTCCGGTACCAAATGGGTTAATGTAGACCTAAGGGCTGGGCAGGTTGAACCAATCTACAAATCTACCAGATTTTACTGTAAAAGCTTGCACTTGCGAAGGAGTGTTTCATTCTTATGCACTGAAAGGGTGTTCTACGTTTGTTTTGAATTTAATGTCCCAATCCCACTGAGTCTTGATGGGTCCGAGCACTGGGCAAATGACATTTTATTAAGCAAGGCCGTATTATCGCCAACCCAACGTTCTGACGTTTCACTGACGTTGCAATGTCAAATTCAATGCATCGCTTTGAAGTTGGTTTGATGTAGACACGACGTTGTTGACACGCTACATGTCGGTTGACGTGGCGTCATTTAACGACAAACTGTAATTTACCTTTGCCTGTGCTCGCTAATTGTTTGTGCGCTAAGAGAGAGAGAGAGAGAGAGAGAGAGAGATGAGAGAGAGAGAGAGAGAGAGAGAGAGAGAGAGAGAGAGAGAGAGGAGAGAGGAGATGAGAGAGAGAGAGAGAGAGAGAGAGAGAGAGAGAGAGAGAGAGAGAGAGAGAGAGAGAACCATGTTTGGTCTTATGTACAATATATCATTTCGTAATGCGAAATTTCACATCTGGCAGCATATCGGTGTTACTCCCTTCATCTTACATTAGAATTCGCCAAAAGTTTAAAAGAATTCCACTGTTTTACGCTGTAATTAACACTTTATCTGACCCACTGCCTTTGAAGCAATACGACAGATGACGGCCAGGGCTTTTCCCGTTCTATTTTTAGAACCGGAAGTACGTCACGAAAAAAGCTCCTATTACGAATTATACAAGTTAAATATGTCCACTTTGCAACAATAATCCGCCTCTGTCTGTCACTTGCAGGAAACATGTTTTTCTCGCATGGATTAACTCAGCAAAGCAAAATTCGGCATAAACGTGTGACAAAAATTTTCAGGTTTTCATCAATCACAAGCGAACTAGTGTTACGGAGGAAACTTTTTTCGCTTTCAACTGATGTCTTTCATTCAAATGAACCTCTCTTGACCAATTTGAATCCAAAATGATGTATTTGCAGCTCTAAATTTAGATTTTATTACTTTTACATCACTTTATGTAAAAGATCAAGAAAACAGTCGTCGCGAAGCTTGGTTTTTCTTCTGATTCCGGGCTGCTCTATCGATGAACTAACGACCGGTACGACCGGTGCTGTTTAATTTTTATACCGTTCGCAGTAGTGACAAATGAGCATTATCGCTATTGTTCTTCCATTTTCAACTAAACCCCAAGAGGGGACACAGACGATGTATACTGCATATACTCCAGTTTTGAGAGCTGAAAGAGTACACAGTCACCATGTAATTACGGTAGGGTTCTTTAACCTGCACAGGGGATGGTTCTCCCTGCACAGAGGTCTCCAGTTAACGTTCAGATTCGAAGGACGATGCACCGTTATGATATTCATACCTGCAAAATTTATTATACAAATGGAACGTGTTCTGAGGCCGAAATTTTGGCACCGCTGCTGGGGATCAAACCTGGGACCTTTAGCATCTGAGGCACTGAGCTAAATTTAGGTGGCTAAATTTAGGAAGGCAGGGATTAGCCGCAGTTATCTCCTTACCGGACTCAGAAAATGTGAAATGTATTTTTTGTTGAAATCGTGGACGTTTTGTGTTATTTTCAAAACAGTTTCACTCATGCTTGTGTAGACAGAAATAAAACAAATGGACCCTGTATCGCTCACCTGAGCTAACAGATTCAAAGTTTTAGGAAGTGCCAGCCTTTACTGAAGGATTAATGGAAGGACATGGTGATGACAGGGTAAGCATTTTCAGCAAATCAAGTAGAATGTAACACTATGATAAATAGGCTGACCTCACCAGTTTTCAAACGCATCCCAGCTTTTATTCCTGCCTTGCTAAGAAGATCCGATATAAACTGATGGGGCTATGGTGATGACAAGTTCAAAAATAAGCAATTAACTGCTGCAATCAAGGGGATGTTACTCTGTGACAAATAGGCAAACCTCACGAGTTTTCAAACTCCTCCGAGCTTTTCTGCCTGACTTATTTGTTTGTAAGTTTCATAAAGATCCGATCAAAACTGAAGGGGCAGCAGTGCTAACAAGGTCGAAAATAGGCATTTTTAAGCAATCAAAGGCAGGTAACTCTATGATAAATGTGCCGACTTGGCCAGTATTCAAACTCATCCAAGGTTGTATTCCCAGCCACCTTACATGTAAGTTTCAGAAAGATCCGATCAAAACTGAAGGGGCTACGGTGATGACAAAGGTCAAAAATCAACATTTTCAGCCATCAAAGGGATATAACTCTACGATAAATAGGCTGACTTGGCCTGTTTTCGAACTCATCCAAGATTTTATCCCCAGCCACCTTACATATACGTTTCAGAAAAATCCGATCAAAACTGAAGGGGTATGGTGATAACAAGGACGTAAATCTATGATAAATGGGCCAACTTGGCCGGTATTCGAACTCATCCTAGGTTTTATCCCCAGTCACCTTACATATAAGTTTCAGAAAGATCTTATCAAAACTGAAGGGGCTACGGTGATGACAAGGTCGAAAATCGACATTTTCAGCCATCAAAGGGACATAACTATATAGTAAATAGGCTACCTTGGCCGGTATTCGAACTCATCCGAGATTTGATCCACAGCCACATTACATAAAAGTTTCAGAAAGATCCGATCAAAACTGAAGGGGCTACGGTGATGACACGGTCAAAAATCGGCATTTTCAGCGATCAAAGGGATGTAACTCTATGATAAATGGGCCGACTTGGCCGGTTTTCGAACTCATCCGAGGTTTAATCCCAAGCCACCTTATATATATGTTTCAGAAACATCCGATCAAAACTGGAGGGGCTACGGTGATGACAAACATTTTCCCATTGTAAGTCTATGGGACCTTGTGATTGCCATAGCAACCAAAGTTTTCATGCGATTTCAAACAAAAAGAAAAAGAAAAAAACCGCTAATGTCATCAATGCCCCACCAGAGGCATGCTACAGATGAGAAATGATTGAGATCAGCCTGCAGGCTGCAGAGATATAGCTGCTCAAAAGTGTGGACGGACGGACGGACGACGGACGACCCACTATACTATAAGCTCCCCTGGAGCCTTCGGCCCAGGTGAGCTAAAAAACAGCCAGCTTGTTAAAATGCCATCAATACGTAAATGTTCAAAATGATGCAGCATGGAAACAAGTTGTTCCCTAATAATGATAATAATAATAATAATAATATATATAATAATGATAATAATAATAAAATAATAATTGCAACATATTCCTTTTTATGTTTTGAAATTTTGATCCTGGGTCGCGCTAATGGCCAGTAAATGACAATAAGCACTATTTAGGTTGGGCCCATTGGGTGATTTAAGGGGACAGAACCCCTACAGTGCAGCACACACATGTTCTCTCATCCGCGAGTTTCTGAAGTGGACGCTTCTATTAATGAATTCGGCCAAATCCATTAATGTAGGGACTTGGGTAAGAAAAAACACTGCTCAATTCTTCTGCTCAGCAAGTTTGTATTAATCTGAATAGGCACCACAACTCACCACAACACGGCAAACAAAGGTCAGAATAAGCTAGAGCATATCAACCTGATGTTCTTGAGGGGGGGGGGGGGGTGAGGGGGGGGGGGGGGGGTGTAGCGGGGATCATTTTACGGTCCTTTCAAGTTTATTTCACTCATATCGAGCCGATTGTTAATCACATGTGGTCGAAGACCGTAGTATCCGGTAAAAAAAAACCAAAAACATCAGGCCTTCCGTTGCAGAACTCTTGAATGCCTTAAAATAGATGCCTTTTATGAAAGGTTTGATTGTGAAGTGCTTAGATCTGTTGAAAAAGTACTTGTATTAGCCTAGAGTGTATTGGAAAGTAAGTGAGAAATGGGGCCTTTTTCAATATATAGGACATTTAATTTTGGTGCTTTTGAGTAAAGCGGCATTCCAATCTTAGTGTTTCTCGACCAGGCTATTAAAAGGTTATAAATCGTATTTCATGCTCAATTCAGTCGAGCGTTAAATTTGCTAATTTTAAATACTAAAAGTTCATCAATTTTCCTGCTTAGATTTGTTTGTTTGATTTGAGGTTTAACGTCCCCGTCAACACTGCAAAGGTCATTTTAGAGACGTTGCTTCCAATTTTGTGGGACTTTTACCAGACCTTAAGATGAAATGACATCTCAAGCCCTGCCGCCCAATGAACAAATAGGTTTAATTAACATGGATGGGCCGACTCGCACCGCTTTGCCTGGGCAGGCTTAGATGCTCTAAGTGGATTACCAGTACTCGTGTGCGGGTCGGTTTCAGCTCTTCGTGGAAACATCATTTCTTCATGCCCCGATGGGCGGGGCCGTTTCCTGCTTAGATAAGAACTGAATAATAGAATGTATGATGGGATTGAGGCCGAAACAAGGAATTTTCAAGCAAGTTTTCAGTTTAGTTAAGTATCATGTAGGATTTTGTCGAGCACGAGACTTTAATTCACTGAAAACGAGCCCGAAGCCACGACCGCAATATTAATTATTTTTCTCACCCAAACACTTTAAGGAATTTATTTGTTTGATTAGATGTTAAAAGTGCCCATCAACAGGTCATTTGGAGACGTTGAATCCATTTTGTGGGACTTTTACTCGACATTGAGATGAAATGACATCTCAGGCCCTGTCGCCCTATGAAACCAATAGTGTTTATAAGCATGAACGGTCTGACTCGCACCGCTTTGCCCGGGCAGGCATAGATTCTTTGAGCGGTTTAGCAGTACTCGCGTGCGGTCGGTTTCAGCTCTGCTTGGAAGCGTCACGCAGCACACCTATTTCTTTAAGCCCCGATGGGCAGGTCCGAAAACTTTAAAGAATGCGTTGTGAACTGCACAAATATACAGAAATTAATAAGCGATAAAGCACATTCACACCAATGTAACACAACAAAATGTCAGTATTTTAATATTCATACCTCCTGGAGAATATCGTCATAATTTTTCCAGTGAGCCGCTAAAGTTTGTGTCTAAAGCATCCGTTTACATGTAAAGTGCTACGCATGAAATAAAAACCAGTGCATGTACATTTCATGACCTGCTTTCTTTGACACTTGACAGCAGTTTGATGACAAATTGAATGTCCATTTCATTAAAAGTTGATCAGGACATGTCATTCTGAGAAGCTGCTCCCCTAATTGCATGGATAACAAAACATGCTACAGAAGACGGTTTTGAAAACAAGATTACCTCGGGCTCAATGTGGGTGTTTTGCAATGACTGACATAATGGGATAGCTAATAAACCCTAGAGTGAGCAGCGATATGAGGCAAAGAAAACAAACACTTAAGAAATGAAAATTATTTTTATGCTGTTCATGATAGTACGGACGCAGTGGGTTGTATGCAAAGTAAGTGAACTTCGGGGTTCACGGGGTTCATGTAAACTTTGTTAGCGACTCGCTGTCGTTCATATTTTCATGAAAAGCAGAAAAATTAAGTTTATTGTTTTATAATAACATTCTATGCCCCTCATCACTGGGCGAAAAATAATGCTTATAGGGCAAACTTTTTAAACTGAAAAAACATTTACACCCATTTTACTACATAGAGAGGAACAGCGTTGACCTCACCAACGCCCGTAGAGAACCATGGTTTAGAATGACGTCACCTGATGTCACTGAAAATCATGTGACTCGATGCGTTTACGGAAGTATGAACCATACTGTTTTCTATGTGTTTACATTATATTTTTTTATTTATGAGCCGGATAAATTCCATACCCTATCAGTTGAGCATTAAAAAAAGTTTTATAATCCTTGGGCTGCAGGTTGGTGCAGTTTATGTCTGTACACCGTTCTTTCTACCTCTGGAATGAACAGTACACAATATTTCCATACCCCTCTAATTAATCTTAAGACTTCCACAAATTTAATCCAAATATCTGAGAGAGAGAGAGAGAGAGAGAGAGAGAGAGAGAGAGAGAGAGAGAGAGAGAGAGAGAGAGAGAGAGAGAGAGAAGGAGAGAGAGAGAGAACAGCTAACATTAGACAAAATACATGTTGAAACGCTTTTTCCTTGGTTTCCACTTATAACAAAGAAAAAAAAAGAACGAAAATTCCTACAGGCCTATTGGCACCAAAACAGCCTTTGTTATTTAGGTAATAATATTAGAACACACGCTTAAAGTCGTCAGTCTTTCCGACCACTATGAATTCAAATTTGTAAAACAATTTCAAGTTATTTCTAGCCGTATCTCTTTTAACTAAAATTCTGAACCGTTTGGCTTAACAATGCTGCATTTTTATTTATTGTTTTGCTTAGCTAACCGTCGCCGTGTACCGGGAACGAGCGTTTAAACATAAGGTGACGATGTCGTGTACATAGCGGCCCCCGCCCAAAGGGGCTTGAAGAAATATATGGGCTGCATGATGCTTCAACCGCAGAGCTGAATCTGGTCCCCCACTAGTACTGGTAAACCGCTTAGAGGATCTAAGCCTGTCCAAGAACCGCAGTGCGAGGCGGACCGTCCATGCTAATAAACCCTATTGGTTTCATTGGGCGACAGGGCTTGAGATGTCATGTCATCTCAATGTCGGGTAAAAATTGGAAGCAACGTCTCAGAAATGACCTTTACAGTGTTGACGGGGACGTTAAGCCTCAAATCAAACAAACAAACAAACGTCATGTACACATGTTCTTTAGCACTCTGCCAAAAACACATAGATTTTATACGACAGCCGTTGTGCAAGAAACTGACAAACATTTCCCCTTCAATACGGAGCTCTCTAGCAATCTCCTCGATAACGTGGGTTGTGCCCGTCCCAGCCTGGACATAAACAAGGCAGTTGGGCCCAGTTGGGCCTTGTTTTTTTAATCAGATCAAAGGCCGTCTTCTGCTTTTTAGTAAACATTTTATTTCCTTTTCTGCGCATGTGTCAAAAAAGTTACAGCGGCTGACTGGAAGCGATGCAATACAAAATTCCCAGAGCACAGCCCATTATACGTAGAAACACCATCCAGTTATCTTAGCTGCGTAATACGTGTATACGTAGTCCTAGCAGAATATGTTACATTGACAAAATAAATTAAAGGAGAAATCAAGGCTATCACACTCATTTTAACAGTAACAACTCCACTGCCGGAACGTAGTTTCAGAAGTTCCGGATTATATCTGTCCTGCACGTCCCGCCTTTTAAACACGACGATTATGGCAAGCGCCCGGGTTTCTGTACCGATCATTGACAGAACACTGCGAAAGCGAAGCAAAAGTTGGAAAAATCTATATTTAGAGCTGCGAGTACATCTTTTTGGCTTCAAATTGGCAAAGCGAGCTAAAGTTAAATGAAAGACAACGGGTGAAAGTGAAAAAAGTTCCCCCCCGTATCACTAGTTCGGTTGTGATTGATGAAAACCTGAAAATTTTTGTCACACGTTTATGCCGAATTTTGCTTTGCTGAGTTAATCCATGCGAGAAAAGCATGTTTCCTTCAAGTGGCAGACAGTGGCGGATTATTTTTGCAAAGTGGACTTATTTAACTTGTATTATTCATAATAAGCAGGTAAAAAACTGCATTTGCGAAAAAGATACACTGGGTAAAATGAGGTAACCCCCCAAAAAATTGAGCCGAAGTTTCCCCCCTTGTCTCTAATATAGTACCAAAAAAAAAAAAAAAAAAAAAAAAAAAAAAAAAAAATTTTTTTTTTTTTTTTTTTTTTCATTTTTTTTTCATGATTCAAGCCCCTATGCATTGGCAAACAGTGCAGGCCAAGATCAGGCGCCGCGCAGCGTCTGATCAGGGCCAGCACTATTTGCTGACAGAATTGTCCGTCAAAAGTAGAATAAAAACGACAAAAAATAGGCATGACACCCCTTATATGACAAATGGACTTGTCCAACAAATAGCAATGGAAGAGTCCACAAGGATACAATGGGTTGAGAAGAAAATTTAAAAAAAAGTTGGAAGGAAAACTGTTTGTTGAATGTATTTAGTTAATGCTATTTATACTGTATTAATAATCTATATGTATACGCATGCGTATTGAATGTAGTAATATCTCGTCAGGCTAGTGTTTAAGGCAAGTGGTGTGATGCCATGTTTTACTATTTAGTTGCTTTGTGTGGTAAGTACAATGCACTGAAGTTTTGATAAATAAATTATAAATAAATAAAATTTAAGAAAGTAGGTCGGTAGGTAAATGTGTTCTATAAAGGGGTTATCTTTGGAAGCAAAGAGTACACCGCATAATTGAAAGTATGGAGTGTAAAGCAAAGAATACACAACAGAACTGAAAAGTATGGAGTGTAAAGCAAATAATACACAACATAACTGAAAAGTATGGAAAGTAAAGCAAAGACTACACCACAGAACTGAAAAGTATGGAGTGTAAAACAAAGAATACACCGCAAAACTGAAAAGTATGGAGTGTAAAGCAAAGAATACACCACAGAACGGAAAAGTATGGAGTGTAAAGCAAAGAATACACCACAGAACAACTGAAAAGTAAGGTGTTTACAAGTAGTTCTGAGCCAGACTAGCTAGCCTTTGTTTTGTGTTGGTGGTTCTGATTCTTTTCTTAATTATATATATGTTGTTACGTTTATGATTCTGATTCCTTTCCCCTTTTTTGTTGTTCATTTTTAGTTACGCCTGTCTTTTCAGTTTGATGTTTGTCATGTTAGTGATTCTGATTCTTTCCCCCATTATGTATAGTGTTCATGTTTTGTTACGTTTGGAAAACCTTCACGCAGACCAAACAAATACTTGTTTGAACCACAGTTAAAGTGTGAGGGTAAGCCCCAAAGTGGAATTCGTTTCACTGACCGTTCGAAGGCGGTTCTTCTGTCGCGGTTTATTTTTGTTGTGGTTTGTCTTTGGTTGTTTGTATCGCTTACATTATTTTGTTTTGGATAGCCAATTGGCCATTTTGTGGAAAGTAACTCTCCTTTTGGCTTTCCGATATTGATGTTTCATGTTTGTAGTTCTTTCCCTTTGGTGTCTCTGATGGGAGCTGTTGGTTAATTGCATCGATTCCTGATCATTGCTTTCACTTCAATTTTGGGACCCCGTAATGTTAACTTAAACCCACCAGTAATATTTACTGACCGTTCCAAGTCAGTGCTTTTGTTGAGTTTCCTTCATGTTTCGTTTGGTGGTTCCGATTTTTTCGCTAATCATGTATGTTGTTACGTTGATTATTCTGATTCTTCCCGTTTTTGGTTGTTCATTTTTAATTATGTCTGTCCTTCCAGTTTAAGGTTTGTCACGTCGGTGGTTCTGATTCTTGCACCCATTATGTCCCTGTTTAGTTAGGTTTGGATATTCTGAGTCACCACTTGTTTAGGAAAGAGCTGTTGGCTCGGTTTACCTGTTGTCCGTTTTGTTTACTGTCCTTACTGCATATTTCGACTTCTTGCCCCAATGATATTGTGGTAAGAATTTTGGATCTGACTGTATCAGATCCTGATCGTGCCCCTTTTAAACTATCACCAGTGGCCCTCAAATATGTTCAAAATTCCCCAATGGAATCAAAAATACCAAAGGGAAAGAAAATACAAACTAGACTATGGTGAAAATACAAAGAGATCTTTTACAGCCGCCAAACATTCCCTTAACATCAGCTGTAGTAAGTAAGTAAGTAAGTGAGTAAACGAGTAAGTAAATGAGAGGTATGTATGAAATATAAAACCTATGGAACGCAGTGTTTCTTATGCAAATAAGTAAGTAAGTATGTAAGTCAGTAAGTGAGTGAAGGAGAGAGTGGTAATACAAAATTGTGGAACGCAGTGTTCCTCCTGTGTGAAAGGACTAAAACAATGGTAGATTCTCAGAGGAACGCAATAGTTAAAGGGTACAATCTGACAGAAAGCTTAATCCTAATTACTCCTTAAATGCCAGTCACAAATATTTATGCGCGCTGTCATTCCGTGATTAACTCGTATTGTTAGAAAGCTAGATTGCAAATTATTTATTCACCCGGCCTCGCCATCTTGAATTAATAATTGCCTATGAACTGATGATATTTGCATATAAAAATTTCTGAATATCTTCATTTAATAAATACCAAATTAAGACTTGCACCGACAAATAAAAGGCAAATAAGTAAAAACAATGATACACCATGTCAGCAGCATAACATTTAGTTAGAAATATGTTCTAGAAAGGGTTATCCTTTGGAAACAAGGTATACACCATAGAACTTGAGAATATGAAGTTTACATTTTTCTGGGCCAGACTAGCTAGTTTCGGCCAATTAGGCCTCATCAGTGACCCTCAACTATTTTCAAACTTACGCGATGACTGATTTTGAGATTGTAAATTTTCCTTTTTTGGATGGTGATGTTCCTCGTGCGCCATCCTATGGCGTTTATATTTCGCAATTAATTCGATTTTTCCAAGAGTGTGTAGTCATGTAACTGACTTCAACACTCGTGATAAATTATTAACGGCTAAACTTCTTAATCAGGGTTATCGGCACCATAAACTACGCAAAGCCTTTTCTAAATTTTATAGACGCAATTCAGAAAAATATATAACCGCAATGACTTTAGCACCCAATTTCGTAAAATCATTCTTCGATATAAAAAGATTGGGTACAACATGGATATTATACGACAGACTGCATGCATAGGAGTTAACCCAATCAAGGTTGGCAACTTTGCTCCCCTCTTTAATTGCACGCCGGTGGGTTAGGCCTCAGATTCTATGACGGTACCAACGTAAAGGCTTATTGAGAATTAGAGAGATCTAATTCAAGGTAATGTTGGTTGGTGCCTGATGCTTTGTCTCTGGTCGGGCCCATCGGAGTCTAACTGTTGTTTTTCTTTTGCTCCAGCATTTCAGTGGTTTCTTGCTGTCGAGTCCTCACCGTTGTCTCACCTCTGTGGTTCTTTGATTATTTGTGTTCACGGAGATGTTGCACTGATGAGTTAGGAGGCCTTCATACGGACTGAACAAATTATTTGTCTAAATCGCGGCGGAAGTAAGGGCGAGGATTGTGGCCACGTAAAATCGATTTAACCTCCCCCAACCCAGTGGAAATCTTTCCACTGACCGTTCCAAGGCGGTTCTTCTGTGGCGATTTATTTATGTTGTTGTTTGTTACTTACTGTGTGTATCACTTGTGTCTTTTAATTTTGGATGGCCATATGGCCATTTTGTGGGAAAGTAACTGTCCTTATGGCCTTCCTTTGTTTAGGTTTCCATTATGGTCTGGTCGCTTAATGTTTGTATTTCTTTCCCTTCGGTGTCTTTGATGGGTGGAGTAAGTTAATTGTATCGATTCCTGATCTTTGTTTTACTTCTACTTTACACAATGCTTAAATGTCACCTTTCGACTCTCTAGAACTAGCGTGTTTTACAATCAAATTCTTTGGTATTTGCCTAATCTACGGTCCAAACACAGACAAACAATGGATGTTTTTGAGCTCAAATTAGGAGAATAATATATACCGCTTCAAAATAGAAGAGAAGGCAATGGTCAGGAATCGATACAATTAAACCACAGCTCCCATCAGAGACACCAAACGAAAAGAAACATAAAACACGTTATAACCAGACCCCAATGGACATACTAATAGCGGAGAGCCAAATGCACTTTCACTTTCCCACAAAATGGCAACTTAGCTGAAGAGAGAGCTATAGTGGTTTGATGTGTGTGTTAACGAAGGCCAAGACAAGCTTCCTACGCTATACTGGTTACCAAAACTTCATAAAAAACCTTACAAAGCACGGTTTATTGCAAATTCTAGCTCTTGCACTAGCACTGAACTTTCTAAATTATTAACTTCCTGTCTTACTGCTATTAAAACGCATGGAATTAAATATTGTGATAAAGTCTTTGAAAGATCAGGAAGAAATCTGTTTTGGTCTATAAAAAATTCGAATGAGGTTTTAAATAAATTGAAATCTAGACATTTTCGTGCTTCTAGTCTGTCTACCTACGATTTTTCCACTCTTTACACTGAACTTCCTCATAATCTTATAAAAGAAAAGCTTAATGATTTAATTGAATGGGCTTTTCACAGAGAAGATTCTCTCTATCTTGCATGTAATGTCAGAAGTGCATTTTTCACTTCTAAAGAGCATAAGAATTATACACTTTGGTCATGTCAGAAAGTGTGTGATGCCCTCACCTTTCTACTTGACAATATTTATATACGATTCGGTACTAAGTTATTTAGACAAATTGTGGGTATTCCGATGGGTACTAATTGCGCACCTCTTGTGGCTGATCTGTTCTTGTATTGTTATGAAAGAGACTTCATTTTGTCGCTTTCCATTGATAACCAATCTGAAATTATTGAAGCTTTTAGCTCTACTTCTAGATATTTAGATGATTTATTAAATATTGATAATACTTATGATGGTTTGATCAGTCAGATTTACCCCCTAGAACTTCAGTTAAATAAAGCGAATTCTTCTAATACCGAGGCCCCGTTTTTGGATTTACATCTATCTATTGTAGATGGATTTGTTTCGTGCAAAATTTATAATAAACGCGATGACTTTGATTTTGAGATTGTAAATTTTCCTTTTTTGGATGGTGATGTTCCTCGTGCGCCATCCTATGGCGTTTATATTTCGCAATTAATTCGATTTGCTAGAGTGTGTAGTCATGTAACTGACTTCAACACTCGTAATAAATTATTAACGGCTAAACTCCTTAATCAGGGTTATCGGTACCATAAACTGCGCAGAGCCTTTTCAAAATTTTATAGACGCCATTCTGATTTAATTTCAAAATTCAATATTGGACTTAAATCTCTTCTGCAACAAGGTCTATCGGAACCCGAATTTTATGGTGATTTAGTATATAAATTCAGAAAAATATATAACCGCAATGACTTCAGGACCCAATTTCGTAAAATCATTCTTCGACATAAAAAGATTGGGTACAACATGGATATTATACGACAGACTGCATGCATGGTAGTTAACCCAATCACGGTTGGCAACTTTGCTTCCCTCTTTAATTGCAAGCCGGTGGGTCAGGCCTCAGATTCTATGACGGCTCCAACGTAAAGGCTTATTGAAAATTAGAGAGATAATGTCGGTTGGTGCCTGATGTTCTGTCTCTGGTCGGGCTCATCGGAGTCTAACTGTTGGTTTTCTTTTGCTCAAGTGTTTCAGTGGTTTCTTGCTGTCGAGTCTCACCTTTGTGGTTCTTTTATTTTTGTGTTCACGGAGATGTTGCACTGATGAGTTAGGAGGCCTTCATGCGGACTGAACAAATTATTTGTCTAAATCGCGACGGAAGTAAGGGCGAGGATTGTGGCCACGTAAAATCGATTTAAGCCCCCCAGTGGAAATCTTCCACTGACCGTTCCAAGGCGGCTCTTCTGTGGCGATTTATTTATGTTGTTGTTTGTTACTTACTGTGTGTATCACTTGTGTCTTTTGGTTTTGGATGGCCATATGGCCATTTTGTGGGAAAGTAACTGTCCTTATGGCCTTCCTTTGTTTAGATTTCCATTATGGTCTGGTCGCTTAATGTTTGTATTTCTTTCCCTTTGGTGTCTTTTATGGGTGGAGTAAGTTAATTGTATCAATTCCTGATCTTTGTTTTACTTCTACTTTGGCTATCCAAAACAAAACAATATAAGCGATACACATACTCAAAGACAAATCAAAACAAAAATAAAACGCGACAGAAGAACCGCCTAGGAAGGGTCGGAGAAAACGAATGCAACTTGAGGGCTCAAATTGATTTCGTCGCGGTTTAAACAAATACTTTGTTCAGTCCGCATGAAGGCCTCCAAACCCATCAGTGCAACATCTCCGAGAACACAAAAATCAAACATCTGCAGAGATGAAACAACTGTGAAGACACCACAGCAAGAAACCACTAAAATGCTGGAGCAAAAGAAAATCAACAGTTAGACTCGGATGGGCCATCTCTATATAAAGTATACAGGGTTCATGCGGACTAAACAAATAATTTGCTGAAAGTTATAGAATTCAGGGTCTTTAGAGTCAGTCCAAACTCCAACCGCAGCCTTGAGCTCTTCATCGTTGACCGGAAGTGACGTCCAACCAATTCTTTCTTCAAGTTCGGAAACAAAAATCACTGGGGGTCAGATCAGGAGAATAGGGTGGGTGGTAAAACTACTTTTCGGGCTTCAACTCCAGAGTTTATGAAATTCCATCCCTTGCCGTCAGTTACAGTGCGGTATCAAACATACTAACAATAACAAATTGATCCGCATGGAGATTTTCTACATTTTGTAGCTAAAAATAAAATACATATATAGTAAAATGGTTATGTATAGATTAATATTATAATGAATCAGGGTCGAGGAATCAACAACAATCCGACGTCAGAGCAGACAAAAAACACCAGATAGATCACGGAGGGTCGAACCCAGGAAATATCAGGCTCCAACCTTCTTGAATTCAAAAGATTTCGGATGGGACCGTGATAGAGGTTGAAGTTCAGCCCACCATCGAGGAGCGAAGAAAAGTTGTCCACTGTCAAAGGGTTGACAACTATACACAATTTGGCTTCGCATCACGAAAACACGCCTATATAAAATTGATCCCGTTGAACCCCACGTATATATAGTGCTGTGTTTTATAGGGGTACACCTTATTTTTCTTATATCTGCTCTAAAATATGAGGTGCAGTCAAAAAGTTCCCGGACTGGTCATCTATCACACTTTTCTGACGTCCGACCATGTTGAAACTAGCCATGCAAATATTTTGATTTCATTGCTGAAACTTCATAACATTTTATTGACATTGCGCCAGTATTTCTTTTTTAAAAATCATTCATCATTACTTATTAACACCGCTACGGAGCACTTCAAATTAGTTGACAAGTCCGAGTTTTACCCCCTGTTCTTAGCGCCATTTCTTTCATTATTTGGCGCTATTTCGTCGTGAAATTTCATATGACGTCACGACAACGCCATTTCAAAACAACTAAAAAAAAAACGTCATCGCGTAAGAATTACGCTTGTAATTTATGCGCAAATTATTCAGCAATGGACAAAATCTGCGACGCGGTAACGTTGACGTCAATCGATCGAACGGAACAGCGCGCATTCATTAAATTCTGTGCGAGGGCTGGAATGACACCAACAGACACTTGGAAATTTTTAAATCAGAATGATAGAGTAAAGAAGTGTTCGAGGACAATTGTTTTTGATTGGCACAAACGTTTTCGGGATGGTCGTAAGGACGATAATCGAAGCGGTAGACCATAGAATTATGGCAACATTGACAAAGTGAAGAGCGCCATTTCTTCTGATCGACGGAAATCGATTGACGATATATCAGATATTGTGGGATTGAGCCATGGGACCGAACATAAAATTCTGACAACGGACTTGGGAATGAATAAAGTGTGTGCCAGATGGATTCCTCGCCTTTTGACGATCGAAAATAAGAAAGCCAGGATTGAAGCGTCTGAAAAGTTTCTTCAGCGCTGGAGAAAAGAAGGCGATCGCTTCCTAAACCGTATCAT
The DNA here is from genome assembly GCA_963580285.1 of Lucinisca nassula. Classification (NCBI taxonomy): domain Eukaryota; kingdom Metazoa; phylum Mollusca; class Bivalvia; order Lucinida; family Lucinidae; genus Lucinisca; species Lucinisca nassula. The sequence continues at coordinate 7,449,203 of OY757024.1, read as the reverse complement.
TACGACAGATGAAACGTGGATAAACTTTTATGACCCTGAAACAAATGGAGAGTCCATGGTATGGAAACGGCGGTCTTCCCCTCCCCCTAAGAAGGCTAGAACCTCCAAATCACCAAAGAAGATCATGTACATTTTCTTCATTGACAGACAGGGCATGCTCCTTCAGCACGCAGTACCCAGGGACGAAACCGTGAACAAAGGAGCAGACTTACGAGGTCGTAGATTTGAATGACTGACATTTACAAGCGTCAATCCTGTCGTCATTTCCAGAGATAACGTCATTGACGTCATAAGTGCTCCGTTCGGCGTGCGTACTGTTATTTGCAATGTAAACGGTGCTGTTTTGGTGAATGATTGTGATAAAGCGTTAATACTATGCTGTAGAAAAAAGATTTGTTTTTATACTGATCCTTTTCTTATTATTCTACTACCAATAATAATAAAGTTACAAAGGCAGTCCTGGAACTTTTCGACTGCACCTCGTATATATTGTGGCACTCGTTAGAACCGCCTCGATGAGGCGGTTCTAACGAGTACCCACAATCTATATTTTGAGCAGAAATAAGACTTTATTTTTCTTATTTCTGCTCTAAAATATAGATTGTGGGTTCTAACCGGTACCCACAATCTATATTTTGAGCAGAAATAAGAAAAATATCAATAATTTTCACCGTAATGTTTTCGTTATTTTCGGCGTTAAATTTACAATGCATTGTATAGGCGCGTTTTCATAATGGCTCTTCGGTTGCACGGCGGTGGTCTTTGTAACGGATAAAAGTTGTAAGTTAATCGTTTCGATTCCTTATCATCGTCTTCACTTCTCTTTTCTTTTAAGGTAAATGGAAACACCTATGAAATTGTTTAGCCAGTTTTCAAAGGGAAACAACTTTCGGGACTTCCTGTTCGCTTTTCTGTAAGCTCTGTTCCTCGGAAAATCGGGTCTAATCTTGAAAGGAAAGTATTTGTTCCTCATGCGCAAATTCATTCCGTTAAGAGTTGACCCCTATTGTCATGGGAGACAAAATTCTTTTGCAGGCGTTGCCTCCCCTGAAGGCGTTCCCATTCCCCTTAAAAGCACTGTCGGGTGCAATAGAGTGCTCCTAATGTCGATATTTGATACAAAAGGGTCTATTTAGTCAAACCAACATGTTCAAAAGTGACATGCCCAATGACAAAAGGAGCATACATGTTCCTCTTTATCAGGTATATAATTATTGGTATGCTAATTTGATCTTTTAGCATCGTGTCAACTGTAGATGACGTTAAAATTTTGGGCTTTTAAAGGTATCTGACGGATTTTACGCCATTTTTCAAAGGGGACAACTTTCGGGACTTCCTGTTCGCTTTTCTATAAACTCTGTCCCACTGAAAAAGGGTATACCCTTAAATGAAAGAATTCGCTCCTCAGGAGCAAAGTCGTTCCTTGAAAAGATGGACCTAATGGACATGGGAGACAAAACAACTTTTGAAAAAGTTGCCTCCCCTTGTTAGAGTATGTACTATAATAATGACGAATACGGTATTTGCAATTTCGCAAACATATGATTTGTTTAACATGTTACATCGCAACAATGGCCCCATGTGATGCAAATTACAGAGCACGTCGAAGCAAGATTACTTCATTTCGCTGAGCAAATACTATTCAAATGGATTTGAGCACGACAAATCGAACAACAAGACCTGTGAGGACTGCGATTAGTCTCAGACTAGTCCTTAAATAGAGAGCATTGTCATCAAAAACGCATGGACCCTCCAAAGAGAGACACCGAAGATTCTGGCCAGATATGGTGGAAGCGGAGACATTGATCTGCGTATACACTGGTCATCTGAAAGGGTTTAACAGTGTTTCAGCTCAAACCAAACTGTACATGCAAATTATATATTATATATACTTTTTGGGGTATTAGCTATTCTCCCAGTGGCTTAGATGCAATTCGTTGTAGTAATATACATATATAAGTATGCTTTCTGAAAATTATTTAAAAACAATACTTTAGAAAACTACTTCACACTGTTTTGCATGATAAATGATGACAGGTTACATAAAACATTGTGTCAGTAAACTGTATGAATGACTTTCTGCTACTTTTGCATTTTTTGCATGAGGAATGAAAAAAATATTTCGTCAGGATTGTCTTTAACGTGCATGTTGCGATGGGAAATAGGACATACGCGATATGCTTCTTTTCAGTTTTCTGGTACGGTAAGTACCATACTTGAATGTTTGGACACACACACGCACACGCACACACACACACACACACACGCACGCACGCACGCACGCAAATATTAACGGTGGAACGTAGTGTCGCGCTTCCAGATTTGTTTCTTTGTGCTGAGATTTCACGTCCCCGTAAATACCATTTATTGCTTTCTGAGGCGTTGCTTCTATTTTTGTGGGACTTGTACCCGACATTGAGATGAAAAGCCCTAGCGCGCGCTTGCGGTAAATCAGTCTGAGGCGCAATGGATTTGAAGGTCAGACCTGTATAAAAAACAATTGACAGAAATTGGCAGATTCTGAAACATAAAAGGGATCTGTTCTTCATCCTTTATCATTCAAAGTGTTTTAAATGTGGTTGCATTGTCCCTTTCTCACAATAGCAAGCGAAAATCAAACGAGCCTAGTTAGAACTGCGCAACTAGCTGTTTAGCAATATGACAACTGTCTTCGATTCATTTAAGTGCATATACATCAAAACACAATGACACGCCAAAACAAGACTTTGCATCACAAGATACATGTTTGTCAAATTACATAGAAACCGTATTACATATTTAGCATATTGAATACCGGTCAATACCGCTTCACACAGAAAGTTGGGGTGCAGCTAAGCGATTGTCAAAATATATAGTCTACCTCGGTAATCTCGCATTCTTCAGATTTGCTCTGCACATTCAAAAGTGTTATTAAAAGCCTCCCTGGTGTAGTGGTTACGCTACTCGCCTTGTAGACCAGGGGTCGCAGGATCGATCCCGGATTTCTCCAGACTTTTGGATGAGTCTTTAAACCGAGGTCCCGTCTCCGTATGACCTTAGCTGTTGGTGGGACGTAAAACTCAAACACTCACGCACTCACTCACTCAAAAGTGTATTAAACATTACGCCATTTGTCTGAAAGATTCAGCAAATCAAATGAGAAAAACTAGCTATGCAATTATTCCGCGCACGTGGTCAAGCTGTTCAGAATTACATAACAGAAAGTTCAACATGGTGCGAAAAAGCTTTCGGCGCGCCTTTGATTTTCGTTGAAAACTTCATCAAATGTGCGACGGGGAGAAGTCTTCTTGCTAAATTGCTGGTTGCATGGTTATATGAGATGACAATTAGCCATTCTAATGTACATTCGAATGTAAAATTGAAATGAAGGCATTGATCAGGAATCGATACAATTAACAAGCGCCTCCCGTCCAAGACACGTAAAAGGGAAAGTTTGTTTGTTTGTTTGAGGTTTAACGTTCCCGTCAACACTATATTGGTCATTGTGAAGACGTTGCTTCCAATTTTGTGGGATTTTTACCCGACATGGAGATGAAATGACCTCTCAAGTCCTGTCGCCCAATGAAACCAATAGGGTGTTTAAGCATGGGCGGTTTCACCGCTTTGCCTGGGCAGACTTAGATCCTCTAAACGGTTTACCATTACTCGTGTGTGGTCGGTTTCAGCTCTGCGTGGAAGCATCATGCAGCCCATCTATTTCTTCAAGCCCCGATGGGCGTGGGCGTCAAAAGGGAAAGAAAAACAAACATAAAACAACTTCACCAAAATGAAAACCATCACGAAAACGCACCTATGTAATTTTGACCCCCTTTAACCCCACTTTTATATAGAAAAACTTGGGTTTATAGGGTAAACATTATTTTTCTTATTTCTGCTCTTAAATATAGATTGTGGGTACTCGTAAGAACCGCCTCAATGAGGTGGTTCTAACGTGTACCCACAATCATTATTTTGAGCAGAAATAAGAAAAGCATCACAATTTTTCGTCTAAAAATTTGCATTTTGTTAATGGTAAAATTTAGAATGTATTTGTAGGCATGTTTGCCTAATGACGTCGCGAGCTGAAAGCCAAAAGTGACAGTCGACTATGCTACCTTCCCACAAAATGCGGCCCCTCCCATCGGGGCTTGAAGAAATAAATGGGCTGCACGATGCTTCCACGCAGAGGTGAATCCGACCGCACATGAGTACTGGTAAACTGCTTAGAGGATCTAGGCCTGCCCAGGCAAAGCGGTCCACGTCGGACTGTCCATGCTTATTAACCCTGTTGGTTTCATTGGTCGATAGGGCTAGAGATGTCATTTCATCTCAATGTCGGGTAAAAGTCCCACAAAACTGGAAGCAACGTCTCCAAAATGACATATATAGTGTTGACGGGGACGTTAAACATCAAATCAAACAAACAAAAACGTTCCCATAAAAGGACAAATGACTATCCAAAATAATAATAGTAATAATAATAATAACAATATTAAAAAGCCCTTGGTTCTGTCATGGTTAAGGCATATAATTTGTTCAGTCCGCATGAAGGATGTCTAATGCATCACTGCAGCTTCTCTGAGAACATAAAAATCAAACGAAAACAGAGATGAAACAACGATTAGGACTCGACAGCATGAAATAATTGAAATGTTGGAGCAAAAGCTAAACAACAGTCGGACACTTCTAAGTGGATGACATCAATATGTAGGAGTACACCTGTATTTTGCGATATACTCAATCTTATTTAAAATGTTCTATAAACGGGTTATCCTTAGGAAGCAAGGAATACACCACAGAACTGAAAAATGGAGTGTACATGTTTTCTGGGCCGGACTAGCTAGTTTCGGCCAATTAGGCCTCATCAGTGACCCTAAGATATTTTCAAAATTCCACAATGGAATCAATGATCCCAAAGGACAAGAAAATATAATCTACACTATGATGTAGGACAGGGAGACTTTTTACAGCCGCCACACATTCCCTCACACCAGCTGCAGTGAAGTTAAAATGTTCTATAAAAGGGTTATCCTTTGGAAGCAAGGAATACACCACAGAACTGAAAAATGGGGTGTACATGATTTCTGGGCAAAAACTAGCTAGTTTCGGCCAATTAGGCCTCATCAGTGACACTCAGATATTTTCAAAATTCAACAATGAAATCAATGATCCAAAAGAACAAAAAAATATAATCTACACTGATGTAGGGCAGGGAGACGTTTTACCGCCCGATCTAAGCTGAACTATGTACGCCTAGATCAGCAAGACCGGATTCAATCAGATTGGCGGTATAATGTCGGAAACCCGACGTCATCATGTTACTCCGCCATCCCGAAAACACGTCTTTATAACATTGTTCCCCTTGAATCCAACTTTAATATAGTAAAACTGTGGTTTACAGGGGTAAACTTTCCTTTTTTATTTCTGCTCAAAAACCTAGATTGTGGGTACTCGTGAGAACCGCCTCAGTGAGGCGGTTCTAACGAGTACCATCAACAGATGTTTTGAGCAGAAATAAGAAAAATTTCAGAAGTTTCATCTCGAATTTTCGTTTTTTTTTTTTTCAGCGGTGCGAGTCAGCCCGTCCATGTTTAATAAACCCTATTGGTTTCAATAGGCGGCAGGGTTTGAGATGTCATTTCATCTCAATGTCGGGTAAAAGTCACACAAAATTGGAAGCAACGTCTCCAAAATGACCTCTTAGAGTGTTGACGGGGACGTTAAACCTTAAATCAAACAAACAAACAAATTCGTCGAGTCCTATTGGAGGGAACTATGGTTAATTTGGACGTCACTTAATGGAAATGGGAACACCTGGCAGATATTTCCGCCATTTCTGCAAAGGGAGACAACATTTGAAACTTTCTGTTAGCTATTCTATTAGCCCTGTCCCACTTAAAACGGGTCTTCTCTTAAAGGAAAACAATTGCTCCTTAGCTACTCTTAAAGGAAAGAATTTGCTCCTAAGGAGCCAATTCTTTCCTTTAAGAGTTGACCCCTATTGTCATGGGGAACAAAAATACTTTTGCAGGAGTTGCCTCCCCTGGAGGTGTATCAATTCCCCTGAATGATTATGTTACGTCGCCCCAATCAACGTATTCGTTGAAGAATGTACAACATTGTGTTCCAATATTTAACTATAGTCGAACTTCAATGGCTCGAACACCTTTGGGACCTCGAAAATCTGTTCGAGACAGGGGTAGTTCGAGCCACTGAAGTTACTGTCAGGAGTCATAACGAGATATTTTTATACATCTTTTCGGTGTTCTATAATGAATATGTATGCTGTGTGTACTCATTAGAATCGCCTCGTCGAGGCGATTCTAATGAGTACACACAGCATGCATTTGCAAGCTAAAAGACTAAAATCTCCTTAATTATACCCCACTATTTCTTATGTAGAGGATTTCGCTTGGGGCTCAAGAATGGGTTCGACTCATCCATGGTAAACGAGTCATCGGTGTTCGAGCCATCGAAGTTCTACTGTATAGGGCTTTGAGAATAAAAATGTTTCTTAACAGCCATGAGACATCGAGCAAATACTGTCTCATTGGTAAGAAAATTTGGTTCCGATTTGCTGTCGTCTTTATATTGTAGCGGCCTACAACTGTGAGGGAGCTAGCTATCAGCTGATGGATGAGTTTGACGTCTCACTCGAGGGAACAAACTATCTGCTTTTTGAAGTTCGGTCTTGTGCCGCAGCCAATTTGCTTTTAATGCAAAACAAGACGAATTTTCAAACAGAGTTGTATGAAATTAAAATAGGTAAATACAAAACGAGGATCTTACACTCGTGGTCAATTCATATGATATTTATGAAACGGAGGCTCGTTTTATAAATATCATAATTGACCCAGCGCATGGCAAAACCTACAATAAGACTGGTGCGACCAGCAGAGACTCAAATCAACCTGCGCACCCATCCACTATGACAAGACCTTATGCTTATGTATCTTTGCATAGATATTAGCCTATAGTAGGTGCATGCGATCAGCAAAGACTCTGATCAGACTGCGCAAATGCCCAGGCTGATCTGAATCTTCGCTGGTCACTCAAGACGTCTTGTAGATTTTATCATGCGCTGGCTCATATAAAATGATCACGAGTGTAAGATTCTGTTTATCATATGAAAACTTTAATTGGATTTTATCGCCTTTAAATCATTATTTTTGTCCGCAAAAATACATGGTTGACATGCAGGCGGCAAACAAACAGAGTCGGTTGCTTAACGGTAACATGAATATTTATTTATGGAAACATACACCACCCACTTAAAAAACCTACAAAAACAAGACTGACTATCAGTAGAGTTTTAAACGTTTAAAAGTAGGGTTTTATGTCATTTTTTTCGATTGTCAAACAATTATTTCTAGGCTTTTGAGCTAGAATCTTGAAACTATCCCAGGTGACAGCCCTATGAATGAGAAGTGGAGGAACGTGTTCGGAATTTGGTAGTGACCCCCCCCCCCCCCCACACACACACACACACACTGGGAGTTGGGCCTGATCAAGCCCAACGGGTCAAAATCTATTTTGCACAAACCTAGTCATGTTGCATATCAAATCAAAAGGTAACGCCGTCGGAGAAGTAGAATACAGTGGTGCAAAAGTTTTGCCCGGCGCATGTCTTTGGGTCACCAGAGGTCAAAGAGAAGAATTTTGGGTCCTTGTATTGTGACATGATTTTCACAGTGCGGGAATATGCGATGGCGCGCCATCGACTTGCTCTAGTTTTATTGTGAAAAGAGGTTTGGCCGTTCCAAGGCGGTTCTTCTGCCGTGGTTTACTTTTGTTATGGTTTGTCTTTGTGTGTGTGTGTGTATCGCTTATATTATTTTGTCTTGAATAGCCAATTGGCCATTTTGTGTGAAAGTAACTGTCCCATTGATGTTTCCATTAGGGTCTTGTTATTCCGTGTTTGTGTTTCTTTCCCTTTGGTATCACTGATGGGAGCTGTGGGCTAATTGTATAGATTCCTAATCACTGCCTTCATTTCATTTTTCTGTTGTTATTTTTTTACGTGCTATGTTAAAGCTATCTATTACCGTAACTAAGAAACGGCCGCCGCCCATCGGGGTTTGATGAAATAGATGGGCTGCATGATGCTTCCACGCAGAGCTGAAACCGACCGCACACGAGAACTGGTAAACCGCGTAGAGGATCTAAGCCTGCCCAGGCAAAGCGGTGCGAGTGTCGGAGCGTCCATGCTTATTAACCCTCTTGGTTTCATTGCGAGGCAGAACTTGAGATGTCATTTCATCTTAAAGTCGGGTAAAAGTCCCACGAAATTGGAAGCAACGTCTCCAAAATGACCTTTACAGTGTTGACGGGTGACGTTAAACCTTAAATCAAACAAACCGTAGCTAGACATGCGTCAACACAACATCACGAAAACACGCCTATATAATTTTGACCCCCTTTAACACCAATTTTATATAGTAAAACTGGGGTTACCGGGGTATACCTTATTTTTTCTTATTTCTGCTCTAAAATATAGATTGTGGGTACTCGTTAGAACCGCCTCCCGCCTCGATGAGGCGGTTCTAACGAGTGCCACCAATCTATATTTGGAGCAGAAATAAGAAAAAAAAATCACAAATTTTCATCATAAAATTTTCATTTTTTCGGCGATAAAGTGGCAATGTATTTGTATAGGCGGGTTTGCGTAATGATGAGAATTGATTAGCACAAAGGGGCCTAGACCCAGAAACTAAGACGAAAATTTACTAAGAAATTCGTCGGGCCAACTTTGAGCATTTCCCACGGAATAGTCGATGTATCAGTCTCAATTAAGGTGCGGGTACCCAAGTTCGAGCTACTGGTTCCCTCTGCTAGGCTATTTCAAATTCATTGATAACTTGTGAACACAGAAAGATTGAATCGAACAATTACGAGGAATGTTCCAAGATATAGATATGTCGGGGAACAGCGAGAAAATAATCTTAGAAAATAGCTATTATCAATTTTGATTTAGGTTTGGGGAGCTAGGTTTGAGCTTCCCATTCTTTTCAATTGTTGAAAATTGTTCAGCTCGGAGGGCCTGTATAGCAGTCGCAGATAAGATTGGCTAGGCGGAGGTATCGTTTATACCTGCCTTAGGAATATCCCATTGACAAAAAAGTAAACCAAGTCACCCGATTGTGTGAATACAACTGTAGCACAAGCATAGCTGTGGCGTATAAGACCATTTCGTCCGCTTGAAGAAAGCGTGCGAAAGGCACTCCACCGAATCTTCAGGTGGGCTCAGCGAATTTGACATATATTGACAACACCTGAATACCTCCGCCTAGTCAATCTTATCTGCGCCTACTATACCAAGCAAATAAAATGCCGTTTGAATGAAATTCGTCGAATAAAATATGCAGATTCGTTGTGTACATTTCGATAACACATCCTTTTAATGCATTTTTGCATATCTGCAGAACTGTAAATTGTCTGAAGAACATTATTGATTCTTTTTTTTTACTCAAAACATAGATTGTAGGTGCTCCTTAAACCGCCTCATTAAGACGGTTCTAACGAGTACTCACAACGAGCCTTTGTGCAGAAATAAGAGTAGTAAAGTATACACCCTTGAACCCAAGATTTTATTGTATACAGTAGAGTTTACGGGGTTTTCATTTCACGGGCATGTTAACGTGATGATATTACTCCAGATAGCTCCTTACATACAATATTTACCGATATTTTGCTATGTTTATTTAGTTTGTTGTTTCGTATATTCCAGACATGCTCCACGATTTGTGTTTTCATTCTAGTCCAGTTTATTATCTATTTTAGCTCACCTGGAACACACCTCCAGGTCGGCTTATGCCACAATTTGTTGTCCGTCGTCCGTAGGTCGTTAACGATTGTTGTCCTGGAAATAGCAACTTCATTATTGATATGATCATCATCAAACCTGTAGGTAATGAGACAACCATTCAATCTTGGACAAGTTTGGGGCAGATCGGACCGACCACGTGAGTGTTACCCCTTTGTCCCCCATAGACATATAATGGGGAAGATGTTGAACGGGTAATAGTAACTTTATTTTTGACCGGGTCATTATCAAACTTGTAGGTAATAAGAACAGCTATAAAATCTTGGAAAAGTAAAAATTTGAGGCAGTTTCGACCATTGACATGAGGGGTACCTGCCCTTGAGGGCCTTATAGACTTAGGGAAATGTTGTCCGGACGATAAGGATTTCATTTTTAGATGGAATCTTTATCAAACTTGTAGGTAATGAGGACAGCTATAAAATCTTGGACACGTTCAAATTTGAGACAGTTTCGACAGAGCATCAGGCACCAACCAACATTACATAAAATCAAATCCTCTCTAATGCTCAGTAAGCCTTCACGCTGGATTCGACATAGAATCTGAGTTTGATTTGGGGGCAGATCAGATTATTCATATGATAGTGTCTTGCCCCATAGTTTCCCACAGATATAATGGAGAATATAAGAATCGTATATGGGTGTGAGGGGGGGGGGGGGGGTGAAAAATCCGTCCCGAGGGACACTGTCCGGCATCACGAGGCTTGCACCCCTCACACCCATATTGGATTCTTTCTCTTGCATACCTTCCATTTCATAAGTTAGAAACCTGCACGCGGACCAAACAAATACTTGGTTGAATCACAGTGGACGTGAGGGTGAGGGTTGGGATCCCGTAAAGTTAACTTAAACCCACCAGTGATTGTTACTGACCATTTCAAGTCGGTGCTGTTACTATGGTTCCTTCATGGTTTGTGTTGGGGGTTCTGATTCTTTCCTTAATCATATATGAGCTCCGCCAAGCGAATTTGTGTCTTCGAGCATTCCGTCATGACAATTTTGAACTGCGCATGCCCAGCCATTCAGAGGGGCCAGGGATATGGCTTTCTGTCCGAAGGTTCCTCTTGATTCACTGCTTGTATGAGCGAGCAGCGAAGGTTCTGGCGAGACTGCGCGGATGCGAAGGCTCGCCTGAACCTTCGCTGCTCGCATAGGCGATAAGTACCTAAATCGCTTGACGGGGCCCATATGTTGTTACGTTGATGATTCTGAATCTTTCTCCGTTTTGGTTGTTCATTTTAGTTCCGTTAGCCTTCCAATTTAATGTGTGTCATGTTGGTGATTCTGATTCTTTTCTCCATTACGTATATTGCCCCTTTTTAGTTAGGTTTAGATATTCTGAGTCACCACCTGTTGGGAAAAGAGCTGTCGACTCGATTTACCTGTTGTCCATTTTGTTTACTGTCGTCACTCCATGTTTCAACTTCTTTCCCTAGTGATATTGTGGGGAGAATATTGGATCTGATTGTATCAGTTCTCGTTTTAATTTTCCTGTAGGTAATCGTATCTAATCTAGATGGCCACCATTGTCCGTGTTACAAATCATGATCAGTCTAGTCCAGGTGAGCAATGTCCGACCCACTTGGGCCGCTAGTGTTTCTTTTCTATTCTATATCTTTCTGTTCTATTTTATTTACACATGGAAGAGAACGTCACTGCTCCTATTATAGATCTACAATTTTGTATTTTATCAACTTGAAGGTCGCTGGAATAACTCTGAGTCAACCATCAGTAGAGATAGCTCTAGTATCACAACCTCTTATTCGGAACAAGCGTCTCCGGAGTGTGATATCGTGCGCCCATTTTGGATAACTTGGGATGGAAGCACTCTGCATGTAGGAACAGGAATTGTGGTTGGTGAGAAGGCATTTATGACATACAATGATTCAGATCCGATAGAGATCAAGCATGTGTCAGTATCACCAGGTCACTGGGTGTTCTACAGTTGTAAGTATATACAGTGATAAAGAGTGGTCATTTGAGATACATAAAGCGTTATTTTAAATGTCAGAGAACTAGCAAACAAACCTGTGCATTTTATTATCAGCATCTGTTCTTTCTGTCTGTGTTATACTTACGAGGGCGTTCATTTAATTACGAGTATGTCAATAACGGCCCACTATACGCGTGGCTGTTAGGAGCCCATGAAAACTTCGGTGATTTTAAGTGGGGGTTGGGGGGTGATGTTCTATAATAGTATGAAATTTCGGTCTAATCCCTTCAGTCTTTCAAAAGGTATTGAAAGTTCAAGTTGGATCAGTCATATACACCTAACCCTTACTATATGCAAAATGACAAACTAAACAAGCTTTGAAATAATGGCCTATATCAAAGAATGTTTCAGTTTCACAGACACACAGCTATGGAACAGTATTTAGGTAAAAACTCAATTATGCAACATTGAGATTGCAATATGCAATTTTGATATTCTGTTATGCTATATTCAGTTACAATTGTGCAAAATATTCCGCTTCTGCTTCTTCTAGTTCTCATTATTCTCGTTAAGTGGCGCTGTGATCGTTTTTCCGTAAACGTCCGCCTGTATTCGGAAGATACCAAAAAGAATCTGCAAGCGTATTGGTGACACGGAGGAGTGAAAGAAACGAGAGAACTATATTTTTGGCATAAAACGGACGATTTGGGGACATAACACCCTTCCCGATAAAACCATTTACACATAATTTTTATTTTATATGTCAGACCAGGAATCAGCTTTGCTGGGTTTGTTTTGTGTCCAAGTTTTATCTAAATATATCGCAAATGTGTTCAGGCCATTGCACCTCTAAAATATAAATTTGTTGTAAATACTTATAATAATTTTGTATGGCACAGAAAGGCTCCTGTCCAATGTCGTGTAGACCTTGGTGAGACTGCTCCTTTATGATCACCTGAAGCAAACATAGATACAACTCTCTTTTGTGAAAATGCTTTCAGATGAGAAACGACTTATGAGAACTCATTTTTGATTTTTATTTGCCTTCACTGCAGCTGGTGTTGTGCCGTGTGGCGGCCGTAAAACGTCTCCCCGTACATCAACCATAGTGCAGTTTATATTTTACTTTTGGTCCTTTGAGATCGGTGTGAATATTCTGAGAAATCGGAAATAAATTATTGGTTTAGACTCATATTCTAGACAGATTTTTAATTATTCGGACCCCATTTTGATTTATATTTAGTCTTTGTATCGACTGCCTATTCGAAATTCGCAAAATTGCAGTATGTTTCCTCTGGCGTTTTTTTTGCCGGATCATTACAGGGTCACTGATGAGGCTTTATTAGCCGAAACTACGTAGTATGATCCATCTGCCTTCTTATGAATGTTTTCATTGCTCTTAAAGGAACTCATTTTTGATTTTTATTTACGTTTCCTCTAACATTTATTTCTGATTTAGGGCATATCCAACGGAATTCTAAAACTAGGCATTTTGGTTCTGTTGTTTGATTTGATGTTTAACGTCACCTTCAACACAGTATAGATCATTTTGGAGACGTTGCTTCCACTTTTGTGGGACTTTTACCCGACACTGAGATGAAATGACATCTCCAAGCCCTGTCGCCCAATGAAACCAATAGGGTTTGTAAGCACCGCTTTGGCTCGGTAGACTTAGATCCTCTAAGCGGTTTACCAGTACTGGTGTGCGGGTCGGTTCCAGTTCATGCAGCCCATCTATTTCTTCAAGCCCCGATGGCCGGGGGTCTGATTCCCAGTTTGTTTTGTCACATGTTTATATAGATGTTCGTAACTGTTTGTGTTAAATGCATTCATTAATTTATAAGAAAATAGAAAACTATCTGACTTTTTATACTAGATTTTTGGCTTCAAGTGACAAAACGCAAAGGTTTCCACTTTTTAGCTCACCGTCACGTAGTGACGAGGTGAGCTTTTGGGATCACTTTTCGTCCGTCGTCCGTCGTCAGTCCGTGCGTCCGTCCGTAAACAATTTCTTCAAACGACATCTCCTCCTAAACAACTGATCGGATTTTGACCAAACTTCACAGGAATGATCCTTAGGTGGTCCCCTTTCAAAGTTGTTCAAATGGTTCCGGTCCGTTGCACATCTAGGTCATAGGAGCCAAAAATAGATTTTTTTCACCAAAAACTTAAAAACTCTTCTTCTCTGAAACCACAAGGCCCAGGTCTTTGATATTTGGTATGAAGCTTCATCTAGTGGACCCCTACCAAGATTGTTCAAATTATAGTGCTGGGACCAAAAATGCCCCCGCTCCGGGGCCCTTTGGTTTTACATGGGCTTATATAGGGAAATCTTTAAAAATCTTCTTCTCTGAAACCGTAAGGCCCAGGTCTTTGATATTTGGTATGAAGCTTCATCTAGTGGACCCCTACCAAGATTGTCCAAATTATAGTGCTGGGGCCAAAAATGCCCCCGCTCTGGGGCCCTTTGGTTTTACATAGGCTTATATAGGGAAAATCTGTAAAAATCTTCTTCTCTGAAACCGCAAAGTGGACCCCTACCAAGATTGTTCAAATTATAGTGCTGGGGCCAAAAATGCCCCCGCTCCAGGACCCTTTGGTTTTACATGGGCTTGTATAGGGAAGAGCTTTAAAAATCTTCTTCTCTGAAACCGTAAGGCCCAGGTCTTTGATATTTGGTATGAAGCTATATCTAGGGGACCCTTACCAAGATTGTTCAAATTATAGTGCTGGGGCCAAAAATGCCCCCGCCCCGGTGCCCTTTGGTTTTACATGGGCTTAAATAGGAAAAATCTTTAAAAATCTTCTTCTCTGAAACCGCAAGGCCTAGGTCTTTGATATTTGGTATGAAGCTTCACCTAGTGGACCCCTACCAAGATTGTTCATATTATAGCCCTGGGGCCAAAAATGCCCCTGCTCGGGGGCCCTTTGGTTTTACATGGGCTTATATATGGAAAATCTTGAAAAATCTTCTTCTCTGAAACCGCAAGGCCCAGGTCTTTGATATTTGGTATGAGGCTTCATCTTGTGGACCCCTACGAAGATTGTTCAAATTATAGTGCTGGGGCCAAAAATGCCCCCGCCCCGGGGCCCTTTGATTTTTCATAGGCTTATATAGGGAAAATCTTTAAAAATCTTCTTCTCTGAAACCGTAAGGGCCATGTTTTTGATATTTGGTATGAAGCTTCATCTAGTGGACCCCTACCAAGATTGTTCAAATTATATTGCTGGGGCCAAAAATGCTCCCGCCCCGGGGCCTTTTGGTTTTACATGGGCATATATAGGGAAAATCTTTAAAAATCTTCTTCTCTGAAACCGCAAGGCCCAGGTCTTTGATATTTGGTATGAAGCTATACCTAGTGGACCCCTACCAAGATTGTTCAAATTATAGTTCTGGGGCCAAAAATGCACACGCCCGAGACCCTTTGGTTTTACATAGGCTTATATAGGGAAATCTTAAAAAATCTTCTTCTCTGAAACAACATGTCCCAGGTCTTTGATATTTGGTATGACGCTTCACCTAGTGGACCCCTATCAAGATTGTTCAAATTATAGCCCACGGGCCAAAAATGCTCCCGCTCCAGGGCCATTTGGTTTTACATAGACTTATATGGGGAAAATCTTGAAAAAAATTTGTCTCTGAATTCACAAGGCCTAGGTCTTTGATATTTGGTATGAAGCTTCATCTAGTGGACCTCTACCAAAATTGTTCAATTATAGCCCTGAGACCAAAAATGCCCCAGCCTTGGGGCCCTTTGGTTTTACATAGACTTATATAGGGAAAATCTTTAAAAATCTTCTTCTCTGAAACCACAAGGCCTAGGTCTTTGACATTTGGTATGAAGCTTAATCTTGTGGACCTCTACCAAGATTGTTCAAATTATAGCCCTGGGGCCAAAAATGCCCCCGCTCCAGGGCCCTTTGGTATTACATAGCCTTTATATAGGGAAAATCTTGAAAAAGCTTCTTCTCTGAAACCAGATAGCCCTGGTCTTTGATATTTGGTATGAAGCTTCATCTAGTGGACCTCTACCAAGATTGTTCAAATTATAGCCCTGAGACCAAAAACGCCCCTGTCTCTGGGGCCCTTTGGTTTTACATAGACTTATATAGGGAAAATCTTTAAAAATCTTCTTCTGTGAAACCACAAGGCCTAGGTTTTGATATTTGGTGTGAAATTTCATCTAGTGGACCTCTATCAAGATTATTCAATTTATAGTCCTGGGGCCAAAAATGCCCCCGCCCGAGACCCTTTGGTTTTGCATAGACTTATATAGGTAAATCTTTAAAAATCTTCTTCTCTGAAACCACAAGTCCCATGTCTTTGATATTTGGTATGGAGCTTCATCTAGTGGACCTCTACCAAGATTGTTCAAATTATAGCCCCTGCCCTGGGGCCCTTTGGTTTTACATAGACTTATATATAGAGATAATCTTTGGAAATCTTCTTCTCTGAAACAGCAAGACCTAGGTCTTTGATATTTGGTGTGAAGCTTCATCTAGTGGACCTCTATCAAGATTGTTTAAATTATAGCTCTGAGGCCAAAAATGTCCCCGCCCCGGGGCCATTTGGTTTTACATAGGCTATGTAGGGAATATCTTTAAAAAATGGTCTCTGAAACCCCAAGGCCCAGGTCTTTGATATTTGGTGTGTAGCTTCATCTAGTGGACCTTTGCCAAGATTGTTCAAATTATAGGCTTTGTTTATATTTGGTATGAAGCTTCACCTTTTTAGACCTCCCTCAACATTATGCACATTGTAGCCCTGGGGTCAATCATGGCCCTCCCAGAGGCCCACTTGTAACTCTATCATATGGGTCAGGTGAGCGATCCAGGGCCATCATGGCCCTCTTGTTTGAGAAAAACACAACGCGCAGCAAATTCTTTCATACCGGAGTGCAGGTGGAAAACCCGCACCTGCTACAATGTAACATATCAAGCGCTGGAAGCCTATGTGGTGTAGTGGTTATGCTACTCGCCTCATTAACCAGGGATCGCAGGATCGACCCCGGCTTCTCCAGAATTTCGGATGAGTCTTTAAACCCAGGTCCCATCTCCGTATGACCTTAGCTGTTGTCGAGACGTAAAACTAAAAACGCACTCACATACCAAGCGCATCCCACCATAAAATAACATCTTTATAATTCTTACCCCCCCCCCCCAAACACACACACACTTGATCGTTAAAACCGCATCGAAGAGGCGCTTCTAACGTGTACTCAACATGTATATTTTAAGCAACAGTCAGAAAAATATCATCACGAATTTTCATCTTTCAATTGTTGTTGTATTTTTCGGCGGTAAAATGTACAAATCTAATGCATCAAAAACAAGTTTTTTTTTTTTTTTTTTTCTAGATTCTGTAAACTTTAATCATAAGTAAATAAATAAATAAATAAATAAATAATGTCGTTAAGTTCCGCCAGGTAAACCTTGGTACGCTGTACGCGGTCTAACTGTAATAAAACAAGAAGAAAAAAAAAACTTTGGTGTAGACCTAATACATGGAAACACATGTAAGTACAAAATGGTTTGGATTCAGCCACTCCATTTGCCAAATCGTTACATGTAGAACTTGAAGAAATATGTAGTAGGCTGGTTAAGACAGTCGCGACACTAGCTCAGCAATGTTTTGCTTGCTGAAGACAGACGGACGGACGGACGGACGGATGAACTGACAGACGACCAGCTAATATTTTCGCGTTGTGATTCTGTTGGATGAAAGCTATCCAGCCCCAGTCTAACTTATGAAGACAGACAGACGGACATATGAATAGGACAGCTGTCATTGTGACCACAGGTGCGTTTCTATGGTTGCGGGTCGGGGCTGAGAATGAGTAAGTACTGTTCATGTTAATGGATGATGTATTTACATCAGAATTACAATGGGAATTGGGGAACTAGTTGTTGTTTTCCAAATTCCCCGTTACCGGTGAACAGAGAGACAAACTGGTCTTGAAGGTAAACGGGCGTCATAAGCACATAGGGGTTACCCCAACGCTCGGCTATACGCTGTGCGGACATATACATACTTCTATAATATCCAAACATTTGAGTTTTGAGTGAGGTTGCAATTAGTAAATAAAATCTTTATAAGTAACACCTCAGAAGGATCAGACTTATGAAAATTGTATGAATTAATCAATTTTAACAATAATTGCTCATTTCAAATCCACGGATTTGGCACTTCATGGTAATTTATTTTAGTAAATGTTCAACGATAGAGTATTTTCCCCTTCGTCAAACAAGTATTAACTTTTAAATAAAAATCCTGTTTCTCATAAATAAGGAACCGCGCTGTAAAATTTATTTTAAAGATGCAAACGTACACATTATTGTAAATATCCGAATTATTGAATAGCTGGATAAAATTTATCGCTGCTGGCTTGAATTTGGCCCCTGGAAAAGCGAATGCGATCTTCTCAAACGGACGCTTGTCATCGGAAAAAATACGGCAAATCCACGAACATTACCGAACGTTACCGTCACCTCAATGACTGGTACCCCGTCTAACCACAGCAGAATCGGAACTGAATAATGCAAAATAGGACGTCCAAATGCCATATTTAAATACAAAGGTCTCAAATTAGAATGTGCATGTTGCATAATCGAATAAAGTAGTAAGATATGGAAAGGTTCATAATGCAAAGTGCGGTTTCAACAATTCATATTGTAATTGCACATTGCATAATTGAGTTTTTACCTTAATACTGTTCCATACACAGCGAACAGTGTCAATTTTCAGGTGGCATAAAAGTTTAATGGTAGTCAAATTCCAGTACAAAATGGCAAGACAATCACAGTTAAATTATAAGAATGGTCTGTTGTCAAAAGTAAATGTGCACTATGAAAAACGTAGACCTGTAACCGGTTCAAGAGGCCTGTGTCTTATTCATGCCAATGCACCTGCTCACAAGAGTGGTTTGTCCGAATCTTCTTGAAAGAGGAGTTCTCCCATCCACCTTATTCGCCAGACCTGTTTTACCAGTGTCTTCACGGTATACCGAAAATTCCTACTTTCCTGCCTTAACAGAATGTATTACAAGACTATCAAAGTGTATTTCCGTCAAAGGAGAATCTTCAAAGTGTTGAAGTAAACGACTATTAATTGGATCAATAACACGCCCTGTAGAAACCCAATGAAAACCCCTTAAATTTACGCCCCTAGTATACTATTTTAAAGGACGATTTTATTTAAAAAAAAAAAGAAGAAAAACACGCTCGGCGTTGACACCAGAAATATTAAAATGTCAAAGTTAAACATTTTATTGCATCAGAAAACTGAGTATCAGTTTTTTACATGGTGAAGGCGGGCAGATAAAAAGATATACTATGAAAGTTAAACAAATGAGTTCAAGGTTTCTTTTATCCGTCACGAAGACACGCCTATATAATTTTGATCCTCATTACTATTATATAGTAAATAGAAGTAGAAGCAATGATCAGGAATCGATACAATTAACCAACACCTCCCATCAGAGACACCAAAGGGAAAGAAATACAAACATGAAACAACAGATCCCAACAGAAAACCAACAGCGGAAAGCCAATAGGACAGTTACTTTCCCACGAAATGGCCAAAAGGCTATCCAAAATAAAATGATGTAAGCGACACAAACACCATAAGACAAACCATAACACAATTAAACCGCGACAGAAGAATCGCCTTTGAACGGTCAGCGGGAAACGAATTCCACTGGGAGGGGGGGGGGGGCTTAAATCGATTTGATGGGTCACAATCCTCGCCCTTACTTCCGTCGCGATTAAGACAGATAATTTGTTCAGTCCGCATGAAGGCCTCCTCACTTATCAGTGCAACATCTCCGTGAACACAAAAAAATCAAACAACCAGAGAGATGAAACAACGTTGAGGACTCGACAGCAAGAAACAACAGAAATGCTTGAGCAAAAGAAAACCAACAGTTAGACTCCGATTGACCCGACAAGAGACAGAGCATCAGGTACCAACCAACATAAATCTTTACGTTGGAACCGTCATAGAACTGAGGCCTGACCAACCGCCGTGCAATTAAAGAGGGAAGCAAAGTTGTCACCCAAGATTGGATTAACTACCATGCATGCAGTCTGTCGTATAACATTTATGTTGTACCCAATCTTTTTATATTAAAGAATGATTTTACGAAATTCGGTGCTGAAGTCATTGCGTTTTTTTTTCTTAAATATATATACTAAGTCACCATAAAAGTCTGGTTCAGATAGACCTTGTTGCAGAAGAGATTTAAGTCCAGTATTGAATTTTGAAATTAAATCAGAAATGGCGTATATAAAATTTTAAAAATACTTTGCGTAGTTTATGGTACCGATAACCCTGATTAAGAAGCTAAGCCGTTAACAATTTATTACGAGTGCTGAAGTCAGTTACATGACAACACACTCCGGCAAATCGAATTAATTGTGAAATATAAATATAAAACTGGCGTTTACAGTGGGTAAAGTAGAAAGTAAAACAAAGATCAGGAATCGATAGAATTAACTTACTCCGCCCATCAAAAACACAAAAGGGAAAGAAACAAAAACATGAAGCGACAAGACCATAATGGAAACCTAAACAAAGGAAGGCCATAAGGACAGTTACTTACCCACAAATGGCCAAATGACCATCCAAAAACAAAAAAGACACAAGTGATACACACAGTAAGTAACAAAAAACAACATAAATAAACAACCACAGAAGAACCGCCTTGGAACGGTCAGTGGAAATAATTCCACTGGGGGGCTTAAATCGATTTTACATGGCCATAAGCCTCGCCCTTACCTCTGTCGCGGTATACACTGATTTTGTTTAGTCCGCATGAAGGCTTCCTAACTCATCAATGTAACATCTCCGAGAACATAAAAATACAAAACTACAGAGATGAAACAATTTGAGGACTCGACAGCATACAACAACAGAATTGCTGGAGCAAAAGAGAACCAACAGTTAGACTCCGAGGGGCCCGACCAAAGACGGAGCATCAGGCGCCAACCAACATAAAGAATACTAAAATAAAATTCCATTTATGTTTTTACGCTGGAACCGTCATATAATCTTAGACCCGACCCACCGGTGTGCAATCAAAGAGGGAAGCAAAGTTACCAACCGTGATTTGGTTAACCTTTTTTTGTCTTACTTCTGTTCTAAACTATAGATAGTGGGTACTCGTTAGAACCGCCTCGATAAGGCAGTTCTCACGAGTATCCAAAACTTATATTTTTGAACAGAAATAAGAACAATGTCAGATTTTTTTCAGCATAAAAAATTCTTTTTTTTTCGGCGGCTCTTTAAATGTTCGTTTTTCGGCGGCAAATTTAATAGAAGTGAAGGCAATTATCATGAACCGATGCAATTCACCCACAGCTCCAATCAATGACACTAAAGGGAAAGAAACACAAACATGAAACAACTAGACTCAAATGGAAACATTTACAGCCGAGAGCCAAAAGCACATTTACTTTCCCATATAGTGGCTATCCAAAACAAAATAATATAAGCGATTCACACACTCAAAGACAAACCACAACAAAAATAAACTGCGACAGACGAACCGTCTTGGAAAGGTCAGTGAAACAAATTCCCCTTGCTTGGGTGGGGGGTGCTTAAATCAAGTTTACGTGGCCACAATCTTCGTCCTTGCTTCCGTCGCGACATAGATACCTAATTTGTTCAGTCCGCATGACGGCCTCCAAACTCATCAGTGCAACATCTCCGTGAACACAAAATCAAACAACCACAGAGATGAAACAACGGTGAGGACTCGACAGCAAGAAACAATTGAAATACTGGAGCAAAAGATAGCCAAGAGTTAGACTCGGATGGGCCCGACCAGAGACAGAGCATCAGGCAACAACCAACATTACATAAAATTAGCTTCTCTCTAATTCTACAAGCCCCCGCCCATAGGGGCTTGAAGAAATATATGAGCTGAATGATGCTTCCACGCAGAGCTAGCCTGGCCCGCACATTAGTACTGGTAAACCGCTTAGAGGAGCTAAGCCTGTCCATTAACCACGGTGCGAGGCGAACCGTCCATGCTTATAAACCCTATTGGTTTCATTGGGCGACAGGCCTTGAGATGTCATTTCATCTCAAT
Organism: Lucinisca nassula; assembly: GCA_963580285.1. Lineage (NCBI taxonomy): Eukaryota > Metazoa > Mollusca > Bivalvia > Lucinida > Lucinidae > Lucinisca > Lucinisca nassula. Next base: position 7,427,380 of record OY757024.1, on the reverse strand, counting down.
GTCGAGTAAAAGTCCCACAAAATTGGAAGCAACGTCTCCAAAATGACCTTTACAGTGTTGACCGGGACGTTAAACCTCAAATCAAACAAACAAAACTCTCTAATTCTAAGTAAGCCTTTACGCTGGAAAAGTCATAGAGCACTGAGCAGATAAAAAACTACCACTTTATCATACTTCATGTAATCAAATCACAGGCATTCTGAATGATATTTTCTAAAAATGATAATAATATTTATTCGGTTTGAACAATTGTCGTTGTCATGGTTTTGTCTGACATGCACTATCAGAAATGGCATCAACCATTCCAATATTCAGCGAAATGAATACAAAAATATACTCAGTAAATTGCATCATTCGGTTTGAACAATTGTCGTTGTCATTGTTTTGTCAGATCTGCACTATCAGAAAATGCATCAACCATTCCAATATTCAGCGAAATGAATACAAAAATATGCTCATTAGGGCCCCGCACTGAAAGTGTGGGTGCCCTATAGTAATCACTATGTCCGTCCGTCTGTCTGTCTGTCTGTCCGTCCGTCTGTCCGTCCACAAATTTCTGATAGCGCTGCCGGGGCCCTAGTCAGTTTCACTGACAGCTCTAGTTATATTGCATCATTTCGTGTCCATAGTCGCTCGAATGTGCAGGGATAGAACAAAGAGAACTCACTATTAATAGCAGTAATATGTTTTGCTGACCGTGGAAATGTAGTCGTGTCTTAGTCGTTTCTCAATACGTACTGTATCTACGTCATTTATTTACCTTCAATGGCTTCATGTTGCCAGAGTACGTATTATTTTGAGCTTACAATCACGTGAACAAAGTAGAAGTAAAACAAAGATCAGGAATCGATACAATTAACTTACACCACCCATCAAAGACACCAAAGGGAAAGAAACACACACATTAAGCGACCAGACAATAATGGAAACCTAAACAAAGGAAGGCCATAAGGACAGTTACTTTCCCATAAAATGGCCATAGGGCCATCCAAAATAAACAGACACAAGTGATACACACAGTAAGTAACAAATAACAACATAAATAATTCGCCACAGTCCGTGGAATGAAGACCCCATCAACCCCACTTTGTAAAGAGAAGACGGGGTTTACGGGGGTATACATTATTTTTCTTATTTCTGCTCCAAGGCATAGGTGGTGGGTACTCGTTAGAACCGCCTCACTGAGTCGGTTCGAAGGAGCTCCCTCAACCTATGTTGTGAGCCTTTATAAGAAAAAATGTCAAGGGTTTTTATCAGAAAAGTAGCCATTTTAGAGATGTGAAAAATGCACTTTGTCGCACGGGTGTGTTATCGTAATGCCATCATGTCACTTTGCCTTTGCAATCTTTCTGCGGCTGGAGATGTCAATGTTTGGTGTGGTGTATTCTCAGTAATGTCTGTTGCTATTAATTAAATCCTTACCAAACGATAATTTCAAAATCCTCTTCTTTAAATAGGGGACCGTACTTGAGCGTTCATATATTATTATCCCCACGTTTTTAAAAAAAAGTGGGGATATTGTTATCGCCTCCGTCCGTCTCTCCGTCTGTCCGTCTGTCTGTCCGGCTATCTCCTCCTAAACCGTTAACCGGAATTCAACCAAATTTTGTATGCAAGTTGCTTACATGAATGGCTTGCGCAAGAGCACATTTTTTTTGTCCCCGCCCCCAGGGGCCCTGGGGAGGGGTAAAAAGGTCAAATATCAATAAAATTCAATTACAAAGTCAATTTTGAAGATTTTGATGCCAAACTTTGCACATGTACTTAGTTATGAAAAAAGTAAAACATATTGAACGGGATTTTGGCTGTGACCCCTAGGTCACGCCCTGGGGGTCGGACTTGGGGGGGGGGGGTCGGGGGTCAAAATTAAAGTTTTTCAGAACATAGTCATGTTGCATATCTATGCAAAGGGGATAATGGGTAGAATAAACTACAAGTAAAATTTTGACCCTGGGGTCAGATTGGGGCCCTGGGAGAGGGGTCAAAGGGTCAAAATTTAAGTTTTTTGGAACATAGTCATGTGGCATATGAAATTGAAGGGCATGATTAGTAGAATATAATACAGGTAATATTTTGACCATGGAGTCAAATTAGGGCCCAGGGTGAGGGGTTTTCGGTACTTGGCCCCTCTGTAGAAAGCGTGGGGATTTGCGATGGCGCGCCATCGACAGTATTCTAGTTGAATTTATTGAACGAGCTGAGGAAAAGGGATAAAATGCGAGGCTTTGCCGAGCATTTTATCCCTTTTCCTCGACGATTTTAATAGTTTATTAAACGAGTCGAGGAAAAGAGATAAAATGCGAGGTCTTGCCGAGTTCAATAGTTTAATAAATTCAATAATACACGAGCACGAATGCAAGATTCTATTTATCATATGGCATTTTATTCATGACTGTTTTACAAAAATGTCAATATTCTGCCATTAGTAAACGCGACGTCGTTAAGGACGTCGTACATGTAACGTTACTCGGCGTATCTAACTAATTAGCGCTTTTAATCCAGTAGTGGATTATCGAATTTATTACATGGCGTTATTATATTCTCAGACGCGACGTCATATGATAAAGTGTATTTGTTTGTTAATGAATGTGGTTAAGGCAGATGCTGTGTCTTCAGCATACGAATTAGTAGATGGGAATCCATGTAAAAGTTTCACATCCAATAAATTCTAAAATAAAAACAAATAAGTGTTCTAGTCAAAATGTAATGTTTGTCTTTAATTTTAGCAAATTGTGCTTGTTGCACCAGAACACCACGTTATTGCCAAGGCCTCCAACAGCAGGGTAATATTGAATCGGGTATATACAGTGTTACAGGCGCCGTCAATGAAGTTTACTGTGACATGGCGACTGACGACGGAGGATGGTTGGTAAGTGACGATTCTCACTTATTTCAGAGATTGATATAATATACAAATACCAGCCAAAAAATCCTCATAACCATTAGACACTTAAAAAAGAACTTTCACAGCATTCAGTTCATATAATTCAGATGTTAAAATTTATAATATATGCAGACATCGGAATCTAACTGTTGATCTTCTTTTGCAACAGCTTTATCAGTACTTTTTTACTGTCGAGTCCACACCGTTGTTTCATCTCTGTGGTTGTTTGATTTTTGTGTTCACGCACGCAGTTGTTGCACTTATGAGAAGGAGGCCTGCATGCGGACAGAACAAATTTATCTAATTTGCGACGGAAATAAGGGCGAGGATTGTGGCCAAGTAAAATCGATTTAAGCCCCCCCCCCAGTGGAATTCGTTTCACTGACCGTTTCAAAGCGGTTCTTCTGTCGTGGTTTATTTTGTTAAGGCTTGTCTCTAAGTGTGTGTGTGTCGCTTATATTATTTTGCTTTGGGTAGCCAATTGGCCATTGTGTGGGAAAATAACTGTTCTTTTGGCTTTCCGCTAGTGATGCTTCCATTAGGGTCTAGTTGTTCTATGTTTGTGTTTCTTCCCCGTGGTGTCTCTGATTGGAGCTGTGGGTTAATTGTTTCGATTCCTAATCATTGGCTTTTCTTCTTTTTCTCGTTGTTGCTAGGGCACAGTCCATACTTTAGGTTGATGTAAAAATATAATGTTCCGAGGAAGGCTATTCGATAGTTATAAGTTAAAAAATCGACCTTTTTTGCAAGGTTTGTTACGAAGTGATTGTTGTTTGCTTCTAACAAAAAATACATTTTTTATATGCATGTTTTATAATTTGAAACATTATAGGTTGCGTCTCCCCGTACATCAACCATAGTGCAGTTTATATTTTACTTTTGGTCCTTTGAGATCAGCGTAAATATTCTGAGAAATCAGAATTAAACTATTGGTTTAGACTCATATTCTAGACAGGTTTTTAATTATTTGGACCCCATTTTGATTTATATCAGTCTTTGAATCGACTGCCTATTCGAAATTCGCAAAATTGCAGTACGTTTCCTCTGGCTTTCGTTGCCGGATAATTACAGGGTCACTGATGAGGCTTTATTAGCCGAAACTACGTAGTATGACCCATCTTCTTTCTTATGAATGTTTTCATTGCTCTTAAAGGAACTAATGTTTGATTTTTATTTGCCATCACTGCAGCTGGTGTTGTGCCGTGTGGCGGCCGTAAAACGTCTCCCCGTACATCAACCATAGTGCAGTTTATATTTTACTTTTGGTCCTTTGAGATCAGCGTAAATATTCTGAGAAATCAGAAATAAATTATTGGTTTAGACTCATATTCTAGACAGGTTTTTAATTATTTGGACCCCATTTTGATTTATATCAGTCTTTGAATCGACTGCCTATTCGAAATTCGCAAAATTGCAGTACGTTTCCTCTGGCTTTCGTTGCCGGATAATTACAGGGTCACTGATGAGGCTTTATTAGCCGAAACTACGTAGTATGACCCATCTTCTTTCTTATGAATGTTTTCATTGCTCTTAAAGGAACTCATGTTTGATTTTTATTTGCATTTCAAGAAATATGTCAACATTCTGAACGGCCGTAAATTTTATCCCGCATGAAAGGTGGGCATTTTGATAGCACTAAATGATGTTAAAATGAAAACGACACTACATGTCATCTAGGTTAGTGCACACGAACAGTAGAACATGCAATGCGCGAACAGTGAAGACTTTAAATCAGTATTCGCATCTATGCAGCAGATCAACATCTTCATTTTTATGTCCCCGGTAGCGATATCGGGGACATATTGTTTTTGCCCTGTCTGTTTGTTGGTTTGTTGGACAACTTTAACATAGGTCATAATTATTTAACCGTTTAAGAAAAAGCTTTCATGTTTGGCCTTTAGGTTTCTTATGACAAGAGATTCACTTTCGTGCAAAAAAAAAAAAAAAAAAAAAAACAGTTTTGACCTGTGACCTTGGCCTGCTTTTAAGAAAAGTACTTGTTTGTTACTGTCATGAAGATCCGATCAAAACTGAAGGGGCAGCAGTGATGACAAGGTCAATAATAAACATTTTCAGCCAAACAGGGGACATAACTCCGTGATTTATTGACTGACATTGCTAGTTTTCAAACTTGTCTGAGCTTTTATCAGTGACTTACAAACATAAAAATTTCAAGAAGATCCATGAAAAACTGAAGGAGTTACGGTCAAAAAGAGGCATTTTCTGCAATCCAAAAGATATTACTATATGATAAATAGGTTGACCGCATCAGTTCTCGAACTCATCCATTTTATCACTAACTAACTAACATGTAAGTTTCAAGAAGATCCAATAAAACTGAAGGAGCTACAGTGATGACAATGTAAAACAGCAGGCATTTTCTGTAATCATGGGGACATAACTCCCTGAAATATAGGCTGACCTTACCAATTTTTAATTCAGCCAAGGTTTTATCCGTTACTTACATGTACTCAAATGTAATATTCAAGATTATCCGATGAAAACTGAAGGGGGCTATGGTGATGGCAAGTTCAAAAATAGGCATTTTAAGCAGTAAGAGGGACACGATTCTACGTTAAATAAGCCAACCTCGTCAGTTTTCGAACTCATCCGAGCTTTTATCCCTGACTTACTTGTTTGTAAGTTTCAAGAAGATCCAATCAAAACTGAAGGGGCTAAGGTGCTGACAAGATCAAAACTAAGCATATTCAGCAATGTAGGGGACATAACTCCATGAGTAATCGATCTACATCCCTAATTTTCAAACTTATCCAAGCTTTTAACCCCAATTTCTTTGTGTGTAAGTTTCAGAAAGATCTGATGAAAACTGAAGGGGCTACGGTGATGATAAGGTTAAAAAAAAGCATTTTCTATAATCAACTAAAATCAAAGGGGACATAACTCTACGAAATATAGGCCGACCTCACCAATTTTTTTAACTCAGCCAAGGTGTTATCCCTTACCTACTAACATGTAAGTTAAAAAAAAATCCTATGAAAACTGAAGGGGCTATGGTGATGATAACGTCAAAACATAGGCATTTGCAGCAGTAAAGGGGGCGTAACTCTACAATGAATGAGCCAACCTCGTCAGTTTTTAAATCATCAAAGCTTTTATCCCTTACTTACTTGTTCGTAAGTTTCAAGAAGATCCGATCAAGACTGAAGGGGCTACGGTCATGACTAGGTCGAAAATAAGCATTTTCAGCAAAAGAGGCGACATTACTCTGTCTTTAATGGCCCCACATCGCTAGTTCGCAAACTCATCCAAGCTTTTAACCCGGACTTACTTGTACTTAAGTTTCAGGAAGTTCCTATCAAAACGGAATAGGCTACGTAGATGACACGGTCGAAAATCGGCATTTTCAGCAATCAAAGGGATGTAAATCTATGATAAATGGGTCGACTTGGCCGGTTTTCAAACTCATCCAAGCTTTTATACCAGCCACTTTACATATAGATCAGAAAGATCTGATCAAAACTGAAGAGGCTTTGGTGATAACAAGGTAAACAAGAGGACCAAGCTAGCTTGGTCCTGTATCGCTCACCTGAGCTAACTGATTCAAAGTTTAAGGAAGTGCCAACCTTTACTGAAGGCTTTATGGGAGGACATGGTGATGACAGGGTAAGCATTTTCTGAAAATCAAGTAGAATGTAACTCTATGATAAACAGGCTGACCTCACAGGTTTTCAAACTCATTCAAGCTTTTATTCCTGACTTGCTAAGAAAATCCGATCTAAACTGAAGTGGCTATGGTGATGACAAGTTCAAAAACAAGAGTTTTCAAACTCCTCCAAGCTTTCTGCCTGACTTCCTTGTTCTTAATTTTCATGATGATCCGTTCAAAACTAAAGGGGCAGCAGTGATGACAATGTCGAAAATAGGCATTCTCAGCAATCAAACGCACGTCACTCTATGATAAATGTGCCGACTTGGCCGGTATTCGAACTCACCTGAGGTTTTATTCCCAAACCTTACATGTAAGTTTCAGAAAGATCCGATCAGACTTGGCCAGTATTCAAAATCATCCAAGATTTTATTCCCAGCCACCTCACATATAAGTTTAAGAAAGATCCGATCAAAACTGAAGGGGCTACGGTGATGACAAGGTCAAAATTGGCATTTTTAGCAATCAAAGGGATGTTACTCTATAATAAATGAGCCGTCTTGGCCAGTTTTCGAACTCATCCGAGGTTTCAACCCCAGCCACCGTACATATAAGTTTCAGAAAAATCCGATCAAAACTTTAGGGTCTACGGTAATGACAGGGTCAAAAATCAACATTTTCAGCCATCAAAGGGACATAACACTACGATAAATGGGCTGACTTGGCCTGTTTTCGAACTCATCCAAGGTTTTATCACCAGCCACCTTACATATAAGTTTCAGAAAGATCCGATCAAAACTGAAGGGGCTATGGTGATGACAAGGTCAAAAATTGGCATTTTCAGCAATCAAAGGGACGTAAATCAATGATAAATGGGCCAACTTGGCCGGTATTCAAACTCATCCTAGGTTTTATCTCCAGTCACCTTACATATAGGTTTCAGAAAAATTTGATCAAAACTGAAGGGGCTACGGTGATGACAAGGTAAAAAATTGACATTTTCAGCCATCAAAGGGACATAACTATATAGTTAATGGGGCAACTTGGCCGGTTTTCGAACTCATCCGAGGTTTTATCCCCGGCCACCATACATATAAGTTTCAGAAAGATCCGAACAAAACTCAAGGGGCTACAGTGTTGACAAGGTCAAAAATCAACATTTTCAGCAATCAAAGGGACCTAACTCTATGATAAATAAGCCATCTTTGCCGGTATGCGAACTCATCCGAGGCTTTATCCCCAGCCACCTTGCATATAAGTTTCAGAAAGATCCGATCAAAACTGAAAGGGCTACGGTGATGACAAGGCCAAAAATCGGCTTTTCAGCAATCAAAAGGACGTTACTCTGTTATTAATGGACCAACTTGGCTGGTTTTCGAACTCGTCCGAGATTTTATCCCCAGCCACTTTACATATAAGTTTCAGAAAGATTCGATCAAAACTGAAAGAGCTACAGTGATGACAATGTCAAAAATCAGCATTTTCAGCAATCAAAGGGACGTTACTCTACGATAAAAGGGCCGACTTGGTCGGTTTTCGAACTCATCCGAGATTTTATCCACAGCCACCTTACATATAAGTTTCAGAAAGACCCAATCAAAACTGAAGGGGCTACGGTGATGACAAGGTCGAAAATGGGCATTTTCAGCAATCAAAGGGACGTAACTCTATGATAAATTGGCGGACTTAGCCGGTTTTCGAACTCATCCGAGTTTTTATCCCCAGTCACCTTACATATAAGTTTCAGAAAGATCTGATCAAAACTGAAGGCGCTACGGTGATGACAAGCATTTTACCATATTAAGTCTATGGGACTTTGTGGTTGCCATAGGAACCAAAGTTTTAGAGCGATTTCAAAAAAAAGTTTATGTCATCAATGCCCCACCAGAGGCATGCTACAGATGAGAAATAATTGAGATCAGCCTGCAGGATACAGAGATATAGCTGCTCAAAAGTGTGGACGGACGACGGACGGACGGACGGACGACGGACGACGGACGACGGAGGACCCACTATACTATACGCTCCCCTGGAGCCTTCGGCCCAGGTGAGCTAAAAATCGGTATTTTCAGCAATCAAATGGACGTAACTCTATGATAAATGGGCCGACTTGGCCCTTATTCAAACTCTTTCGAGCTTTTATCCCCAGCCTCCTTACATTTAAGTTTCAGAAAGATCCAATCAAAACTGAAGGGCCAACAGTGATGACAGTGTCAAAAATCGGCATTTTCAGCAAACAAAGGGATGCAACAATGATAAATGGGCCGACTTGGCCGGTTTTCGAACACATACAAGTTTTTATCCTCCGCCACCTTATATACAAGTTTCAGAAAAATTGGATCAAAACTGAAGGGGCAAGGTTGATGACAAGGTCAAAAATCAGTATTTTAAGCAACCAAAGAGATGTTACCCTATGATAAATGGGCCGATTTGGCCGGTCTTCGAGCTCATCCCGAGTTTAATCTCGAGCCACCTTACATATAAGTTTCAGAAAGACCCAATCCAAACTTAAGTGGCTACGGTGTATACAAGGTCAAAATTGGCATTTTCAGCAATCAAAGGGACGTAACTCTATGATAAATGTGCCAACTTGGCTGGTTTTCGAACTCATCCGAGTTTTGATCCCCAGCTACCGTACATATAAGTTTCAGAAAGATCCGATCAAATCTGAAGGGGCTATGGTGATGACAAAGTAGACGTAAAGTAAAAAATCAGCATAGTCAGCAATCAAAGGGACGTAACTCTATAATAAATGGGCCGACTTGGCCGGTTTTCGAACTCGTCCGAGTTTTTATCGCAAGCTACCTTTCGTTTAAGCTTCAGAAAGATCCGATCAATACTGAAGGGACTACAGTGATCACAAGGTGCAAAATCGGCATTTCCAGCAATCAGGGACGTAAGTCTATGATAAATGGGCCGACTAGGCCGGTTTTCGAGTTCGTCCGAGGTTTTATCTCCAGCCACCTTACATATAAGTTTCAGAAAGATCCAATCAAAACTGAAGGGGCTACGGTGATGACAAGGTAAAAAAGCCTACACTTTGAGCAATCGAAGGGACTTAACTCTATGATAAATAGGCCGATTTCCTTCCAGTCACCTTACATATAGGTTTTAGACAGATCTGATCAAAAAGGAAAGGGGCTATTGTGATGACAAGGTTAAAAATCGGCATTTGCAGCAATCAAAGAGACGTAACTCAATGAAAAATGGGCCGACTTGGCTGCTTTTCGAACTCGTCTGAGTTTTTGATCCCCAGCTACCTTACATATAAGTTTCAGAGGGATCCGATCAAAACTGAAGGGGCTACGGTGATGACAAGTTAAAAATCAGCTTTTTCAGCAATCAAAGGGACGTAACCCTATAATAAATGGGACGACTTGGCAGGTTTTCGAACACATCCAAGTTTTTATCCTCAGCCACCTTACATATAAGTTTCTGAAAAATCCGATCAAAACTGAAGGGGCAACGGTGATGAAAAGGTCAAAAATCAGCATTTTATGCCATCAAAGGGATGTTAATCTATGATAACTGGGCCGACTAAATCCCGAGCCACCTTACATATTAGTTTAAGAAATATCCAATCAAAACTGAAGTTGCTACGGTGTTGACAAGGTCAGAAATCGGCATTACCAGCAATCAAAGGGACGCAACTCTATGATAAATGGCCCAACTTGGCCCATATTCGAACTCCTCCGAGTTTTTATCCCCAGCTACCAGCTACCTTATATATTAGTTTCAGAAAGACCCGATCAAAACTGAAGGGGCTACGGTGATGACAAGGTCAAAAATCAGCATTTTCAGCAATCAAAGGGACGTTACTCTAAAAAAAAAAAATGGGCCGACTTGGTCGGTTTTCGAATTTATCCTAGTTTTTAACCCAAGCCACCTCCTTTCATATAAGTTTCAGAAAGATCTGATTAACACTGAAGTGGCAACTGTGATGACAAGGTCACAAATTGGCATTTTCAGCAAGCAAAGGTACGTAACTCTACGATGAATGGGCAGACTTGGCCGGTTTTCGAACACGTCTGAGTTTTTATTTCAAGCTACCTATCATATAAGTTTCAGAAAGATCCGATCAAAACTGAAGGAGCTACAGTGGTGACAAGGTCTAAAATCTGCATTTTCAGCAATCTAAGGGACGTAACTCTATGATAAATGGGCCGACTTGGCCCGTATTCGAACTCGTCCGAGTTTTTTCCCAAGCAACCTTACATATAAGTTTCAGAAACATCCGATCAAACCTGAAGGGGCTACGGTGATGACAATGTCAAAAATTCTGCATTTTCAGCAATCAAAGGGACGTAACTCTATGATAAATGGGCCGACTTGGCCGGTTTTCGAACTCATCCGAGTTTTTTCCAAAGCCACCTTACATATAAGTTTCAGAAAGATCCGATCAAAACTGAAGGGGCTACGGTGATGACAATGTCAAATGTCTGCATTTTCAGCAGTCAAAGGGACGTAACTCTATGATTAATGGGCCGACTTGGCCGGTTTTCGAACTTATCCGAGTTTTTATCCCCAGCCACCTTACATATAAGTTTCAGAAAGGTCCGATTAAAACTGGGGGCACTACTGTGATGACAAGGTCAAATATCTGCATTTTCAACAATCAAAGGGAAGTAACTCTATGATTAATATGCCGACTTGGCTAGTTTTCTAACTCATCCAAGTTGTTAACCTCAGCCACCTTACACATAAGTTTCAGAAAGATCCGATCAAACCTGAAGGGGCTATTGTGATGACAGTGTCAAAAATCGGCATTTTCAGCAATCAAAGAGGGACGTTACTCTATGATAAATGGGCCGACTTGGCCGGTGTTCGAACTCTTTCGAGCTTTTAGTCCCAGCCACCTTACGCATCAGTTTCGGAAAGATCCGAATAAAACTGAAGGGGCTACGGTGATGACAATGTCAAATATCTGCATTTTCAGCAATCAAAGGGACGTAACTCTATGATAAATAGGCCGACTTGGCCGGTTTTTGAACTTATCCGAGGTTTTATCCCCATTCACCTTACATATAAGTTTCAGAAAGATCCGATCAAAACTGAATGGGCTGTTGTAATGACAAGGTCAAAAATCGGCATTTTCAGCAATCAAAGGGACGTATCTCTATGATTAATGGGCCGACTTGGCTGGTTTTCTAACTCATCCAAGTTATTATCCTCAGCCACCTTACATATACAGACCATATGCTATAGAGGCAGAGCTCTTACCGGTGTAACAGGCCGGTTCTTCCCCCCAGTCAGTTTCTTCCCCGGGGAAGAACTGGGCCGGCCCGTTTCTTCCCCGGGGAAGAAACTGACTAGTCAGTTTCTTCCCCACCCAGTCTGTTTCTTCCCCACCTGAATTTTTTTAGAACCATAGAAAACGAGTAATTTATGCCTCACAGATTGTTAAAAATTCAAAAAGAAACCATTCTGAATTAGTTTTGGGTCTTTTCAGCTTGAATGGCAAAATTTTCTTTATGCCATACACTATATGGAGATTCAAGGAAATTTTCATCCCAATTCCAGTATCTATGATTAATTTTCTAATTTTTATGACATTAACTGGTATTAACTAAACAGATTTAATAAGCAACAACCCTTTAGTGCCCCAATCTAAATATAATTTGGAAAGTGGGGGTGGGGAAGAACTGGGCCGGCCCATTTCTTCCCCACCCCAGATTTTTCTGTTTACTAAAAATTATTTTGATAAATGTTCTTCACTTTTAAAGACATAAACTGGTATGAACTACCAAGCTATAATAAGCAACAAATGTTTGGCCCTTAAATTTCAATTGAATTCAGAGACTTGGGGGTGGGGAAGAACTAGGCCGGCCCAGTTCTTCCCCACCCCAGATGTTTCAGTTTACTAATAATTCTGGTGATAAATTTCCTTTGCTTTTTAGGACAAAAATTGGTATAAACTAAAAAGATATAATAAGCAACAAATGTTTGGAGCTTTATTATCAAGAGAATTTGGAGGCTGGGGTGGGGAAGAACCGGGCCGGCCCAGTTCTTCCCCACCCCAGATGTTTCTGCTTACTAATAATTCTGGTGATAAATTTCCTTTGCTTTTTAAGACATAAAATAGTATAAACTAAACAGATATGATAAACAACAAATGTGGAGCTCAAATCTTAATAGAATTTGGAGACTGGGGGTGGGGAAGAACTGGGCCGGCCCGTTTCTTCCCCACCCCAGATGTTCTGTTCACTAAAAATTCTTGGGATAAATTTTCTTCACTTTTAAAGACATAAATTGGTATAAAGTAAACAGATATAATAAGCAGCAAATGTTTGGCACTTAAATTTCAATAGAATTCGGAGACTCAGGGGTGGGGAAGAACTGGGCCGGCCTGTTTCTTCCCCATCCTCGGGTAGTGTTGTACAGTTATGTCAGTTATATTGCTGAAGATGTCTTGGGTGGGGAAGAACTGGGCCAGTCCGTTTCTTTCCCACCCTTGGTAAGTATTGTTCTGTTAAGTCAATTATGACATTGAAGGTGTCGGGTTGGGGAAAAACTGGGTCGACTCATTTCTTCCCCACCCCTGGGTAGTGTTGTACAGTTATGTCAGTTATATTGCTGAAGATGTCCGGGGTGGGGAAGAACTGGGGTGGCCCATTTCTTCCCCCACCCTTGGGTAGTGTTGTACAGTTATTTCAGTTATATTGCTGAAGATGTCTTGGGTGGGGAATGACTGGGCCGCCCGTTTCTTCCCTACCCTTGGTAAATGTTTACTGTTAAGTCAATTATGACGTTGAAGGTGTCTGGGGTGGGGAAGAACAGGGCCTGCCTGTTTCTTCCCCACCCTTTGGCTAGTGTTGTAACGTTATGTAAGTTATATCAGAGGATGTCTGAGGCAGGGAAGAACTGGGGCGACCCTTTTTTCCCCACCCTTGTGTAGTGATGTACAATTGAATCAGTAATGCTGTTTAAGTTTTCTGTGTTGGGGAAGAACTAGGCCGGCCCAGTCCTGCCCCACCCCCAATCTCCAAATTCTATTTAGATTTGAGCTCCAAACATTTTTTGGTCATTATATCTTTTCAGTTTATTCCAATTTTTGTCTTAAAAAGCGAAGAAAATTTATCACAAGAATTTTTATAAACAAAAAATCTGGAGTTCTTCCCCACCCCCAGTTTCTAAATTCAATTGATATTTGAGCTCCAAACATATTTGTTGCTTATTATATCTTTTTAGTTTATACCAACTTTTGTCTTAAAAAGCGAAGAAAATTTATCACAATTTTTTGCAAATAGAAAAATCTGGGGGTGGGAAGAAACGGGCCGGCCCAGTTCTTCCCCGTCCCCAGTCTCTAAATTCTATTTAGATCTGAGTTCCAAACAATTGTTGCTTATTATATCTTTTCAATTTATACCAATTTATGTCTTAAAAAGCGAAGAAAATTTATCACAAGAATTTTTTTGTAAACAGAAAACTCTAGGGTGGGGAAGAAACGGGCCGGCCAAGTTCTTCCCCACCCCAAGTCTCCAAATTCTATTTAGCTAGAGTGCCAAACATTTGTGGCTTATAATATCTTTTTAGTTTATACCAATTTATGTCTTAAAAAGCAAAGAAAATTTATCACAATAATTTTTTGTAAATAGAAAAATCTGGGGTGGGGAAGAAATGGGCCGGCCCAGTTCTTCCCCACCCCCAGCCTCCAAATTATATTTCGATTTGAGCTCCAAACATTTGTTGCTTATTATATCTTTTTAGTTTATACCAATTGATGTCTTAAAAAGCGAAGAAAATTTATCACAAGAATTTTTTGTAAACAGAAAAATCTGTGGTGGGGAAGAAACGGGCCGGCCCAGTTCTTCCCCACCCCCAGTCTCCAAATTCTAATAAGATTTGAGCTCCAAACATTTGTTGCTTATTATAGCTTTTCAATCTATACCAATTTTTGTCTTAAAAAGCGAAGAAAATTTATCACAAGAATTTTTTGTAAACAGAAAAATCTGGGGTTGGGAAGAAACGGGCCGGCCCAGTTCTTCCCCACCCCCAGTCTCCAAACTGTATTTAGATTTGAGCTCCAAAAATTTGTTGCTTATTATATCTTTTTAGTTTATACCAATTTTTGTCTTAAAAAGCAAAGGAAATTTATCACAAGAATTATTAGTAGACAGAAAATTCTGGGGTGGGAAGGACAGGGCCGGCCCAGTTCTTCCCCACCCCCAGTCTCCAAATTTTATTTAAATTTGAGCGTCAAACATTTGTGGCTTATTATATCTGTTTAGTTAATACTAATTTATGTCCTAAAAAGCAATGAAAATTCATGAAAGATGCTTGAATTGGGATGCATATTTTACTGCATCTCCATGAATGGTGAAGTATAGAGAAAATTTTGTCATTCAAGCTAAAAGGACTCAGAACTTATTCAGAATGGTCTCTTTTCTCATTTACAACAAGCTAAAATTATCTATTGACTATGGTTCTGAAAAAAATTCAGGTGGGGAAGAAACTGACCGGGTGGGGAAGAAACTGACTAGTCAGTTTCTTCCCCCGGGGAAGAAACGGACCGGCCCAGTTCTTCCCCCGGGGAAGAAACGGGCCGGCCCAGTTCTTCCCCGGGGAAGAACCGGGCCGGGGGAAGAAACTGACCGTTACACCGGTAAGGCCATGGACGCTCGTTTTAACGATACAGACCAGTTTAGTTTATACTAATTTATTTTAGTTCGATTGCGATGAAAGCTTCAAGCTTATTGAATCGCTCTCGAACACTCATTCCGGGTGTTTTCACGTGCGCGCGAGAGAGAGGCAGTGGCTTTTACACCACTGCTACCCATTTACACCTGGGTGGAGTGGGGCAGTGTCATTACGTGTCTTGCCCAAGGACACACCTCGATACCGGTGGCTGGATTCGAACTCACAACCTCTCGATCATAAGTCGAACGCGCTAACCACTGCGCTATCGAGACCAGTTTCAGAAAGATCCGATCAAAACTGAAGGTGCTACGGTGATGACAAACATTTTCCCATTGTGAGTCTATGGGAAAATGGGATTGCAATAGTTACTAAAGTTTTCATTCAATTTTGATAAAAAGTTAACTTCTTCGTTGCCTTACCCAAGGCATGCTACAGATAAGAAATGATTAAGATTAGCCTGCAGGCTGCAGAGATATAACTTGTCAAAGGTGGTGACGGACAGACGACGGACGGCGGATGAGCAGTTATACTATAAACTCCCCTGGAGCCTTCGGCCCAGGTGTGCATAAAAATAACACTGGCCATAACTTTTGAACGGTTTAAGATAGAAAAAATATGAAGTAAAACAAAGAGAAAGGGAAAGAAAGTAGAAGTAAAACAAAGATCAGGAATCGATACAATTAACTTACTCCACCCATCAAAGACACCAAAGGGAAAGAAAGACAAACATGAAGCGACCAGACCATAATGGAAACCTAAACAAAGGATGGCCATAAGTACAGTTACTTTCCCACAAAATGGCCAAATGGCCATTCAAAATAAAAAGACACAAGTGATACACACAGTGAGTAGTAACAAACAACAACATAAATAAACCGCCAGAGAAGAACCGCCTTGGAACGGTCAGAGAAAAGAATTCCACGGGGAGGGTGGGGGGCTTAAATCGATTTTACGTGGCCACAATCCTCGCCCTTACTTCCGTCGCGATTTAGACAAATAATTTGTTTAGTCCGCATCAAGGCCTCCTAACTCATCAGTGCAACAGCTCCGTGAACACAAATAATCAAAGAACCAGAAAGGTGAGACAACGGTGAGTACTCGACAGCAAAAAACCACTGAAATGCTGGAGCAAAAGAAAACCAACAGTTAGACTTGGCCCGACCAGAGACAGAGCATCAGGCACCAACCAACATTACCTTGAATTAGATCTCTCTAATTCTCAATAAGCCTTTACGTTGGAACCCTCATAGAATCTGAGGCCTGACCCACCGGCGTGCAATTTAAGAGGGAAGCAAAGTTGCCAACCGTGATTGGGTTAACTACCATGCATGCAGTCTGTCGTATAACATCCATGTTGAACCCAATATTTTTATATCGGAGAATGATTTTACGAAATTGGGTGCTGCTGAAGTCATTGCGGTTATATATTTTTCTGAATTTATATACTAAGTCACCATAAAATTCGGGTTCCGATAGACCTTGTTGCAGAAGAGATTTAAGTCCAATATTGAATTTTGAAATTAAATCAGAATGGCGTCTATAAAATTTTGAAAATGCTTTGCGTAGTTTATGGTACCGATAACCCTCATTAAGAAGTTTAGCCGTTAATAATTGATTACGTGTGTTGAAGTCAGATACATGACTACACACTCTAGCAAATCGAATTAATTGCGAAATATAAACGCCATAGGATGGCGCACAAGGAACATCACCATCCAAAAAAGGAAAATTTTCAATTTCAAAATTAAAGTCATCTCGTTTATCATAAATTTTGCACGAAACAAACCCATCTACAATATATAGATTTCAATCCAAAAGCGGGGCCTCGGTATCAGAAGAAGAGACTTCATATTTTGCGGGTAGGTTTCTTGTTACAAGGGTTTTAAGCCGATATGAAATATGTTGACCTGTGACCTTGACCTTGGATCTACTTCAAAGAAAAACTTAACATATGTCATAACTTTTGAACAGTTTGGTAAAGAGCCTTCATATTTGGCATGTAGGTTGCTTGTGACAAGAGCTTTGCATTCGTGCAAAATAAAAGTGAATGCTATGATCAGGAATCGATACAATTAACTCACAGCTCCTATCAGAGACACCAGAGGGAAAAACACAAACACGAAACTTCCAGACCCAATTGAAACATCAACAGCGGGAAGCCAATTGGCTGTGGAAAACAAAATAATATATGCGATACACACACTGAAATACAAACCTCAATAAAGATAAATCGCGACAGAAGAACCGCCTTGGAAGGGTCAGAGAAAAGAATTCCACTGGGGGAGGATGGGGACTGGACAGGAAAACCGCACCACGAAAACCTTTTGACCTGTGACCTTGACTTTGACCTGTGATTTACTTGAAGAAAAAGCTAGCATTGGTCATAACTTTTGACCATTTGAGATAGATCCTTCCTGTTTCGCATTTAGGTTCCCTGTGATGTGATAAGAGCTTCAAGCCAATAAAAATGATCTGTGGCCTTGACCTTGGTCTACTTAAAAGAAAAACTTACTATTGGTCATAAAACCTTTAAACCGATTCAGATATGGCATTCATATTTGGTATAAAGGGCCCAATAAAAAAAAAAAAAAAGAAAAAAGAAGAAAGACAAAAAAAAAAAAACTTTGACCTGTGACCTTGACCTTTATAAAGAAAAATTGTCATTGGTCATATCTTTTGTACCGTTTGAGATAGAACATTCATATTTAGCTTGTAAGTTCCTTGTGACAAGGGCTTCCCACTCAAACAAAAATCTGTACCTATGAGCTTGACCTTTACCTGTGACCAACTTTGAAGATAAAATTGACCTTGCCCGGTCACAAACACATAGTGTTCACATTTTGAAAGCTGCAACATCTAAAGATAGGTGAGATCAATAAGGTTTCTAATCAGACCTTGTAGATCTACGTTTTCGCTGGTAGCACATACAAATTCGCACAATTTTCTATGCACAGGTTCAATCAATCTTCAATGTGACAAATACTGGGTGATTTAACGTTTTTGTTTTGTTTTGTTTTAAGGTCCTTCCAAGATTATTTCTCCTATTTCCAACCAAGCTTGAATCAGAGGTGGGCAAATCCAAAAAACATCTGACCTATAAAAAATAATGCATTCAATAAACTACTTTCATCTATATGTCTTTCTTTTCTCTTGTATTATGTATTGATGTACTGTCTGCTGTCTAAATTAATGACTATTCCCGTTTTCTGTCTTCTATTGTTCCTTTCAAGAGTCCTTCTCTATAGTTTCTTTCCAGTGTTCTTCTCTAATGTTTCTTTCCAGTGTCCTTCTCAGTGTCCTCATCTATTGTTTCATTTCACTGGCCTTCTCTATTGTTTCTTTCCAGTTTCCTTCTCCATAATTTCGTTCCAGAGTATTCTCTATTGTTTTCTATTTTCGCTGGCCTTTTCCATAGTGTCTTTCCAGTGTTTTTCTCCATTGTTTCTTTCCAGTGGCCTTCTCTATTGTTTCCTTCCGGTATCCTTCTCCAAAGTTTTTTCCAGTGTCCTTCTCCTTACTTTCTTTCCAGTGTCCTTCTCTTGTGTTTCTATCCAGTGTCTTTCTCCATTGTTTCTTTCCAGTGGCATTCTCTATTGTTTCTTTCCGGTGTCCTGCTCCATAGACTTTTTTCCAGTGTCCTTCTCCATAGTGTCTGTCCAGTGTCCTTATCTATTGTTTCTTTCCAGTGTCCTTCTCCATTGTTTCTTTCCAGTGCCCTTCTCCATAGCTTCTTTCAAGTGTCCTTCTCTATCGTTTCTTTCCAGTTTCTTTCTCCTTTGTTTCTTTCCAGTGTCCTTCACCATTGTTTCTTTCCAGTGACATTTCCCATTGTTTCTTTCCAGTGTCCTTCACCATTGTTTCTTTCCAGTGACATTTCCCATTGTTTCTTTCCAGTGTTCTTCTCTTTTGGGTTTTTTCCAGTGTCTTTCTCCATTGTTTCGTTCCAGTGGCTTTCTCTATTGTTTCTTTCCGGTGTCCTGCTCCATAGATTGTTTTCCAGTGTCCTTCTCCATAGTGTCTGTCCAGTGTCCTTCTCTATTGTTTCTTTCCAGTGTCCTTCTCCATTGTTTCTTTCCAGTGCCCTTCTGCATTGTTTCTTCCCAGTGTCCTTCATCATTGTTTCTTTCCAGTGACATTCCCCATTGTTTCTTTCCAGTGTCATTCTCTTTTGTTTCTTTTTAGTGCCCTTTTTCCATTGTTTCTCTCCAGTGTCCTTCTCCAGTGTTTCTTTCCAGTGACATTCTCCATTGTTTCTCCCCAGTGACATTCGTTATTGTTTATTCCCGGTGTCATTCTCCATTGTTTCTTTCAGTGTCCTTCTCCATTGTTTCTTTCCAGTGTCCTTCTCTATTGGTTCTTTCCAGTGTCCTTCTCTATTGTTTCTTTCCAGTGTCTTTCTCTATTGTTTCTTTCCAGTGTCCTTCTGCATTGTTTCTTTAGAGTGACCGTCTCCACTGTTTCTTTCCAGTGTCCTTCTCTATTGTTTCTTTCCAATGCACTTGTCCATTGTTTCTTTTCAGTGCCCTTCTCCATAGTTTCTTCCCAGTGTCCTCTATTGTTACTTTCCAGTTTCTTTCCATATTGTTTCTTCCCAGTGTCATTCTCCATTGTTTCTTTCCAGTGTCCTTCACCATTGTTTCTTTCCAGTGCCCTTCTCAAGTGTCCTTCTCCATTGTTTTTTTCCAGTGTCCTCCTCTATTGTTTCTTTCCAGTGTCGTTTTCCATAGTTTTTTTTCCACTGTCCTCTATTGTTTCATTCCAGTGTCCTTCTCCATTCTTGCTTTCCAGTGTCCTTCTCCATTCTTTCTGTTACCCCCCCTTCCATTATCTACCTTGGTAGATCATATGCATAGCTTCTAGGTTCATAACCACTCTCTGACAACTGCGACAGGGTGTCGACTCTTTGGCTCAGCCGTTAGAGCACTGGGCTATCACCCGAGTGGCCCGGGTTCGAATCCCACCATAGGCGGGGATTTTTTCAGGCTATGCATCTTTCGTTTGTTACGGCTTTCATGTCGTAAGATGGGGGCTCGTCCGCAATTGGACTTTACATGGCAAAATTGGCTTGTGCCGAAGTTAGCATCCTTCACGTCATCATAAATGATGACTTCTTTGAAGAGGGTGTGTGTTACCTCCCTTCCATTATCTACCTTGGTAGATCATATGCATAGCTTCTAAGTTTATAACCACTCTCTGACAACTGCGTCAGGGGGTCGACTCTTCGGCTCAGCGGTTAGAGCACTGGACTATCACCCGAGCGGCCCGGGTTCGAATCCCATCATAGGCGGGGATTTTTTCAGGCTATGCTTCTTTCCTTTATTACGGCTTTAATGTCGTAAGATTTCGTTCAAGTGTTCATCTCTATTGTTCCTTCTAACTATATCTTTCTTGCTCTTTGTTGACTTCTCAATTAGTAATGATAAAAAATATGGTATCATTAAACCAATCATGAGACTTCGTGACAACAGCGGTGAGAGATCTAACCATTTTAAAAGAGTCAGAGGCCATGGAGGGCCTGTTCAACAATAGAGACCTAATAATTTAGATTCAGGGTCCTTACCCTTTCGACCACGAATGCCCGTTTTAACGATACAGACCATGTGATTTAGAGTCAGAGCTCTTACCGGTAAAGCCATTGAATCCCATTTTAACGATACATACCAAATAATTCAGAATCAGAACTCTTACAGGAAAGAATCGGAGACCCGTTTTAACGATACATACCAAATAATTTACAGTTAAGAGAAGAGCTCTTACCGGTAAGGCCACGGAGACCCGTTGTAACGATACAGACCAAATGAACTAGAGTCGGAGTTCTTACCGGTAAGGCCATGGAGACCTATTTTAACGATACAGACCATATGATATAGAGACAGAGCTCTTACCGGTAAGGCCATGGAGACCCGTTTTAACGATACAGACCAAATGATTTGCAGTCAAACCTCTTACCGGTAAGGCCACAGAGACTTGTTTTATCGATACAGACCATATGATTTAGACTCAGAGTTCTTACCGGGAAGGCGACGGTGACACGTTTTAACGATACATAGCAAATGCTTTAGAGTCAGAGCTCTTACCTGTTAGTCCACGAAGACCCGTTTTAACGATACAGACCAAATGATTTAGAGGCATAGCTTCTAACGGTAAGGCCATGGAGACCCGTTTTAATGATACAGACCAAATGAGATTTAGAGTCAGAGCTCTTACCGATAAGACCACAGGGCCCCTTTTTTACGATACAGACCAAATGATTAAGAATCCGACATCTTACCGGTAAGGCCACGGAGACCCGTTAAAACGATACAGACCAAATGATACGACAGACTGCATGCATGGTAGTAAACCCAATCACGGTTGGCAACTTTGCTTGCCTCTTTAATTGCACGCCGGTGGGTCAGGCCTCAGATTCTATGACGGATCCAACGTAAAGGCTTATTGAGAATTAGAGAGATCTAATTCAAGGTAATGTTGGTTGGTGCCTGATGCTCTGTCTCTGGTCGGCCCCATCGGAGTCTAACTGTTGGCTTTCTTTTGCTCCAGCATTTCAGTGGTTTCTTGCTGTCGAGTCCTCACCGTTGTCTCACCTCTGTGGTTCTTTCATTTTTTGTGTTCACGGAGATGTTTCACTGATGAGTTAGGAGGCCTTCATGCGGACTGAACAAATTATTTGTCTAAATCGCGACGGCAGTAAGGGCGAGGATTGTGGCCACGTAAAATCGATTTAAGGCTCCCAGTGGAATTCTTTCCACTGACCGTTCCAAGGCGGTTCTTCTGTGGCGGTTTATTTATGTTGTTGTTTGTTACTACTCACTGTGTGTATCACTTGTGTCTTTCAATTTTGGATAGCCATTTGGCCATTTTGTGGGAAAGTAACTGTCCTTATGGTCATCCTTTGTTTAGGTTTCCATTGTGGTCTGGTCGCTTCATGTTTGTGTTTCTTTCCCTTTGGTGTCTTTGATGGGTGGAGTAAGTTAATTGTATCGATTCCTCATCTTTGTTTTACTTCTACTTGACGGTGCAGACCATATGATATAGAGACAGAGCTCTTACCGGTAAGGCCACGGAAACCCATTTTAACGATACAGACCAAATGATTTAGAGATAGAGAGACAAAGCTCTTACCGGTAAGGCCACGGAGACCTGTTCTAACAATACAGACCAAATGGTTTAGAGTGCAAGCTCTTATCGGTAAGACCTGGGAGGCCCGTTTTAACAATACAGACCAAATGATTTAGAGTCAGAGCTCTAACAGGTGAGCTCTTGGCAGTAAGGCCATGGAGACCCGTTTTTACGATAAAGGCCTAATAATTTAGATTCAGAGCCCTTAGACATGAGACCTCGAATGCCCGTTTTAACGATACAGACCAAATTATTTAGAGTCAGAGCTCTTACCGGTATGGCCACGGAGACCAGTTTTAACGATACAGACCAAATAACTTAATGTCAGAGCTCTTACCGATATTCCATCGGAGACCCGTTTAGCGATACAGACAAAATGATTTAAAGTCAGAGCTCTTACTGGTAAGGCCACGGAGACCTGTTTAAATGATACAGACCAGATGATTTTTAAAAAAATAGAGTCAGAGCTCTTACCAATAAGGCCACGGAGACCTGTTTAAACGATACAGACCAAATGATTTAGAGTCAGAGTACTTACCGTAAAGCCATGGAGACCCGTTTTTACAATACAGACCAAATGGTTAAGAGTCAGAGCTCTTACCGGTATGGCCACGGAAACCCGTTTTAACGTTACAGACCAAATGATTTAGAGTCAGAACTCTTTCCGATAAGGCCACGGAGGTCCGATTTAACGATACAGACCAAATGATTTAGAGCCAGAGCTTTTACTGGTAAGGCCACAGAGACCCGTTTTAACGATACAGACCAAATGTTTTAGAGTTAGAGCTATTACCGGTAAGGCCACGGAGACCCGTTTTAACGATACAGACCAAATGATTTAGAGCTAGACCTCTTACCGGTATAGCCACGGAGACCCGCTTTAATGATAATCGTTGGTACTGCCTTGTAGGCATTCTGCATAAATGCAGCGAATACATCAACAACTTGAATAGACACTCCAGAAATTGCATTTCTGGCTTATTATGCCCCAAACTTCGAAGAGGTTGATGGGGCATATTGGTTCTGTCTTGTCCGTCTGTCTGTCTGTCTGTCTGTCTGTCCGCTAAGCTTTCAGCCTGTAGGAAACTCAAAAATGGTTTGATCTAGGATCTCGAAATTTCATGTGCATGAAACATAAGCGGACACGTATTTTTTTCGCCGAACTTATCTTTGCAGGGTTACGCCCCTTTTCGGACTTATGCATTGTGGCTTTGGGGAAACCTTGTGATCAAGATATCTAGAGAACCACTTGATCTAGGCTCATGATATTTAGTAATCAGTTTGGGTCTAAGATGTAAATGACCTGGTTAACTTTTGACGAAATGCCGAAAATATTTAACGGAGTAACGTCCCTTTTCGGACTTATGCATTGCAGCTATGGGGAAACCGTGTGAAAAAATATCTGAAGAACCGCTTGAGCTAGGCTCATGATATTTAGTTGACAGTTTGGGTCTAAAGTATAGATGACCTGTTTAACTTTTGATGAAATTCCGAAAATATTTAATGGAGTTACGCTCTTTTTGGACTTACGCATTGTGGCTATGGGGAAATCTTGTGAGCAAAATATCTGGAGAACCGCTTGAACTAGGCTGATGATATTTAGTAGACTATTTGGGTCTAAGGTGTAGATGACCTGATTAACTTTTGACGAAATTCCGAAAACATTTAAGGGAGTTATATATCCTTTTTTGACGTATGCATTGTAGCTATAGAGAAACATTGTGAACAAAATATCTGGAGAACTGCTTAAGTCAGGCTCATGATATTTGGCATACAGTTTGGGTCTAATGTGCAGATGACCTGATTAACTTTTGACCAAATTCCGAAAAATTTTAAAGGAGTTATGCACCTTTTTCGACTTAAGCATTGAGGCTATTGGGAAACCTAGTGAACAAAATATCTGGAGAACCGCTTGAGCTAGGCTCATGATATTTGGCATACAGTTTGTGTCTAAGGTGTGGGTGACCTGATCAACTTTTGACGAAATTCCGAAAATATTTAATTGAGTTATGCCCCTTTTTCGACTTATGTATTGTAGCTATAGGGAAACCCTGTGAACAAAATATCTGGGGAACAGCTTGAGCTAGGCAAATGATATTTGGTATACATTTTGGGTCTAATGTGCAGATGACCTGATTAACTTTTGACGAAATTCTGAAAATACTTAATGGAGTTATGCCCTTTTTTGGAATTATACATTTTGTCTAGAGGGAAATTTGTGAACAAAACAACTGGAGAACCACTTGAGCTAGGCTCATGATATTTGGCAGTCTGTTTGCTACTAAGGCATAGATAACCTGAATAACTTTTGTTTAAAATCAGTTAATATTTGACAGATTTATTTTTTATGCAAATGATCATGAGGTACTGTTTTTGTCAAATTTAGGGACAAGCATATTGTTGGGGGCATAGTGTTTCACAAACACAATTTCTAGTTTTATCTTTTCTTAGACACCTTTCCTTTTTGTCCATTTTGTAGGTATTTCAGCGTCGTAAAGATGGCTCCGTAGACTTTTACAAAGACTGGGATGATTATGAGAACGGATTTGGCGATTTGTCGGGCGAATTCTGGCTTGGTTAGTGTTAGTTCCTTTATTAGCCACATGAAAGCTGTTTATATAGAGCGTCTGCGGCAGAGTCATACAAAGTCTAGCATTAACGCAGTAATAATACTCAGAAATACATTGTTTTATAAGAACTTGTTAAAATCGAAAAATATAAACTTATTAACTTTCATACATTTTTCGATGCATTGCTTTCAAGCTAAAACTTTGCAATTCGTGATATTTGATCTTTCACTGGTCACTTGTATGCCTTCACGATTGACTTTAGAATCTTCGCTAAGTCACCACTATCAGAAATGCATGAATGGTAATTTTAGGCACTGCATGACGGAACCCGGGAAGGGGCATGCATTTTCGTTTTAATATGTCGTGCGATCAAGATATTAAGTTGTGCGAACAAGATATTGTCTTGTGCTGATAAGATAGTATGTTGTGTACAACATAATATCTTGTGCGCACAAGCACAACTTCTTTGATGTGCAAAGTAAGATACAATGTTGTGCGAACAAGATAATATGTTGTGCGAACAAGGTAATAAGTTGTTCGCACACAAGATATTTTGTTGTGCAAACAATATAATAAGTTGTGCGCACAAGATATTATGTTGTCCGCACAAGCTCTAGATTGTACAAACAAAATAATATCTTGGGTGCACAAGATATTATGTCGTGCAAGTAAGATAGTATCTTGTGCGCACAAGATATTATGTTGTTCGCACAAGATGATATCTTGTTCGGACAAGATACTATCTTGTGCGGACAAGATAAAACATTAAAATAAATTGCATGTCCCTTCCAGGATTTCGTATAAAAACAATCGAGATATTATTTTTTTATTTTATGTTGCACGACTCCTTTTTGTTTGCAGATTAATACACAAAGTAATTGTTCACTTAAGCATTTCAATCTTACATCATTACCGTCGCTTACACAACAAGACGTCCAAGTACACTTGCAACAATTGACATCAAAGCACTGACATAACTTGTAGGTTGTGTGTCTGTGACTGTAAACTGGAAAGTAGCCATGAACGGAGACCGACTTTGACAGTTCAACACTTAAATTTTTATCCTAAGGAATACACTAACTAAAATATTTGGTTTCAGTCACGACGGAAGTGAGGGTGGGGATTGCGCTGGCGCAAAATCGATTAACCAACCGTGGAATTCGTTTCACTCATCGCTCCAAGGAGGTTCTTCTGTCGCGGTTTATTTTTGTTATAGTTCGTGAGTGTGTATCGCGTGTATTTGTTTTTGGTTTGGAAATGCAATTTGTCATCTTGTGGGAAAGTATCTGTCCTTTTGGCTTTCCGCTTTTGATTAGGGTCTAGTTATTTCATGTCTGTGTTTCGTTCCCTTTGGTGTCTCTGATGGGAGCTGTGGGTTATTTGTATCGATTCCCAATCATTGCCTTCACTTCTATTTTGCCACCTTTGATTCACCGCTCTTTATGGCATCTAATTCTGGGCTACGCAGCTTGACCACCCTTCTTTTTAGGAGCCTAGGCATGTATGGGTTTACTGATTTTCATACTGATTTTCATACTGATCTGACTTAAGTTTATTAAACAGTGCCAGAACTTTTATTTGCCAGCGGTTTATCTTTATTTGTCAGTGATATTCCCCGTGTGGACAAAAGCATTGCACGCCAACCAGTTTTCACAACGTTGGGGTGATTGACAAGCAATAGACTAACTGATAATGTTGAAACTTATAATTGTATTTGAACGCTCCCAGAGCCAAGTAAAATAAAATAATGGTCACGCACACAAACACGCACAACAAACACACACAGTGGTCAAGTGAAAGTCCAACGCTCTATAGTCGACTCTCCCTGACGTGGTTATAAACCTATTTATCATATGACGTCGTGTCTAAGAGTGTAATAACGCCATGTAATATTTTCGATAATCCACTAGTGGATTAAATATGCAAATTAGGTAGATACGTCCCGTAACGTTACATGTACGACGTCCTTTATGACGTCCTGTTTCCTAATGGCGGAATAGTGACATTTTTGTAAACAATCGTGAATAAAATGCGTTTTAAATGTCATAAGATAAATAGAATCTTGCATTCGTGCTCATGTATTATTGAATTTATTAAACACGTTGAGGAAAAGCGATAAAATGCTCGGCAAAGCCTCGCATTTTATCCCTTTTCCTCAACTCGTTTAATAAATTCATTAAGACATAAGCACTCATGTAAGAGATCCTCTATATAAGCTATGCATAATTTAACAAGGTAGATGAATGAAGGAAGACAACGCAGCCCATAACAATGGCAAAAACGTGATTTTTTTTAAATTGCGACATGAATTAAATATATAATTAGCGTCTTTAGTAATAAAATATAACCGTTTGCCGCGACAATTTTATAGGGGCAAGCCCCTGTAGAATTGTCTAAGGCCCACCCCGTCTATAAAAGAAACAAGAGGGCCATGGTGGCCCTGGATCGCTCAGCTTATCCATAGTGTAACAAGTGGGCCCCCCGGGGAGAGGAATAATTGGCCCCAGGGCCATAATTTTCATAATCTTGAGGCAAGTATAAAAGATGAAGCTTCATACTAAATATCAAAGACCGGAGCCTTCTGGTTTTAAACAAGAAGATTTTTTAGGGTTCTCCTTATATAAGTCTATATATAAAACCTGTGGGCCCGGGGCGGGTTTTTGTTTGCCCGACGGCTATAATTGTAACAATCTTGATAGAAACCCACAAACGAAGCTTCATACCAAATATCAAAGACATTGGCCTTCTGGCTTCAGACAAGAACAATTTCAAAGGTTTTCCCAATATAAGTCTATGTACAACAAGTGGGCCCCGGGATGGGCCCATTTCATGCCCCAGGGCTATAATTTGAACAATTTTGTAGAGGTATACTAGATAAAGCTTCATACCAAATATCAAATACCTTGACCTTCTGGTTTCAAAAAAGAACTTTTTCAAAGGTTTTCCCTAGTAGTATATACAATGTATGTTTTGGGACAAAAATACTATGGGGCCCACCCACCCACCGGGTGGACCCAACTGAGTGGGGTGTAATAGTGGGGCCCACCGAGTAGGGTGCAATAAAATTAGGAGAGCTCATTTTTCACCCACTTTATCAGGATTTTGTGCTACTTTTTTCGGGGGACACCCCGGCAGCAGCAGCAGCACTCGCAGCAGCAGGGTAGGGACACCCAGCCATGCACACACAGATAGGGACAGGGTAGGGACACCCGGAATGCACACACAGGTAGGACACCCAACATGCACACAGGTAGGGACACCCCGCATTCAGGGACAGGGTATGGACACCCAGCATGCGCAGACAGGTAGGGGCACCCAGCATGCGCACACCAGACACAGGTAGGGACACCCAGTATGCATACAGATAGGGACGCCTGGGACGCACGCACAGATAGGGACAGGGTAGGGACACCCAGCTATACACACACAGATAGGGACAGGGTAGGGACACCCAGCATGCACACACAGGTAGGGACCGGGTAGGGACCCCCTACTAGAGAAGTGGGGACGCAAGTAGTTGGCAAGTAGTTGCATAGCAAACGAGAAACAAAAAAAAAAAAACAAGCAGTCCGGAAACAAAACAAGAAAGCAGCAATGCAAACGAGGAAACAAAAGAAAACACTCTGGAAACAAAACAAGCCAGTTTCGGAAACAACTGCTTGGCAAAATTCTCGGAATGTTTCCGATTTGTTCGCGTACCGATTTGGAACTATATCTATTGCGTTGGTTACAAAATGGGAAAATCGAATCTTTTGCTCGACGATATCGAAGATATTCGCAAATCAAAAGGTCTACTATCGGACGCCGAAGTTTGCCGAAAATACAAAATAGGGCAAAATATGCTAGACAAAATATTGGGACAGGGTGCGCACGCTATAGAACGTGTGTCTCGCGACGATCCTGCACTAGATATATCGGAGCCGGCACAAAGCATCTTACCCTACAAAGGAGTTGCTTCCGTTGGCTCCGCCAAAGAACAACAAGCCCCGCGCCCGACTGTCGTAGACTTCTACAAAAGGCTGGATGGACTCGAGTCCCAAGCACAGCAATCTAAGAGACTGCTGGAGGAGGTGCTGGCCCAGTTGGCCGACAACACAGACAAAGAAGAAGACGAAGATCTCGATGTCTTCCTAGAAGAGACAGAGAAAAAAACAGAGGAGGCCCAACAAGATACCCAGACGGCCCTCGAGAAAATAGAGCAAATGGTGAGTATGGCCCAAGGAGGGGTATACATCTCCATTGCCGCGGCGGTCGTCTGGGCGGTGGTCGAAAAGACCTGGAACCATTGTACGCCAATGCCCCCCCCCCCCTCATGCGATGAAGCCGTCGAACACCAACCGACCGGCCGTTGTTTCCGTTCCTCCGGAGGAACTAGCACAGAAGCCACCGCCGCTCAGGGATCCCTTCTACATGGAATAGTCGAAGACCCCCAAGTACTTTCGAGTACCTTCGAACAGCTGGAGCTGGCGGGAGCTGGTGCCCACAAAGTCGAAGCCTGGAGCTGGGGAGAAGGAACATTTGGACGAGAAAATATATCTGCGAAATACATACATGTATATGCACACTCTGTTTGCGGGCAGGCATGGAGCTCGTGCAGAAAAGATGATGTTGCCCTAGGTTCCAGGGGTTTAGAGAAAACAAGAAGAACTACATGGAAAGGGAGCAGATCGACTGGAGAGATCGAGAAGAGATCCGAGAGGCTTCCCGCGAATGGGCGTTGGAAATGGGTTGGTGTCCCGAGGGAGAAGATAGGATATGGACGAGGGAGAAGTGTGTTGGGAAGATCTTGTGGGAGATCTCGCTCGAAATGCCGAAAGAAATGTTGGGGTGGAAAAACGGGGTTTTGCACGTTGTGGCCATTTGTGGGGCTCCCGTATTCTGCACAGTTCTTGGAGGGATTGTACGCTAGACGGCTGGTGTGGAGGCTATGGAGACCATCCTGTCCTTCCACTTTGTAGGCGTCGTCTTTTCTTCCCCAGACCTGCAGAGGACGGGGCTCCGCATCTTTTCCAGCTCTGCCGGCCCACCAAGGCGCTCTATCTCCTTCTACAGAAAGTATCCGTACGTTGGGTGTTCCACATCCGTCGTCGGCTCTCCCCCCTCGTCTAGCGGAACCACATAAAGCAGTATTCTGGAGGCTCCCCGAAACATCTGCGAGCAGAACCGTCTGCTGATATATTCTCCTGGGAGCATATCCACGGCTTTCCACAGATATGTAGATTTGGTGGCGATCTCCACCCGTCGCACACACGAAGCCTTTTCGACAAATTCCGCCTCCGACTCTGTCAACCTCTGACGAGTCTCTACGCGGAGACTCTCAGGGGCATGCAATTCTTGGATTGGATTCCAGCAAACCTCCATCCCTCCCCTACCAAAGAACTTCTTGCTCGGCTGCACTTCTATCTACAGGCGCCGCACCAGGGCGGGTGCTCCAGCGCTGGCATCCAGTATGTGGTTTTGTAACGGCCGTCGTCCAACCGTTTCTCGAAGAATTCTTTGCAGTTGTATAGGATCCTAGCCAGGCCCTCTGTTGCCCACACCGCTATCCTAGGAGTCGAATCGTTCGACAGCACGACCCTAGGCGTTCGTGTATCTGGTGCTGCTCCCGAAACCCCAGCACGATCCACCAATCCGGTGGGAGGCTAAAGATCTTGCTGGTCTGCATGAAAGATAGGACCCCCGCTACCTCCTCCTCGGTTTTCCTCGAAGCAGCCATGTACTGCCGACGCTCTGTGGCAAGCTTGGATATCTGTTCTAGCTCCTCTCGCCTTCCTTTTCTTCTTCCAGCCGTTTTTGGGTCTCCCTCCTCCACTTCCCTATGTCCACTTCTCTATGTAGGAACAGATCCCAAAGCCTCCTCGTTCGGTCTCGCGTAGAAAGCGTGGAGTGGAGAGTCGGCGACCACTGGCTATCTCCGGCATTTCCACGAGCTGGAACTGCGAGGTCTCCGCACCGATACGATGGGTCTTCTTTTCCCTCCACATCCAGGACACCTTGTCGGTCGGTGGAAGAAGGGTAGATAGCTCCGGTCCGTTTGGGTGCAGGGCTGTCGGTTTCTTGCAGGCGGCCAGGATCGCCGCGGAGCCAGCGTCTTTGGTGTAGCAGCGAAGCAGAGAGAATAGGATAGAATCCTCGCCGTCCTCCCGCGCACCTTGCCTGGTTTCCAGTATATCCGGCAATCCCGGAATCCAAAGTCTGCCGCGGCCCATTCCACAGCCCTCTCCCAGCTGCCATCGTTGTCCATGGTTTGTGGCTCGGGGCGTATCCGCATGCCGGGTACCCTACCAGTCCCGGTGTGCGCATACCAGGCCACGAAAATTGTCCCTTGGGGTCTGTCGGCTGGGACAAGGCACCTATCCAGGCTGCCGGCCAGGTTTGTCCACAACCTAGAAGGCGGCTGTACGACAAACAGATCTTTTTCCTCTGGAGACACGACGCCAAATGCCTCCTCGACCACCTCTTTTGCTAAGTCCGTGGAAAGATCCCTGCACGCATAGAGGGAGACCTCGATCCTTGTGCATCCTCTTTCTTGCACATCCAGGTGCGAGAAAGTCCTCCGCAGGTGCTCGTTCGGACAGTCCACATAGTCGGCGAGATGGCCCCCCGTGAGCTCCCGAACCTCCCCGGCCTGGAAGTTGGAGATGACCTTCATGTAGAGCTTGGTTCGAACTGTGTACCCGCTCGCGCCCGTTCCTATCTAGTTGCAGACATAGTTCCCCTCGGACTTGGTGTTGTCCAGGACCGTCGGGGTATCCCTATTCGTGAGCGCGCCGTTGGGATCTTCTTGTATCCTGTACCCAAGCTTTTCCAGGTGGACCACGAACGCTTGCCGGTCCAACGTCCGGAAAGATTTCCTGGGTGAAGTCGATCGAATAGAGGCCGTAGCCTTTGGCCAGAAGCCGGTCCCCGCCCATCGGGGCTTGGAGAAATATATGGGCTGCACGATGCTTCAACGCAGAGATGAATCCGACCCTCACATGAGTACTGGTAAACTGCTGAGTCAGCCCAGTCAAAGCGGTGTGAGTGTCGGACCGTCCATGCTTATAAACCCTATTGGTTTCATTGGGCGACAGGGCTTGAGATGTCATTATATCTCAATGTCGGGTAAAAGTCCCACAAAATTGGAAGCAACGTCTCTCAAATGACCTTTACAGTGTTGACGGGGACGTTAAACCTCAAATCAAACAAGAAAAACAAAACTTTCCCCAGAAGCAGTTTCTGGAGCTTTGGAAGCCTTGCCTGTAGGCTGTCTATCTCCACCTCGTAAAACTTCCACCTTCGCAACGAAGATCGCGAATGGGTCCTCCTCGTGTAGGTCCTTCCACTTTTTTTATCAACAGCCTGCCGGTATCCGCCTCTATTCTTTCCACCGTGGCCAAAATCGTGCTGCTGCGCACGTCGGACCGAGCTGCGAGAGTGTGTACAATATTCGTCGGCATGTGCTTCTCGCCGTCTAGAGCCTCCAAAATGCTCCAAGAAATAGAGGCCACGACCACTTGCGCCGACCCACCTTCCCCGGTCTTGCACGAGGCTCTGCCGGCCCTGGACACGCAATCCTCCTTACGTAGGTATCCGTACACGTACACATCGTCCACGAATGTTGGGAGGCCTTCGAAGGGGTGCAGCCGCGTCCTCTCCGAGTGCCCCTCCAAGTAGTCCACCTCCAAGATGTCGGGAACAAGGTTGCTCTCGAATGCGTTTTCCAGGAGAAGATGGTTTGCCTCAGATTTCTTGGAAAAGAGCCCCATTTCTCGAAAGGTTCGTTCTACAACTTCCATTTTTCCTATGGTATTATGCGATATGTCTTCACTATCGACGATGTTCTCGATGTTTTGCACTACCAATTGTCTAATTCGAAATTACGATCTACCTGGATAGTGTGTGCTTGTCTACACTTAGTCTACCGATTTGTCCGATAGACAACCGCTGCGGGGAAAAACCCGCTCTCCTGCATCGACCTCGACGTGCGCCTGCTGCGACTTTTCCGGCACTATGCCCTCTTCCCCTTCTTACGGTGCTTTGTCCTTCCCCGCAGGAGGGCCGCGCGCGCAAGGTCTTCTCGCAGTTTTACGTTCTCGACCTCAAGCTGCTCCTCCCGCCTCCGTTTTCTTTTCGGGCTTCTGCAAGGTCTTCTCGCAGTTTTGCGTTCTCGGCCTCCATTTTCCTCCGCCGCAGTCTTTCTTTGCAGGCTTCCTGCAATCCCACATTCCCCAGTGCGATGTTGCGCGGCTTGGTGTTCTCCTTCTCAAGCTCCTCTCGCCGCCATTGTGCTTGCTCTGCTTCGTCCTTGGCTTCGGCTTGTGCTTGTTCTGCGTCGTCCTTGGCTGAGGCTCGTCCTTGCTCTGCGTCATCCTTGGCTTCGGCTTGCGCTTGCTCTGCGTCGTCATTGGCTTCCTCGTTCTCCAAGCCTTGCCGAATACGGAGAACCTCCTATCCCATATCTCGACTTCGCTGCCCGTATACCAATCTCGCCCGAAGCAATGTGCCGAATAGCTTCCGCAGTTGTGTTTTCCCAGGCATTGCAATGCTTTGTGTCCCCACTTCTCTAGTAGGGTGCCCCTACCCTATCCCTACCTGTGTGTGCATGCTGGGTGTCCCTACCCTATCCCTACCTGTTTGTGCATGCTGGGTGTCCCTACCCTGTCCATATCTGTATGTGTATGGCTCGGTGACCCTACCCTGTCCCTACCTGTGTGTGCATGCTGGGTGTCCCTACCCTATCCCTACCTGTTTGTGCATGCTGGGTGTCCCTACCCTGTCCCTATCTGTATGTGTATGGCTCGGTGACCCTACCCTGTCCCTATCTGTGTGTGCATGCTGGGTGTCCCTGTCCTGTCCCTATCTGTTAGTATGGCTGGGTGTCCCTACTCTGTCCCTACCTGTTTGTGCATGCTGGGTGTCCCTGCCCTGTCCTTATCTCTGTGTGTATGGCTGGATGTCCCTGCCCTGTCCCTACCTGTGTGTGCATGCTAGGCGTTCCTATCTGTGTGCATGCGTAGTGTCCCAACCTGTGTCTGGGGTGCGTATGCTAGGTGTCCCCACCTTTGTGCGCATGCTGAAATAAGTAGCACAAAATCCTGGTGTGTGTGTGGGGGGGGGGATGCGCTCTCCTAAATAAATTCTGTGCCAGAACCTTGTGGCAGCCAGAGTGTACTGCACATGCGATATGGCAGCCAGTGCAAACAAATATTTTATTATATTGAACCCCACTCGGTGGGGCCCACTATTGCACCCCACTCGGTGGGGCCCACCCGGGGGGTGGGTGGGCCCAACATCCCCGGGTGGCCCCCAGTATTTTTGTCCCAAAACCTACATTGTATATACTACTTCCCTACATAAGTCTATGTAAAAACAGTATGCACCGGGGTGGGCCCATTTTTGGCGCCAGGGCTATAATTTTGGCAACCTTGGTACAGGTCTACTACAAAACGCTTTATACCAGATATCAAAGACCTGACCTTTCTGGTTTAAGGCAAGAAGATTTTTAAAGGTTTTCTCTATATAAGTCTATGTAAAACCAGTGGGCCAAGGGGCGGAGCCATTTTTGGTCCCAGGGCTATAATTTGAATAACTTTGGTCGAGGTCCACTAGACACAGCTTCATACAAAATATCAAGGAATTGAGCCTTCTGGTGCCAGGCAAAAAGATTTTTAAAAGTTTTTCCTATATAAGCCAATGTAAAACCAAAGGGCCCCAGGGC
Source organism: Lucinisca nassula (assembly GCA_963580285.1). Taxonomy (NCBI): domain Eukaryota; kingdom Metazoa; phylum Mollusca; class Bivalvia; order Lucinida; family Lucinidae; genus Lucinisca; species Lucinisca nassula. The sequence goes on along the minus strand of OY757024.1, from coordinate 7,392,863 downwards.
GGGGGCATTTTGGCTCAAGGGCTATAATTTGAACACTCTTGATAGAGGTCCTCAAGATGAAGCCTCAAACCAAATATCAAACACCTGAGCCATCTGATCCCAGACAAGAATATTTTTAAAGGTTTTCCCTATGTAAGTCTATGTAAAACCAAAGGGCTCCGGGGCGGGAGCATTTTTGGCCCCAGGGCTATAATTCTAACAGTCTTGGTAGAGGTCCACTAGATAAACTACATGACAGGTGAGCCAAAAAATGTAAAGGAAAATTTGGTGAATATTTTCATAAAGCCTCAGCCTTATAGGGCAGGTGGTTTACGAGGAGCTGATTGTTTAACCAAGAGGGCCATGTTGGCCCTGGATCGCTCACCTGATCCATATTGTACAAATGAAATTGTAGGTAATATATGGTAGAGTAGAGGATTTGAGCAATTTTGGTTGACCCAAGGAGGTTTTTATAATTTTAGCCATCTTGTTCTTCCAAGCATTAAGGGTTGAGCAATTTTGAAAGAGGGTCACCCAAGGAACATTCCTGTGACATCACGTGAATAAGTCCATGAAATGAAGACCCCCTAAACCCCACTCCAGATAGAGAAAACCGGAGGTTATGGAGGTATACATTATTTTTCTTATGTCTACTACAAGACAAATGTTGTGGGTACTCGTTAGAACGGCCTCATTGAGGCAGTTCTAACGAGCACCAACAACCTTTATTTTGAACATTGTTAAGAAAAATATCATGCATTTTTATCAAAAAAGTTGCCATTTTGGAGGTATGAAAAACTCACTATGTCACACGGGTGTGTTATCATAATGAAATGAATTCAAAATCCATCCACTGGTTGAGCAGGAGAAGTTATCTAAAAGTTTTTATATTTTTAGCTCTAGTGGCCACCTTTTCCATCCAAGCAGAATTGTTTGAACAATTTAATAGAGCGTCACCAGTGAAACATTTCTGTGAAATTACATCGAAATCTATCCACTGGTTAAGGACCAGAAGTCGTTTAAAGTTATTTTTCTATTTTTAGCCCTGGTGGCCATCTTGTTCATCCAAGCAGAGCGGTACGGGCAATTTTGAAAGAGGGTCCATCAAGGATTATTCTTATGCATTTATTTCAAGATCGATCAAATAGTTAAGGAAAAGAAGACCTTTAAAGAATGTTTCTGTTTTTAGCTCTGGCGGCCATCTTGTTCATCCGAGCGGGACATTTTGAGCAATTTTGGTTGAGGGTCACCCAAGGAACATTCCTGTAAAATTATTTTGAAACTCATCCACTGGTTAAGCCTAAAGAGTTTTTTTTCTATTTTTAGCTCTGAAGGCGATCTTGTTCATCCGAGCATAATCAACGATTTGAGCAATTCTGGAAGAGGATCACCCAAGGAAAATTCCTATGAAATTATATCGAAATCCATCCACTGGTAAAGGTCCAGAAGTCGTTTAATTTATTTTCTATTTTTAGCCCTGGTTGCCATCTTGTTCATCCAAGCAGAGCAGTTTGGGCAATTTCGGTAGAGGGTCCATCAAGGATTATTCTTGTGCATTTATTTCAAGATCCATCCAATAGTTAGGGAAAAGAAGACTTTAAAAGATTTTTTTCTGTTTTTAGCTCTGGCGGCCATCTTGTTCATCCGAGCGGGAACTTTTTGGCAATTTTGGTTAAGGGTCACCCAAGGAACATTCCTGTAAAATTATTTTAAAACCCATCCACTGGTTAAGTTTAAGGTTTTTTTTTCTATTTTTAGCTCTGGTTGCCATCTTGTTCATCCGAGCATAATTAACGGTTTGAGCTATTTTGGACGAGGGTCATCCAAGGAACATTCCTGTGAAATTATTTTGAAATCCATTCACTGGTTAAGGAGAAGAAGTCCTTTCTTTTTTCTTTCTTTCATTTGAGGTTAAACGTCCCCGTCAACACTGTGTAGGTCATTTTGGAGACGTTGCTTCCAACTGTGTTGGACTTTTACCCGAAATTGAGATGAAATGACATCTGAAGCCCTGTCGCCGATTGAAACCAATAGGGTTTACAAGCATGGATGGTTAGCCTAGTACCGCTTTACCTGGGCACGCTTAGATCCTCTTAGCGGTTTAACAGTACTCGTGTGCGGTTGATTTCAGCTCTGCGTGGAAGCATCATGCAGCCCAATTATTTCTTTAAGCGTCAATGGGCGTGGGCCAAGAATAAGTCTTTAAAGGTTTTTTTTCTATTTTAGCTGTGGTGGTCATCTTGTTCAACCGAGGTGAACGGTTTGAGCAATTTTTGTAGAGGGTCACCCAAGGAACCTTCCAGCGAAATTATTTTTACTCCATATACTGGTTAAAGAGATATAGTTTAAAGTTTTTTATTTCGATATTTAGCTCTGACGGCCAGCTTGTTCATCCGAGCGAATCGGTTTGAGCAATTTTGGTAGAGAGTCACACAAGGAAACTTCTTGTGAAATTCTTTCAAAATCCATGAACTGGTTAAGGAGCAGAAGTGGTTTAATTTTTTTTCTATTTTTAGCTCTGGTGGCCATCTTGTTCACCCGAGCACAACAATTTGAGCAATTTTGGTAGAGGGTCTCCCAAGGAATTTTCCTATGAAATTATTTCAAAATATGTTTAGCAGTTTTGGAGAATAAGTCATTTAAAGCAAAAATTGACGACGGACGACCGCACGCACACATGCACGCACGACGGACGGACGACGGACAAAGACCGATCACAATAGCTCACCTTGAGCATTGCTCAGGTGAGCTAAAAATCTATTTTCTTACTGTTTTTTTATTTTGTTTATATCACCTGTCACGTAGTGACAAGGTGATTTTTTTGAGTTCCCATTCGTTCCATCGTCCTTCATGTGTGTGTGTGTCCGTGCGGGCGTGCGTAAACAATTTCAGATAAGTATATCTCTAATACCCCATGACCAATCTTAATCTAATTTCACGAGAAGTATTATCAGGTAGTGGGAAAGGCTGCATAACGGCTTTGAGCTGATGGGATTGGAATTCTGGTTGTCCCACAGGCTCACAGAGGGAAAAGGGCCCAGGGCTTAGATATTTAGCTTGCAGTGACGCCAAGTGGTCACCTACATAAATCCTGCCAATCATGCCCCCGGGGTCCAAATTGGCCACACCCCGGGGCCCCTTAGCTCCCGTAGACTTACAATGGAAAAAAAAAAGCTTAAAAATCTTCTTCTCTGAAATCATGAAGCACAGTGGTTAGATATTTAGCACGTAGCAACATAAAATAGTCACCTACATAAATCCGGCTAAACATACCCCTGGGGCCAAAATTGGCCTCGCCCCGGGGCTCATCAGCAACCATAGACTTACAAGGGGAAAACCTTCTTCTCTGAACCACAGGACCCAGACCTTAGATATTTAGCATGTAGCAACGGCAAGTGGTCACCTGTATAATTCCTGCCAATCATGCCCCTGTGGTTCAAATGGGCCACGCCCCGAGGCCCTTTAGCTTCTATAGACCTATAATGAAAAAAAAAAACATCAAAAATCTTCTTCTCGGAAACTATGAAGCACAGATATTTAGAATCTAGCAACATAAACTAGTCACCTACATAAGTCCTTCCAATCCTCGCCCTGGGGTCAAAATTGGCCACGCCTGAGCTCATCAGCTTCCATAGACTTATAATGGAAAAAAAATCTTCTTCTCTGAAGCCATACGGCCCAGAGCTTATATATTTAGTATGTAATAACGTTAAGAGGCCACCTACATAAATCTTGCCAATCATGTCTTGGGGTCTTGGGGTCGACCACGCCTATGGGCCCATTAGCTTCCATAGACTTAAAATAATAAAAAAAACCTTGAAATAAAACAAAAATCTTCTTCTCTAAAATCATAAGGCCCAGAGCTTAGGTATTTAGCATTCAGCATCGTCGAGTGGTCGCCTACATGAATTCTGCCAATCATGCCCCTCGGGTGCAGATTGGCCAAGTCCTGTCGCCCCTAAACACCAATAAACGTTTATTCATGGAAAAAAGCTTAAATAATTCTTCTCTGAAACCTTTAAGTACATACCTTAGATATTTAGTATATAGCAAAATAAAATGGTCGCCTACATAAATCCTGCCGACCATGCCCTTTGGATCGAAATTGGCCAAGCCCTGGGCTCTTTAGCTTCTGTAGACTTATACTGGAAAGCAACTTCAAAACTCTTCTCCGAAACCATAAGGCAAAGAGCTTAGATATTAAGTACGTAGCAATGTCAAGTTATCTCCTACATAAATCCTGCGAACCATGCCCATGGAAAGTAGAAGTAAAAAAAAGATCAGGAATCGATACAATTAACTTACTCCACCCATCAAAGACACCAAAGGGAAAGAAACACAAACATGAAGCGATCAGACTATAATGAGTCCGAATTGGCCATGCCCCAAGACTCCAAAACATAGCTCCCTTAGACTAATAATTGATAAACTTCATAAATCTTTCTGGAACCACAGGGTCTACATTTTTTTATTCGAGGTTTAACGTTCCCGTCAGCATAGTGCAAGTCATTTTGGAGACATTGCATCCAGTTTGTGTGGGACTTTTGGCTGACATTGAGATGAAGTCACATCTTAAGCCCTGCCACCCAATAAAACCGATAGGGTCATTAGGCATGGACGGTCCAACTGGCATCACTTTTCCTGGTCAGGCTTAGGTCTTGTCCTTTTGGATCATTGATTCCATTGTGGAATTTTGAAAATATCTGAGGGTCACTGACGAGGCCTAATTGGCCGAAACTAGCTAGTCTGGTCCAGAAAAACATGTGTACTCCATATTTTTAGTTCTGTGGTGTATTCCTTGCTTCCAAAGGACAACCCTTTTATAGAACATATTAGGACCTCTAAGCTGTTTACCAGTACTCATGTGTGGTCGGTTCCAGCTTAGCATAGAATACCATATAGCCCAGTCGATTTCTTCAAGCCCTGATAGGCATTCACAAAACATCATTAATGATTTTTGGTCCACAGGTAGCGATATTGGGCCATTGGGCCCTCTGGTTTTGTTTTTTAATGACAATCAATAAAAATGAGTGGTAGGCCTAAAATAATATGGAAGAAACAAGATTGCTGAAAAAATATTTCTATGAACATTTTGCCAATATATCTACTAAGGCTTGGCAATAAATTTTCATTTTTCCCCTTTACAAATCTATAGAAACTCTAAGATGCCATAACAACTAAACTAAAGAGCCGGAGTCAAAAAAAAACAACAACATAAAACCTGTCCAGGCAAATATAGTAAATAAGTCTCAGTCTAATAGAGCATATTGTTTATCGAGAAGACTATTTTTCATGTGTTTTTATTCTATTTTTGGGCGCATTTTGGTTTCCATGGCAACCAATAAAAGTGACCAGTTGGCCTAAAATCATACGGCAGATAGATGATTGCTTAAAAATATTTATTGGAAACTTTTATCAAAATATCTGGAAAGGCGTAGCATTAGATTCCATTTAACCTGAAAAAGCAAATGTGTTGAAAGTTCCATAAAGACTCAACCTCATAGAGCATACTGTTTGAGGAGATGATTTTTTTAGTATTTTTTTTTTTTCATTTTGGTTTCCATGGCAACCAGTAACAAGAGGGCCATGATGGCCCTGGATCGCCCTCCTGGTCCTTTTGGTAGGTAACATAAGGCGGACTGGAGAGTTTGAGCATTTTTGGCTGACAGTGACCCAAGGAACATTTTTGAAAAATCTTTTCAAAATCAATCTTGCTATTTAGGTGTGTGTGTGTGTGAATTCGGGTTTAACGTCGCTTTCAACAATTTTTCAGTCATATCACGACGGTGTCTGGTTGCGACAGGGAGCTCAATGCTCACGTTTATAGTGCTGCCTCACTGAAGTATCATGTCCCAGACACATTACATGATACCACACCCAGTCACATTATCCTGACACTGGATCGACCAGTCCTAGCTCTACCCCGTAAATCTGAGTGCCAAGCGAGGAGCAGCTAGTACCATTTTTAACGACTTTGGTATGTCGCGGCCCGGGATAGAACCCGAGACCTCCCGTTCCCCGGAGCGGACACTCTACCAACTGAGCTATCGGGGCCGGTTTTGCTATTTAGGAACTTAAGTCATTTTAAGGATATCATGTTCAGCGGAAAATTTTCAGAGTGTCACTCATGGAACTTTCCTTCAAAATTGTTTTCTTTTTTGAAGAAATTTTTTTCAAAAGTTCCCTTTGACAAGAAAGAGCTGACTTGTGTATCGCTATCAGGGCAACTTTCAGGTCCTAGTGCACCAGACGGAAATGAGCGGGCTCATTCTAACTAACTAGCAATGACTCATGGTGACAAGGGTTTATGGCTGGGGATGGGGTAACCATCACTTTGACACTACAGAGCTGACTTGTTTGTCACCATCTGGGCACCTTGTGGACATTGAGGGTCAGGTCCTAGTGCACCAGGCAAGATAAACGGGCTCAGTCTAATCAACAATGACTCATGGTGTGTGTGTGGTGGTTAGGGTTGGATCCCTTTGACAGTACAGAGCTGACTTGTATGTCACTATTTCGGTAACTTGTTGACATTAAGGGTCAGGTCCTACTTCACCAGACGGAGATGAACGGGATAAGTCTAACCATCAATGACTTATGGCATGTGTGTGGTTGTGGGTCGGGTGTGTGAGGTGGATCCCTTGGACAATACAGAGCTGACTTGTATGTCACTATCCATGCACCTTGTGGATATTGAGGGTCAGGTCAAGAGTGTTGACAGGGTTTTTCTATGATATGACCAACTGACCTACTGTTTGATCCGGAAGGACCCATATTCGAACTTGACCTAGATATTGCTATGATAATCATTCTGAGCAATCCGAATGATGATTGGACCAAATATGTGGCCTCTAGAGTGTTAACAAGGTTTTTCTATGATATGACCTAATGACCTACTTTCTGACCCAACATGACCCATATTCGAACTTGACCTAGATATTGACATGATGCTCATCCTGTGGAAGTCCGATGATGATTGAAACAAAACTGTGGTCTTTAGAGTGGAAACACGGTTTTTCTAGGATTTGACCTACTGACCTACTGTTTGACCCGATACATTCTATATTTAAATTTGACCGAGATATTGTCAAGATGATCATTCCGGACAAGTTTAATGACGATTGGACCAAAACTGTGGCCACTTAAGTGTTAACAAAAGTTTTCTATGATAAGACCTACTGACCTACTTTTTGTCCCCACATGACCCATATTTGAACCTTGACCTAGATATTGTCAAGATGATCATTCTGAGCAAGTTTGATGATGATTAGACTAAACTTGCGTCGTATAGTATGTTAACAAGGTTTTACTATGATTTGACCTGCTGACGTACATTTTGATCCCACATGACCCATATTCGAACTTGACCTAGATATGGTCGAGTTGATCATTCTGAACAAGTTTGATGATGATCTAACAAAAACTGTGGCCTCTAGAGTGTTAACAAGGTTTTTTCGTGATTTGACCTACTGACCTACTTTTTGACCTCAGATGATCCATATTCGACCTTAAACGAGATATTGTCATGATGATCATTCTGATTAAGTATGGTGATGATTAGGATAAAACAGTTGCCATTATAGTGTTAGACGCACGACGAACGACGACGGCGGACATCTCACGGTCAGGTGAGCTAAAATGATTGCTCCAGTTACAGTGCTTTCGCTTTTATATGTATCATTATGTTACTACATATGAGTTACACATATTTTAGGAAACCGTTATTTATCCATAATACTATCTGAAGGACATTATGAACTAAGGATTGACTTGGAAGATTGGGACGGCAATAAACGACACGCCAAGTATCAAACATTTATAGTAGGGAATACGTGGAACAACTACAAGCTAACCGTATGTGGATATTCCGGAGATGCAGGTAAGATAACAAGCTCGTATGTACTCAGATAATTCCTTGAAATATCCGTGAGCACAACGAACACAAGCCCATGGATGTATATAAATGACCAAGTTTTTTGGACTCGAACAGCTAATGTCGGTCATTAAGGCCTCTTCAGTGTACACAGTACCACAGTTTACATGTTGTACCTCACACACATTTTTCGGGCCTTGTTTCTTTATTTTCTTTTGTTTTATTCTTTTTTGCTATTAATGCTATGCAGGTTACATTATGTATAATAATTATATCAAAACAGGTTTTTCTCACCTAGCTGTAGCATAGCGTTGAACAATTTTTGACAACCCAAATATAAATATAAAGAAACATTGCTTTACACAAAAGAGTAACATACCCGTATGACATTGTGCATTCTTTTAGAGATCACATACTTATTATTTCTAGTAAAGATAAGTATTTATACCCCCGCAAACGAAGAGGGTATATAGGAGTCAGTCTGCTGTCGGTTTGTTTGGTTGTTGGTTGGTTGGTTGCTTGGTCTATGTATCCATCCGTCCGTGACACATTGATTTCTTATGCTGACTGCTTCCACATTTCTTCACCGACTGACTTCAGATTCTGCATATGCATTCACAATATGGCATAGATGTGCGTTACATAAATTTCATATGCGTCAAGTCAAGGTTAAGGTCACGTTTGATAAATAGAACAGAAACCCATGCGAACAATCTTGTTAGGCGAGCTACTATTACATTTCTTCACCCATTGACTTCAAGTTTGGAAACGCTTTTACAATATGGTGCAGATGCACGAGACAAAACTTCCTATGCCTCAGGTCAAGATCAAGGTCACTGTTGCTAGAAATGAATAGAAAACCATGACAACACACCACGAAAAAACGCCTGTATAATTTTGACCCCCCTGAACCCCACTTTTTACAGTAAAACTAAGGATAACAGGCGTAAACATTATTTTTTCTTATTTATGCTCTGAATATAGGTTGTGGGTACACGTTAGAACCACCATAAGAACAATATCTCAATTATTCATCTGAAATTTTTCGCTTTTTTTCGGCGGTAAAATTTACCATGTATAAGGCGTGTTTTCGTAATGAAATCTATGATGAAAACTACTTCCACAACACTTCACAATTGACTTCAAATTGTCTATAAGCATAGATGTACATAACATAAATTTCATATGCGCTATTGTCAAGTTCACTTTTTCTAAAATAGAATAGTACCACATTTCTTCACCGATTCACTTCAAATTTTGCATATGCATTTACAATGTGGTGCAGATACGTGTGACAATTTCATATGCGTCAAGGCAAGGTCAAGGTTAAAGCAAAATGAAATCTATGACAACAATCTTGCTATGCGAACTAATTTCACATTTCTTCACTTGTTGAGTTCAAATTTTGCATATACATTCACAATGAGGTGTAGATATGCGTGCGATAAATTTCATATGGTACATGTCAATGTCAAGGTCAAGGTCACTGTTGCTAAAATAGAATACACTTGTGGTGTGAATAACTTCCATATTTCTTCACCGACAGAGTTCAATGTTCGCTTATGCATTCATGATGAGATAAAGATGTGCGTGTGATAAGTTTCATATGGGTAATGACAAGGTCAAGGTCACTGTTGCTAAAAATAGAATGATATTGTGATACGAACTACTTCCACATTGCTTCACCGATTGAGTTCAAATTTTGCATAAACATTCATAATGAGATCTAGATGTTCAGGACATTAATTGCATATGCTACATAGTACATTTATTCACATCTCCAAAACGGCTACTTTTCTGATGAAAATCTGTGATATTGCACGACCCGCCTAAAAGCGACCGACTGAAGTCGGTTGATTTTCTAAGAGTGCCCTAGAATCACCGTGTCATTCTGTCAGTCTGTCTGTCCGTCCGTAACCCGTTTGTGAAAATTGGTGATAGTGACTTAACTGTTTGGAATATTTAAGCAATTTTGGCATACTGATATATATCAATGAGATCTAACCAATGAACTTGCGAAATATTACATTCCATTTAGTATAGCTTCACCGAGGCGAAAGATGTGAAAATTTTCGAACTGCTTCTATTCGGAAACCGTTGGGCCGTTTGAAGTCAAATTTCATATGGAGCCTCTATGGGATGGGGGAAACCAAAATTTGCTCATGGGGTCCAGATCACATTACCAAAATGGCCGCCAAGCCATATATGGTCTGTCTGTCTGTCCGTCCGTAACCCGTTTGTGAAAATTGGTGATAGTGACTTAACCGCTTGGAATATTTAAACAATTTTTGGCATACTGATAGATATCAATGAGTTCTAACCAATGAACTTGCGAAATATTACATTCCAGTTAGTATAGCCTCGCCGAGGCGAAAAATGTGAAAATTTTCGAACTGCTTCTCCTCGGAAACCGTTGGGCCGATTGAAGTCACATTTCATATGGAGCCTCTATGGGATGGAGGAAACCAAAATTTGCTCATGGGGTCCAGGCCACATGACCAAAATGGCCGCCAAGCCATATATGGTAAAAACCCTTCAAAAATAGTCTTCTCCAGAACCACTGGGCAGATTTCCACGAAACTTGATAAATAGCATATGGGATGTAGACCCATCATATATTGCTAAAATGGTGACCCAGGGTTGACCTTGACCTTCTTTGTGCCTAGGTCAAACTCTGACACATATGCTTTTGTATTGGAAAAGTGAGAATGCATTTTATCCTGCAAACGATTCAGAATACAGTACTAAAGTATAAGATATATTTTTGCTCCTCACGATAAGGCGCATTTATTGGGGGAACCGTTTTAGGTCCAGGTCACATGACCAAAATGGCCGCCATACCCATATATGGTAACACTTATAAAGCTAAAAGCATCCGGCTTGTCGTGCACTTCAGCTGAAGCACTGGTATTTTTTTCATAGTATTACTGGAAACATAGGTTATGTGTGGTTGAGCCAGTTCTAACGAGCATCCACAGCCTTTGTCTTGTTCACGTGATGTGTAAATTGGGGTCTGCAATGTAGTTCACGGTCTTGTTCACGTGATTTTGCTGATTGTCTCCATTACGCAAACACACCTATACAAATACATTGCCACTTTTATCGCCGTAAAAATGAAAATTTTAAGAAGAAAAATTGTGATATTTTTCTTATTTCTGCTCAAAATATAGATTGAGGGCACTCGTTAGAACCGCCTCACCGAGGCGGTTCTAACGAGTACCCACAATCTATATTTTAGAGCAGAAATAAGAAAAATAAGGTATACCCCCGAAAACCTTAATTTTACTATATAAAAGTGGGGTTCAAGGGGGTCAAAATTATATAGGCGTGTTTTCGTGGTTTTTTATTCAGGCGACTCAATGGCAGCTCAGAACGGAATGGACTACAGTACGAAGGACAGGGATAATGACAAATGGGCTCAGAACTGCGCAGAAAGATTTAGGGGTGCCTGGTGGTATGCAGCTTGCCACAGTTCGAATCTCAATGGCAAATATTTGAAGGGAAATCACAGCTCCTACGCTGATGGTGTTACCTGGGTGAGGTGGAAAGGGTATCACTACTCTATGAAAATGACGGAAATGAAGATCAGAGAAATTTGCAAAGTTTAATGACGAATTAAATAATTGTCTACCGGTTTTATCTTTCAAATGAAGTTGAAATGTTTGTATTTCCCACTTATAGTCAGAGTGATTGGTGTCGGTCGCCCATCACTATCAAAATTGGCGAGTGTGTTGTCATTTCACGAAGATATAGTCGTTTGCTTAACGAATGTCTAAGTGAAAAACCACCATTTGAGTACGCATAAGCGTATTAGTTACTATAAATCACCCTGTGAACTAGATGCACGGATGGTGTCATCACGGAGACACACGCTGACTAAACAACAATCGCTGTATCATGTACAAAGCTGCTTTTCTGACCACTGGCTTATTTGTTTTTGTAATGAGTTAACGCTATTAACAGCCGCACACAGTCGGTATGAGTTTTATTTTTTGTACTTTTCTTTTACTTTCTGCACGTCAACAAACCCTTTACAGTATGCACTGTATAGAGAGAAGTGGCATTATGTTTCGTGTGTACATGCCGATTACACAAAGAGGGACGACCCAGACAGAACAACGTGTGTAGACAAGAAAGAGAGATTCTGATTTTTCGGTAGCGGCGTAATTGCTTTGTTTGCAATGATAATTGTCATTCGTACGGGTTGTTTCAGCCATCAACCAATAGCGGTTTTAAGACTCTTAATTCTTAATAGCCATAAGTGTTTGATTCACTCTTGAACTTATATTTCATGTATTGTGTTATGTATTATTTTATAAATAGATCAACTCTAGCAGTGATTTGTTGAGTAGTAAATCACAGTTTGGAGGTCAGTCGTAAAGTAGATTAAATCACGAGCGTAAAGTAGATTAAATCATGAGATAAAATCAGCTTACAACTGACAGAGAAACAAAGGTTTTATACTCAACATATCAGGCACTGTTACACACTAAATTAAAAATTGACAAAATTGTTGTATTGTTCCAATTCTTCCGAACATCTATGTAAGAAGAAATTGTGCCAAAATTATTGAATGAAGCACGCACATTTATGTCCTTTCGTCATGTTTCGACGCCGGAAAAGAACGTTTTACCGTCTAACTAGTGAAGTAATAAAACAGCGGATTCTCGCGACGCGCTCTTTCAGCGGGATAAACCACAGTTCCTTCCGATTGCCTATATAGTCGCGCTGTTTTAGAAGAATGAGAGTGATTTGTTTGTAAGCATTACAAATTTCGCATCCCAAGATGTGTCTCAACGAGGCATCTCTTGTAAAAACAAGAGGGCCCAATGGCCCTATATCGCTCACCTGTGTACCAGAAAATCATTAGTGTAGGAGACCACTTGACATTCCTACATACTAAATATCTAAGCTCAGGCAAAGCGGTGTCCATGCTTATAAACCTACTGGTTTCATTGGGCGACAGGGCTTGAGATGTAATTTCAACTCAATGTCTGGAAAAAGTCCCACAAAATTGCAAGAGACATCTCCAAAATGACCTATACAGTGTTGTCGGGGATGTAAAACCTCAAATCAAACAAAATCTGTGCCTTATGGTTTTGGAGAAAAAGATTTTTTTTTTTATTTTTTTCCAGTATAAGTCTATAGAAGCTAATGAGCCCTGGGGCTTGGCCAATTTTGACCCAAAGGACACGGTTGGCAGGATTTATGAAGGCGACCATTTTGTGTTGCTATTATTAAATATCTACGGTCTGTACTTCATGGTTTCAAAGAAGATGTTTGAAGCTTTTTTCCATTAAAAGTTTGTTGGAGTTAAGGGGCCACAGGATTTGGACCCCAGGGGCATGATTGGCAGGATTCATGTAGGCGACCACTCGACATTGCTACATGCTAAATACCTAAGCTCTGGAACTTATGGTTTCAGAGAAGAAGATTTTTAAAGATTTTTCCCCATTTTAAGTTGTTGTTTTCTTTTTTTTTTATTATAAGGGCCCTGTGGTTTCAGAGAAGAAGATTTTTGAAGTTTCTCCAATTGTAAGTCTATGGAAGCTAAAGAACCCTGGGGTGGGGCCAATTTGGATCCCAGGGGCATAACTGGCAGGAATTATGTAGGTGGCCACTTGACGTTGCTACATACTAAAAATCTCAGCTCTGGGCCTTATGGTTTCATAGAAGAAGATGTTTTAAGTTTTTTTTTCCAGTAAAAGTCTATTGGAGGTGATGAGCTATGGCGTGGCCAATTTTGACCCAAGGGGCAGGGTTAGCAGGATTTATGTAGCTGGCCATTTTATGTTGCTAGATACTAAATATCTAAGTTCTGTGCTTCACAGTTTCTGAGAAGAAGATTTTTGAAGCTTTTTTCCATTATGAGTCTATGGGAGCTAAGGGGCCCCGGGGCATGGCCCATTTGGACCACAGGGGCATGGTTAGCAGGAAATATGTAGGTGACCACTTGCCGTTGCTACAGGCTAAATATCTAAGCTCTGGGCCCTGTGGTTTCAGAGAAGAAGATTTTTGAGGGTTTTTTTCACTTATGAGTCTATGGGAGCTAAGGGGGTCCCAGGGTGTGGCCCATTTGGACCCCACGGGCATGATTGGCAGGATTTATGAAGGTGACCACTTGCCATTGCTACATGCTAAATATTTAAGCTCTGGGCCCGGTGGTTTCAGAGAAGAAGATTTTTGAAGTTTTTTTTTTTCCATTATGAGTCTATAGGAGCTAAGCGGCCCCGGGGCGTGGCCCTTTTGGACCCAGGGCATGATTGGCAGGAATTATGTAGGTGACCACTTGCCGTTGCTACCTGCTAAATATCTAAGCTCTGGGCGCTGCGGTTTCAGAGAAGAAGATTTTTTAAGCTTTTTTCCATTATGAGTCTTTGGGAGCAAAGGGGCCCCGGCACGTGGCCCATTTGGAAACCAGGGGCATGGTTGGCAGGAATTATGTAGGTGACCAATTGCCATTGCTACATGCTACATATCTAAACTCTGGGCCCTGTAGTTTCAGAGAAGAAGATTTTTGAAGCTTTTTTTCCATTATGAGTCTATGTGAGCTAAGGGGCCCCGGGGCGTGGCCCATTTGGACCCTAGGGGCATGATTGGCAGGATTTATGTAGGTGACCAATTGCCGTTGCTACATGCCAAATACCTCAGCTCTGGGCCCTGTGGTTTCAGAGAAGAAGATTTTTGAAGCTTTTTTTTTCCATTTTGAGCCTATAGGAGCTAAAGGGCCCCGGGGCGTGGCCGTTTGGACCCCAGGGGCATGATTGGCAGGAATTATGTAGGTGGCCACTTGCCGTTGCTACATGCTAAATATCTAAGCTCTGGGCTCTGTGGTTTCAGAGAAGAAGATTTTTTAATCTTTTTTCCATTATGAGTCTACGGGAGCTAAGGGGCCCCGGAGGCGTGGCCCATTTGGACCCAACGGGCATGATTGGCAGGATTTATGTAGGTGACCACTTGCCATTGCTACATGCTAAATATCTAAGCTCTGGACGCTGTGGTTTCAGAGAAGAAGATTTTTTAAGCTTTTTTCAATTATGAGTCTATGGGAGCAAAGGGCCTCGGCGCTTGGCCCATTTGGAACCCAGGGGCATGATTGGCAGGAATTATGTAGGTGACAAATTGCCGTTGCTACATGCTAAATATCTAAACTCTGGGCCCTGTGGTTTCAGAGAAGAAGATTTTTGAAGCTTTTTTTCCATTACGAGTCTATGGGAGCTAAGGGGCCCCGGGGCGTGGCCCATTTGGACCCTAGGGGCATGATTGGCAGGATTTATGTAGGTGACCACTTGCCGTTGCTACATGCCAAATACCTCAGCACTGGGCCCTGTGGTTTCAGAGAAGAAGATTTTTGAAGCTTTTTTCCATTATAAGTCTATAGGAGCTAAAGGGCCCCGGCGCATGGCCCATTTCGAACCCAGGGGCATGATTGGCAGGAATTATGTAGGTGACCACTTGCCATTGCTACGTGCTGAATATCTAAGCTCTGGGCGCTGTGGTTTCAGAGAAGAAGATTTTTTAAGCTTTTTTCAATTATGAGTCTATGGGAGCAAAGGGGCCCCTGCGCGTGGCCCATTTGGAACCCAGGGGCATGATTGTCAGGAATTATGTAGGTGACCACTTGCCATTGCTACATGCTAAATATCTTAGCTCTGGGCCCTATGGTTTCCGAGAAGAAGATTTTTGAAGCTTTCTGTTCCATTATGAGTCTATGGGAGCGAAGGGGCCCCGTGGCGTCGCCAATTTGGAACCCAGGGGCATGATTGGCAGGAATTATGTAGGTGACCACTGGCCGTTGCTACATGCTAAATATCTCAGCTCTGGGCCCTGTGGTTTCAGAGAAGAAGATTTTTGAAGCTTTTTTTCCATTATGAGTCTATGGGAGTTAAGGGGCCCCGGGGTGTGGCCAATTTGGACCCCAGGGGCATGATTGGCAGGAATTATGTAGGTGACCGCTTGCCATTGCTACATACTAAATATCTCAGCTCTGGGCCCTTCGGTTTCAGAGAAGAAGACTTTTTAAGCTTTTTTTCCATTATGAGTCTATAGGAGCTAAAGGGCCCGGGGGCGTGGCCCATTTGGACCCCAGGGGCATGATTGGCAGGAATTATGTAGGTGACCACTTGCCGTTGCTACATGCTAAATATCTAAGCTCAGGGCCCTGTGGTTTCATAGAAGAAGATTTTTGTTCCATTATGAGTCTATCGGAGCGAAGGGGCCCCCCGGGCGTGGCCAATTTGGACCCCAGGGGCATGATTGGCAGGAATTATGTTGGTGACCACTGGTCGTTAATACATGCTAAATATCTAAGCTCTGGGCCCTGTGGTTTCAGAGAAGAAGATATTTTAATTTTTTCCCATTGAAAGTCTATGGGAGCTATATGTTGCCATGGCAACCAGAATTCCAATCTGATCAGTCCAAAAACCTTATGCCGCCTTTCCCCCTACCTGATGATGCTTCTCATGAAATTTGATCAAGATTGACCATGGGGTGTTAGAGATATACTTATTTGAAATTGTTTACGGACGCACGCACGCACGCAATACGGACGACGGACAAAAAGCGATCACAAAAGCTCACCTTGTCACTATGTGACAGGTGAGCTAAAAAGGCAACAGCCGCGCTGTGTTATAAAGCCCGTGGAATAAAAGTAGAAGTAAAACAAAAATGAGGAGTCGATACAATTAACTTACTCCACCCACCAAAGACACCAAAGGGAAAGAAACACAAACATTAAGCGACCAGACCACAATGGAAACCTAAACAAAGGAAGGCCATAGGACAGTTACTTTCCCACAAAATGGCCATATGGTCATCCAAAATGAAAAGACACAAGTGATACACACAGAAGCGAATACAAAATAAAAAGGGAATTTGCACGAAATTCCCTTTTTCGTAAGGAAATTCACGTTTTTGGATGTCAAAATATCAGGTCAAAACAATGGTAGAATTTTATAATTTGTTTTATACCCTCCAAAACGGCGAAAAATTTAAGGGTACAACATCCTGTCTTCAAATCCTCCCTTCAAATTAAACAATAAAATCCGTGGAATATTCCAGCAATTTGCACCATAACATCATATTTTCTATTCATCAGACCAGACATTTTTATCCTTTTTTACAAAATGGTCACAGTTAAATTGCTGGAATATTCCACTGATTGATATATAGAGAAAGTGGTGTGGGCTTTTAATTGCAGGGATATTCGAATGATTAAACAATAAAATCCGTGGAATATTCAAGCAATTTGCACCATAACATCTTATTTTCTATTCATCAGACCAGACATTTTTATCCTTTTTTACAAAATGGTCACACTTAAATTGCTGGAATATTCCACTGATTGATATATAGAGAAAGTGGTGTGGGCTTTTAATTGCAGGGATATTCGAATGATTAAACAATAAAATCCGTGGAATATTCAAGCAATTTGCACCATAACATCTTATTTTCTATTCATCAGACCAGACATTTTTATCCTTTTTTACAAAATGGTCACACTTAAATTGCTGGAATATTCCACTGATTGATATATAGAGAAATTGGTGTGGGCTTTTAATTGCAGGAATATTCGAATGATTTATATGAACAAAGACAATCTATATTTATCTTCTTATTCAGACTTTAAAGATTATCTGTATCTATTTCTGCTGCATTTACTTCATAATCATTGAAATTGTTGGAATATTCCAATGATTGCAAACTTTGGATCCTTTTCTTGACCTAACACCATTGTGACCAATCAGCTATCAAACAAGAGAGTAGACAAGAAGGCAAGGTATGAGTTCATTTTTTATTCTCATATTGTGTATGCAACAATAAACAACCAAACAATAAACCACTATACATGTATTTCACAACTAAATTCATTGGAAGATTCCAGCAATCCAGTTCAAAAATGCGACTAGAAGTCTAAAATTGCTGGAATATTCTAACAATTTACGAAAGATACATAAGCTGTCACTAAAATTGGAACTGTTGTAATTACAGTAATATTCCAGCAATTTACAATGATATACAATTTGTCAGAATAAGGCATTTCCGATTAATTTTCCATTGATAACATCATTGGAATATTCCATCAATTTGAATCATACCTGTTTTATAACTATGATGTGAAAGGACAATTCTTGACATTCTAGAATGTGCAACAATGAAAAAGGTAACATTGCAGGAATATTCCAAGGATTTCAAAACTTTGGAACCCTTCACCTTTCATAATCATGAAAACTACTGAAAGCTAAAATTGCTGGAATATTCCAACAATTTCCAAAAGATACACAAGCTTTCACTGAAACTATTTTAAGTTTGAAATTACAGGAATATTCCAACAATTAATAAAATATACACAGTTTTTCAGAATATGGCTTTTCCCATCTCATAATCATGTAAAGTACTGAATTAAAAAAATGCTGGAATATTCCAATAAGTTAAGATGAATACACAAGCTGTGAGCGAAATTGTTTGAAGTTTAAAATTACAGGAGTGTTTAAACAATTTACAAAATTCTTGACAATCTTGAATGAGCAAGAATGAAAAGGCTAAAATTGCAGGACATTCCAGGGATCTCAACATCTTGAACCTTTAAAATTTCAAAATCATAAAAATCTACTGGAGTCTAAAATTGCTGGAATATTCCATCAATTTCAGTAAAATTATTTGGAATTACAGAATTCCGGTCATTCTTAAATATATAATAATGAAAAAGCAACATTTCAAGGAATATTCCAAGGATTTCACACTTTGGAGCCCTTCACCTTTCATAATCATGAAAACGACTGAAATCTAAAATTGCTGGAATATTCCAACATATTCCAAACGATACACAAGCTTTCATTAAAACTATTTTAAGTTTGAAATTACAGGAATGTTCCAACAATTTACAAAATATACACAGTTTTCAGAATATGACTTTTCCCATCTCATAATCATATAAACTACTGAAGTCAAAAATTGTTGTAATATTCCACATTTAAATGGATACAATCGCTGTCAGTAAAATTGTTTTAAGTTTGAAATTACAGGAATGTTCCAACAATTTACAAATCTCTTTCCAATCTTGAATGAACAAGAACGAAAAAGCTAAAATTGCAGGAATATTCCAGGGATTCCAAACTTTGGAAATCTTTCACATTTCAAAATCATGAAATTTACTGCAATCTAAAATTGCTGGAATATTCCATCAATTTCAGTAAGACACATAAGCTGCCACTAACATTGCTTAAACTTTGGAATTACAGAATTCCTGTCATTCTTGAACCTCTAATAATAAAAAAGCAAAAATTGCAGGAATATTCGAAGGATTTCAAATTTTGGAGCCTTTCAACTTTCATAATCATGAAAAATACTAAAATCAAAAGTTGTTTAAACTTTGAAATTACTTGACTATTTCAACAATTTACAAAATAGATACAATTTGTGAGAATTTGTGAGTTGTCTTTAAAAATCCCTGGAATATATTCCAGCAGTGCGAATAAACATACCTTCTTACATGATTCAACAGGACAATTCTAAACATTATTTTATGTACAACAATGAAAAAGCTAAAACTGCAGGAATATTCTTTGGAGCCCTTCAACTTTCATAATTATGAAAACTACTGAAATCTAAAATTGCTGGAATATTCCAACAATTTCCAAATGATACGCAAGATCTCACTTGAGAAGTTTTTTTAAGTTTGAATTTACAGGAATATTTCAACAATTTACAAACTTTATACAATTTGTAGGAATATGACACTTCCCATTTCATAATCATGAAAACTACATATAACTGAAGTCAAAAATGCTCAAGTATTCCAACAAGTTTCATTAGATGGATATGCTGTCCCTTAATTTGCTTGAAATTAAGGGTATATTCCATCAATTTACAGAATTCTTGAAATTCTTGAATACATAATGATGGAAAAGCTAAAATTGCAGGAATATTCCAAGGATTTCAACTTTGGAACCTTTCACATTTCATCATCATGAAATCTACTGAAGTAAAAAATTGCTGGAATATTCCAACAATTTCAATAAGATACATTTACTGTCATTAAAAATCTTTAATCTTTGAAATTACAGGAGTATTCCAACAATTTACCAACTATTTACAAATAGTCGGAACATTAAAATTTCCCATAAAACCACTGGAATATATTCCAGCAATGTGCATAAACTGTCAGTAAAATAGCAGTGAATGCAATGACCAGGAATCGATACAATTAACCCACAGCTCCCATCAGAGACACCAAAGGAAAGAAGCAAACATCGATCAACTAGACCATAATGGAAACATCACTAGCGGAAAGCCAAAATGACAGTTACTTTCCCCCAAAATGGCCATTAGGCTATCCAAAGCAAAGTAATATAATCGCTACACACACCTAAAGACGAGCCACAACCAAAACAAACCACGACAGAAGAACCGCCTTGGAACGGTCAGTGAAACAAATTCCACCGGGGGTGGGGGGCTTAAATCGGTTTTACGTGGCCGCAAACCTCGCACTAACGATTTAGACAAATTGTTTGTTCAGTCCGCAAGAATGCCTCCTAACTCATCAGTGCATCTCAATTTGCATCAATTTAGGTTAGATATATAAAGATATCCCTGTTGAACTCTCGGCCTTCTCTGGCTGTAGAAAAGATGATAGAATATAAATCCCGAAGACTAGGTTTTGAAGGCAGTCTGAAAATCAAAATCAGAAAATTATTCAATACAATCGGTACATAAAATGAAATTTGCAAAGTTTTTAAATTGACTGACCGAAAATGTTTATACGGAAATAGGAAATCCCTGCAACCAGAAGCCATAGAGCTTTACGAACGTGCCGTATCAAGCAAAAACGTGTCTTCGGGCGTGTGTGCTCGGCAAAAACTCAGATAATATTCGCCTGTCTTATCACTGTCTTCGCTGTGCGTTATATAGGTGTTTTCGGGTCATTTCTCAGTAGGTACGCAGTCTGATTTGAGTGTTCACTAGGCGCTCATGTTCGAAAACGTATATCAGTTTATGCATATATTCACAGTGTATAATTACGTGACTTGCGTACAGTGACCAAAACCGAAGTCGCAACAGTTGCAAAGTTGTCTGGAATTTGAAGGTGAGTAATTTGTGTGTGTGTGGGGGGGGGGGGGGTAGCATTTTATCCTCTTTTGCATACAATTAGCTTGTTACAAGCAAAATAGAAGTGGAGGCAATGATCAGAAATCGTTACAATCAACCCACAGCTTCCATCAGAGACACCAAAGGGAAAGAAACACAAACATGAAACAAATGGAAACATCAACAGCGGAAAGCCAAAAGGACAGTTACTTTCCGACACAATGGCCGTCGCGATTTAGACAAATAAATAGCGGAAAGCCAAAAGGATAGCTACTTTCCCCCAAAATGGCCAATTGGCCATCCAAAACAAAATAACACAAGCGACACAAACACTCAAAGACAAACCATAACAAAAAATAAACCTCGACAGAAGAACCGCCTTGGAAACCGGAATATTGACGAAATGTCAGTTTGTCTTCCCAGACAATATGTACGACGGAAATATTCTTTTCGCAAACAGAAACACGAAAGCGTTCGGATCGCTCGAACCATTTTGTCTTCTCCACCGAGCTGCGTTTCACATCGTTTAAAGTCAATAAAACAAGTACAGAAGTGATTTCTTAACAATTAATTCCGTAATAATCATTTTCCAAGCCATTTCCAGCATGTTTAGCCTAATCAACGAGGACTTTGAATTTTGAGGCATAAAGAGATAGCACGCCCCTCATCATGACTGTCCGCAAAAATGTTTGTTTGTTAGTTTACACTGTCCGAAAAATTGTGATTCGATGTTTGCTTACAAGAACTTTCTCTACAATTAAATTAAGCGTGGTCTCCTGACTACCGGTTGTCAGCATAATCAAATTAAGCAATGCCATAGACCACTTTAAATATAGTAAGACATCAATTTGCAAAGTCAACTTGATAAAACTCTTGTCATTTCATGTTCAACTGTTTAGAGCAGAAAAAAAGAAAAACAGGTTTTTCATCTGAAATTTCTTGTTGTTAACACTCATAAATTCCACATTATCATAGGCACAGTAACATGATGCTGCATGAGTGTTGGCATTTGATAGAATAACTACAATTAATATGAATGCCAACGTACATGTATATGTTTATTAAGAAATGAATGTATGGCTATATCCATAATTATCACTAAATATAAACTTTTCCTGTATTAAACCATTTTTTTTTAACATTTCACATTATCTTCAGTGTTTGAATTGGTGCACAAGTATACATAGAAAGTTTGATATTAATGCTTATAACAAATGCTAATATAGCAGGTTTTTATTGGAAAAAACTTTGCTGGTTGTCAGGAGACTTTTTGTTACCAAAAGGTCTCCTGACAACCGGAGGAGACAATCCGTTGTCTCCTGAGACAACCCGTTGTCAGGAGACACTTCCATTAAATCAATGCAGAAGTTCAAAAACAAATCTGAAAAAACACACACACACACACACCGAAAACACACATGCTTTATCATTGTGAAATCCCCAAAGAATGGCTGGAGATATTCGCAAAGAATGGCTTCTGGTGGACATTTGTCCACTCTTTAAAAAAGGAGATAGGGCTCTTGATCGTAATTATCGCCCTGTGTCCCCGACGTTTGTTCAATGTAAATTGCTTAAATATAGTCTGTTCAAACATCATGATCCACTCGGATGAACATAAACTTGGCTATGGCCTTGGCGCTGGGGGAGTGGGGTGGAGCTTTCAAATGGATAGATATCTTCCTCTGCTACAGATGTAAATGGTAAAATCTTCGGAGTGGGCTCCGTTTTTGTCCCTCACGGGACTGTTTTTGGTCCATTGTTATTATCCCTTTACACTAATGATATTTCCACTGACATTGACTCAGAAATTAAGCTGTTGGCAGACGACTGTGTTCGATAGCGGGAAATTAGAGATGCAGATACTGAAACTTCAGAATAACATAGATAGACTAGGATGTTGGGCACGAAAATCGGGCATGAGATTTCAGTCCGTTAAATACAATATCATGCAGATAACCAGGAAGATTTAGGCTTCTTACACCTTAGAGGAAACGGTCCTCGAAAATATGGATTCCATTTGAGATGGAATACACATATTAGCAACATGGGTACTAAGGCAAATAGAAAACTTGGTTTCATGAGACGAAATCTTCATCAGTGTCCTCGGGATGAAAAAGAGGCAACACATAAAGGACTTGAAATATTCTAGTAATATCTGGGACCCCAATGGAGATGTCCTTAATGAATATGTTCCATAGAAAGATAATGGACTACAGCACATAACTGAAAACTGGAGTGTACAATATTTTTCTGGGCCAAACTAGCTAGTTTCGGCCGATAAGGCCTCATCAGTGACCCTCAAACATTTGCAAAATTCCGCAATGGAATCAATAATCCCAAAGGACTAGAAAATATAACACGATGGTGAATGGCACGGAGACGTTTTACGGTCGCCACACATTCCGTAAACACCAGCTGTGGTGAAGTTAAATAATGCAGTGAGATCTTAAACCCTACAGCCCAAAGAAACCGCTATGGTTAAAGGAGCTGTCCGACTCGCACCACTTGTCATTAGCAGGCGAACACTGTTGATTAAATTTAAGAGCCAGACATCAAAATAAAAAACAGCACATGATCAGGGTCTACAATGCCTGCTTTCAGTACAGGAAAGTAAAGGTTTTATTTGTTTGAATTGAGGTTTTTAAGTCATGTGTGTTCACTTTTACATAATTATCGTTTTCCGAGCATAATATTCCATTACAAAAAAGGAAGACGTAGCTTGTCTGTTTGACGTAGCTTGTCTGTTTGATTTGAGGTTAAACGTCCCTGTCAACACTGTAAAGGTCATTTTGGAGACGTTGCTTCCAATTGTGTGGGACTTTTACCTGACCTTGAGATGAAATGACATCTCAAGCCCTGCTGCCAAATGAAACCAATAGTGTTTATTGGCATGGACGGGCCGACTCGCACCGCTTTGACTGGGCAGGCTTAGATCCTCTAAGCGGTTTACCGGTACTCGTGTGCGGGTCAGTATCAGTTCTGCGTAGAAGCATCATGCAGCCCATCTATTTCTTCAAGCCCCGATGGGCGGGGGCTGTGAGACGTAGATTGTATCGAAGGCGATCGTTCATGTCATTTATTTCATTCATTAACTCACCAGTCACATCATCATCATCATCATCATCATCATCATCATCATCATCATCATCATCATCATCATCGATTCATCATCATCATCATTTTTGTATCAAATTTAACAGCCAGAGTTAAAACGTAACTATTTTCGAAAAATAAAAATAGTGAAAAAATAGGTACTTTTGTCGTTGTTTCTTTTCTCGTAGTTCGTCTTTGCATGTGTGTATTGCTTATATATTAGTATTTTGGGTAACCGTTTGGCCAGACGTGGGAAAATTACGATCACTTTGGCTTTCCACTTGTCATTGATTAATTTGGTTTATTAAGGTAGTCGGGCGCTAGAAGCACAATGGGTCTACCACGCTGGTCGTGCGTTCATCTTATTAAACTGCACCCCCCCCCCTCCCCACATCCTGTCTAACTGGTATACGGTCAGCATAGAAAAAGTTTTACCTTATTATCAAAATTCTCTCTGATTTGGCTTACCAGTCCGAGTTTTTGCAAGGTTAAGATGTGCAACAAATAATCAAGGAGGATTATGTCATCTTAGTAAGAATGCCGGGGAGCCAGGCTAGACAGGCATATCTAGCTGTGATAACTTTTTCTGAGCCACCCCATGTTTGTTTATTTGTTTTGTTTGATTTGAGGTTTAACGTCCCCGTCAACACTGTAAAGGTCATTTTGGAGACGTTGTTTCCAATTTTGTGGGATTTTTACCCGACCTTGAGATGAAATGACATCTCAAGGCCTGCCGCCCAATGAAACCAATTGGGTTTATTAGCATGGACGAGCCGACTCGCACTGATTTACCTGGGCCGGCTTAGTAAGCGGTTTACAAGTACTCGTGTGCGGGTCGGTTTCAGCTCTGCGTGGAAGCATCATGCAGCCCACCTATTTCTTCAAGCCCCGATAGACGGGGGCCGACCCCATGCTTGTTATCCGGACAATAATTTCTGCCCAAAATGAACAAATTTTTATCAGAATGTGGTGTTTAATGTAATTTAAAATTATATTCCAGATCTGTGTTGAAAAACACAAGAATGTGGGTACTCGTTAGAACCACCTGCAATTCGACATTTTATATCAATTTTATGAAAAACTTGTTATTGTACGAGTGGATTTCTGCATTACAAGAAACTACATACTATCACACTGAGCAAAGACGTTCAAACAAAGTCGCATTAGAGTCGACGTTGT
Source organism: Lucinisca nassula (assembly GCA_963580285.1). Lineage (NCBI taxonomy): Eukaryota > Metazoa > Mollusca > Bivalvia > Lucinida > Lucinidae > Lucinisca > Lucinisca nassula. Next base: position 7,367,653 of record OY757024.1, on the reverse strand, counting down.
ACCCACATTGATACGATGTTGTTTGCGTTCCTGTGCTATAAACAGTATAAGCCCCACATCTATAGATATAGTGTTGTTATTTTAAATTGGTAGTATTCGCCCACTCTGGTTGCTCATTATCTGTAAGCACAAGGTCGGAAAAGGATTTTTAAACAAATTGGTACCCTGTAATTCACAGTAAACATCGAAAACAAACAAACCCAAAAAACACCTCATTCTATGTAGCTTATTTATATATTAGGACAGCTCATCAATGTGACAAGGTCGATTATTTCCTGGCTTTTAAAACGACACGTTTGTTGATAAAAATCTGTGGTATTTTGTATTTCTGCTGCATCCCCGTAACCCTGTTTTTTTCTGTATCAAGTGGGGTTTACTCACCAGCTAACGTGATGTTCGACGGCATCTAACAAATACCCACGGAAACTATTGTCTTCTGTATTTATCCAACTGGTGTCCACGGCCTCCGTATCTCAGTCGGATGCGCGTCAGGCTGGTGATCAGGATGACGCGGGTTCGACACCTGCCGGGGTCGGCAACATTCTTTCGTGGAGAATGATCATGAAATTTTCTACGGTCATTCTCTCCCTTCCGCTGATTCAAGAAGGGCAGTATAGACCCTGATCAGAAATCACAGAAGACAGCGTTTGAGCAGGAACTTCACTGTTTGCTTGAACTGCAGGAATTAAAGGACAAAAGAAAACAGTCTAAGACCAGATTCTGGACCTCATTAGAGACAAGCTACCCTCTAGTGGGACAGGGTAGACCCGTATCAGATACCACAGAAATTGACATCTGAACAGGGTCTACACTATTTGCTTGTAAAACTACAGGAATTTAAGAATTATAGCATCCTCCAGTTCTTTTTAGTGCTATTGTAAAATTCATGTAATGAGACCCACTTTAAGACTATTCAAAAGTGGCCTTTTGAAGCCTTTATCCCATACTAAGTGCACACACTTTCACCAGTCACTGTCATATGCCCATTTTGAATCTCTATGAATGTAGTTGCAGTTGTTAAATATTCGCGAAACCAGGGGCTTGAGTGAGTGAGTGAGTTTTAGTTTTACGTCCCACCAACAGCTAAGGTCATACGGAGACGGTACCTCGGTTTAAAGACTCATCCGAAAGTCTGGAGAAGCCCGGGATCGATCCTGCGATCCCTGGTTTACAAGGCGAGTAGCGTAACCACTGCACCACGGAGGCTTCTAACCAGGGGCTTGAACCAGTGACCTCTGGCTCTTGAGTCAGAAGCACTGCCAACTGTGCCATGTGTTTGTTTTAGTTTATTTTAATAGATTCATTTGATGGTGGGCACATTAGTTGGGAATTAATCACAAGATTTCATGTTTCAAGACACTCAAATACTGTTTATTTGTAAAGAAACTTATTATTGGGGAAAATTGTCCCTTTGTCCATTTTGTACCGAAAGGAATCTTCCACTTTATACATAGCATACGTCCATTTCAAAATTAAGGGGTGTCTTGTTGTGTTTTTCTTCCGAAACCTACTTGGAAATTTGCTGGAAATTTTGCAAATAGTGTAGACCGTGATCAGACGCCACGTTCTGCTCGAGTTTCTGCCTGAAACATAGATTGTTGGACCCACAGTTTGTGTGTTTTTTATCAGAAATGGTAAAAGTCTCGACGAAGCGGTTCTAACGAGTGCCCACATTTCATCATTTTAGCAGAAATGAAAAAAAAATCTTTACACCTGTAAACCCCATGCAGCTTTACTGTATATAGGGTTTAATGGTGTTAAAAATGTATATGCGTGTTTTCCTGGTGTTTCTGTGACTTTCTTCCTGTGATTTTAGCTCCTTCAAAGAGCGCCCATAGTCTTTATATAGTTAATACCGTGTCTTTTTACTACAAATGCAAGATATAAAAACCTCCAAATATAAAGACCATCTACCAGTAATGCCACACAAAAACATTACAAAACACGCCTATTCAAAAATAGTGAAAATTCTGCATCCACAAAATGAAAATTTATAGGTGAAAAAATCTATTTCGTATACATAGATTGTGGATGCTCGTTCTAACCGCCTCGGTGAGGCGGTTCTAACGAGTACCCAAAATTTATGTTTTTGAGCATAAGAAAAAGAAATGTTTAACCCCGTAAACCCAGTTTTACTGTATAAAAGTGGAGTTTAAGGCGGTCAAAATTAGGCGTGTTTTCGTGATGATAAAGAAAATTAAAATACTTATAAAAACTTGTCTAGCAAACATTTACCTGCATCGTAGAGAGATAATTACAATTAATTTGATAAAAAGTTAAGACCATCTTAGATTAAGACCAGCTTGCGTATACATTTTACCAGCTGCATGACAGCTGTATGTTGTTTTACATACAACATCATGCTTAGATCCTTTTAGCAGTTTACCAGTACTCGTGTGCGGTCGGTTTCAGCTCTGCGTGGAAGCATCATGCAGCCCATTTATTTCTGCAAGCCCCGATGGGCGGAGGCCGAGCACAGGGGTGTGTTACCGTAATGTGAATTAAGACTCTAAGGGATCAACAAGGATGGAAACCTTCGTTGTCTGTCGTTGTTCGTCATTGTCAATACTTTTGAATCATACTTTTCAATCAACTCCACGGCCCCCGCCCATCGGGGCTTGGAGAAATAGATGGGCTGCATGATGCCTCCACGCAGAGCTGAAACAAAATTGGAAGCGACGTCTCCAAAATGACCTTTACAGTGTTGACGGTACGTTAAACCGCAAAGCAAACAAACAAACAAATCAATATCCTCCAGCTATCCATGCTTAAATCTAATTCTGTGACTTTTTCCCGTGACTTTTTTTCCTACCCGAAACTGACTTTTTTCCGTGACCCGTCTGTGTTCACATGGACATCTGTTTAGGTCGGCGCACTGTAAACTGACACGGAAACCGTTCGGGCTACACTGTGAAGACCAGTGTTTTATCGGAACATATATTCTGGTATCAGACCGACAGCTGACAAAAAGAATAAACCCTAAGGCGAACAGGATAAACTAAAATCAGACTTTACGCATGCGCAGACCGATATTAGTCTCTGCTGAGCACACAAGAGTGAAAAGAATTGGTCCTAACATTGAGCCTATTTTTACGGGCGGGTGCCGTCTCATCTGTCCAATTACACAAATCAGACTGCGCCCGCTCGTATTGTCGCGTATTTGGAAGGGTGATCGGAAAGACAGTCACTGGAAAAAAGCCACAAATGAAAAATATCAAAAACTATCAATTAAAAAGGATATAGTCATCAATAAAAATAATCACAGCACCTGCAAACCATACTTTTCCCGATTAAAGGAATGTTCATCCCAGAGACGTGTCAATTTTGGTTCATACATATATACATGCTAAAAACTTTAATGTAATTTCCAATGTTTAAAATAAACTTTAATTGATTACGTTATTTAATTTACTAGTGAACTTTATTTTCAAAATAAAATGGTCAAAACTCAAACACTATGTCTTTTTTTTTTTTTTTTTTTGCTTTTAAAGTGTAAGTATCGAAGGCTCTCTGATTTCTGATATTGTTCATCACTGCCAATTCTTTTATATCTGAAGATACCAACTTAAACCTGAATTGGAAATTGTCGCCTCTTCATCTTCTTACAAATCTATAGGGAAAAAAATGTATTCAAGCAAACAGTGTGGACCAAGATCAGACTGCACCAATAGGATCAGTGACTGATCTGTGCCCAGTCTGTTTGAAAAAAATAAGTCACCAGCTGATGACAAATTAACGCAGATGACAATACTGTGATTGGCATCTTAAGGGTTAAATCATCAGTGATCCAAAAAAGGAATTGTTCTGTTCCGTTCTGGTAAAAAAAAAAATAAGGTAAACAAGAACACAACTATAAAAATGATTTGAAAATTTTACCGCAAAAAAAAAAAAAAAAAAAAAAAAAACAAATTAAGTTGAAAAATTTAAATAGTATTACGATAACGCACCCTTGAGAGATAGCACATCTTCGTATCTCACAAAACAATTTTATTTGGCGAAAATTTGTGATATTTTCCTTATTCATATTCCAACATGGGTTGCGGGTGCTCATTAGACTTAACTCATTGATGCGGCTCTGAAGAGTACCCAATGCCTATGTCAGTCATAAGTTTTCTCTATATGATGTGGGGTGTAGAGGGGTAATAATTATACGGATTTGTTAACGTGATTTTTGCTTATTGCTGCTCAATATATATATTGAGGCTACTCGTTGCAACCGTCTCGGCGAGTGGGTTCTAACGAGTACCCACAATCTATATTTTAAAGAAAAATAAGAAAAACAAAAAAAGAAAAACAGGTTTGTTCCTGTCAACCCCTAAAGTGGAGTTCAACGGGGTCAGAATTTCGTGATGTGTATTCTCGACTATAATATGAACCGGTACACGGCAAAACCTGCTAAACCGCCAGTGCGAATAAGAATACGTAGATCAGACTGTGCGATCAGACTGCACAGTCGCGCATTCTGATCAGCCTTCGCTGAACGGAAGAGACAAGGATTAAAAAAAAGGAAATTAAAATTATGTGTGTACGTTTGTGTAGCATTTTCGTGGTTTGCTATTTTTTCCCCAAACATTAATGATATGATATAATGCTATACAGACGCACAAGCAAAATATCTCCAACCCAAATGTCTCGATCAATAAATAAAAAATAAATAAATAAATCCTTACATGTACGTTTTAGTCCCAGTAAGAATGACCTGTCTCGTGATAGCGCAGCCTGATTGAAATCCGTAAAAAATCGGCATAAATGAGAATATATTGTTGTTCCTGGTGATTATTGGTTTCAATGGACATTGATTTCAATAATTTCTAAGCTAAACACATGGCCAAACAGATGGCTCGTGTTGCGTAATACATGGACCGGCGACAAAATGACAGAAGTTGACACGTATGCAGGTATTCTAACGGATAAGACTTACAAGGAACACGAAATATTTGTTGTGTGCTTGAAAACGGATTTATATATTTAATTTTTATTTCTTTATTAATTTGGTTTGGAGTTTAAGGGCCAAGTCAATATTTCTTCGGTTACCGACCAGGCGGGGATCGAACCAGCGATCTCGAGATCACCGGTCAGACGCGCAACCGGCGGCCGCCTTCTATTTGGTGGGTGCGGGATATTGCCAGAACATAATAACTAGTTTAATATGGCCCTGATCGCAGAATAATAAATATTATACTAATATTTATGATAATAATAATAATAATACATTATTAGACAACATTTGAAAGTTTACAATATTATTTCCTCATTAGCCAGTCAAATTCATATCTGTAAACTGCCCGCTTCTAGATAGATTTGATTGATATATTTGATTAGGAGGGGGTGTGGCCTGGACCGCCGGGTTACCCTAAAATGCGAAAAGGATTCCTTTTCGCGAAAAGGAGTCCTTTTCGCGAAAAGGAGTCCTTTTTACCCTAAAATGCGAAAAGGACTTTTTATACGCTACTGTTAGCGAAAAGGACTGCTCTATATTCTTGTTGCGGACGAGATGGGACATGGAAGTTCTTGTAGTAAAATGAATACTTAAAAAAATGTGTACGGCGCTTGTCATCAACTATCTTACTTTAACCGCCGCCTATGCAATATAATATCAATTTACCTACCAGGCACGCGTATGGTTTCTTTCCTATAAGTTTTTTTACCTGTAATAACGGATTATTGCATGCGGCACGTGTCATCAAAATTGTATAAATAAAGCTGTTGGCATTAATGACTATCTTACTTTAACCACCGCCTATGCAATATAATTCTATTTTAATATGAGAAATCATTTTGAAAAAATCGTGATTTTTTTTAAATAAGGTTTACCCCTGTAAACCCCAGTTTTATTATATAAAAGTGGTGTTCAAGGGGGTCAAAATTATATAGGAGTGTTTTCATGATGAAGAGAAAGAAAAAAAGAAACCATAACAAAACAAAAATGTTAACTGTTCTGAGACAGACAGACAGACAGACAGACAGACAGACAGACATAGATATGTATACATTATTTTTCTTCTTATCCAAGCTGTTGTGTGTACTCGTTAAAACCGCTCAATCTTTTTTTCTAAGCCCCGATGGGCGGGGGCGAGACAGATAGAGAGAGAGAGAGAGAGAGAGAGAGAGAGAGAGAGAGAGAGAGAGAGAAAGAGAGAGAGAGATTGTTTTGGGTTTACATGTCAAACATTGAGAGTGACGGAGAGAGAGGGAGAGACACACACACAGAGACAGACATAGATATGTATACATTTTTTTCTTCTTATCAGAGATGTTGTGTGTACTCGTTAAAACAGCTCAGTAAGTCGTTTATAATGGTTTCATTTCTGTGAGGAAGCATCATGCAGCTCAATCTATTTTTCCAAGCCCCGATGGGCGGGAGCGATACTGATAGTATAATCAGAGAGAGAGAGAGAGAGAGAGAGAGAGAGAGAGAGAGAGAGAGAGAGAGAGAGAGAGAGAATTAAACATACGCAACTATATGAAACGACTGAAATACGAGGTCGGGACATAGAGAGACTAACTTCTCGAAATATACAATTCGCGAAGTGCATGGTACTCGTTAGAACCGCCTTAATTAGTGAATTCTAAAGAGCACTTAATCGCGAAACACGCCCTTAATATTTTGAAACCATAATCTCAACTTTTATATGGTAAAAAATGAGGTTTAGGGGTATACATTGTTTTCATTTATTTCTGTTCAAAAAACAGATTGTGGGTACTCGTTAGAACTCGCCGAACAAACTGAACATTTGTCTGTTTTCGCCATTGTGAAATGAACGAATGTAAGGACTCGATGGAAAACATGCTTTTAAAGACAGTTTTAATTTTAATTAAAATTGCTCATTTATCTTTTGAAGACAAAGGAGAGCGGTATGTACCTTTAATTTGTGTTTCTTTGAATGTCTCTTTTTCTCAATAAAGAACTTAACTACACCGTTAATGCAATTAAGTAATGATACCGATCGGATTTCTTTTTTGATCTGCAGTCAAAAGGCCGAGAGAGACAGAAAGACAGTCGCAGAGAGAGAGAGAGAGAGAGAGAGAGAGAGAGAGAGAGAAACGTAAAGACGAAGGCAAGAAGATACCGATAGTCTTTTCAACATCAAAATATAGATCGTGGGTACTCATTAGAACCGTCTCATCGAGGCGGTTCTAACAGGTACCAACAATCTATATTTTAGAGCAGAAATAAGAAAAATAAGGTATGCCCCTGTCAACATCGGTTTTACAAAATAAAAATGGGGTTCAAGGGGATCAAAACTATACAGGCGTGTTTTCGTGATCATTTATTTATTTTGTGAATATTTAATATCTCATTACGCTAACACACGGGCCTCCGTGGCCTAGTGGATAAGAGCGCTGACTCTTAGTCATTAGGTCTCTCACCGCCGTAGGTTCGAGCCTCGCTCGGGCCACGTGTGAGACGCCAAGTTCTGCAACGGAAGGTCAGGTAGTTTTTCTCCGGGTACTCCGGTTTTCGCCCGCCTCTGATTAACGATCGGCTCGATATGAGTGAAATAATCTTGAAAGGGCCGTAAAACCCAAACCAAAAAAAAAAAAAAAAAAAATTACGCTAACACATCCGTGCGACATATCGCATTTTTCACATCTCCAAAATGGCTACTTTTCTTATGAAAATGCGTGGTATTTGTCTTATTTTTACTGCTATCATAGGTCATGGGTGCTCGTTAGAAACGCGTTCTAACGAGTAACCACAACATATGTCTTGGAGCAGAAATAAGAAAAAATATTGAATACCCCCGTAAACCCGGTTTTCTTAAAATAAAGTGGGGTCTACGACAACACGTCCGTGCGACATAGTGCATTTTCGATATCTCCGAAATGGCTACTTCTCTGATGAACATGCGTGGTATTTTTCGTATTTTTACTGCAATCATAGGTCGTGGGTGCTCGTTAGAATTGCGTTCTAACGAGTACCCACAACCTATTACTTGGTACAGAAATAAGATAAATATTGAATACCCCGTAAACCCCATTTTGTCTTTATGAAGTGGGGATTACGGGGGTGTTCATTTCACGGACTGGTTCACGTGATGAAGTTTTAAACCGGTTGAAATGAACTCATTTAATAATTCTTAATTAATTTAGTACGCTTATTAATCAAATCAACTAAATATTGTTGACGGCACTGTTAAACCCCAAATCAATCCAAATACAAGGAATATCATCAAAATCTTTTCTTTTCGTTTTTTTTTTTTTTTGAAGTTTAATGCAAGAGATAACTACAAGAACTTCCATGTCCCATCTCGACCGCAACAAAAATATAGAGAAGTCCTTTTCGCTAACAGTAACTTTTCGTTAAAAAAAAGTCCTTTTCGCATTTTAGGGTATGTCCTTTTCGCGAAAAGGATATGTCCTTTTCGCGAAAAGGACTCCTTTTAGCACACACGGTTTTGGATTATGCATGCGGTAGCAAATTTGGTAGGGAGCCAAAATGTACATGTATGCGTCACGAAAGCACTGCCCCTACCCCCCCCCCCCCCCTGAACCAAACTTTTATACAGTAAAATTGAGATTAACAGGGTATATATGATTTTTCTTCTTTCTTCTCAAAAGGATAGATCGTGGATATTCGTAAGAACCGCTATGTGGAGGGGGTTCTAACGAGTACCCACAATATGTTTTGGGTAGAAGTAAGAAGATTATCAGACGTTTTAGCTAACATTTTTTCTAGTGCTAAATATTTTAAGTTATTTGAAAAGGCGCGTTTTGCTTATTAGAAGTGCCTCATTGAGGCGGTTCTGACGAGTATCCAACACATATGTCTTGGCAGTCATAAGACAAATATGTTTACCCCGAAAACCCGTTTTCTCTGTATAATGTGGGGTGTAGAGGGGAAATCATTACACGGAGTTGTTAACGTGATGTTTTCTTATTACTGCTCAATATATATTGAGGGTACTCGTTGCAACCACCTCGGCGAGGGGTTTCTAACGAGTACCAACAATCTATAATTTACGGGCTCGGTGGCTCGGTCAGATGCGCGTCTGACTGGTGATCAGGAGGACGCGGGTTCGATTCTCGCCGGGGTCGGCAACATTCTTTCGTGGAGATTGATCATGAAATCTTTTCTACGGTCATTCTCTTCCTTCCGCTGATTCAAGAAGGGCAGTTGTCAGTTTCTGGCGAAAGAATGTGCACTGTACTGGTTAACCGCTTACGTAGGAAAAGTGTGGATAGGTAAACTGACCGGCTCAAAAATGACCTAACAGGGCCGTCAAACTCCAAAACAAACAAACAAAACAATCTATAATTTAAAGCAAAAATAAGAAAGGTTTGTTCCTGTTAACCACAACCGTTTTCCAACAAAAGTGGAGTTAAATGGGGTCAGAATTTCGTGATGTTGACTTTTCTTCCGTAACTTTTTCCTACCCAAAATTCACGACATTTTTTCCACCACTTCTTTTCCTTTGACTCACTTTCTCCTACTTTTGACGACGATAAATATGAACTGGTACACGGCAAAACATGCTAAACAGCCAGTGCGAATAAGAAAACGTAGATCAGACTGTGCGATCAGACTGCACAGTCACGCATTCTGTTCAGCCTTTCCAAACAATCCTATACAAATACATTGTAACCTTTATCGCCGAAGAAATGAAAATTTTATTGTGATATTTTTCTTATTTCTGCTCTAAAATATAGATTTTGGGTACTGGTTAGAACCGCCTCGTCGAAGCGGTTCTAACGAGTACCCACAATCTATATTTTAGAGCAGAAATAAGAAAAAATAAGGTTTACCCCTGCAAACCCCAGTTCTACTATATAAAAGCGGGGTTCAAGGGAGTCAAAATTATATAGGCCTGTTTTCATGGTGGGAAGAGACCAGGATTTAAAACAAAGAAAATTGATATTTTCTTATTATGTGTGTATGTTTGCGTAGCATTCTTTTTCTCCATACATTAATGTTTTAATGTAAGGCTATACAGACGCTCAAACAGATCTCTCCAACCCAAAGACTGACGTGACGTGTCTCGATTAATAACTAAATAAATAATTAAATAAATATTGTTTTACATTTAAGTTTTAGTCCCAGTAAGAATGACCTGTCTCGTGAAAGCGCAGCCTGATTGAAATCTGTAAAAAAAATCGGCATATATGAGAATACATTGTTGTTCCTGGTGATTATTGATTTTAATGGACATTAATTTCAATAATTTCTAAGCTAAACACATGACCAAACAGATGACTTGTGTTGCGTAATACATGGACCGGCGACAAACTGACAGATAAACAAATTTAAATTGACAGGTATGCAGAAAAAATAGGATTAGATTACAAGGAACAAGAAATATTTTTCGTGTGCTTCAATACGGATTTATATATTTAATTTTTTCTAGGCGTTATTATTCTACATACATGTATACTTATTCATATTGTGAATTAAGGACTCTGTCACCTGGGCTAAAATTCATGGGTGTTTAGCTGTTAACATATTTCTAGAAAAACAACCCATAATGTTTCAAATTAAATGAATAAATCTGAGACATGCATATTACAAAATGTTCTTTTGCTATTGGAAGGAAAAAATAAAAATTAATTTTGTAAGAAAATTTAACACTGGGGCAAATCAGCGTAGTGATAGAAATTGTGTCAAATCGTTCCAGGACAAACAATTTTCCCCTCTTGTATCTATTCTATGCATAATAATATTAAGGGTTTTAACGGAAGATTAAAGTAAATCATGATCTGGGCATAAAAATTAATTTGGCTTGGAAGAGCTATCATATGAGTTTCTATGTTTTTTTTTTTTCTGTATGCATTAACCTCTCTGTAAAAAGGGTTTGGGGGTATAACACAGTTCTAACACACATCCCAAAATGTATAGATTATATCGAGGCCATTTGAATGAGTACCATCACTATATTATTATATTGTGGGTGCTCGTTAGAACCGCCACATTGAACATTTGTATACGTAAAATGTTAGTCCTAGTACTCATTAGAAACGCCTAGAATAGATCTGCCTCATTTGAAGTGGTTCTAATAAATGCCTTGTGGCTACTCGTGGTTTGGGGTTTACCATCCCGTCAACACTGTAAAGGTAATTTTGGAGAAGTTCCTTTCCAATTTTGTAGGACTTTTACCCGATATTGAGATGAAATGACATCTCAAGGCCTGTGGCCTAACGAAACCAACCTTTGTATATGTAAAATGTTAGTTCTAGTATTCATTAGAAACGCATACTGAAGCGGTTCTATTAAATTCCTTGTGGCTACTCGTTAGAGCCGCCTCATTGAGGCCATTCAATCAAGTACCAACACTCTATAGGGCTCGTACGAACCGCCTCATTGAACATTTGTATATGTAAAATGCTATTCCTAGTACTTATTAGAAATAGAGCAAGTACCACACTCTATATAGTATATTGTGGGGATTAGCATTTGAATCACCTCATTGAGTTCATACAAATGTACACCCTCACTTTATAGTATATTGTGGGTGCTCGTTAGAACTGCCTCACTGAGACAATTTTAACGAACACACCAAATCTATATTTTATGGAAAGAAAAATAAATAAACTGATATTATTTGTTTAGCTGAACTAATTTTATTTTATTTACTTTACTAAAACTGTTTGTGTATAATTCATTTTACTTTTTTATTCTATAAGAAGAAGAAAAACAAGAAGACGAATGGAATTTCTATTATATCAAAATAAAAAGCAATTCTTTCCAACAAACATTTGGCTTTTTATCATTTTATTTATTTACTGATAATTTTTCTTCAAATTTGAAGCTTTAATTTGTTTGTTGGTTATATTAGAACTAAATTTGCTATTTAATTTATTTTTATGAAATATGTTTATATTTTGTTTCTTTGTAATTTAAACATAAAAATAAATAAATTAATTTATCCCGACTAAATTGTAATAACACAGGCATGTTTGTCTATTGAAACCAATTATATTACATAATTGAGAAAACAAGGTTAGCTTCAAATAAAGCAGGGCTGTCAATCACTTATGGTAATCACTGTAATGTCACAATAGCTCTCCATTTACAGCCAATCAGATAAACAGAATTGACGTTAAAGACACATTTTTTGATTGCATAACACCCTAATGACCAGTTATTGAAGAAATCAGTTTTGAGATAAGATAGGTTTGGGGTATTCTGACAGTCATACAGGTAGGGGACCAAGAGAGGGTAATCAGTTACCTAGAGGCAATTCACACACATCTGTTTATTTACTTGTTTGATAACTATGTCCTGGTTTTGATATTAATGAAATGAATTTTTTTTTTATATTTTATTTTTAGTCACCATTATTAATAATCATTATTAAAAACATGCCTGTTAAAAATGATAAAAGTCCTGATATCTTTAATATGTCGGCTGAAACATATATTGTGGGTACTTGTTAGAACCGCCTCGGGGAGGTGCTTCAAATGAGAACCCACAATTTGTGTTCAAAACATATATTGTGGGTTCGTGTAAGAACCCATTCGGTAAGGTGCTTCTAACGAGGACCCACCATTTATGTTTTTGAGTAGAAATTAAAAAAAAAAATAATGTATCCCCTCTAAACCCGTTTTACTATACAATATTTTTACATTGTGAGTACTCGTAAAAAACGCCTCTGCAAGGGGATTCTAACGAGGAAAATATATTTTTTTGAGTAGAAATTAGAAAAATAATGTATACCCCTCCAAACCCCAAATTAATAAATAAATAAATTTTCATTGAATGATTAAATCGAGGTGCAAGTCTGACCATCCATGCTTATAAACCCTATTGGTTTTATTGGGCGACAGGGCTTGAGATGTCATTTCATCTCAGTGTCGGGTAACAGTCCCCCAAAATTGAAAGCAACATGTCCGAAATGACCTATACAAGGTTGATCGGGATGTTACACCGCAAATCAAACGAACAAACACAATCATTATCTTGAATTAATAAATTCATTAAGTTTACTTCTTTTCAGATTTGAATCAATGAAACAATGACTGTCAGAGTTTTCCTTTACTTTTTTTTAAAAAAAATAAATGAAATAAAAATAAAAAAGAAGTAATTTAAAACAACATTTTGTTGGAAACAATCTCAGTAAAAAATATACCATCACACATGTTCCCCTTATAGAGCCCCCTTTTAAACATATCTCTCAGGGAGTCTCTGCTCATAATCACCTCATAATCACTTAGATAAGATATGCCTTTGATGTTCACTATGGTCCGAAGGACTTGATTATTGGAGATTATGTAACAGGCCACCCCTTTTATATAGAGAAACAAATGTGTCTTTAACCCTTCAGAGGTCACACAAAGAATTTCCTGTGATTCCTTATATAGTCCAGTCACGTCTTTAATCATCAGGTCTCTCGCCGCTGTGGTACGAGCCTGGCTCGGGTCACATGCGATTCGCCAAGTTCTCCAACGGAAGGTCAGGTGGTTTTCCTTCAGGTGCTTTGGTTATCGCCCACTTCTGATTAACGATCGGCTCAATATGAGTGAGAAAATATTAGGGTCGTTTAAAACCCCCCACACAAAGTCACAAGAAACAATAATATTTATCAGAGCTCTTACTTGTTCGCGTGAGAGGATCTAAACAGTTTATGAGATATTAGGCTTTTAATGAAGTCGATGGGGCGGGCCATGTTCCCAGAGGGACCCCTTGAAACCCTCTTGCAAAACCTCATATTGATATCTATCATATCCCCAAATTTCGGGGAAAAATCCGTTGAGTGGTTACGGACAGCTCGCCCGTCAAAGGTTTGGGCGGAGTTTTGCGTGCCCCATGGGACCTTTTGGTTCCACTGTTTTAATTTTCAAACCCTCATGCACAATTGCATGTTCATACCGATCATATCCACAAATTTCAAAACAGCCCGGCCTAGAGTTACTGAGGACTTGTCTGGACAAAACTTCGCAGAAAAGAAAAAGAAGAGAAGAAACCTAGCAAAACCAATAAGTCTCGTTTGGAAGACTTAACCATTAAACATTATCCTGCTGAATAAATTAATTTAGCAACACCCATTGCTGACTATCAAGCATTCAAATTTCGTAATATAATTCACAAACTGCAAGACAAACAGTTAAAGGCCTGATCAGACTGCCGTTTCAAAAGCCACTTGATCTGGAGCTACACTGTTTGCATAACTAGGGGTTGTTGTGTTCAACTGGATAAAGGTTTAACATACACTCAGCCACTTATAAGACTAGTTTTGAAACTGAGCTTCCTGTTGTGTCCATTTCTGTATTTATTGGAAGTACACCAGGAGGAAATCTGACCAGGGTCCTCACTGTTTACATTAATTACAAGGATTTGTGTCAAAAATATGAAGTTGTTTGTGAGAGCAAACATGTGGGACAATAATTTCCAGGGTTAATTTTAAATAGTACAGTAAAATTCCTATATTAAGACCACCTTTTGGACTGTTCAAAAATGGTCTTGAAGACCACTTTGAACAGTCCCAAAGGTGGTCTCTGACCAGAGGCCACTGTTTGCAGAAAACACAAAGAAAGAATAATTGCAACCTACTAAATAAGCCTTTTGAAGCAGAATTTCACTGTATCTTTATAGTATTTCATTTTAATGCCTGTGGTCATTTAACAGCCTGACAACATATAAACGAAGAGGGTAACAATACTCTAGCTGTTTACCAGTTTTAATTCTTGCCAGTTCTTATTATGATAAGCTGAACACCAAGTAGCTTAAATCCTGGCGACATACAGAGGTTTATATGAAAGTAAAGTGAGTGAATGTTTGAGTTTTACGTCTCACCAACAGCTAAGGTCATACGGATACGGGATCGACCTCGGTTTAAAGACTTATCCGAACGTCTGGAGAAGCTCGGGATCGATCCTGCGACCCCTGGTTTACAAGACGAGTAGCATAACCACTACACCACGGAGGCTTCTATATATATGGAAGTAAAAGGGCTATCCTTTGGAAGCAAGGAAATTCGATCAGTAATAGGCCTAGTAATAACCCCTAACCACTACCCTGGCATTAATCTGAATCTTGTGCCAACTTTGTCACAATATAAGCAGTATAGCCTCCTTTAAACTATATTGCTATCTAATCTTGCGCCCCACGCCCATCGGGGCTTGAAGATATATAGTTGCTCACAGTGCTGAAACCGACTGGCGATGCATGTAAATCCTATTGGTTTCAATGAGCGACAGGTCTTGGGATGCCATTCCATCTCAATCTCGGGTAAAAGTTCCACAAAATTGGAAGCATCGTCTCCAAAATGACCTATACAGCGTTGACGGCGTCGTTAAACCTACCAAAAAAAAACCCATCTCATCTTGAAAAAGTTTCCTTTTAACAAGGCGCCTTGTCCAGTTTTTGATCGTTTTTGAGTCTACATGAGCATGTAATGAAAATAGGCCAGATGCGTCACTGCTGATTATTTAAGGACCATTGCACTAGAACAGGTCCTTATCATCATCAAATTCACATGCATGTGCGCAACTAATTAATACACATGACAGATTCGGCTTCTCTTGTACTACATGTCCGAGAGCAGGAAAGGCTCTGGCCAGACTGCGCGTTTGCACAGGCTCTTCAGAGTTTGTGCTGGTCGCCTTTATGATAAAGATACTTCTTTCTTTTGATAAAACATGTCTCTGCGGGCAAATACCGTCTAAGTAAGAAGTCGATTCAATACAATGCCATTACGCTGCATCGACGTTGTCACTTTAAATAAGCATGATTTTTTATGGAAACTGTTTTCGCGAAATGTTTTGTAGCTGTGAAGGGGGCTGGGTACAATCGCTGACACTTAAAGCCGGGGGTCTGGTTCTAAGCCTACCATGTACGGGTAACCAGCAGACAAACGTAGGTGTGGCTTTGACTTGATGGGCTGGTTATCTATGGGGGTCATAAAGCTGATAAAGATTATAGGTTATGATTGATTTTAATAAAAAGCTGCTGTCCATATATTTATCACGCACAACCCTTCTAAAATTGGAAATAAATTAGGCTTCAGAACAATGACTGTTTCTCGGTTATTATTATTGTTATTATTATTATTATTATTGTTATTAGCGACGGTTGCTGAAAACCGGTTGACACCAGCCTGTGAGACTGAGGACAACCAGCTAAAAACCAACAGCTGAATTTGATTATCTGTTCCTTCATTCGTAAATGATTAGAAATCCTGAATGAGCTTCTAATCTTCAAACCTTTTGTGGGGGTGGGGTGGGGGTTCTTGGGGTCTTCATGGGTTATTTCTATTGCGGATTGCAAACAGATGTTCTTAGAATAAATATAAATCTGCTGGTATTTGAGGGGATAGGACATACCCGGGGGTGGGGGGCATTAATGATTGTTGGTGTCGGTGTATGTACCTTATTATAATGAACAGCACAATATATGGTTTAGGGTTGGGCTTTAAGCTGTTTCTGTCATATTAAGCCCTATATGAGCTGGAGGGGGACAGGGCAAAGCCCTGGTTAGTGGCACTGAATGCATCTTATAAGGAACAACAACTTAGCCATGTATATTTCGGCGATGGGGATCTGAAGAGTTTCTGAGATATTAATAAGTTCTAAGTAGTTGGATCCTTTGTCTTTGATTGATTTGAGGTTTAATGTCCCAGTCAACACTGTATAGGTCATTT
Source organism: Lucinisca nassula (assembly GCA_963580285.1). NCBI lineage: Eukaryota > Metazoa > Mollusca > Bivalvia > Lucinida > Lucinidae > Lucinisca > Lucinisca nassula. The sequence continues at coordinate 7,351,079 of OY757024.1, read as the reverse complement.
TGGAGACATTGCTTCCAATTTTGTGGGACTTTTACCAAACATTGAGATGAAATGACATCTCAAGCCCTGTCGCCCAATAAAACCAATATGGTTTAAAAGCATGGGCCGTCCGACTCACACCACTTGGGCAGGCTTAGATCCTCTAAGCAGTTTTCCGGTACTCGTGTGCTGTCGGTTTCAGCATCATGCGTGAAAGCATCATGCAGCCCATCTATTCAAGCCCCGATGGACGGAGCCGATTGGATCCTTTGGAAGCAAATAATTCACCAAATAAACGCAAATAGAAGATTCGGTTTTATTTGAGTCTGTTCATGACCTGTACTGAAATGTGCAACACCGGCCACGCCCTCTAGCATCGAGAACTCTATTTTCAAAATGATTCTAAATGAACTCAATGATCCCAAAGGACAAGAAAATACAAATGTATAATCTGCACTATATTGAATTGATGTAAGCCTTATTTATCTGGAGGGCGTGGCGCACCCGTCAGTGCTAAAAAGAGTGACTATAAAGCTTTCCATGATATTAAACTATATGTGAGCTAGAGGGGTGTAGCACGCCCCAGGAAGATCCCTGGTCAGTACCACTGGATAGGTATTATCATACCAAACAACAATATACATGGCTGTATATTATTTAGTAGCAGGGATCTGAACAGTTTCCATAATGGCATTTCCTTAGTACAATGGAGTGGGGGTGGCACGCGATCTCTAGGTAAACCCTAGCGGCTTATTTGGGTGGTAGGGCGTGGGATGCCATTTATTCTTAATGTCGGACGAGAGTCCCACAAAATCGAAAGAAAAGTCTCCAAATGACTTGATTAGTGCTCAACACAAACAAATAAAACTGTAGCTCAAAGTAACAGATATGATGAATGCGGTCTGAGTGACTGTTGGACTGTTGGGTTTTAAGGAAACTGGCGAATAGTAGACCATCTAAAACCTGGCTTAAACATGAGGGAGGGGGGGGGGGGGGTGGGGGTGGAGGGGTGTGAGGGAGCAGCCTTGCAAACTGCATTGCTGTGTATGAAGAGACTGAATAAAACCGAGCCTCCGATTTTCGTTCTTTCATGTGTTCTTTGTTTCCAAAGGCAACCTTTTAGCTTTGTATTTTAAACGGCACAAGAGGCCTATCAAAACAAAGAGCTGTTACCAGACAACATAGCTTGCCTGAAAAGTGTAACTGAAGCCATGGACATGGATATTTCCTGATAAACATTTGGTCCGTCATGTTTGAATATTAACATTATCAACATATCCAATATGAACCATTATATGGTTTGGAAAATATGATCACTAAAATCTTTCAGTTCCATTACGAAAACACACCTATATAAATACATTGTAAACTCTACCCCCAAGAAAACGAAAACTTTTAGATGAAAAAAAAAAAATGATTTTTCTTACTTCTGGTCCAAATAAAAATTGTGGGTACACGTTAGAACCGCCTCATCGAGGCGGTTCTTACGAGCACCTACAATCTATATGATAGAGCATAAATAAGAAAATAAGGTTTACCCCTGTAAATCCCAGTTTTACCATATAAAAGTGGGGTTCAAGGTGGTAAGAATTAAATAGGCGTGTTTTCGTGATGTATGCGCACGAGAGTGGTATTGCTGAATAAAACCTTGGATCTATATCTATCAGCATATCAAACATGAACCAAATCCTTCATATGGTTTGGATATTATGAGCTCTTAAAAACTTTTCCCGATCATTGTCTTCACTTTCTATTTTTAAACAAGTTGAAATGTTATATGATATTTTGTAAATTGTTTAAATATTCGTGTGCCGTAATAATGATCCTAAGTATTGGGATAGATAAGCCTTAGCAAAAGTACAGACCCAGATTATGAACAGTCTGATCAGGGTCTAAACTGTGTGTGTTTTCAAACCCAGATCAGACTGCTCCTTCAGAAACATTCTGATCAGGGTATGCACTGTTTGACATTCCGTCTGTACCTTTTGGACTTCTTGCTAGATCATGAAACAAACTTGTCAAAATATTTAGGAGAATTACAATAAGTCCTTAAGGTGTCCGGCTTTTTAGGATTTTTATGGTAAATTCAAACTGTTAAAAATTTAAGTGACAGCTTGTGTATCTTCTGGAAATCATTGGAATATTCCAACAATTTTATGCTTCTGATGTTTTCACGATTATGAAAATGGAATGTCATATTCTGAAAAAAAAAATGTGAATATTTTGTAAATTTTAGGAATAATCTTCTAATTTCAAACTTTAAACAATTTTAGTGACAGCTTGTTTTTTATGAAAATGGTTCTAATTCTAGCAATTTCAATGCTGTAAAGAGGTGCAAGTATTGGTAATTAAATGGTCTAGAGAATAAAAAAATGAGGTAAGCTCATGGAATCGCTGAAATTATTCTTTGATTTAAAAAAATTTAATTCATAAACTAAGTATGACATCAGTAGTTTTAATTGCAAACATTTGAAATTGTAGGAATATTCCAGCAATTTCTGTGGCTAAAGAATAAAGATACCAATATATTAAGGTATTGTGCAATCCAAGCTATTTACGATATTAAGAGGCTGATTGTTGGAATATTCAATGAATTATGACCACAGAATGAAACTGAAATTGTTATTGTATGGAACTTGTCGGAATATTATTGCCATTTATTGAAATGGTATATTCTGATAGACGTTGTATATTTTGTAAATTGTTGGAATATTCCTGTATTTTTTTAAACATTTTAATCAGTTTTAGTGACCGCTTGTATATCTCTTGGAAAATGACACAATATTCCAGCAATTTAAGAATTAAACAGTTTCATGATTATGACATGGGAATTATATTCTGATAATTTTTTCATGTTTGTAAATCATTGGAGTATTTCTGTAATTTCAACGTTTAAAGGATTTTAGTGGCAGCTTATGTATCTTTTGGAAATCGTTGGAATATGCCAGCAATTTTAGATTTTAGATTTCACGATTATGAAATGTGAAAGGTTCCAAAGTTTGAAGTCCTTGGAATATTACTGCAATTTTAACTTTGTTATTATATATTAAAGAATTCCAAAATTTCTGTAAATAGATGGAATTTTCCTGTAATTTCAAGCAATATAAGGGACAGCGTGTGCATCTACTGGAATTTGTTGGAATACTTTAGCAATTTTTTTTACTTCAGTAGTTTTCATGTTTATGAAATGTGCAGTGTCATATTCTGACAAATTTTATTAATTTTGTAAGTTGTTGAAACATTCCGGTAATTTCAAACTAAAACAGTTTAAGTGAGATCTTTTGGAAATTGTTGAATATTCCAGTAATTTTAGATTTCAGTAGTTTTCATGATTATGAAAGTAGAAGGGCTCCAAAGTTTGAACTCCTTGGAATATTTCCTGCAATTTTAGCTTTTTCATTGTTATAAATTCAATAATGTGAAGAATTGTCCTGTTGAATCATGTTTAAAAGTTTCAAAAAGAGGGTACGTATATTCGCATTGCTGGAATATATTCCAGAGATTTTTAATGAAAACTGATGACAAATTCTGAAAAATTGGATCTATTTTGTAATTTGTTGAAAAAGTCATGTAATTTCAAAGTTTTTAACAATTTTAATGACAGGTTATGTATCTTATGGATATTGATGGAATATTCCAGCATTTTTTTACTTCAGTAGATGTCATAATTATGAAATGTGAAAGGTTCCAAAGTTTGAAATCCTTGGAAAATTCCTACAATTTTAGCTTTTTCATTATTATATATTTGAGAATGACCGGAATTCTGTAATTCCAAAGTTTAAATAATTTTACTGAAATTGATGGAATATTCCATCAATTTTAAACTGCAGTAGATTTTTATGATTTTAATGGTTCCAAATGTCGAAATCCCTGGAATTTCCTGCAATTTTAGCTTTCTCACTCTTGCTCATTCAAGATTGTCAAGAATGTTTTGTAAATTGTTGGAACATTCCTGTAATTTTAAACTTTAAACAATTTTACTGACAGCTTTTGTATCCATTTGAACTTACTGAAATATTCCGGGTTTTTTTAATTCAGTACTTTACATGATTATGAGATGGGAAAAGTCATATTCTGAAAAAAAATGTATATTTTGTAAATTGTTGGAATATTCCTGTAATTTCGAACTTAAATAGTTGTAATGAAAGCTTGTGAATCTTTTGGAAATTGTTGGAATATTCCAGCAATTTTAGATATCGGTAATTTTCATGATTATGCAAAGTTTGAAATCCTTGGAATAATCCTGCAATGCCACCTTTTTGCATTGTTGTACGTTCTTAAAATGTAAAGAATTGGCTTTCACATCATTTAAGAAAGGTATGAGAAAGGTATGCTTATTCACATTGCTGGAATATTCTAATGGTATTATAAATGGGAAATGCCTTATTCTGACAAATTGTGTTTGTATTGTAAATTGTTGGAATATTCCTGTAATTTCAACAGTTAAACAATTGTTGGTGACAGCTTATGTAGCGTTTGGAAATTGTTGGAATATTCCAGCAATTTTAGACTTCTAGTCGCATTTTTGAACTGGATTGCTGGAATATTCCAATGATTTTAGTTGTGAAATACATGTATAGTGGTTTTGTTTGTTGTTGTTTTTGTTTTGCATATACAAAATGAGAATTTAAAAAAATGAACTCATACCTTGTCTTCTTGTCTACTCTCTTGATTAACAGCTGATTGGTGTTAGGTCAAGAAAAGGCCCCAAAGTTTGCAATCATTGGAATATTCCAACTATTTCAATGGTTTATGAATTAAATGCAGCAGAAATAAATACAGTTAATCTGAATATGAAGATAAATATAGATTGTCTTTGTTCATATATATCATTAGAATATTCCTGCAATTACAAGCCCACTTTCTCTATATATAAATCAGTGGAATATTCCAGAGATTTAAGTGTGACCATTTTGTAAAAAAAAGGATAAAAATGTCTGGTCTGATGAATAGAAAATAAGATGTTATGGTGCAAATTGCTGGAATATTCCACGGATTTTATTGTTTAATTTAAAGGGAGGATTTGAAGACAGGATATTGTACCCTTAAATATTTCGCAGTTTTAGAGGGTATAAAACACATTGCAAAATTCTACCCTTGTTTTGACCTAATATTTTGACATCCAAAAACGTGAATTTCCTTACGAAAAAGGGAATTTCGTGCAAATTCCCTTTTTATTTTGTATTCGATTACAGTAAGTAGTAACAAACAACAACATAAATAAACCGCCACAGAAGAACCGCCTTGGAACGGTCAGTGGAAAGATTTCCACTGCGGCCGGGGGGGGGGGGGCTTAAATCGATTTTACGTGGCCACAAAAACCCTTTATAAAAACCCTTTATATAAAGGAAACTTTGGTTTAATAGTGTATTCATTATATCCCTTATTTCTGCTCCGACGAGACATTGGTTGTAGGTACTCGTTAAAACATAGGTTGTATGTACTCGTTAGAACCGTCTCGTTGTGGCGTTCTAACGGTCACCCACAACCTATATTTAAAGTATAAATAAAACATGTCACAATAGTTCAACAAAAAGTGACCATTTTAAATAGTTTCTGCATCCTTCTTTACTTAATTATCAGGAGGTCAAGCGTTTTCGAACATTCGCAAAGTTTCATAAAAAGTATTATTATATATACCCAGAAAATGCCAAGTTTACTTTGTACAGAAGTAAACGATCAATATTTTTCCATATTACCCGAAGTCCAGATCATTTTGCCCGTAGATAAGCAGTCTCGTTCACAATAGAACTACTTTTTCGATACCAAAAAAATCGACAGCCATTTTGTTGTGCGTATCGACTGAAAGAAAGTAAAACAACACAAATAATTATATACTGGGGCATAAAGTGCATAATGAGTGCACAGTGAGTGAGTGTTTGAATTTTGCGTCCCACGCACAGCGAAGGTCATATGGAGATGGGACCAGGGTTAAAAGACTCATCCGAAAGTCTGGAGAAGCCCGAGATCGATCCTGCGATCCCTGGTTTGCCGAACTCAGACAGAAAGAGACCTCATATTTATGAGTCAGCGCTGGTACCTACCAACATGGTCAATTTTACAAACCATGCCATTGTTCATCTCTGTAATCAAATTGCGCGCCAAACGAACAATTTAAAAGCTTAACATGTGTATGGTTCTGTCTTTTCTGATAAATTTTCCACCAACATAATGTGATAGCTCAGTGGTTCGTGCACTTGCCTCTGATGCTAGAGGTCTCGGCTTCGATCACCCGGCAGCGGCAATAAAATTTCGGTGTCCGAACACGCTCCGTTGGTATAATTTGCAGGGATGAATGACATAAAGTGCACCGTCCTTCGGATCGGGACGTTAACTGGAGGCCCTCTGTGCAAGGAGAACCATCCCCATTATACGATTACTATGTAGGCTTTCATCCTGCAAAACCTGGGGTGTATGTCATGTACACCTGCAGTAATGTTCAAAAGTGACAGACGCAGTAAAAGTAGAAAGAAAGAAAGAAATATAAACCTTATGTGAGTGAGCAACTCGCCACATTCAGCCTTCGCTGTTCATAAAGGCCAATTTCTTTTAAAACCATAACAGTGAGATGCGCACCGATATTTCGATTTCGCTCCTCGCCGGGTCCGTGAATTAAAATTATAAAATAGTTTCTACGTACATTGTCCTCCTTTCAATGATTTAAGAAGGACAGCTAACACTGAAACATTTTCCCTAAAAGCCTTACCAGGAAAACCGTGCTTTTCTAAAACGAAAAAGTCGATGCAATGTCACATGACATGGGTATTTTTCATAAAAGCGACCAGCTCTGACTCAGGCGAGCCTGTGCGGAAGCGCAATCTTGCCAGAGCCTTTTGTAGAAGAGAAGATGCATTTGAGTGGGCTGCGCACATGCATTTGACAAAATATATGTAAATTTGATAATGATAATAAGGGAGATAATACAGACGAAATGACTTACTTCTCAAAAAGGCAAATTTAAGCCACAAAACCTGAGAAATCGAGTAAAAAAGAATATCGAGACAGCCGGCTGTAATTTCATATTTTAAATATTGTATTTTTTACCAGTTGATAAATTTACGTGAAAATAAATTGAAAAACAGCACAAATTATTGCTTGAAGAAAAAAACTTTAATCATATGAGTGCGCGGACGCCGGGGTATGGCAATAGATCCACCTACTTTTGAAAGGCGAGCAAAAATGGTTGATGTTCACCTTTACAAACTGGGGCAGCCTTCCTTTTAAAAGGAAACTTTATTGAAAGTTATATGCAATTTCACTGGTTACGAAATAGAACCATTACATATAATAAATATCACCTTAACCCATATCGATTTGACATATGAGAATTTTACTTCTTAAACGTATTAAATTATTGAACGCGGTTTTGATATATGGCCGTGTTTACCAAATGTTTTTAGCCAGCCAGTTAGACGAACAGACACTTTGATTATAGGCACTCCTTTCGGGGGAGTTGGAATATTAGTTTTGCACGGCCCGTAAATGAAGGGCGACAGGGCCAACTTTGGTAAGTGCTCTAAATGAGACCGACTTTTTTATCAGGTCAATTCTATGTTCTTTAGATCAGCTCTGTTTTACATTGGTCGCGGGTCGTGAAAAGCTGCAATATCAAAGAAGATGCCATAATTCACATCACGAAAACAGACCTATACAGTTTTGACCCCTTGAATCCCAGTTTTATACAGAAAAACTGGGGTTTACAGGGGTATACCTTATTTTTCTTATTTCTGCTCAAAATATAGGTTGTGGGTATTCGTTAGAACCGCCTCCAGCAGAAATTAGAAATAAGAAATATATCGAGGCGGTTTTAACGAGTAACCACAATCTATATTTTAGAGCAGAAATAAGATAAAATAAAACAAATTTTCATCTTAATTCGGCGATAAAGGTTACAATGTATTTGTGTTGGCGTGTTTTCGTAATGGTGTTTTGGTAATCTTTCTCCTACGACATTTAGACACATTTAAGCCAGGTCAGAAGACACGAAGATCGAGGCAATAGCTGGCGTTACCGGAATAAAACGGCACGACGGATATAAGTAGCTGCCTCTCGGCAGGAGAAAGGAAATTTGTATCAATAAGACTACTACAGGTAGCTTTGCACTAAATACTGGGGGTACTGGCTTTTATCACTTTGGGACAGAGCTTTTAGTTGCAGTCTAAATACCAGACAGGCTTCCATTGGATAAATATCCCATGTTTCATTTCAATGTGAGAAAAGGATGATTATAAGGAAATGAAATGATGTGTGTTTTATAATTATATCTGCAAGCTCAAAGAAATTGTTGCTGATTTTATAGTGTCACCTCTCATTTAAAAAGCCGGCTTGTATTCACTGCGAATCTGCATGTAAACAAACATGGCGGACCATAACTTGAAAAGGAGACGGGCAACATGTGGATTTTTTCTCATCAACTTGTTGAGCTAGGATGGCTCTATAAATAAGTAAGGTTTGAAAAGTTTTGTATGTGTAGTTTTTGTGGGAGCATGTAAAAGGTTACTATTGTCGCCTATGGAAAATATTTAGTGGTAAGCTCCCTATACCAAAACTGAAAAAATCAGCCCCACACTCCAGTTTTCAGTCATTACATCATATTTTCACACATTGGTAGGTTCTATCCAATTCTGTATCATAAAATGGATATTCCTGGCATGTGGTTTGCCATAGAAACTGTAAAAAGTGTAAGATTAGTGGTAATTTACGTCTGACTGGGTGTATTTCATCAGTTTTTGCTTCTGATCTGTTCATGGGGGGGGGGGGGGGGTTGTTACTTTAAAGCCATGTTAATCAATTGTTATTGGGTTTGTTTTGGAAAAAATCTTACAGTAAGTGTATAACCAGGTACACAAGCGAAAGAATATATTCCATCTGGATTATAACAGTAAGGTTACATGGTTTTTGGCCTTGGTCTCCAGCAAAAGCAAAACTTCAAAATTATCTCTGCTGCAATATTGTGATAATTTTTCTCATCTATTATTGGTTCTAATTGATTAGATTCATGTTAAAGGATCTTAACAGATATATATCCACTATTTCTCATGGTATTAAGGCATTTATAATCATTTTTGTCAAAGTTTTATCATCAATATATCCTCAAAATGCCATTTTTACATAAAATAGGGGGTATAGGTGTGAAATCAGCCATAAATACCAGTTGGTATGCTATTAAGGCATAATTTAGTGCTTTTTAGGATTGAAGTGTTCCAAAGACATAGAAGAAGAACCACTGATGCAAGCCGGTGTCTGGGTTCCATTCCAGAAAGAGGTAAACTTTGCGCTTTTTCACAAAATATGGTTTGTTCGGCTTTCATTGTAGAATCTGAAAGCGATAACTTTTTCGCGAACTTCAAAGATTCTTTGTCACTGAACATTTATTATGCATACTTAAATTATTAGATATGGCCTAAATTTCTATTTGACAATGTTTTTGGTGGATCATAAAGACAATAAGGGTTTGGTATAGGTAGCTTTGCACTAAATACTGGGGGTACTGGCTTTTATCACTTTGGGACAGAGCTTTTAGTTGCAGTCTAAATACCAGACAGGCTCCATTGGATAAATATCCCATGGTTCATTTCAATGTGAGAAAAGGATGATTATAAGGAAATGAAATGATGTGTGTTTTATAATTATATCTGCAAGCTCAAAGAAATTGTTGCTGATTTTATAGTGTCACCTCTCATTTAAAAAGCCGGCTTGTATTCACTGCGAATCTGCATGTAAACAAACATGGCGGACCATAACTTGAAAAGGAGACGGGCAACATGTGGATTTTTTCTCATCACTTTGTTGAGCTAGGATGGCTCTATAAATAAGTAAGGTTTGAAAAGTTTTGTATGTGTAGTTTTTGTGGGAGCATGTAAAAGGTAACTATTGTCGCCTATGGAAAATATTTAGTGGTAAGCTCCCTACAGGATAAGATGATCCACTCACAGTTGGATGAGCGCGTCGTACTCTGGGCGCTCGCAACAAGTAACTTGTGCTAAATGACCAAGTGTAAGCTATTTAAAGTCTCAATCCCTGTTTTTGTCTGGTGTACCCCAAGGGTCGGTACTTGAACCGGTCCTTTACTTGGTGATGATCAAGTTATCTGTCTGCTCTTGCTGATGACTGCGCCATGTATATTCTCATGACTGTAAATCTCGTTCTACAAGGTAACCTGGATAGGCTGGCAGATGAAGTTCAATGTGGCTAAATATCCACCGAGGTTGTCGCAGCACCTCTCAAACTACTTATTTTACCAACAAACGCAAGGCCAGATTAAATCCGTCAATATGTTGACATAACCATTGCTGTCCTCTTGACCTTCTCAACCTGTTGAATCTGAAATAACATTGGGATGCCAAACCGACAATGCATACCTTAGCTGCGTGAGAACCAGTGTTTCGTGTGTATGCATTATCCTTTGTCTTAAGTCTAAGAAATACTAATGTCCTATTTGTTTTGGTTGTGATACCAAACCCTGCTCATTGGACACACAGCACCACCCCACCCTCTTATGAGCTCATGGTTCTTAGTCCAACGTTATTTTCCCTGCACATTAATTAGTGACATTGCCACTGATATTGACTCAGAAATAGGACGACTGTTTGCTACCGGGAAATCAGAGATACAGAGTGAAACTTCAGAATGGTGTGTAGTTAGTCTAGGATAATGAGCACGGAAATTTGGCATAATATTTCAGCCCGTTGAATGCAATATTATTCGGATGAAAGAAGAGAACCAATAAAACGGAGGGTTCTTACACCTGGAAGGAAACAGCCTTCAGGAATATAGATTCCATTAAATACCTTGGTCTGACAATCACACACGATTTGACATTGAATACACACATGAGCAACATGTTCTCACAGGCAAATAGAACGCTTGGTTTCCTGAGGCGAAATCTTCATCAGTGTCCTCATTATGTGAAAGAGGCAGCATATTAAGGACTTTTTCGCCTAATCTTGGAATACGGTAGTTGTATCTGGGCTCCAAATGCAGATGTTGAAAAAGTTCAAAATAGAGCTACAAGATAACAAGCAGTTACTGCTTTGAAACTGAGAGTATGACTGGAATATTAGGTAAGTTAAGATGCAAATCTCTCAAGAAAAGGAGAAGAGACAGAATGCTCATACTGTTATACAAATGTCTAAAGGGTGCTACCAGCTTTCCAACAGATGACCTTGTTTCCCCAGCTAGGCGCTGCAGAAATCACCATTACTTGCGTTTTAGACCCCTACTGCCAGAACTGACATGTACAAAGATCTTTCATACCTCAGACCATTAAAGTTTGGATTTCCCTTCGCCATTCAATCATTTCCAAAGCTGGAGTTTATCTCCTTGGTCGGAGATTGGACTAACTTCCCATATCACAGGTTCTGGTGTATGAATATTATTTGACAAATCTGATTCTGATCAAGTTAGCATCTGTGACATGTTTAACGAATTGGAGAGGCCATCACTGGAGGCGTGTCGTGAACAGTTCTCCTGAAACATCCTTTAAAACATAATTACCGATATATTGTAACAACCTGTTTAAGATACATGGACCTATTTTACTGTTTGTGCTAAGCTTTTATGTCCCTGTCAACGCTATTAAGGCCATTTTGAAGATGTTTCTTCCGTTTTTGTGGGACTCTTACCCGATATTGAGATGACAAAAAAAAAAAACAAACAAAAAAAAAAAAAAAAAAAAAAACGTCTTCAGCCATATCTCCAAAAGAATCTGCAATCCCTTTGCCGCTGTAGTGTAAAAGATACATCAGAAATAAACAAGACACTTTCGTTAGGTTCTTGTACGTATACCATCCAGTGCTTTACAGGTATGTCCTGAAGAATGTTTTCCCCCAGAACTGTTCTTCATTGTGATTACATTCCTTCTTTACTAGATGCCAAGACTGCATGCCGTATGATGTAGATTTGTGAAAGCATACCTCTGCTAAATAATTATTTATTCGAAATAGTTTCAAGGACGCATCCTGTGATCTTAGCTAAAATCGAAATATAGCCACCCACTTAACCGAAGGAATGGTCAGATTAATTGCGTTAAAAAGACATCATTCATTATTCCAGACTATTTGAGCTTTTCTTTTTTTTTCTCTCTCTCTCTCTAAAGTCTTAGTCTGGGTTAGTTGCCTCAATATTGACGTAAGTTTACAAGAAATGCTCCACAGAACTGAAAATTGGACGTGTAAATGTTTTTCTGAGTGTCCTAGTCTGGATTAGTTGCCTCAATATTGACGTAAGTTTACAAGAAATGCACCACAGAACTGAAAATTGGACGTGTAAATGTTTTTTTTCTGGGTCAGACTAGTTAAACATGACCAACCGCTTCTGAGGCACCCGAAGAAAACCGATGATTATTTCATGTGCGTTGCGCAGTTGCACCCTGGTAACGTCTACAGTTTTAACAATGGTGATGTCTACAAAACCTCCGCTAGGTGGTTGCAGATATAAGCCAAAACTACTTAGAAAGAGCATAATTGATTGGCCGAGCTCAAAAGTGCCAATGACAACCTGAGTTTTAAAAGTGTCAGGGTTTCAGCAGCAACAGAATGAAAAAAAAAGACTGAGCCAGGAAACAACCCGTTTTGCCAATTGGAACGTTTTGGGTTTCTTCGCTATTTCTTTGCGAAATTCCTATCGTATATCCGGCCGCCCGTGAGCGGGCCGGAAAAGGTGACAATAAAGTACACATGAAGCTGCTTTGTAATATACTGCATATTACGATAACACGCCCGTGAGACATAGTGCTTTTCTTTTATATCCCCCAAATGCGTTATTTTCTGATGAAAATATGTGATATTTTACTTTTAATAAGGGCAAACGTGTGTTTTGTGTGCTTGTTAGAACCGCCTCATTGAAGCGATTCTAACGAGTACCCACAACCTATGCCTTGGAGCAGAAAGAAGAAAATTAATATATACCCCGTAAACCCAAGTTTTCTGCTTATAAACTGGGGTTTATGGGGTCTTCATTTCACGGACTTGTTTACGTGATGTATACCGTCACATGCATATATCACGTGAACAAATCCGTGAAAAAAAAAAACAAACATCCCCTTTATACCCAACTTTATATAGAGAAAACTGTGTTTACGTTGGTATACATTATTTTTCATATTTCTGCTCCAAGACGTAGGTTTGTGGGTATTGAGGCGGTTCTAACGAGCACCCACAAGCTATGTTTGCAATATATATGGGAAAATAGCACGAATTTTCATCAGAAAAGTACCCCCCCCTCTCCCTTGCACACTAGATAAGAAAATACTGGACTCAACGCTAGTATGGAAATTCTTATGCTACCCGTGTCATGGATGAAAAAGCGAGAATTTTCACGTTTTGATGTGTACTGGTTGAAAAGAACGTCACGTTCATCGTCGTTAAGTGGACGTCATTGTACGCATTGACGCCAAAACGCCGCATTTTGTCATCAAAATATGGAGGACGTCGACAGTCGAAATGACTGCATTATAAAACAAGAGGACCATGATGGTCCTATATCGCTCACCTGAACAAACAGACTTGAAGTTGCTAACAACTACAACCTCCACTGCAGGCCACCACCAATAAGCTGTCCGCACCGATTTATTGTACCAAGTCTGAACAAATTTCTTTGATTCTTTCGCAAGATAGGGTGCAGGCAAGCCAAACTGGCAGTTTTTTGGGGGACCTCTGCCTTTTCAAATTAGGTCAACGTCACCAAATTCTAATCAAATCTTTGGTCGGTTGCCATGATATATTGTAAAAAGTTTGACCAATTTCCGTCGATTTGTTCATGAGGTAAGGTGCAAACAGGCCACAATTGACAGTGATGGTATGTACTCTTGAAAATAAGGTCAAGAACACAGAAATATAATGAAACCTTTGATCGGTTGCAATGTTATATTGTACCAAGTTTGACCAAAACTAATCAATTTGTTCATTAGATAGGGTGGGGCTTGAAGAAATATATGAGCTGCATGATGCTTCCACGCAGAGCTGAATCCGGCCCGCACACTAGTACTGGTAAACCGCTTAGAGGATCTAAGCCTGTCCAGGAACCGCGGTGCGAGGCAGACCGTCCATGCCAATAAACCATATTGGTTTCATTGGGCGACATGGCTTGAGATGTCATTTCATCTCAATGTCGGGTAAAAGTCCCACAAAATTGGAAGCAACGTCTCCAAAATGACCTTTACAGTGTTGACGGGGACGTTAAACATCAAATCAAACAAAATCATTAGATAGGGTGCAGACAAGCAAAAATTGTCAGTTTAAGGGACATGTGCCCTCGACAATAAGGTCACGGTCACCAAAGTCTAACCACATATTTGGTAGGTTGCAATAGTATATTGTACCAAGTTTGACCACATTTCATCAATTTGCTGTGCAGAAAATCCAAAATTGACAGAGTTTTGCTTTACGTGTCCTTGAAAATACGGCAAGGTCATCAGAATCTTACCAAATCTGTGGTATTTAGCAATGATGTATCGTACGAAGCTTGACCCAAATTAATCAATTCATTCGTTAGACAGTGTGCAGACCTTCAGGACGGATTGTGTGTGTATCGCTTGTATTAGGTCTTTTGGATAGCCAATTGGCCAGTTTGTGGGAAAGTAACTGTTCTTTTGGCTTTCCGCTGTTGGTGTTTCCGTTTGGGTTTCCCTTTAGAGTCTCTGGTGGGAGCTGTGGGTTTCCGCAATGATTTCAGCACCCAATTTCGTAAAATCATTCTTCGATATAAAAAGATTGGGTACAACATGGATATTATACGACAGACTGCATGCATGGTAGTTAACCCAATCACGGTTGGCAACTTTGCTTCCCTCTTTAATTGCACGCCGGTGGGTCAGGCCTCAGATTCTATGACGGCTCCAACGTAAAGGCTTATTGAAAATTAAAGAGATAATGTTGGTTGGTGCCTGATGCTCTGTCTCTGGTCGGGCTCATCGGAGTCTAACTGTTGGTTTTCTTTTGCTCCAGCATTTCAGTGGTTTCTTGCTGTCGAGTCCTCACCGTTGTCTCACCTCTGTGGTTCTTTGATTTCTGTGTTCACGGAGATGTTGCACTGATGAGTTAGGAGGCCTTCATGCGGACTGAACATAATTTTTTGTCTAAATCGCGACGGAAGTAAGGGCGAGGATTGTGGCCACGTAAAATCGATTTAAGCCCCCCGGTGGAAGTCTTCCACTGACCGTTCCAAGGCGGCTCTTCTGTGGCGATTTATTTATGTTGGAGTTTGTTACTTACTGTGTGTATCACTTGTGTCTTTTAATTTTGGATGGCCATATGGCCATTTTGTGGGAAAGTAACTGTCCATATGGCCTTCCTTTGTTTAGGTTTCCATTATGGTCTGGTCGCTTAATGTTTGTATTTCTTTCCCTTTGGTGTCTTTTATGGATGGAGTAAGTTAATTGTATCAATTCCTGATCTTTGTTTTACTTCTACTTCGTAATTGTATCGATTCCTGATCATTGCCTTCACTTCTATTTTGGAATAATATGCTATTATACAGTTTTTACAATATTGCGCCTTTCAATCTCCTAAATGCTTAGTCTAACAAAAGCTTCAATAAAATACGACATATTTACACGTAAATTGCTAATACATTTCAGGTACTCTGCAAACACTTATGTCATAGTAAAAGAAACATTGTCAACACTTTCTCTAAGGCTTCCTTTCATTTTCCTCTGTTACGATTTTGGTCCGGTTCTTGTTAGTTCAAAGCGTTTACAAACTCGTCAAGATGTAAGATGTTTTGACAATATTTGAATCTTCTATTAATATGATGTTTTGCCTTTCAGAGAACATAACAACAAAGAACTGTATGATCCTTGATTGTATCAAAATTCATTCTTTGATGTAGTTTTGTTGTGTTTACTTTCTAACGCCACGAATCTGTGAGAAATACTGTAATAAACCAATATTATGGTAACAAGTCCGTGGAATTAACACTCATCAAAACTCCACTTTATATAGAGAAAACTAGTGTTTATAGGGACATACATTGTTTCACATAGTTCCGTTCCTAGACATGTTGTGGATAGTCGTTAGAAACGCCTCAATGAGGCGGTTCTAACGAGCACCCACAACCTATGTTTGATCATTCGCAAACAGTGCAGCCCCAAATCATACCCCGCAGAATGCGGCGTCTGTTCGGGACCTTCACTGTTTAGATAAAAATTATCCATGATCTGAATAAATTTCTCGAAAAAAAAATCAACCTGACACCATGGACTCCTAACATATATAAGGTGTGTGTGTGTGTGTGTGGGGGGGGGGGGGTGTCAATTGTGTACATTATCCCATTGTAAACTGGTGGACCTTTCCATTGCTAAATGTTGGACAAGTGCATTTATCATTAAGGGGTGTCAGGCCTAGTTTTTCATTCTTATTCCATTTTTGACAGAAAATCCTGTCAGACCGTGATCAGTCATCGCATTCTGCGGCGTGTGACCTGGGTCTGCGCTGTTTGCCAGGCTACCTTTTATATATACTACTCAAAGTTTGATAGGGATCACTTTTTTAATGTAAAATAATTTTTGGATGAATTAATCGGCTGAATCCAAATTTGATACATAATGAAAGAACACGTATCCTTCACAAAACCTAGTGATTAATTTTGTCAACCGGTAATGCATTCAAGCGTGACAACAGCAACCGTCTTGGCACCCCCAAAATTTGCCGTAACACGAAGGGATTTGGACAACTGATTTTTCACAAATTTCCAAATTTGTTTAGACAAACGTGCCTAACAACGTGTATGACGTCCACGGGCATCAATTACAGTACGACATCGCCTGCGCATGCTCGTAATCCGAGTCTGTATCTGGTTTTGTTGAATCAGCTTTCATTCAGTAACCAATGCATCTTTGAGCTCCTGTAAAGTCCTCGGATGCACAGGTCGGGCTGAAACATCACGCTGAAGCATTTCCTGCGCATGCTCAATCGGGTTTAAGTCCGGTGACCGAGTAGGCCAGTCCATACGAACGATTGTCTCATGTTCCAGATAGGAAACAGTGACGTTTGCACGGTTGGGACGGGCATTATCGTCCATCAGAATAAAGTCCAGGCCGATAGCATCTGCATATGGCCTCACAAACTCATCAAGAATATCATTACAGTACCTCACTGCCATTAACGTTCCGTTTTCAACGACGTACAAGTCAGTGTTACCGTTCACGCTTATCCCAGCCCAACCCATGACTGATCCCTTTCCATAGCGGTCATGCTCTGCCACATCCAAGTCATCGAATCGCTCTTTAGACATTCGCCACACTAATTGACGTTTATAAGTGAAGTTTAGACAGAATCTGGACTCCTCAGTAAACAGTACTGCCGTCAAGTCACGAACCGTCCACCTGACGTGAGTTCTGGCAAAGTCCAACCGGTCTAGCACGTGCTGTCTCGTCAACGGAACACGTACAGCAGGCCTCATGGCATTAAGTCCGAACTCGTGGAGCCCGTTTCTGACAGTTTGTGTAGAAATTCGTACTCCAGTTCCGTTCCTAAGCTCGTTATGCAAACGCGTAGCGTTCAGGAACCGTTGACGTCGAGACTGAATCAACAAGAAACGGCCCTGACGTTGAGTTGTAGCCTTTTCTCGACCCCGCCGTGTCTGTGTGAAGGATTTCCATTGGTAAGATGCCGACTCCACATTCGGGAAACCACGCTCTGAGACACATTCAGAATCCCAGCAACACGACGTTGAGAGACGCCAGATTCCAACATTCCGACGCCACGATTCATTTCTTCTGGGCTCAAACGTTTTCTTAATTGTCCTCTAGGCATTTTAGTGTTTCACAAACTCAAATGAAGTCCATTTTACGCTTGGTAAAGGAACACTGACAAGTTTGATTGGTCTGTTGGAAAGCAGTGCTACGCAAGATTTTGGGGGTGCATGAATTCATTTGCGAAGTGTGAGAAGTGTGCACTTAAATGAGTACTGAACTGCACATGAGTTTCTGTTTAAGATATATACCAATATACCGAGTACAAATTATGCCAAGAAATTTTTTAAATTTTCAGTGCAAAATTTGGTATATAAAAAGTGATCCTTATCAAACTTTGAGTAGTATATAATGGGTTAAGGGCTTTATATACGAGCAAGGGCAGACAACCCCTACAACAAGACCTGTGCTACATCCATTACAAAAAAACACGCCTATTCAAATATATTGAAAACTTCACCACCTTAAATGAGCACTTTCAGATAAAAAAAAATCTGATATATTTCATATTTCTGCTCAGGCAGAAATAAGAAAACTGGGCCCCGTCAAGCGATTTTGGTATTTATCGCCTATGCGAGCAGCGAAGGTTCAGGCGAGCCTGCGCATCCACGCAGCCTCGCCAGAACCTTCGCTGCTCGCTCATTCAAGCAGTGAATCAAGAGGAACCTTCAGACAGAAAGCCATATCCCTGCCCCCTCTGAATGGCTGGGCATGCGCAGTTAAAATTTGTTATGACGGAATGCTCGAAGACACTAATTCGCTTGGCGGGGCTCAACTAAAGTAAAGCGTTGTAAACCCCAGTGTTGTAAACCCCAATTTTAAAATCGATTTAAGACCCCAAGTGAAAAACTTTTCACTGACCGTTCTAAGGTGGTTCTTCTGTGGCGGTTTATCTTTGTTATAGTACGTCTCTGAATGTGTGTATCGCTTATATATTTTTAGACTAGCCAAATGACCATTTTATGGGAAAGTATCTGTCTCTTTGGCTTTCCGCTAGTGATGTTTCCATTAAGGTCTAGTTATTTCATGTTCATATTTCTTTTCTTTCCGTGTCTCTGATGAGATGTGTGGGTAATTGTATCGATTCCTGACCATTGCTTTCACTTCTGTTTTACTGTATAAAATGGGGTTTACGGGGGTCAGAAATATATAGACGTGTCTTCGTGATCGTCCTGGACGTGCGTTGAGCAGTGTACAATTTTCCACACAGTGTTGTACAAGTTATCATATTTAATTTTCTTCGGTAGCATAGCTGGTGTTTATAGAAATCTTACGACCAATGACGCCGCTGATCAGACTGCACGATTTCATAAGCTGATCTGAGTCGTCGCTGGTTTTAACTTGTTCCGACTCATATAGGAATGGCTGCCATAACAGCTAGCATCTAGCCGTGTTTACATAATTTACAGTTAACCCCTTTACTAATTCAATTGTAACACCTTGACCAGATAAAGATGTGCTATCTCAGGATAAGTGAGCTTTTTCAGGTCATTGTGACATTGCATTTTGTGAATGTACCGGACTACTGGAAATAAAAGTGACAAACGTGTTGTATTATTATTACTGGAAAAAACTTGAAGAAAAAAACAACAACAAAAAAACAATACATATATCATAGAAAATTACGGTCAGCTGATACCAAATATATATGGACCGATTATTGCGCACCGGAATGCTGGGACGCACCGATCGTAAATTGCCAATTCAAGAGTGAACAAAGGGAAAAACTGAAAAATGGAATACCAGATTCGTGTCATTTGATATCATGTTTACGGCTCGGCTTCGAGAACGCATGTAGAATCGCTCGGCAAGCCTTGCGATTCTTCAAGCGTTTTCGAAGCCTTGCCTGATAAACTTGCCATCGAAAGACTTGAATCTGGTATTCTCTATTTCTTTGTGTAGATTTTATCTTGCTCCGTCTCATATTAATAGGGTTCACTTGAATGCACTGCCATAAGTGTCGGCATTTTGCCGTTGATACCTGGTTCACCCTTATCAAATATGCATTTGAAAGTTCGGCAATATATTATGGCGATGATTATAAATAACAAACTTTTGTATTCCTTCATTATTGGTAAGTGTTATTTGTTTTCCTAAATATATTATACAATAATCATATTGTGTAATATTGTGATACCATATGTTCTGTATTTTACGAGTAAAAGACCCCACGTTATAAAGAGAAAACTCTGGTTTACGGGGGTATACATTATTTTTCTTATTTTTGCTCCAAGACATAGGTTGTGAGTACTCGTTAGAACCGCCTCAATGAGGCGGTTCTAACGAGCTCCCACAACCTATGTTTGCAGTATTTATAAGAAAAATATCACGGATTTTCATAAAAAAGTAGCCATTTTGGAGATGTGAATAAATGCACAATATCGCACTAGTGTGTTATTGTAATGGTATAAGTAAGTAAGTCTACCCTGACAAAGCAGTTTTATTCAAACAATTTCCACACCTCTATGGTTTTTAGCAGATAAATATTTTCTATGAAAATATAATCCTTTGAAAGCAAAAAGTAAACTACACAACTGTCTATTGTGGCGTGTACATTTTTTTCTGGGCCAGACTAGCTAGTTTCGGCCAATTAGGCCTCATCAGTGACCCTCACAAATTCTGCAATTGAATCAATGATTCAAAAGCACTTCTAGAAAATATAAACATTGATTATATGAATTCAAAGGAAATACACGGATTTGGGAATTTTCCTGCGTAAAACACGCATTAGGCCTAATACGTGTTCTACGCTTCCTCATAATCTTATAAAAGAAAAACTTAATTATTTAACTGAATGGAAATTTTATAGGGAAGACTCCCCCTATCTTGCATGTAATGTTTTTTTCACTTCTGAAGAGCATAAAATTGTACTTTATGGTCATGTCAGAAAGTGTGTGAAGCTGTCACATTTCTACTTGACAATATTTACAAAAGATTTGGTACTAAGTTATTTAGACAAGTTGTGGGTATTCCGATGGGTACTAAGTGCGCACCACTTGTGGCTGATCTGTTTTTGTTTTGTTATGAAAGAGACTTCATGATGTCCTTTTCTGCTGAAAACCAGTCTGAAATCATTGAAGCTTTTAGCTCCACTTCTAGATATTTGGATGATTTATTAACTATTGATAATACCTATTTCGATGACATTACGCAAACACGCCTATACAAATACATTGCCACCTTTATCGCCGAAAAATTGAAAATTTTAAGATGAAAAATTGTGATATTTTTCTTATTTCTGCTCAAAATATAGATTGTCGGCACTCGTTAGAACCGCCTCATCGAGGCGGCTCTAACGAGTACCTACAATCTATATTTTAGAGCAGAAATAAGAAAATTAAGGTATACCCACGGAAACCCCAGTTTTACTATATAAAAGTGGGGTTCAAGGGGGTCAAAATTATATAGGCGTGTTTTCGTGATGGTTTGATCAGTCAGATTTACCCCCCCCCCCCAATTTCAGTTAAAGGCATTTATTCTTGATTATTGAGGACTATCATTTCATTACATAATATTATGTAGCCCTCAGTGCTCACTGAAGAGAAGACCTCTGTCTTCAACAGGTAAGGGGCCGTCTTGGGGAAAATCAATAAATTACTTACTTTTGACTGGTGTACATTATTGATTTTCCCCTTAAGTGTCTCAGTCAGGGGATTCAACAAGAGCTACTAATCACCCTATTAAGGGCCGCATTTGATCTGCTATAGTCAGTATATCACAGGGGGGCAATTAAACAATTATGGACACACGGTGTGTTCTACTGTTACAGAATAAATGCCTTTAAATAAAGCAAATTCTCTGATACCGAGGCCCCGATTTTGGATTTACATCTATCTATTGTAGATGGGTTTGTTTCATGCAAAATTTATGATACACGCGATGATTTTGATTTTGAGATTGTAAATTTTCCTTTTTTGGATGGTGATGTTCCTTGTGCACCATCCTATGGCGTTTATAATTCGCAATTAATTCGATTTGCCAGAGTGTGTAGTCATGTAACTAACTTCAACACTCGTAATAAAGTGTTAACGGCTAAACTTTTTTTAACCATGGATATCGGTACCATAAACTAAGCAATGCCTTTTCAAAATTTTATAAACGTCATTCTGATTTAATTTCAAAATTCAATATAGGACTTAAATCTCTTCTGCAAAAAGGTCTATCGGAACCCGAATTTATAGTGACTTAGTATATAAATTCAGAAAAATATATAACCCAAATGACTTCAGCAACCAATTTCCTAAAATCAATCTTCGATATAAAAAATTGGGTACAACATAAATGTTATACGACAGACTGCATGCATGGTAGTTAACCCAATCACGGTTGACAACTTTGCTTTCCTCTTTAATTGCACGCCGGTGGGTCAGGCCTCAGATTCTATGACGGTTCGAACGTAAAGGCTTATTGAGAATTAGAGAGATCTAATTCAAGGTAATGTTGGTTGGTGCCTGATGCTCTGCCTCTGGTCGGGCCCATCGGAGTCTAACTGTTGGTTTTCTTTTGCTCCAGAATTTCAGTGGTTACTTGCTGTCGAGTCCTCACCGTTGTTTCACCTCTGTGGTTGTTTGATTATTTGTATTCACGGAGATGTTGCACTGATGAGTTAGGAGGCCTTCATGCGGACTGAACTTATTATTTGTCTAAATCGCGACGGAAGTAAGGGCGAGAATTGTGGTCACGTAAAATTGGAATTCGTTTCCGCTGACCGGTTCAAGGCGGTTCTTCTGTTGCGGTTTATTTTTGTTATGGTTTGTCTTTGGGTGTTTGTGTCGCTTGTGTTATTTTATTTTGGATAGCCTATTGGCCATTTTGTGGGAAAGTATCTGTCCTTTTGGCGTTTTGCTGTTGGTGTTACCATTAGGGTCTGTTGCTTCATGTTTGTTCGTCTTTCCCTTTGGTGTCTCTGTTGGGAGCTGTGGGTTGATTGTACCGATTCCTGATCATTGCCACTACTATTTTCTACGCAGGAAAAAATATTTTTGTGGAGAGATCAAACTCCTATAACGCTGCATTTCCTTTAAAATTACGAAAACGCGCCTATTTAATTTGCAAATTTTACCACCAAAAAATAAAAATTCATATAAAAATTCTTATAATTTTCTTATTTCTGCTCAAAACGTACATTTTGGGAATTCGTTAGAAACGCCTCTGCAATGTGGTTCTAACGGGTACCCACAATCTGTTTGTGAGCAGAAATAAGAAAAATAATGTATACTCCTTCAAAACACAGTTTTACTATATATAAGTTGGACTTGAAGAGGGGTCATAATTATATAAGCGCGTTTTAAGGATGATAGCGGTTTTATACAAACCATTTCCCCACGTTTATGTTTTAACGGATAAATATTTTCTTTGAAAAGATAATCCTTTGGAAGCAAAAAATAAACTACAGAACTAACTATTGTGGTGTATACATTTTTTTCTGGGCCAGACTAGCTAGGTTTGGTCAACTGGCCTCTTCAGTAAACCTCTAATATTTTCTGAAATCTGCAAAGGAAACAAAGATTCAAAAGCACTTTTAGAAAATATAAACATTGATAATATGAATTCAAGGGAAATACACCGATTTGGAAGTTTTCCTGCGAAAACACGCATTAGGCTAAATATGTGTTCTGCGCAGGAAAATGTATTATTGTAGAGTGATCAAACTCCTAAAACGCTGCATTTTATGACGATAACACATCCATGTGATATAGTACATTTTTCAAATCTCAAAAAGTGCAACTTTTCTGATGAAAATTTGTGACAGTTTTCTTGATTATACTCCTAACGAATACCCACAACCTATGTCTTGGAGCAGAAATATGGAAAATAATGTTTACCCCCGTAAACCCAGTTTTCTCTATATAAAGTGGGGTTTAGGGGGGGGGGGGTGGTCTTTATTTCACGGACTTGTTCACGTGATGTCCTCTATCATCACGCAAACACGACTATTCGATTACGTGTATATTGAAAACTTTACCACCAAAAAATGAAATTTTTAATATAACTAGAGCTGGTATTTATGAAACACAATGCCCCGAATGTCTTGACCCAAACATTGTTCGCCCATCACGTGAACACGTGCGTGAAATGAAGACCCCCTATACCCCACTTTATATAGATGAAACTGGGGTTTACAGGGGTATGTATACATTCTTTGGGTACTCGTTAAAACCGCCTCAATGGGGCGGTTCTAACGAGCACCCACAAACTATATTTGCAGTATTTGTTAGAAAAATATCACGAATTAAAATATCACGGATTTTCATAAGAAAAGTTTCCATTTTGGAGATGTGAAAAAATGCACTATATCGCACGGGTGCGTTATTGTAATGCCCTAACAAATATTGACAAGATTTCATAAGAAAAATTGATTTCATTAAAAAAAATCAAAGGCCAAAATCTCAGGAAAGGGGCCTAGTCCTGATGGGAAGAAAATATAAATGAGTAATAATTTCTATGTTATTTAATTAAAAGGGTAATCACTTGAAAAGGGGAGATAATTCGGAAAAGAAAAACAATATATGGGTCAACTATCTTTTTCATGAGGAACACATATATGAAATTTCAATACTCTAGCGTACGTCATATTCAAGTTATCCTATACACAAGAAACCAATACATATAAATGCCCAGAAATTGCAAAGGGCTATAACTTCAACAAAATATAAATTAATTGAAACTTTAATATGGTAATCTCCTCCTCAGTCCCAATCAGTACACCAAATATCAAGGTTCTAGCTCAAATATTTTTTTTTCAGATATCTTGCTAACAATATTTTTATGGTGTTTAATTGAAAGGGGGAATATTAGAAAAGGGGAGGTAATTTGGACAAGAAGAAATATGGGTCAATTTTTATTTCATGAAAAATCCATAAATGAAATTTCAAAACACTAGCGTACATGTTTGTCAAGTTACACTGTGCACAAGAAAGCAATATAATTAAATACCCAGAAATTGCAAAGTGCCATAACTCCAACAAAATTTATTTAAACCGTTTGAAAATCTAATCATGTTATCTCCTCAGTCCCAATCAGTACACCAAATACCAAAGCTCTAGCTCAAATACTTTTTTCAGATATCGTGCTAAAGAGATTTCTATGGTATTTAATTAAAAGGGAAATAACTCGAAAAAGGGTGATAATTTGGAAAAAAATAATGGGTCATCTATTTTATCATGAGAAATCCATAAATGAAATTTCAAAACACTAGCATACATGGTTTTCAAGTTACGCTATGCAAAATAAAGCAATACAATTAAATGCTCAGAAACTGCAAAGGGCCATAACTCCAACAAATTGTAGTTACATTGGTGGAAAATTTATTCTGGTGATCTCCTCCTCAGTCCCAATCAGTACACAAAATATTTTCAAATAATTATTATCTTGCTAACGAGATTTCAATGTTATTTAATTAAAAGGGATATAATTCAAAAAAGGGAGATAATTGGATAAAAAAATATGGGTCAACTATTTTTTCATGATGAATCCATATATGAAATTTTAGTTTATAGTTTATACTAATTTATTTTAGTTTGATTGCGATGGAAGCTTCAAGCTTATTTAATCGCTATCGAACACTCATTCCGGATGTTTTCACGCGCGCGAGAAAGAGGCAGTGACTATTACACCACCGCTACCCTTTTACACCTGGGTGGAGTGAGGCAGTGTCATGACGTGTCTTGCCCAAGGACCCACCTCGATACCATGTGCCGGATTCGAACGCACAACCTCTCGATCATGAGTCGAACGCGTTAACCACTGCGCTATCGAGGCTACTTAAGAACCATGTATGCTATTGTTTTAATATGGAATTTTAAAACAATAGCATACATGGTTTTAAGTATTCCATGCCGATGAAAGCGTACTGAAAGTATGAACGTTCAAACGGACAAGCCAGAAGCAATATGTCCCAACTTTAACAATTTTTATAAATTTTAGGGCATAACAAATTCTTATATTTTTCTTTTTTCTGCTCGAAACGAAAATTGTGGGAACTCTGCAAGGCGCTGCTAACGAGTACCCACAATCTGTTTGAGCAGAAATAAGAAAATAATATATACCCCTGTATGCCCCAGATTTACTACATAAAAGTAGGGTTTAAGGGGGTCCAAATTATAAAGGCGTGTTTTCGTGACGATGAATCATATTTTCACATTTTAATTAGAATAGTTAAATGTAAAATAGAAGGCAAAACGTCAAGAGAAGTAAACTATATCTTATCAAGCATTTTAATCATTGCTTACATGGCAAATATAACCTCAAGTTCGTTTTAATTTTTAAGTTACAGTTCTAAAACTCTCATAATGCTCGTGTGTGACCAAGTATTTCATGACAAGACGTTGCCAGTGGAACTTTTATGTCGCTATTAAGGGGAATGGGTACACCTTCAAGGGAGGAAACTACTGCAAAATATTTTGTCTCCTACGTGAATAGGGTCAACACTCAAGGGAAATATTTCCCTCCCGAGGAGTAAGTGAGTGTTTGAGTTTTACGTCCCATCAACAGCTAAGGTCATACGGAGACGGGACCTCGGTTTAAAGACTTATCCGAAAGTCCGGAGAAGCCCGGGATCGATCCTGCGATCCCTGGTTAACAAGGCGGGTAGCGTAATCACTACACCACGGAGGCTTATATCCCCCTCTGAGGAGCAAATTCTTTCCTTTAAGAGTAGACCGCTTTTTCATTGGACGGGGCTTATAGAAAAGAGAACAGGAAGTCCCGAAAGTTGTCTCCCTTTTAAAAAATGGCGGAAAATCTGCCAGGTGTTCTATTTCCCCTCAAATAGCACTCAAATTTTCTGAAAATTTGTAACTGGTCCGGTAAATGCCAAACCGAAACTGTCCAAAAATCGAGTTTTCACCACTATCGACTTGAACATTCTCCTCATTCTACTTGAACGCATGTGACACATTTAACGTTTAACTACTCTGGATATAGTTCATATTTATATCTATTAATTTGAACTAAAAATGTGCGTGAACACGCCGTTCAAACAAGATCGAGAGAATCGTTTTAACCCCCCAAAAATACACTTCTGGTGACTGATTTCAATTCAACGTTGTCAAGAATATTTCCTTTCACAAACAGAACCTCGCGGTCGTCATAATCTCAGGTGGTGTTACTAAATCATTTCTCGTGTAATGTTCCATACATCTGTATCTTACATTGTAGGGACGTTCATGGTTGTTTACAGTTCATGTGGTAATGGTTATCAGCTGATGGATGACTTTGAATTCTCACTCGAGGGAACAGACAATCTTCTATTTGAAGTTAAATCGTGTGCTGCTGTCACTTTGCTTCTCATGAACAATAAAACTGATTTCAAAACACAGCTGTATGAAATAGAATTAGGTATGGTTAAGATAGTTTAAATGCAACGCCGCATTACTGCTTTGTGATGTTACGAGGACTGTTCAAATATGAATGCAACTAAGCACATAAAAATGATTTCGTGATAGATTTCGATGAAAAATTTATTTTGTCCCCTCAAAGTATTCCCCTTTAACAGATATACAAACTTTCAGTCTTCTGATCCAATCATTGAATGCAGTTTGGTAGTCTTTTCGAGGTATACTATGAATGCACTGGAATATTGCAGAACCGAAGTGTTTGCGCTCTACAAATTTTCGACCAGAAAGGTATTTTTTTCAGCCGCGGGATCAAAAAAAAAGTCACACGGGCAAGGTAAGGGGAATACGGGGGGTGAGGGAGTTCAACAACCTTTTCCTGCTTCAGATAGTCTTGCACAATGAACGCCTTGTGCGATGACGCATTGTCATGTAGCAATCTGACATTGGCCAAACCAATTGAGGGTCTTCGTTCTTTGAAATATTTCTTCAATTTTCGAAGAACTTTATTCTTGTAAAACTTCGCATTTACAGTTTTGCCTTTAGGCACAGCAACCTGAATAGCAGGGCCCTGATTTGAAAATAATATGGCATACATTACCTTCTTGACGCTCATGGCCCGCTTTGCAATGCATGGTCTTTAGCAATACTTTGTTGCCCATATTTTGTTCTGAATCTTTCGTTTTGGCTCAAAAAAGTGAACCCATGTCTCGTCACCTGTGACGACATTAGCGAAAGACCGTTCATTGTAATTTGGAAACTTTTTAAGCAACTTCTTGGCGCACTAAACGCGTGTCTTTTTCTGCCCATCTGTCAACAGATGGGAAATCCATCTAGCACAGATCTTTCTGATTTTCAAATCCCGTTTCAGAATTTTATGAGCTGCTCCTTATGAGATGCCAACCATACTAGCTATTTGCCTAGTGGTGTTTCGTACATCGATAGCAACTATTTCTTTCACTCTAGCAACCACCTTGGCAGATCATGATGTTGCTCTTTTCGGCCGACGATCATGCGGTGCATCTTCTGTTGAGCCTACAGCTGAATTTCTTACACCAACGAAAACATGTCGGAAAAGACATTTCATTATGCCCATAAACCGAACATATTTCATCAAAAATGTCTTTGCACCGTATACCAAGAATACAACGATTCTTAATATAGGACCGTATTTCAACGGCGTACTCTGACCTTCTTCCAACCATGTTTTGTATTAGTATTCAAGAGTAGACAGTGTTTATTGAACGATATACATGGCTGAAGTGCACGGATTTTAACAGATTTGGTATCAATGTATAGGTAAAATGTTTTTCTACGCTGTGATATTTATTTCCAGGTGATTTTCGCATTAGTGCATGAGCAAACGTTCTACCTGCATTCATATTTGAACAGTCCTCGTAAAATGATGAAATAAATCATAAGTGTTGCCATTGGAAGCAAATAACGCGTAACTACTCTCCGCCAAACTATCACGTTTGACCCCCTTGAACTCCACTTTTATATAGTAAATCTGGAGTTAACAGGGGTAAACCTCATAGTTTTTTTTATTTCTGCTCTAAAAATAGATTGTGGGGATTCGTTTGAACCGTCTCGATTTTCCGGCGGTAAAATTTACAGTGTAATTGTATGTGTGCTTTGGTAATGATGTAAATTTCATGTATTTGTAATCAGGGTTATCAATTAAATACTTCACTCCCTTCTATGTGTACACATAGTTTTTGCTAGCATTTCGGTAACACACTCATACAAACACAATGTAAAATTTTGCCGACGAAAATAACGATTTTTTCAGAAGAAAAATTGTGATATTTTTTATATTTCCGCTCAAAATATAAATTGTGGGTACTCGTTAGAATCGCCTCGATGAGGCGGTTCTAACGAGTACCCACAATCTATATTTTAAAGCGAGTACCCACAATCTATATTTAAGAGCAGAAATAAGAAAAAAAGGTTTACCCCTGCATATCCCAGGTTTACTATATAAAGGTGGGGTTCAAGGGGGTCAACATTAAATAGGCTTGTTCTACACGTCAACCTTTGTGGGCTATTTTTTGTTTTCTTCTGATAAATGGAAAACAGCAGTCATGTGTAGAAAGGTCACTTCTAAGCAGAGTCAGCGACTGTTAGACAATTCACCGACGGAGAGAATATGTCCCCGTCAATTATAGATTCAAATGATGCGATCACAATTCATCCCTTATCCATAATTATCCTAAATTACCCATAATTACCAATTAGAATTATCAGTACATATAATTTGACTTTGGACAAAAATTTCGGGGAACTATTTTCAAAAGATACTTTACTACAACATTGCCAAACGGCAATCCAAATCGAAATATATCAGCAATACATACACGCAAGGACGAAGTAAAACAATAAGAAACCACAACAGAAGAACCGCCTTGGAACGGCCAGGAAAATGTTTTTTTTTTTTTCTTTTTTTGTAAATTTTTCTTTTTTGGACGGTGATGTTCCTCGTGCGACATCGTACGGGGTTTATATTTCACAGTTAATTCGATTCGCTAGAGTGTTTAGTCATGTATCCTACTTCAATACTCGTAATAAATTATTAACCGCTAAACTTCTTAATCAGGGTTATCGGTATCATAAACTACGTAAAGCCTTTTCTAAGTTTTATAGACGTCATTCTGATTTGTTTTTTTTTTAAATTCAAAGCTGGACTTAAAACACTTCTGCTACAAGACCTATCGGAACCCGAATTCTATGGTGACTTAATATATAAATTTAGAAAAATACATGCCTGTAATGACTTTCGTACCCAATTTCGTAAAATCGTTCGTCGATATATAAAGATTGGGTACAACATCAATATTATAAAACAGACTGTATGCATGGTGGTTAACCCAATCACGGTTGGCAACTTTGCTTCCCTCTTTGATTGCACACCGGTGGGTCGGGCTTAAGATTATATGACGGTTCCAGCGTAAAAACATAAATGGAATTTTATTTTATTTATGTATTCTTTATGTTGGTTGGCGCCTGATGCTCCGTCTTTGGTCGGCCCCCTCGGAGTCTAACTGTAGGTTTTCTTTTGGTCAAGCAATTCTGTTGTTGTATGCAGTCGAGTCCTCAAGCTTGTTTCATCTCTGTAGTTTTTTGATTTGTATGTTCTCGGAGATGTTACACTGATTAGTTAGGAATCCTTCATGCGGACTAAATAAAATTAGTGTATACCGCGACAGAGGTAAGGGCGAGGATTATGGCCATGTAAAATCGATTTAAGCCCTCAGTGGAATTCTTTCCACTGACCGTTCCAAGGCGGTTCTTCTGTGGCGGTTTATTTATGTTGTTGTTTGTTACTACTTACTGTGTGTATCAATTGTGTCTTTTTATTTTGGATGGCCATTTGACCATTTTTTGGGAAAGTAACTGTCCTTACGGCCATCCTTTGTTTAGGTTTTCATTATGGTCTGGTCGCTTCATGTTTGTGTTTCTTTCCCTTTGGTGTCTTTGATGGGTGCAGTAAGTTAATTGTATCGATTCCTGATCTTTGTTTTACTTCTACTTTAAATCAATTTCACGTAGCCACAATCCTCGCCCTTGGTTCTATATATAAGACCGGTTTGATTCTATGACGAGATTCTATGACGGTTCCAGCGTAAAGACTTACTGGGATTTAGAGAGTATCTAATTTTATGAAATGTTGGTTGGTGCCTGATGCTTTGTTTCTGGTCGGGCCCATCGGAGTCTAACTGTTGGTCTTTTTTTGCTCCAGCATTTCAGTGGTTTCTTGCTGTCGAGTCCTCACCGTTGTCTCATCTCTGTGGTTGTCTGATTTTTAAATTCAAGGAGATGTTGCATTGATGAGTTAGGCAAAAGTTAGGGCGAGGATTGTGGTCACGTTAAATCGGTTTAAGCCCCTCAGTAGAATTCGTTTCACTGACCGTTCCAATGCGGTTCTTCTGCCGCGGTTTGTTTTTGTTATTGTTTGTCTTTGTGTGTGTATCGCTTATATTATTTTGTTTTGGATAGCAAATTGGCCATTTTGTGGGAAAGAAACTGTTCTTTTGGCTTTCCTCTATTGATGTTACCAATTAAGGTCTAATTGTTACATGTTTGTGTTTTTTTTACATTTGGTGTCTCTGATGGGAGCTGTGGGTTAATTGTATCGATTCCTGATCATTGCTATCACTTCTGCTTTGAACTTTGTGTTCTCAGAGATGTTGCACTGATGAGTTAGGAGGTCCTCATGCGGCTATTTGTCTAAATTGCGACGGGAGTAAGGGCGAGTCCGCGTAAAATCGATTTAAGCCCCACTCCCCAGTAGAATTCGTTTCACTGACCGTTCCAAGGCTTTTCTGTCGGGTTTATTCTGTTATGGTTTGTCTTTGAGTGTGTATATCGCTTATTTTCTTGTGTTTATTTTGGATAGCCAATTTGCCATTTTATGGGAAAGTGACTTTCCTTTTTGTTTACCGCTATTTGTGTTACCATACGGGTCTGGTTGTTTCGTGGTCGTGTTTGGTGTCTCTGATGGGAGCTGTGGGTTAGGTTGATTGTATCGACTCCTGATCATTGCCGTAACTTCTAGTTTATTTAAAGTCAGACAGTTAACACAATAAAATTACCTATGAATAGCTATTCTGTCGCTAGCTAAACAGACAGCACGAAATATTTTTTACTCATCAGTGCAACATCTCCGAGATCATGAAAATCGAACGAATATAGAGATGAACAACGATGGAGACTCGACAGCATGAAATAACTGAAATGCTGGAACAAGCGAACTCCGGTGGGCTCGACAAAAGACAGAGTTAAATAAAACAGAGATCAGTTTAAGTAAGTCTTCAGGCTGGGGCCGTCCAAGAGCCCGAGGCCCGATCCGCCGGCGTTCAATTACAGAGGAAAATAAAGTTATCAACCGTGATTCTGTTACCTACTGTGCATGCAGGCATTCGAATAATATTTATGTTGTACCCAATCTTTTTATATCGAAGTATGTTTTTTTCCGAATTTGGGTATTGCAATCATTGCAAGCATATAATTAATATACGAAGTCACGATAAAATTCAAATTCCGATAGGGTTGTTGCAGAAAGGATTTAAGTTCAACACTGAATTTTGAAATAAAATCGAAATGCCGTCTAGAAAACTTAGGAAAGGCTTTGCGATTTTTATGATACCGTTAGCCATAATTAAGAAGATTAGCAAGAGCGGTGGGGCCAGCCACACGACAAGGCACTCTGGAAAACCGAAGCAACTGTGACACACAAACACCGCTAAACAAGAACAGATCGATCAAAGAAAACACCTATTTCGATGGTTTGATCAGTCAAATTACCGCCCCCCCCCCATGAACTTCAGTTAAATAAAGCAAATTCTTCTGATACCGAGGCCCCGTTTTTGGATTTACATCTATCCATTGTAGATGGGTTTGTTTCTTGCAAAATTTATGATAAATGCGATGATTTTTGATTTTGAGATTTTAAATTTTCCTTTCTTAGATGATGATGTTCCACGGGCGGATTCTATGGCATTTGTATTTCGCAACTTAATCGATTCGCCAGACTGTTAAGTCATGTAATGGACTTCAACAATGGTAATAAATTGTTAACTGCTAAACGTCTAAATCAGGGTTATCGGAATCATAAACTACGCAAAGCCTTTTCAAAATTTTATAGACGCTATTCCGATTTAATTTCAAAATTCAATGTTGGACTTTACACCCCTTCTGCAACAAGGTTTATAGGAACACGAATTTTATGGTGACTTAGTATATAAATATCAAAAAGTATATAGTTGCAATGACTTCAGCACCCAATTTCGTAAAATCCTTCTTCGATATTCAAAGATTGGGTACAACATTAATGTTATACGAAAAACGGCATGCATGGTAGTTAACGCAATCACGGTTGTCAACTTTGCTTCCCTCTTCAATTACGGCCTTGGTAAGAGGACTCGGGTTCGATACATGCCGGGGTCGGAAACAGTATTCCATGGAAATTGATCATCATTTTTTTCTACGGCCTTTCTCTCCCTTCCGCTGTTTCAAGAACAGTTGACAGTTTCTGGTGAAAGAATGTACACTGACCTGATTAACCGTTTACGTATAAAAATATAAGTGGAGGCAATGATCAGGGATCGTTAAATTAACCCACAGCTCCCATCAGAGACACCAAAGGGAAAGAAACTCAAACATAAAACAACATACCCTAATGGAAACATCAATAGCGGAAAGCCAAACGGACAGTTATTTTCCCACCAAATGACCAATTGGCTATCCAAAACAAAATAACATAAGCGACACAAACATCCAAAGACAAACAATAACAAGAATACACCGCGACAAAAGAACCGCCTTTGAACGGTCAGTGAAACGAATTCCACGGATGGGGTTGGGGGCTTAAATCGATTTTGCGTGGCAACAATCCTCGCCCTTACTTCTTTCGCGATTAAGACAAATACTTTGTTCAGTCCGCATGGAGGCCTCCTAACTCATCAGTACAACATCTACGTGAATACAAAAAAAATAAACAATCACAGAGATGAAACAACGGTGAGGACTCGACAGTAAAAAAAAAAAAAACAAACAAAAAAACAAAACAAAAAAAAAAACAAGACGCCCATGGGCCACTACGCTCACCAGAGGTCATGTGGTTTATACCATATACAGGCAAGGTGCCCATTTAGGTCATGTGACAACAATACCACGAATAATGTTTAATTGCCTCACCCCCATAGAGGCTTTTCATGTAATTTGGTTTCAATCAGCACAGCTCTTTTACTGGAGAAGAAGATAAAAATACTGTATCTGAGCCATCCAAGACAAAGGTCAGTAATGACCTTGACCTTTGGATTTGATAAACTTTCATTCAGTTAAATGCAAAATATCATTTTTGTTATCAATGCCTACCAGGCATTCAGAAATATCCAATACTTTGCCATTTTTCCATACATATGTCTAAGTGACCAAATTTGATCTTGACATAAAACAGGTCACGGTCAACCAAAGGTCATCATTTGAACAAACTTGGTAGGGCCAGAGTCCCTGATGCTGCATACCAAGTTTCAAGGTCATCGGTCGTTCGGTTCTTGAGAAGAAGATTTTTTAAAGTTTTTCCCATATATGGGCATGGCGGTCATATTGGTCATGTGACCCAGTCCTCACGTACACACTTTCGTTCCCTCATCTCATAGAGGCTCCACATGTAATTTGGTTTCAATTGGCCAAGTAGTTTAAGTGAAGAACAAGATAAAAATACTGAATCTGCGCCGTCCTGGACAAAGGACGGAAAATTTCCTTGACCTTTGAAACAGATTAACTTCCATTTAGCTGATAGTAAATACCATTGCTGATGCCACTAGCTACTACAAAATCAGAAAAATCCACTGTCTTGCCATTTTTCCATACAAATATCTAAGTGACCAAATTTTACCTTGACATAAAACAGGTCAAGGTCAACCAAAGGTCAACATTTGAACAAAAATGGTAGGGCCAGTCCCTGATGTTGCATACCAAGTTACAAGATCATCGGCGATACGGTTCTTGAGAAGAAGTATTTTAAAGATTTTTACCATATATGGGCATGGCGGCCATATTGGTCATGTGACCCAGTCCTCACGAACAAACTTTCGTTCCCTCATTCCATAGAGGCTCCATATGTAATTTTGTTTCAATTGGCCAAGTAGTTTAAGTGAAGAAGAAGATAAAAATACTGAATCTGAGCCGTCCTGGACAAAGGTCGGTAAATGACCTTGACCTTTGGAACTGATAAACTTCCATTCAGCTGATTGCAAATACCATTTTTGATGCCACTTGCTAACATACAGTCAGAAAAATCCACTGTTTTGCCGTTTTTCCATACAAATGTCTAAGTGACCAAATTTGACCTTGACGTAAAACAAGGCAAGGTCAACCAAAGGTCAACATTTGAACAAACTTGGTAGGGCCCGAGTCCCCGATGCTGCATACCAATTTTCGGTTCTTGAGAAGAAGATTTCAAAAGGTTTTTGCCATATATGGGCATGGCGGCCATATTGGTCATGTGACTCAATCCTCCCGAACAAAATTTCGTTCCCCTTTCCAACAGAGGCTCCACATGTAATTTGGTTGAAATTGGCTGAGTAGTTTCAGAGGAGATGTTGTTTGAAAATGTTGACGACGCAGACGACGAGGACGACGGACGACGGACCATTGCTTATACTATAAGCTCCCCTGGAGCCTTTGGCTCTGGTGAACTAAAAAGACACTGAAATACAGGAGCAAACGAAAACCAACAGTTAGACTCCGATGGGCCCGACCAAGACAGAGCACAAACCAATTTTACATTGAATTAGATATCTCTAATTCAAAAACAGGGCCTTCGTATCAGAAGAATTTGCTT
This sequence comes from Lucinisca nassula, assembly GCA_963580285.1. Taxonomy (NCBI): domain Eukaryota; kingdom Metazoa; phylum Mollusca; class Bivalvia; order Lucinida; family Lucinidae; genus Lucinisca; species Lucinisca nassula. The sequence continues at coordinate 7,315,726 of OY757024.1, read as the reverse complement.
CATTTAACTGAAGTTCGAGGGTGGGGGGTGGGTGGGATGTGCTTGATCAAACAATCGAAATAGGTATTATCAATATTTAATTAATCATCCAAATATCTAGAAGTGGAGCTAAAAGCTTCAATGATTTCAGACTGGTAATCAGCAGAAAGGGACATCATGAAGTCTCTCTCATAACAAAACAAAAACAGATCAGCAACAAGTGGTGCTCAATTAATACCCATCGGAATACCCACAACTTGCCTGATTAACTTATTACCAGATCCTATGTAAATGTAGAAAGGTGAGAGCTTCACACACCTTCTGACATGACCATAAAGTATAGTTTTTATGCTCTTCAGAAGTGAAAAACGCATTTCTTACATTACATACAAGATAGAGGGAGTCTTCCCCATGAAATGTCTATTCAATTAAATCAATAATTTGTTTTTTTATAAGATTATGAGGAAGTGTAGTGTAAAGGGTGGAAAAATCATAAGTAGACACACTTGAAGCACGAAAACGCCTGGATTACAATTTATTTAAAACTTCATTAGATTTTTTTATAGACCAAAACAGATTTCGACCTGATCTTTCGAATAGTTTGTCGCAATATTTTATCGCATGCTTTTTGATGACAGTAAACATGAAGTTAATAATTTAGAGAGTTCATTTGTGGTACAAGAGCTTGAATTTGCGATAAACCGTGCTTCATATGGTCTTTTATGAAGTTTAGGTAATCAATATAACGTAGGAAGCTTGTCTTGGCCTTCTGTAACACAGACAGCAAAGTTGGTGGGTGAATGACAAATATGGTCATCAACTAAAGCCCTCTCTACAGCTAAAGGTTGAAGTTCATAGGCCTTAGTACCACCATGTTCTTGCTGAAGAGTGTTTACATAGTGAAAAAAGAAGTAGAGGCAATGATCAGGAATCGATACAATTAACCCACAGCTCCCATCAAAGACACCAAAGGGAAAGAAACACAAAAACGAAGCAACAGACCCCAACGGAAACATCAACAGCGGAAAGCCAAAAGGACAGATACTTTCCCACAAAATGGCCAAAAGACTAGCCCAAATAAAACAATATAAGCGACGCAAACACCCAAAGACAAACCATAACAAAAATAAACCGCGACAGAAGAACCGCCTTGCAAGGGTCAGCGGAAACGAACACTGAGTGGTCAAACAATGACAATGACCGCATTGTTAGCGGCCTTATCTGCTGGAGCCAAAACAAACTTCCTATGAAATTCTTGACTACCTAGTTTAAGGAGACTTAACTACGTCTTAGGTTTAGGAGGTAATAAGTTCGTATTTTGCGAATAAAAAGAAATGTGTTTGTTCAGTAATTTCAGAATGCTAAGTTTCCATTCTTTGAGAGCTTTATGCTCAACATACTCACGTTTACACAATCGATTACCAAATTCATTCAAGGCAGCAGCGATTTCATCTCTACATTTATTGAATCAAGTTTTAGAAGGAAATCGATATTTAGGTCCTTTAGAAATTATATCAAGTATCCTAGAATCAGGAATAATTTTTAAATTGCCAGTTATAATATGACCAGCAGGAGGATAGCAATACATTGACTTTTTACAATCACATGTATCAGGAGTGTTAGTGTCAATACCAAGCTCAGAAACAAGTTTATTGAAATTAAAATTGATAAATCTAACATGTTTATTGTATTTGTAGCAAATTATGGGTGTTTCTGTATTTTGAAAAAAGCAGAAATGGATAAAATAACCTTACTGAATATTGCAATTAAACAGAATGACATCTATAAAATTTTTAAAAGGCTTTGCGTAGTTTTTGGTACCGATAACCCTGATTCAGAAGTTTAGCAGTTAACAATTTATTACGAGTATTGAAGTCAGTCACATGACTACACACTCCGGCAAATCGAATTAATTGCGAAATATAAACGTCATAGGATGACGGACGAGGCTCATCATCTTCCAAAAAAAAAAAAGGAATATTTTCCATCTCAAAATCAAAATCATCGCGTGAGTCATAATAAATATGGTTTGTCGTGAAATGGATTTTATATTAATTTGTTATCTACATTTTATTTGTTAACTGTGCCTCACTATGACTTGCAAACCAGTACATAAGGACCGAAATAGAAAATAAGAGAGATCACTCTCTCTTTTTTTCTGTCATCCTTTGTAGTGATTGGCAAGCCATATGAACTTTGCAATGTATTCATGTTTTTATATGTACCATTTGCATGTTCTTAATCATTGTGACTGCATTGTTTTGTTTTAAACTGTATGTTGCTAATCTGTGATGCCAAAACCAATCAATCAATCAATCACTTAATAAATTAATCAATCAATCAATCAATCATTTAACCATTCAATCAATTCGATATCCAAGATTACTGCCATGGTGCCATCTTGAAATTCTTCAAAGGATATCACCCAAAGCATAATAGAAGTGAAGGTAATGATCAGGAATCTTTACAGTCACCTCAGATGTCCCATCGAAGACTTGAAAATTGATAAGAGACAACAGGAAGACATGGAGATGCAGCGCCGCTCAAATTGTTCTGTTCCAATATCCAAGAATTAAAGACAAAGCAAAAGTCCTTCTTACAGTGTTTTGTACACCTTCCACTCTACACCAGTATCACCTAAGTGGGATTGTCATTGCTTTCACTTCTATTTTGTGTTGTTTAGAAACTTTAGTGACGACATCAACTTCAAGAGAACATACAGATTCAGGATTGCTGTAGGTAATCTCATCTAATCGTCAAGATGGCCACCATTGCACCGTGTTACAAATCATGGTCAGCCTAATCCAGGTGAGCAATTACTGGCCCACTTGGGCAGCTAGTATTTTGTTTCTGTTCTATTTTATTTACACATGGAAGAGGACGTCACAGCTTCTATTATAGTTTCACAATGTGTTCTTTCAGAAGCATTTTGTATTTTTTCAACTTGAAGGTCGATGGAATAACTCTGAGTCAACCATCACTAAAGGCAGCTCTAGTATCAAAACCTCTTATTCTGAACAAGAGGATCTGGAGTGTGACACCATGCGGACATTTTGGATAACTTGGGGTGGAAGCACTATACATGTAGGAACAGGAATTGTGGTTGGAGATAAGGCATTTATGACATACAATGATTCAGACCCGATAGAGATCAACCATGTATCTGTATCATCAGGTTACTGGGTGTTCTACAGTTGTAAGTATACACAGTGATAAAAGTGGTCATTTGTGAAACATAAAGCGTTATTTCATTTACCCGAGTACTAGACAACAAACATATGCATTTTATTATCAGCATTTGTTTTGTCTCTGTTATACTTACGAGGGCGTTCATTTAATGTTGTCACTAACGGTCCACCATTCCGCGTGTCTGTAAAGAGCACATAGAAACTGCGGCGATTTCACGGAGAAGTGATTTTCTATAGCAGGGTGAAATTTCGGTCTTATCCGTTTAGTCTTTCAAAGGTATTGAAAGTCCAAGTTGGATCAGTCATATACACTCAATCCTTACTTTACGCAAAATGAAAAGCAAAACAAGCTTTGAAATTATGGCCTACATTAGGGTCTGAATGTTTCAGTTTCACAGATATATAGTGAAATGTGTTAGATACATGGGACATATCTTGTCTCTAAAAGGGCAATTTTAGGTAGCATAAAAGTTTAAAGGTAGTAAAACTGACCTGAATGATGAGCCCCATCCCGGCCAGCCAATAAAAGTTGCCTCAAAAGCTAATACTGCTGCTGTGGCGGATATGATCAAACAAGATGCAAGAAATTGCTGATAGTATTGATGTTTCATAGGGGACAGTTCATAAGATGTTGACTAAGGAGTTGAAACTTAGTAAAGTTTTGTGCACGATGAGTCCCGCATCTCTTGACCTAAGAACAAAAGACCACCCGTGTAAAAATTGGCGAAAATCTTTTGAAAAAGTAAACAAAAATTGACAAACGTATAATTTAGGAGCTGTGTACATGTGATATATATTATTTTGAACCACAGAGACGCATAATAACAAGAAATGGCTGCGAAAAGACCTAGCAAGGCCGGGCGTTGTCAGAAGAATTGAAAGCGCGGCAAATGTTTTGTATGCGGTATTTTTCAGTTGCGATGAACACATTGTTCAAATGGCAAGACAGTCACATGTATTTTTTTTTATAAGAATGGTGCGTTGTCAAAGTAAATGCACACTATGAAAAATGAAGACCTGTAACCGGTTTATGAGGTGTGTATCTTATCCGTGATAACGTACCTGCTCACAAGTGTGTTCTTGACAAAGTCTTCTTGAAAGAGTAGTTCTCTCATCCACATTATTCGCCAGACATGGGTCCCTGCGACATTTTCCTATTTGTTTTACTGAAGAAAACCCTTTCTGGTCGTCGTTATGAAAAGTAGAAGTAAAACAAAGATCAGGAATTGATACAATTAACTTACTCCACCCATAAAAGACACCAAAGGGAAAGAAATACAAACATTAAGCGACCAGACCATAATGGAAACCCAAACAAAGGAAGGCCATAAGGACAGTTACTTTCCCACAAAATGGCCATATGGCCATCCAAAACCAAAAGACACAAGCGACACACACAGTAAGTAACAAACAACAACATAAATAAATCGCCACAGAAGAGCCGCCTTGGAACGGTCAGTGGAAGATTTCCACTGGGGGGCTTAAATCGATTTTACGTGGCCACAATCCTCGCCCTTACTTCCGTCGCGATTTAGACAAATAATTTGTTCAGTCCGCATGAAGGCCTCCTAACTCATCAGTGCAACATCTCCGTGAACACAAAAATCAAAGAACCACAGAGGTGAGACAACGGTGAGGACTCGACAGCAAGAAACCACTGAAATGCTGGAGCAAAAGAAAACCAACAGTTAGACTCCGATGAGCCCGACCAGAGACAGAGCATCAGGCACCAACCAACATTACCTTGAATTAGATCTCTCTAATTCTCAATAAGCCTTTACGTTGGAGCCGTCATAGAATCTGAGGCCTGACCCACCGGCGTGCAATTAAAGAGGGAAGCAAAGTTGCCAACCGTGATTGGGTTAACTACCATGCATGCAGTCTGTCGTATAATATCCATGTTGTACCCAATCTTTTTATATCGAAGAATGATTTTACGAAAGTGCACTTCGTAATGCCATTAACCAGTGTCTTAATGGTATAGCTAAAATGCCTACATTACTGCCTTTACAGAATAGATTTCGAGACTTGCAAAGTGTATTACCCTCAAGGGATAATCTTCGAAAGAATAACGTAAACGAAATATGAATGGTGTTAACATCGAACCCTGTATAATTCCAGTGAAAACATTCAATGTACGCCCTCTTATACTATTTTAAAGGACGATTTCATTTATACAACACATGCACGGCTTTGACACCAGAAATATCAAAACTTCCAAGTTTAACATATTTTTACATAATGCTGACAATTGTCGTTGTCACCTTTTAGTCTGACTTGAACCTAACTTGAGGTATGCACTATCAGAAATGGCATCAACCATTCTAACATTTAACGAAATGGATACAAAAAACGTGCTCAGTATGTTCCACCATTAAGTGTCTATATTTGCTCGAACTTGCAGGAATAGGGCTAAACAGACCGTGTCAAAGCAGTCATGTATTAGCCGTTTCTCAATAGTCACTGTGTCTACGTCATTCATTCGCATTTTCGCATGTTATCAATGGCTTCATGTTGTCAGAGAACGTATTGTTTTGAGCTTACCATCATGTCACTTAGCCTTTGCAATCTTTCGGTGGCTGGAGATGTTCATGTTTGGTGTGGTGTATTCTCAGCAATGTCTATTGGTATTAATGACTTCATAACCAAATGATAATTTCAAAATACTCTTCTTTAAATTGTATTATTGCATTAATGACTGTGGTTATGACAGATACACTGTCTTCAGCACACGAAAGAGTAGATGCGAATTCATATAAATTTCAAATTAGAAGTAGAAGTAAAACAAAGATTCTAAAAAATTCTAAAACAATAAAATAAGTTGCCTAGTCAAAATATTGCTTTTTTTATTACAGCAAATTGTGCTTGTTGCACCAGGGCGCCACGTTATTGCCAAAGTATCCAAAAGCAGGGTAACATGGAATCGGGTATATACAGTGTTACAGGCGCCGTCAATGAAGTTTACTGTGACATGGCGACTGACGACGGAGGATGGTTGGTAAGTGGCGATTCTCACTTATTTCAGAGGATAGTAAAATATACTAATACCAGCCATCAAATCCTCATAAACATTATACACGTAAACAAAAAGTACGTTTACAGTATTCAGCTGATATAATTCAGTTGTTAAAACTTATAAATATGCTTACTATACAAATCAAGTCATCAACGCTATTAAATGAACATCATTTGAAGATTGCCAATTGATCTATTCATGAATACATTCATGCATTTATGTAAGAAACATTTAATTTGCATGTTGGCTGTATGAATGAATAAATTAATGTTAGTAAATGCACATGTGCCCATTCCTTGACATTATACCAACGAATTGACTGACCTTATGTTCGAGGACACGAAATGTGAATGTTTTCTTGTGCAAATTTATAACAAGTCAAACGCTTTTTATAGGCAGGCTCGCCAAGACACACGGTAACACAACTATTGAACCTATCACGGCAGTCTATTCAGAGTTCACGGAGTGGAGAGGTTTCCGATACAAGCAAGGTTTATAGGATCTTCTGATCAGGACTCCGGTTTACGCCAGGAACGGAAAAAACTACTGGCACTCACAACCGTTGGTTTTTGCCTACAGAGTGTTCACCGCCGTCTTGTTGTTACCAGAATATTTGCCAGAAGGAACTACTAAGGGCCAAGTCTGACAGTGCGCCATCGTCGTATGCGATGGGAATTGTTTTTTTTTTGTTTGTTTGACTTGAGGTTTAACGTCCCCGTCGGCACTGTAAAGGTCATTTTGGAGACGTTGCTTCCAATTTTGTGGGACTTTTTGCCGACATTGAGATGAAATGACATCTCAAGCCAAGTCGCCCAATGAAACTAATAGCGATTATAAGCATGGACGGTCCGACTCGAGCACACCGCTTTGCCTGGGCAGGCTTAGATCCTCTAAGCGGTTTACCAGTACTCATGTGCGGGTCGGATTCAGCTCTGCGTGGAAGCATCATGCAGCCAATATATTTCTTCAAGCCCCGATGGGCGGATGGTAATTGGTAAACAACCATTTAGAAAGGGGGACTGCAACAAGGGGACATTTGCTTTTCACTGACAAAAGAAACTATTACCTGTCCTGGCAACGGTCTCAAGCAAATATTCCGGGACAGTTCGGTGATTTCATCCATTCATGCTTATTTTTAAAATACTGAAACGCCCATTATTTTCTATAAATACAATAAACATGTCAGCTATATCATTTTCAACTTCATTAAACTTGTTTCTGGTCTTGACATATCTTCCAGGATTGTTCTGGTCTTCATATATCTTCCGGGACAGTACGGTGATTTCATCCATTCCTGCTTATTTTCAAAATACTGAAACACGCATACTTTTCTATAAATTAATAAATATAAGGGGGGGGGGGGCAATTAACAGGAATCGATACAATTAACCAACAGCTCCCCTCATTGACAATGCAATAAAGAGTTAAAAGGTTGCCATAGAAAACAAAGAACATATAAAAGAACGAAAATCAGAGACTCGGTTTTATTGAGTTTCTTCATATACAGCAATATAGTTTGCAAGGCTGCATACGTCCCCTAGCGTCGGTTTGACGAGCACTGATGAGTTAGGAGGCCTTCATGCGGACTGGACAAATCATTTGTCGCGATGAAGTAAGGGCGAGGATCGTGACCACGTTAAATCGATTTAAGCCCCCAAACGGAAATCGTTTCCGCTGTCCGTTCCAAGGCGGTTCTTCTGTCGCGGTTTATTTTTGTTATGGTTTGTCTTTGGCTGTTTGTGTGGCTTATATTATTTTATTTTGGATAGCCTTTTGGCCATTTTGTGGGAAAGTAACTGCCCTTTTGGCTTTCCGCTATTGATTTTTGCATTAGGGTCTGTTGTTTCATGCTTGTGTTTCGTTCCCTTTGGTGCCTCTGATTGGAGCTGTGGGTTAATTGTATCGATTCCTAATCATTGTCTCCACTTCTATTGAGCAGTCTACGATTTTCAATGGATTGGAGCTGTGGGTTAATTGTATCGATTCCTAATCATTGTCTCCACTTCTATTGAGCAGTCTACGATTTTCAATGTATCCAGAGTGGGCTCAATGATCCCAAAGGAAAAGAAAATATAAACCTGCCTATTTGGCCGAAACTAGCTAGGCTGGCCCGGTAAACATCTGCACTCCGTATTTTCAAGTTCTGTGGTGTATTCCTTGCTTCCAAAGGATAACCCTTTCTAGAACATATTTAGTGTCAATAAACTTCTGATCTTTATAATGCCATTAGCACTCCTGATACCAGTCATTGTAAAAGAAACAACAATGTATAGCTACCCTGCTGCTTGTCATATTATTACTGGCAATGTAAAGAGTATCCCCGATTCTAGGATTCGGAATATAATTTCTAAAGGACCGAAATATCAACCTCCTTCTAAAATTGATTAAGATAAGTAAAGATATGAAATCGCTGCTGCCTTGAATGAATTTGGTAATCGATGGTGTAAACGAGAGTATGTTGAGCATAAAGCTCTCAAAGAATGGAAACTTAGCATTCTGAAACTAGTAAACAAACGCATAAAATTAAATACAACTTATTACTTCCTAAGCAAAAGTAAAACAAAGATCAGGAATTGATACAATTAACTTACTCCACCCACAACAGACACCAAAGGGAAAGAAACACAAACACCAAGCGACCAGACCACAACGGAAACCCAAACAAAGGAAGGCCACAAGGACAGCCACTTTCCCACAAAATGGCCACACGGCCATCCAAAACTAAAAGACACAAGTGATACACACAGTAAGTAACAAACAACAACACAAATAAATCGCCACAGAAGAGCCGCCCTGGAACGGTCAGTGGAAGATTTCCACTGGGGGGCCTAAATCGACCCCACGTGGCCACAATCCTCGCCCCCACCGCCGTCGCGATTTAGACAAATAATCTGCCCAGCCCTGAAACGTCTTTACGTCACCTTAAACTAGTTATTGAAGAATTCCAGAAGAATTTTGCTTTGGCTCCAGCATACAAGTCCGCTAACAATGTGGTCGTGATGACTCCACTATGTTAACACTCTTCAGCAAGAGCTTGGTGGTACTAAGGCCTTAGGCTGTAGAGAGGCTGCAGTTCATGATCACATTTGTCATTCCGCCACCAAGTTTGCTGTATGTGTTACTGAAGGCTAAGACAAGTTGCCTACGTAATATTGGTTGCCTAAACTTCATAAAAGACCACACAAATTATTATTGCAAATTCACGCTCTTGTACCGTCAGAAAACATATAATTTAATATTGCGACAAGGTCTTTGAAAGATCAGGGAGAATAGAAGTGAAGGCAATGATCAGGAATCGATACAATTAACCCACAGCTCCCATCGGATACACCAAAGGGAAAGAAGCACATACATGCAACAACTAGACCCTAATGGAAACATCAATAGCGGAAAGCCAAAAAGACAGTCACTTTTTCAGAAAATGGCCAATGGGCTATCCAAAACAAAATATTATAATCGATACACACACTCAAAGACAAACCATAACGAAAATAAACCGCGACAGAAAAACGCCTTGGAACGGTCAGTGAAACGAATTCCACTTTCGGGCTTTAATCGATTTTACGTGGCATCAATTCTCGCCTTTATTTCCTTCGCGATTTGGACAAAAAATTGTTCAGTCCACAGGAAGTCTTTCTGTTTAGGTCTTTAAAAATTCTAATGAAGTTTAAAATAAATTGAAATCAAGAAGTTTTCGTGCTTTAAGTCTGTCTACTTATGACCCCCCCCCCCCCCTTACATTACACTTCACCATAATCTTATAAAAGAAAAATTTAATGATTGAATTTAAAGGACATTTCCTTGGGAAGATTCCCTCCATCTTGCATGTAATGTAAGAAATACTTTTTTTGCACTTCTGAAGAGCATGAAAAATAATACTGCATGGTAATGTAAGAAAGTGTGTGAAGCACTATCCTTTCTTTTTGACAGTATTTACATAAGATTTGGTACTGAGCTATTAAGACAAACTGAGAGTATTCCAGTGGGTACGAATTGCGCACCCTTGTGGCTGATCTGTTCTTGTTTTGTTATGAAAAAGACTTTTTGCTGCCTTGTCCTCAAAGTTGTTTCATTTCTGTGGTTGTTTGATTTCTGTGTTCACGGATATGTTGCACTGATGAGATAGGACAAATTATTTGTCCAAATCGCGACGGAAATAAGGACGAGGACTGTGGCATCGTAAAATCGTTTTAGGCCCCACCCCAACACCCAGTGGAATTCGTTTCACTGCCCGTTCCAAGGCGGTTCTTCTGTCGCGGTTTATTTTGTTATGGTTTGTCTTTGGGGTGTGTGTCGCTTATATGTCTTGATTTGGATAGTCAATTGGTCATTTGTGGGAAAGTAACTCTCCTTTTGTCTTTCTGCCATTGATGTGTCCATTATGGTCAAGTTGTTTCATGTATGTGTTTCTTTCCCTTTGGTGACTCTGATGGGAGGTGTTGTTTAATTGTATTGATTCCTGATCATTGCTTTCACTTCTATTATTCATGGTGTCCCTTTCCGTTGAGAATCAATCCGAAATCATTGAAGCCGTCAGCTCAACCTCTAGATATTTAAATGATTTATTTAATAATGTCAATAACTATATTTCCGATGGTTTGATCAGTCAAATTTACACCCCCGGAACTTCAGTTAAATTTCTTCTGATACCGAGGCCCCGTTTTTTGATTTACATCTATCTATTATTGTAGATGGGTTTGTTTCCTGCAAAAGTTATTATAAACGCGATGAATTTGATGTTTAGAGTGTAAATTTGTCTTTCTTGGAAGGTGATGTTCCTCGTGCGGCATCCTATGGCATTTATATTTCGTAGTTAATTCGATTTGCAAGTCGTGTTAATGACTTCAACAATCAACATAAATTGTTATAAACTGCTAAACTTCTTAATCAGGGTTATCGGTATCATAAAGTACGCAAAGCCTTTTCAAATTTTATAGACGTCATTTCGATTTTATTTCAAAATTCAATGTAAGACTAAAATCTCTTCTTCAACACGGTGAATCGGAACCCGAATTTTATGGTGACTTAGTATATAAATTCAGATAAATATATACTTGCAACGACTTCAGCACCACATTTCGTTAAATCAGCCTTTCACTTCAATTTCGATATAAAAAGATTGGGTGCAACATTAATGTTATACGACAGACGGCATGCATGGTAGTTAACCCAACCACGGTTGACAACGTTGCTTCCTTCTTTAATTGCACGCCGGTAGGTCAGGCCTCATATTCTATGACGGTTCCAGCGTAATGACTTACTGAGAATTAGAGATAATCTTATTTTATGTAATGTTGGTTGGTGCTTGATGCTCTGTCTCTGGTTGAGCTCATCGGAGTATTCCTGTTGGTTTTCTTTTGCTACAGCATTTCAGTGGTTTCTTTCTGTCGAGTCCTCACCGTTTAAAACCGTCCTTTTAGCATTTTATTCATGCTGATAAAACTCCCACAAAGTTCACTATTAATTGCCACCCATGTACACAGTACTAAATAGAAGTAGAGGCAATGATCAGAAATCGATACAATTAACCCACAGCCTCCATCAAAGACACCAAAAACACGGTACAATTTAACACTAAGAAAAATATGCATAGCGATAAAGATATCTCTATCAAATCATTATAATGTCTTTTTGACCAAACGCGTAATTTTCCCCGCTTTTACCTATTGTTTGCATAGTAATATTTACCGAATGATCAAACGAATAAAGCGAATCAATCAATGGGCATCATAAATTATTTATAAAAAAATCCGTTTTGCTAGACAGTTTTGCCCACATATATGTTCACCTGGAGAAATTACTAATCATATATATGAAAACAACATTATTTTTAGCTGCAGATTCAAAAGGAAGGATATAGTGTTATGATTTCAATTCTCCGTCATTATGTGCAATTCGGCGATTTGATTGGTTGAAATAAATGTTTTATACTTCAATAAATTCCATGAGCATGCATCTAAGATTTGTTTCACATAGCGAGAGGAAGTAATGTAACGTGACGTCAAAGTACACGTTTAGAACCTGCGCAATTAGGCTATGTCAACAGAGTTCGATTATAAGGTGGAAACTTATTGAAAACGTTAATGTTAATACCATTTTGGTGGCATTTTAACATTTTGATGGTAAAGTTGGAATTATAAGGAATAGATTATCATTTTTTTTTGTAGATTCTATCGATGTGTAAACTCGATAAAATCCACAAAAGTCAGCTTTCATGCTTAGTTTGTGAGTGATTCGCCGGAGTTTTCACATGGATAAAATCCACAAAAATTAAATACATTTCTAAAATAAATGTACTTCTTGTTGTTGCTAGGTCACAGTCTATACTTTAGGTTGATGTAAAAATATAATGTTTCTGAGGAAGGCTATTCGATAGTTATATGTTAAAAATTCGACCTTTTTTGAAGGATAGTTTTCTTAGAAAGTGATTTGTTTTTCTTCAAATAACAAAAAACCGTTTTTATACGCATGCTTTATGATTAGTCATATAATTTGAAACACTATAGTTTGCATTTCTAGAAATGTGGTAACATTCTGAACAGCCGTAAATTTTATCCCACGTGAAAGGTGGACATTTTGATAGACCTTAATGATGTTAAATAAAAACGAAACTCAATGTTGTCTCAGTCCGTGCACACGAACAGTTAGAATATTAAATGTGCGACCTGTGAAGACTGTAACTCAGTATACGCATCTATGCAGCATATCAATATCTTCATTTTTATGTCCTCTTTAGCGATATCGGGGACATATTTTTTAACTGTCTATTTGTTTGTCGGTTTGTTTGACAACCTTTAATATAGGTCATAACGTTTTAACCGTTTGAGATGCAGCCTTCACGGTTGGCCTGTATGTTCGTTGTGACAAGAGATTCACATTCGTGAAAAATAGTTTGACCTTGACCTTGACCTGTGACTTCTTATCACGAAATAAAAAAAAATACATTGCCCATAACTTTTGAATGGTTTAGAATAGAGACTTCATATTTTGCACGTAAGTTTCTTGTGACAAGGGTTTTAAGCCCGTATGAAACATTTTGACCTGTGACCTTGACATTTGACAAACGTAAAAGAAAAACTTATCATTGGTCAGAACGTTTGAATCGTTTGAAATAGAGCATTCATACTTGGCATGTAGGTTCCTTGTGATAAGAGCTTTACATTTATACAAAACGTTTTGACCTGTGACCTTGACCTCGACCTGTGACTTACTTGAAGAAGCAAATAGCATTGGTCATAACTTTTGAACCGTTTGAAATATTTCCTTCCTGTTTCGCTTGTAGCTTCCTTGGGGCTTCAAGCCCATACAAAAATAACCTGTGGTCTTGAAATCGACATGAGATGTACTTAAAAGAAAAACTTAATATTGGTCATAATTTTGAACCGTTTCAAATATGGCCTTTATATTTGCCAAAAGGGACATTGTGCCAAGGGCTTTCCAATCAAACAAAAAAACTTTGACCTGTGGCCTTGACATACTTTAAAGGAAAAAAAATCATAACGTTCAAGGGCCTCCCACTCAAACAAAAGTCTTGATTTGTGAACTTGACCTTTACCTGTGACCAACTTTGAAGAAAAAATTGACTTTGCCCGGGGACATGTTCGTGTTTCACAAACACATATTGTTCACTGTTTGAATGCTGAAGCGCCTACAGATAGGTGGGATCAGTGAGGTTCCTAATCAGACCTGGAAGATGCGAAGGATGATCTAAGTTTTCGCTGGTAGCACTTACAAATTTGCACATTTTTCTGTACACAGGTTTAAACAATCTTCAGCGTGACGAATACTGGGTGATTTAACTATTTTTTGTTTTGTTTTACGGCTGTTCCAAGATTATTTCACTTATTTCAAACCGATCTTTAATCAGATGTTAGCAAAAACAAAACAATATCTGACCTTCCATAAAAATAATTAATTCAATAAAGCTACTGCTATATATTTGTCGCCTTATTCTCTTGTATCATGTATAAATGAACTGTCTGCTGTCTATATTAATATCTCTTCCCGTTTCCTGTCCTTGTCATATGTTCCAGTGTCCTTCTCTATTGTTTCTTTCCAATGACCGTGTCCATTGTTTCTTTCCAGTGTCCTTCTCCATAGTTTCTTTCAAGTGTCTTTCTCCATTGTTTCTTTCCAGTGTCATTCTCTGTTGTTACTTTCCAGTGTCCTCCCTATTGTTTCTTTCCAGTGCCCTTCTGTAGTGTCCTTCTCCATTGTTTCTTTCCAGTGCCCTTCTGTAGTGTCCTTCTCCATTGTTTCTTTCCAGTGTCCTTCTCCATTGTTTCTTTCCAGTGTCCTTCTCTAGTGTTTCTTTCCAATGCCCTTCTCTAGTGTCTTTCTCCATAGTTTCTTTCCTGCGTCCTTCTCTATTGTTTCATTTCGATGTCCTTCTCCATTGTTTCTTTCCAGTGTCCTTCTCCATTATTTCTTCCAGCGTCCTTCTCCTTTGTTTATTTCCGTTGTCCTTCTCTATTGTTCATTCTAACTATATCTTATTTGCTCTTTGTTGACTTCTGTACTCTCACTTCTTTATTCTGCTATTCGTTTCCTACTTCGTCATTTTAGTTTCCCCTAACGTTGGTTAGCGGTGTAACTAACGTTGTCAACGTTGACGACTGATGACGCTTAAACAAAGTTTATAGGACCATTCTCAATTTGTAATGATAAAAAATATGGTATTATTAAACCAAGCATGACACTTTTTGATAACAGCGGTGAGAGATCTAACGATAGAGACTTAATAATTAAGAGCCAGAGCCCTTACCCATTAGGCCACGAATGCCCGTTTAAACGATAAAGGCCAAATGATTTAGAGTCAAAGTCTTACCGGTAAGATCACGAAGATCCGTTTTAACGATACAGACCAAATGATTTAGAGTTTGAGCTGTTTCCGGTAAGACCACAGAGATCCGTTTTAACGATACAGACCAAATGATTCAGAGTCAATACTCTTACCGGTAAGGCCTCGTAGACAAGTTTTAACGATACAGACCAAATGATTTAGAGTCAGAGCTCTTACCGGTAAGACCGCAGAGATCCGTTTTAACGATACAGACCAGATGATTTAGAGTCAGTACTCTCAACGGTAAGGCCACAGAGACCCGTTTCAACGATACAGATCAAATGATTTAGAGTTAGAGTTCTTACAAGTAAGACCACAGAGATCCGTTTTAACGATACAGACCAAATGATTTAGAGTCAGTACTCTTACCGGTAAGGCCACAGAGACCCGTTTTAACGATACAGACCAAATGATTTAGAGTCAGAGCTCTTACCGGTAAGGCCACGGAGACCCGTTTTAACGGTATAGACCAAATGATTTAAAGACATGACTGGACTATATAAGGAGCACAGGGAAACCTGGACCATTCTTTGGCTGACCTCTGAAGGGTTAACATCAGTTCTGTTTATCTAATTTGCTGTAAATGGAGAGCTATAGTGACATCAGAATGATTGTCATAAGTGATTGACAGCTCTGCTCTGTTTGAAGCTAACCTTGTTATCTCAATAATGTAACAGCAGACACACTCCATAATTGGTTTCAATAGACAAACATACCTGTGATATTACAATTTAGTTATGATTATTTAATTTATTTATTTTTATTTTTAAATTACAAGGAAACAAAATACAAACGTATTTCATAAAGGTTAATTAAATAGCAAATTTAGTTCTAATATAATAAACAAACAAATTAAAGATTCAAATTTGATAACAAATTATCAGTTGACACTATAGACTAAATAAATAAATAAATAAATAAAATGAATTATGCACAGGCAGTCTTAGTAAAATAAATAAAATAAAATTAGCTCAGCTAACAAATGATGGAATGACTAAAATAATAAATCAGATGTCACGGCTTATCATATTCTAATCTCAGTTTATTTTTCTTTCCATAAAATATAGATTTGGGGTGTCCGTTAGAATTGTCTCAATGAGGCAGTTCTAACGAGCACCCACAATACGTATACTATCAAGTTAGGGTGTACATTTGTATGACCTCAATGAGGCGATTAAAACGAGACCCCCCACCATATACTATAGCGTGTGGTACTTGATCTATTTCTAATAAGTACTAGGACTAGCATTTTACATACACAAATGTTCAATGTGGCGGTTCTCACGAGCCTCGGCAATATACTATAGAGTGTTGGTACTTGATTGAATGGCCTCAATGAGGCGGCGCTAACGAGTAGCTAGAACCGCCTCAATGAGGCAGATCTATTCTAGGCATTTCTAATGAATACTAGAAGTACCACTTTACATATAAAATGTTCAATGAGGCGGTTCTAACGTATACCCACATTATAATATAGAGTGTTAGTACGTGCTCGAATGGTCTCAATGGGGCGGTTCTAACGAGTACTTACAAGCATTCATTAGGACTATTTCTGACAAGTACTAGGACTGACAAGGACTAACAAATTTACATATACAAATGTTCAATGAGGTGGCTCTATCAAGTAGCCACAATGAATTTATTAAAACCGCCTCAATGAGGCAGATCTATTCTAGGCGTTTCAAATCAATACTAGGATTAACATTTTACATAAACAACTGTTCAATGAGGCGGTTCTAACGAGCACCCGCACTATAATAATATACAGTGTTGATACTCATTCAAATGGCCTCGATTTAATTTATAAATTTTGGAGATGTGTGTTAGAACTGTGTTAGAACTATGTTATATCCAAAAGCCTTTTTACAGAGAGGTTAATGTGTACGGAGAAAAATATGGTAACACACATTATATCTCTTCCAAGCCGAAATTGATATTCAGAATTATAATCAATTTCTGATTCCAGTCAAGTATGCCATTTTATTTTCTAATACGCAAAACAAGATATTTTTTTGGTATTTGAATGTTAATAAATAAATTATAAAAATAATGATAAAAAACTGTTTATGAAGCATAATTTATCTCCAATTTTTGAAGGTATTTGTTTGATAAATATATACACATCAGCTGTTTATTGCAGTCAATTATATTCTATAATCATTATCAGTTTAATGGCCCCAATAGGTATCCAGCCCGTCAAGATCAAGTCAAACCTACTTTTATCTACTGGTTACATGTACATGTTTAAGTTGGAAACCAGACCCCCCGGCATGAAACTCCTGTCTTTAAAGTCAGAGCTCTTACCGATAAGATCATGGAGACCCGTTTTAACGATACAGACCAAATGATTTAGAGTCAGAGCTCTTACCGGTAAGGTCACGAAGACCCATTTTAACGATACAGACTAAATGATTTAGAGTCAGAGCTCTTACCGGTAAGGTCACGGAGACCCGTTTTAACGATACAGACCAAATGATTTAGAGTCAGAGCTCTAGCCGGTAAGGCCATAGAGACCCGTTTTAACGATACAGACCAAATGATTTAGAGTCAGAACTCTTGCCGGTAAGGCCACAGAGACCTGTTTTAACGATACAGACCAAATGATTTAGAGCCAGGACTCTTAACGGTAAGGCCACGGAGACCCGTTTTAACGATACAGACCAAATGATTTAGAGTCAGAGCTCTTACCGGTAAGGCCACGGAGACTCGTTTTAACGATACAGACCAAATATTTAAGAGTTCGGGCTCTTACCGGTGAGGCCACGGAGACCCGTTTAAACGATACTGACCAAATGATTTAGAGTCAGAGCTTTTACCGGTAAGGCCACGGAGACCCGTTTTAACGATACACACCATATGATTTAGAGTCAGAACTCTTACCGTTAAGGCCACGGAGATTCGTTTGAACGATACAAACCAAATGATTTAGAGTCAGAGCTCTTACCGATAAGGTCACAGAGACCCGTTTTTACGACAATCGTTGGAACTGCCTTGTAGGCATTCTGATAAATGCAGAAAAACACATCAACAGCTTGCATAGACTTAATGCATGACACTCCAGAAATTGCATTTCTGACTTTTTTATCTTTTCTTAGACACTTTTCCATTTGAATGTTTCCCTTTTGTAGGTATTTCAGCGCCGTATAAATGGCTCCGTAGACTTTTACCGAGACTGGGATGATTATGAGAACGGGTTTGGCGATTTGTCGGGCGAATTCTGGCTTGGTAAGTGGTAAGTCACATGAAAGCGTTTTATATCGAGCGTCTGAAGCAGTGTCATACAAAGTCTAGAATTAACGCACTAACATCACTCAGAAACACATTGTTTTATAAAGAAAAAATATAAATTATAATTATCATACACATTTTGGTGCATTGCCTTCAAACTAAAACTTTGCAATTCGTGATGTTTAATATATCACTGGTCACTTGCATGCCTTGATGATTGACTGTAGAATCTTCGCTAAGTCCACCACTATCAGGAATGCATAAAAGGTAATTTTAGACAGGCACTGCATGACTGGTAAAAGTACGAAGCTCGGGAAGAGACATGTTTTTTCTTTTTAATATGTTGTGCGAACAAGATATTAAGCTGTGCGAACAAGATGTTATCTTGTGCGCACAAGATAATATGTTGTGCACACAAGATATTATCGTGTGCGGACAACATAAAAATCTTGTGCGGACAACATAATATCTTGAGCGCACAGGCGTACAAGATAATATCGTGTTCCAAAAGCTTAATATCTTGTGCACACAAGATATTATCTTGTTCGCACAACATAAATCACACACAACATAATATCATATAAGTCTGATTAAATTGTGCTAACAAGATAATTTGTTGTGCGAACTAGATATTATCTTGTGCGCACAAGGTATTATGTTGTCCGCATAAGGTATTACGTTGTGCGAAAGAGATAATATCTTTGCCGCACAAGATATTATCTTGATTGCACAACATATATGTTGTACAGACAAGATAATATGGTGTGCGAACAAGATAATATGTTGTGCCAAGAAGATAATAACTTGTGCGCACAAGATAATATCTTGTCCGCACAAGATATTATGTTGTGCAAACAAGATAAGAAGTTGTGCACACAAGATATCATGTTGTCTGCACAAGGTCTAGGTTGTGCAAACAAGATAATAACTTGTGCGCACAAGATATTTTCGTGTGCGAACAACATATTAAAATTAATTGCATGTCCCTTCCAGGGTTCCACCATATAAAAGTAATTGAAATATTGTTTTTTTTTTACATTTTATGTTGCACGACTCCATTTTGTGTGCAGATTAATAAACAAAGTAACCGTTCACTTAAGCATTTCAGTCTTACATCATTACTGTTGTCTTACACAACAAGACGTCCATGTACACTTGCAACAATTGACATCAATGCATTGACCTAACTGGTAGTTGTATGTTTCCGAGTGTAAGCTGGAAAGCAGTCATGAACGGAGAGGGACTGTAACAGTTCAGCCCTTAAATACTTTCTTATCTTAAGGAATATACTGAAACAGATCATTTGTCTAAATCGCGACGGAAATAAGGGTGGGGATTGCGGCAGCGAAAAATCGATTAAAGATCCTCCCCTACCCCAGTGGAATTCGTTTCACTCACCATTCCAATGAGGTTCTTCTGTCGCGGCTTTTTTGTTATGGTTTTTCTGTGAGTGTGTATCGCCTGTATTTTTTGTTTTGGATAGCCAATTAGCCATTTTGTGGGAAAGTAACTGTCCTTATTGATGTTTTCATAAGGGTTTAGTTATTTCATGTGTGTGTTTCGTTCCCTTTGGTGTCTCTGATGGGAGCTGGGTGTTATTTGTATCGATTCTTGATCATTGCCTTCACTTCTATTTTCTACCAATGATTCACCGCTTTTTGTGGCATCTAATTCTGAGCTATGCTACTTGACAACGATTATTTTTGTATGAGTTTACTATTTTTCATACTGGTCTATTTATTTTATTGAGTTCTGTTTATTAAACAGTGCCAGAACCTTTATTTGCCAGCGGTTTAGCTTTATTTGTCAGTGATATTCCCTACGTGGACAAAAGCTTTGCACGCCAAGCAGTATTAATAACGTTGGGACGATTGACAAGCAATAGACAAACTGATAAATGTTGAAACTTATAATAGTATTTGAACGCTCCGAGAGCCAAGTAAAATAAAGTAATGGACACACACACATACACACACACTGGAGACTGGAGATAACCTATAAGCTATGCATGATATAACAAGGTAGATAAATGAAGGGAGACAATGCGGCGCGTAACGATGGCAAAATATGTTGTTGTTTTTTTAATTGCGACATAAATTAAATATATATAATAAGTGTCTTTAATAATAAAATATAAGCTGTTTGCCGCGGCAATTTTACAGAGGCTCACCACGTCCATAAAAGTACCAATGATTGCTCCAGATAATAGTGCTTTCGCTTTTATATATATCATTATGTTGCTACAGATGTGTTCCAAATATTTCAGGAAACCGCTATTTATCCATAATACTATCTGAAGGTCACTATGAGCTTAGGATTGACTTGGAAGATTGGGACGGCAATAAACGACACGCCAAGTATCAAACATTTATTGTGGGGAATACTTGGAACAACTACAAGCTAACCGTTTGTGGATATTCTGGAGATGCCGGTAAGATTACAAGCTCGTATGCATTCAAATAGTTCCTTGAAATATCCGTGGGCACAACGAACACAAGCCTACTATTCATGATATGCAGGTTATATTATGTATAATATATCAAAACAGAATTTTCTCAGCTAGCTGTAGCATCGTTGTGAACATTTTGACATATCAAGACTACCATTTGGACTAACTAAGACAATATTTGAGACTTTCAAATGTGGTCTTTAAGACCTTGATGCACATGTATGTATTGTGTACATACAGTCTATATATGTTGTCAAGAAATTACTTATACATAAATAAATAATTAAATTATGATGCGAACTTCTCCCTCATTTCTTCACCGATTGAGATCAAATTTTGCATATGCATTCTAAATGAGGTCTTTATTTGCGCGACATAAATTTCAT